>CM075977.1:273994896-274220302 GCA_038087875.1 Malacoraja senta
CTGAGAGCCATCTCAGCTGTGTAGTGCACCCTTTCACGCAGTGAGAAGTGAAATTTGGCCACACGGAGACTACATGCACTTTTTGATCATTCCAGTGTTACGGGGAAAACTAAAAGAGCCAAAGGCAAGCGTCTTTTTATGATAAATATTTTATGATAGAATGTAATATGGTTAAATCTGTCTTTTTCCGTAAATAGTTGTATTTTCGCAGTTTTGTGCAAATTATTATCAAGCTTTGAGTATTTGTACATTGAGAAGGAGATTTGTGAATTGAAATTATCTGTTTGCACTGTATCACTTAAACCATTAAAAGCTTTCTATAGAGCTGTTACGGGATTATTAAACTTACTGCAGGAGAAAATGTTCATTAACTGTCCAGGTCCTGTGCCAAAGGGTAAAACTAAAACAACAACAACAAAATATTTGTCATAGGTCAGGGCAACTCCACCAAACACTTGGGTTGAGAAGAGTCCGCAAATGTAGACTCAAAGTCAAAGTTGTTTGAGACAATATTTAATGATGAATGGGTGCGTCAGGGTTTGGTGGAGGTGTAGAGTTAATACTCAATGTGTTTACGGTGTTTACATTCTATGTAAGCTTCACGACAGATTATCGAAGCAACAATAAATTTTCATGAGTACATTGTGTCGAACCGAATTTTATTTAAACACGAGTCTGTCGTTTGACGAAAGTAATCGACCGCAAATCAATAGTTTCACGTGAATACGATTACAGATGCGACTGTTTATACATTGGTCGGAGTGTTTATACATTGGTCAGGAGACGATTGTTTGCAATTACTAGCTTTCCCATCCTCTGCGTCCCCGCCCACCCTTATAATATTCACTATTGTAATTGGACTTCCACGTGGCAATACGGTAACATGATATTCCGCCGTATTTCTTATAAAACATGCACATTGCCTTTCAGGTCCCTATTTCGCAAAGCTGTACGTACACATTATAGAAGCCTGTCGTCTAGCGGCGTTATCAAAGAGCAGTGCAGACAAACGGAGCAAAAATGAACCTGGTCCCGTTTGTTCTGCACGTCCTGTTTGTCACGATAGTACATTGTGCTCCAAGGTGCGAGCCCGCCGATCAAGCACTAGGTAAGCAAGAGAAACGACTGTATATACATGTCTGATTTAGCGCCGCATTCCGGGAGTAAAGAACTGGCCATCAAACGTGCTACCCTGCACCTCGATACCACTGTCATAATGCCGAACGAGTGTGTCTTTTTGAATAGAAAATATTCGAGGCGTATTTATATAACTTTGGTTCATGTTCTGATGGTTTAACTAGATGCTGCCCCGCCGAACCACGGTGTGTAATCTCAGGCAATCATTGTTCTCATCATTCAAAAACAACGAAGGCGAACAGCTTCTTCTCCCCAGGGAAACTATTGGGAAATTATAGGACGACCATCAAATCACACAGCTTTGCGCACATCTGATATATTGGCTTGAAACATTAAAAAAAAAACATTCGTGCGGTTTGCACAAAAATCAAAATGAAACAAGTTGCAAAAAGAGTAAGGGCGATGTGGCAGTGAGTGACTGAGTGGTCTGATCACATTAGCAGAATGTGGAGCTCTTAGTTTTTAACCATGGACGCAACAAACCTTTTAATCATTCTGAAAACGGGATAAATGTCTAAGCCGGGGTCACTTTGTAACCACATCTTGTGGGAGCCTTTCCAAATCCAACCGAGGGAATTTTAGAAAGACTCCGCTCCATATTTGCTGCTAGCAGATGTTCGTGAGCTAATGGAGGTTCCTTCAGTCAGCGCTGAACATCAACAGCTTGAAAGTGCCTTCATGATTCAATTAGCAGTGCTTGGTAATCTGCTGAGAAGACTGAGGAATATCATTGTGTAGGAAGGAACTGTATATGTTGGTTAACACTGAAGATAGACACAAAATGCTGGAGTAACTCAGTGGGACAGGCAGCGTCTCTGGAGAGAAGGAATCGGTGACATTTCTTAGAAAGAAGAAGGATCTCGACCCGAAACGTCACCCATTCCTTTTCTCCAGAGACGCTGCCTCTCCCGCTGAGTTACTCCAGCTTTTTGTGTCTATCTTCTGAGGAATCTCATTTCTCGATTGCTTTTGATTTGAACTTATTTTCGAATTAATTGCACAAAGTCCCAGCGCACGTTTTCATCTGGGTGCCCATAAATACTTCCAATAGGTCCTGTGCGGACTCAGTTTTATTGTCCAGCAGATGTTAGTTTCCTCGTCTTTTCAAAGGCAGAGGGATGATTTTTAAATGGAAGAAAACGAAGCGACCAGATGGCATACCGAAGCACTTCAATCCACTCTCCTCATCAATCAATATATTAAACGCGTTGCCTCTGCTTTGATCACTAAATACTGCTGTCCCATCAAGTCCCATCCACCGTTCATGAGGTTATTTTTAGTTCTCCTTTATTAATTTGCCAGATTTATTTTTTCAAAACGGGCCTTGTCTCTGCTGCCACCTGTTGTATAACTTGTAAACTGTTCGGATGTGAGAATATATAAGAACAGATGCCGAACTGATTATAAAAGAACTGATGCCGGGACAGACAGATTACACTGTTCTACCATTCAGTGGTACATCCTGTACCTCCTTCATTTCAGCCAGCTTTAAGTTCCCTTAAAAACTCCACTGATTTCAGCCTGGGATATACTCCATGACCAAACGCCCAATCTCAAAGATGAACAATGCCATTTTTTTAAATCGCAGTCTTAAATAAAGTCGCCATAATCTTGAGGCCACGATGCTGGTCCCAGTGGAATCGGCATCTCTGCAATTCTCCTGGCGGTTCCTATCAGAACTCTGCCATTGTCCATGAGATCATCTCTCCCAAATTCTGGCAACTTTCGGTCAATGTTATTCAATCTCCAGCAATGTTAATCAAACTCCACGAGACAACAAACTCATTCCTCCAACCAGTCTGGTGAATATACCAAGCAACATCTTCAAGGTAAGTATATATTTTCTTACATATGGAAAAAAAAATAGAGTACCAATGTTCTAGGTGGACTCACTCTACAATCAACATTTCAGCAAGACTTTCCTATAGTTCATCACATTTCAGCTTTGACGCTACCTGAACTGTCATCCATTGGGTTGATTTTTCTACCTTGGAAAAAAGGTTTTGTGCATTCACCCTATCTATTCCCTCATACCTTTAAACACCTCTCACCCCTCAGCCACATGCACTCCAAGGAATACAATCCTAGCATGCCCAACCTATCTCTATAGCTTAAGCCTTTGGGTCCTGGTACTATCCTCAAAAATCATCTCTACACTCTTTCCACTTTAATGACATCTTTCCCTGTAGCAGGATGACCAAAGCTGAACACCATATTCCAAATGTGGCCTCACCAACATCATGTACAGTGGGAAAATCGTTCAGAAACTCAGAACTATGCAGTAAAAGCTATATACTAAAATACATGGGAATTCAATTTACTAACATACTTTGTTTCAGTTTTATACAATTGAAAATTATTTTTTCCATGTGTGAAACATTCTAATAATCACTTCTAGGTCATTCATGCCACTTAAAAAATTAAAACAGGCACTTACAATTATCAAAGCCTTGTATACCCGATACAGAAATTGCAAAGGGTGATGTTTCCTGGACAAATGTCTTTTTGAAGCATTGCAGGGGAGTTTAGACTTCATTTTGCGAGTCCTCATCTTTGACCATTACTGGGATAACATGGAGACATAGGAAACTTTCATTGTGAGTAAAATACATACTTAAATTATTTATAACATTCAAATCCTCTCACAAACAACATGAAGTTTAGTCCTCCCCATTTTCCAGGCAGATCTCCACTTCCAATCTGCAAGCACCTAAATCTGTGAATCCCTCCAGCCTTTGAACCCGCTTTCATCCAAATCTCCTGGCCTCTGACCATCTCCCTCCCCACAAACACATATGAATCCATTGCCTGGGATGGTGGTGGAGGTAGAAATGAAAGGGACATTAAATAGGCTTTTAGATAGGCACAGGGAGACACATGGAAATGGGGGGGATTTGTACCACGAGTAGGCAGAGTAGACTGGCAGCATGTCCGGCATGGACTTTATGGGCCACAGGGCCTGTTCCTGTTCTATGAGTGCTGTTGTTGCAAATCTCCTGCTTTCCATCCATCACAGGAATAGCAGTGTTCCCAATCCAGTTAGTCCCCTATCTTCTGACAAGACCCAGTCCCACTCCCTCATAGGCCCAATAGGAACAATGGCAATTTCTGGGGGAGGGGGTGTGGGGGGAGGGAGGGAGGGAGGTCACATTTACGAATCTGGACTTTAGATCACCAACTAATTTTGATGAGGTGTGATAGTACCTGAAATGTTGCAGTCCCATCACGTCCGGGTGTAGTAAATTTTACAGTCAATGGAGTATTCTTCTGCTCCCAAGATAGAATGATGTCTTAGGATTAGGTTTAGCTTTATTATTATCATGTGTACTGAGGTACATTGAAAAACTTTGTTTTAGATGCTATCCAATCAAATCAGATAATACGTAGGAAGGAACTGCAGATGCGGGTTTAAACTGAAGATAGACACAAAACGCTGGAGTAACTCAGCGGGACAAGCAGCATCTCTGGAGAGAAGGAATGGGCGACGGTTCGGGTTGAGGCCCTTCTTTAGATAGGCCTCGACCCGAAATGTCAACCATTCCCTCTCGCTAGAAATGCCTCCTGGCCCGCTGAGTTACTCCAGCATTTTGTGTCTATCTTCAAATCAGACAATACGATACATAAATAAAATCAAGTCAACCCAAGTATAGTTCAAGTTCAAGTTCACATTTATTGCCACATGCACCAATTAAGGTACAGTGGAATTTGACTTATCTTGCAGCCATACAAACAAAAGAGCACAATACACAATAGAATATAACATGAACATCCAACACAGTGGAATCAACATTCTTCACTGTGGTGGAAGGCAATAACTTTCAGTCAGTCCTCCTTTGTTCATTCGTGGTCGGGGCCATGAACCCTCTGCAGTCGCCGCTACGGAAGGCCCGATGTACAGGCCCTCTCGTCGGGATGCTTAATACTCCGACGTCGTGACGGACGGACACTCTGCGGCTTGGAGGTCCAGAATTGGCCGCTTCCTACCAGAGACCGGGGCTTCAGGATCTTATATGCCGCAGACCGGCAGTCGGAGCTCTTCTCCGGCGATCCCCAGTGAGGGATCCCAGACTCCGCAATGGAAATTCCACGTCACACCCGCAGCTAGAAGCTCCGCAGACCGTGGCTTCAGGATGTCATAGTCCATGGGCCAGCGATCGGAGCACTTTTTCTGGCGACCCCCGGCAATGGATCACTTGGCTCCACGATGGAAAGTCCGCGCTGCGCCCGCTGCTGAAGCTCTGGACCCGACTCAAGTGGCTGCACCAATCCAAACTGTTAGGCCGCAAGGGAGGGCGATATGCACCTAGGAGTAAAGGCGCATTCCACCGAGGTAAGTGACTAAAAAACAGTTTCCCCCAATTCCCGCCCCCACCCCCCACACTAAAACACACTTAAACACACTTTTAGACATACTAAAAACAAAAAAGTGGAAAGGACAAACAGCTGCTGGCGAGGCTACGGCTTGCGGCGCCACCCTTTGTTCCTGATTATTGAAGTATAAGTGCAATAGGTAGAGCAAAGGGGAAGATACAGAGTGCAGAATAGTTCTCAGCGTTGTATCCTTTTAAGGCAACATGTTTATTGCTGTATTTGGATATTCTGGGGCCAATTGGAGAACCATTCAAGTTACAAAAGGCAGTAAGAAATAATAGTAAGATTAAACGAGAACTTACCAGTTTGAAGTTTGATCGTTATTTTATGAGGAGTTACGTTGGTGATTACGTGAAGAAGACCCGTCGGGGCGCATGCGCATCAATCTTCAAAGCAGCGGTATGAAATCACAGATAACACAATATTTGAAGTAACAAATTAAGATGAGCAACATGAGAACTACCATATGACCTTTATGAGAAAGGGTTGGGCGTGGCGGGCACGTAATCACCAACGTAACTCCTCATAAAATAACGATCAAACTTCAAACTGGTAAGTTCTCGTTTAATCTTACTATTTTACTTCGGAGTCACATTAGTGATTCCGTGAAGAGTTCAAAGCTCTGTGATTTTATGCCACAGATCCAAATCCCGGCTTCTCACTGCATTGATTAACTTTCGATGAGAAACAATCAATAATGCGTTAAACATGAAATTTTAATATCATGTAATAACAATTGATTTGAATAATCAAAACAAACAGTAACCCCTCTATCCCAGGGGAACCTAAACAGGACTTAATACTGAATTTTCAAACAGCCTCTCGCCGATCGGCAATCGGCCGATGGTAAACATTTTAAAAACAATTTATTTGATCTCCCGGCACCTGTAAAAATATGGCCGCTGTGAACATCCATCGACCTAGCCAACGTTGCTGCACTAGTGGAAAGGATATATACATTTCAGTGTTAATGCCTGCCTGAATCAACATTTGCTTTAAACCACCTTGAGATAGTCTGCACTGACATTCTCCTGTGTGGCTACATGTAACTGATAAACAATGCTGTTTCCACATTTCTTATCAATATAATGAAAATAAATGTGCCATTACACATAAACATGGATCAGTAGGTTATGCTGAAACACAATTTTAACAAACCTGTGACACCTGGCCTGCTCTGTTTGAGCAGGACGCAAATATATACATAACATTCTCTTCAGCAACTTCCATCCTGTCTAGCAGAAGCTTTTGCAAACTCTGCACTTGCTATGCTGAACCAATGCCACGAGCATAACCACTTTCATGATTAGTTTGGCAAATTCAGAGACATGACAGGAACCTACTGTCGAAGCATCTTGAGGACCACACTTACATCCCAGAACGTCATATACCTGGGTTTAGGAGGTTTAGAGTTGAAATTCCTTTCATCAATCCAGCTATGATATGATGAAACTCAATAGGATCTTTCCTGACCCCATCAAAACCATACGATGACAAAGCACTTAAAGCTGTATTAATGGTGCTATAACTGAGCCCCTCATCATCGTAGAGTGTCAACAGGAACTCTAAAATATCCACAATACATGCAGTACTATAGTCAATATTATTTTGTACACAATATTGCTCCTATTTTTTACATGTAATATACCCCTTTTGAGTACTCTTTCTCCAGGCTACAGTGAGCATGTCCACCGTTCACCCAGACAGTCCTTGCTTCAGGTATGGCCTTCTTAAAACCTGCAAATTAACAAGTCAATACAATCACATAACAGATGACTTTCCCTTGTTAGCGGATGCTCCAGTCAATTCCTACGCTTGAGAACCACCAAAAAGAGGTTGGATCCCTAACTGTAACATCAAAGGGAACCATGCTTGATTCGGCCAATTAGGTATTGCAAGCACCCCCAAAGCGGCATCCTACTTGATTTCTTGCAGACTCCAACCTATTAGGCAAAATGGTAGGAAACATACCACCCCAATGTAACGTCAAAGTATCAATTGCAACTGCCACCTGGTCTGGTTTCCATGAAACCTATTTAGGCTGCTAATGGTTGAACCTTGATGCAAAACAAATCGATATCTGGCATTCATATACATGTACTATATTATTGAACACCTCCTGGTTCAACATCCAATCTGTGTTGTCATGGAACTTTCGTGACTTGGCGTCTGCTACTACGTATTATCAACCTGGTAGATAAAGAGCTGAAATATATTTTTCCATGCACCAAGCCCAAATGTGATTAGCCAATCTGTCACATTAATGTATATGCCACTTGCGTATTATTGTCAATCTGAAACTGAACATGCAGATTACATTTGTTAGAGCAATAAGCCTCTTTATAGTTAATTGCCCATGTCTGCAGAAACGATGCCTCTTGCTCAGTCCATCTGCCTCCACAGCTGAAACTCGTATCTGTGACACCTCACCCGAGTGCACTGACATTCATCTGCAAATCATGGAAGGCTGGTCAAGCATTACCTTGCTATAACTTCTGGACACATGGTGAATCCACCATTGCAAATCAGAAATAGCCTTTACTGATAACTGCATAGGTCTATTATAATGACCCGAATGTATCCTTAATGCCTCAATTAGCTTGATACACCTGTCAATTAGCTCTACCCTTTTTTCCCTGGGCAGAGTCACTTAATTGAATCAATTGTGACCCAAATAGTCAGGTGTTAATTTGGATTCCTCTGGATGAATAATGCCCAATCTTTGAAAATTGGATTTAACAACTATCACCTGTTACTTCAGCTGTTCTCTTGGATACCCCTGTAATCAAGATATCATCGAGATAAGCCATGAACACCTGTACCCTGGCCTTTCAGCATGCCTATTATAGGTTTTAACAATTTTGTTGCCATAGTTGATCCATCCAGGTGAATTTCAAATATCCTGCAAATAAACAGACCTTGAGTAATGCGCATCTTTAAGCTCTATAGTCACCATATAGCATCCTCTTGCCCAGTTGCTTGGCAGTGACAATTCCATCTTACAATGTCTATACTATATCCCCCATCCTTTTTTGGCCTGGGAAAAAAATTAGACACAAATTGATAGGGTTGGTGAACCAACTTTTATCACATAAGCTTGCAAGCACAGTCTGAACATCCATCTGTTCTGTTAATGAAAACTGAATAGTTCTCCCAAGAACATGCTGAATGTGCAAATCACAATTTGGATTGAAATCCATTCGAAACCTTTGAATAACACTCTGTATAAACAGAGCTAAGGTAATTTGCTTCCATTCATCCCAGAAACAGATGTAATGTGCCCCAGATTTAAGTTGTGTCACATTTGATATGTGCACCTGAGAACCAGGCCCACATACCTCCTTGGTACCTGGTGGATGACGTTGTCCCCGGCTCCTTGGTGGGAAAGCCAATGTTTGACCATGTTCCCGCTTCGTTTGTAGGGGTACTTTCTCTTTTGGAAACTTGCCGACTGCCGGTGGCTTGATCAAGCCCACCGTCTTTGCCTCGTCATCCATGTCCTTGACACTCTAGGCGAGGTCCTCTCCGAAGAGTAGGTTGGCCGGCTGTATGTTGCTAGACTGGAAAAATACTGCAATCTTGGAATTAATGGTGGGCCGAATGGCACTTTCCCTGAGACAATTTATCTCAAAAATGGGTGCTACAAAGCAACCCTAGTACCTCTTGCTGCGTCTCCGACACATGCCCTCCATCCACCGTTCTCACGAACGCCATGATTCCTGAGCCAAGTAATTTCAGGATTCTCTGCAGCTTCATCTCCTGGGCACTGCACGCCCACGCCCATCTGGCTCCATATCACCCGGTTCACTGCTGGCACCTTCAGCAACTCGCAGTTACCCCTGTCTCTTGGTGATTCCAGACTCTGACTGTACTGCCAGAGATGGGAACTCTGACAACGGCCATCTTCGCTTTCCCAGTGGCATTCCATACTCTGACAGGACAGCGAATCGTGCTGCCAGAGAATGGACTTCTGACAACAGCCGTTCTTCGCTAATTTTCAAGTCTCAGTCACAGTCAGGGTCAGAACTTAGCTGACCCTCTGCACTCACCTCATGCAGGAGAGTGCTTTAAGCAGCCCTCTACCAGGTGCTACCGGCGTGGCCTTTCTGCAGCCTACCCCCCACACGATTCCTCCCCGGAGTGTGCATTTCTGGAGCAACCTCTGGATGAGGTGCTCCATTTGGGAGAACCGTTTTAAAAATGTCTCCAGCCCTGTACAGGCTCGTTGTGGCCCGACTCAGTTGAGTCTAAGGGCCTCCCAGACTTCCCCGTGCCTTACACCCGACTGGCGTTGGCTTTGGTGCTTTTTAGCACTGAGTCTGAAGTCGCCCCGCTCCCGGTCGGCGACTGTGCAGGGGTACGAGGCTGCCGCTGACAGACCGCATTCCCGCGGCTCTCCTATGCTTTACCTGCGGCTGCCCTCCCCCGGGTCATCTTCATCATGGTGCTGCCTGTAATAATAAAAAACAGAGCACCACAAAATAAACTTTCCCTCCAGCTAAGCTTTCCACTTAGCTGGAGCTTTAAAACTATAAAAGTACTTTAAAAGTACTTACTACAGGAAGAGCTCTGTCCTCCCCTGCTCGTCTTCACCATGGTGCTGCCTGTGACAAAACACAGAGCACAGCACCACAGTAAAGGAACTTATTTTACTCCAGCTAAATTTGTGACAAATTTCTGACTTAGCTGGTGTTTTAAAACTCTTTAAAAATACTCTAAAAGTACTTACCAAGGGAGGAGCTTTGTCCTCCCGTTGTCTGTGCGCCAATGCGACCGACGTAATGACGCGCATGCGCCCTGACGGGTCTTCTTCATGGAATCACTAAGGTGACTCCGAAGTAAAACAGTCTTTCCTCCTTACCTCTAAACTGTATTGCTATGAAGCAGTCTGACACTTTAATGTTTGATGTGGCAAGTGTAAAATTCCGGTGATTAATATTCATGCACAGAAACAGTGTGCACATTGTTGCACAATGCTAAAATGTTAAGTAAAAACAAGTTGTCACTTGCTATAAAAATCAGTCCAATTATAAAGGCAGAATGATTGAACATGAATAACTTTAATATTTGAGGTGTTGGGAAGGAAGACTTTTGAGAAACAAGCAACCCATCTGAGATAAAATTAATATAAATTGGATGCAAAGCTTTATAGTTGAAAGGGAATGAATGGAACAACAGCAGAGTAGTAAAGTACAGTAGGGAAAAATAGTTTGGAGAATATATGTTCGTGAAGGGGTCCTATTTGATTCTTTCTGCTTGTAATTGATACAAGAGTACAAAATAATTAGTAAAATGGCTTTCTTAGATATGAGAGGTTATTGAAGTCTTGGATTTATATGAAGATACAAATTATGCTGAAAAATAAGTGAAAATTGAGCTTCTTGAAGGCAATTTTAGCATTGGAGAAAGGACAAGGTTGCCTTTGCAGTGAAGCAAAATGTGAAGCCAATGTTGATGGAGTCGACCTTGAAGTCTGAAATAGCTTCGTTAAATACATTTATGAGATATGAAGATCCAAATATATATATATTTTTCTTATAATTTCTTACAACATATAAATAAGTAATTTGGACACTGTTTTCCCTTTCCCTTAGCTTATTTCCTCATCAAGAAAAATTATTGTCAGTTCCAACCAAATTATGAAACTTTTCAGTTTTGTTTTTTTAATGTTTAAATGAAAGTTTTTTTAGGAATTAAATTCCACCTCCTGTACTTGTACAAAAGGGCTCTAATGTAACCAGGCCTAATGTAACATTCTGTTACCTAAACAATACAACAAACCAAATCACCTTCAGTACAAAGCTTCTGTTCCTTCATATATTTTCCCTTCATTATCAGCTACCATTGAATATAAGAAATTTGTATAATCATTATATGTTAGGCCCAAATTGCCAAAATATTCATCTGATTATGGGCCTTGATGGACAATGAATTGTATTTCAATCTTCTTGCATGAGCTTGGTTTGTATAACAGAAAATCCCATATCTCTTTACTTAAAACTTGTGCATATCTGGAGCATTATTCTTTAAATCTGAATACCATAACATTTCAATTGCATTTTCTACATTAAAAACAATCATAAATTATTTTAATCTTCTCAAATAAATAGGTACATTAGTATGATAGGAATAGTGGTATCTTGGCCAAAAGCATGCAAATGGGATTAGTGTAGCATTTATATTAACATGGGTGAATTGGGCTGAACGGCTGAATAACATTATGGAACTGTAAATTAAGCTGCTTAGCTGAAAATAATGAAAATAAAAAGATCACCATCCACTTAAATCTTTTCTTTGCAACCATCTGAAGTAGTTGCCCTCATATTTTGTTTTGCAGAAACCTCCAATTTGATTATGACTGAACTGAATATATTTATATTTAAATTATATAATGCGGTAAAACCATAGAAGATACTGATGGTGCATAAAGAAAATTACATCTTTAATTACATATGATAAAAATCAATTACAACATTTCTGCTCTATATCATATAAGTTTACATTGTATACCTGCCTGTATCTTGAAGCTAAACTAACTAAAATAGGTGCACTGAAATTATATCATAGACAGTGGCGTTGATTATCGAGAACTAAGGTAGGACCTTGATCAGCTGGCCAACTGGCCCAACGAATGGCCCATGGAGTTTAATTCAGATGAGTGCAAGGAGTTGTATATTGGGAAGTCAAACTAGGGCAGGACTTCACGGTGAATGGTAGGGCCCTGCTAAGTGTTATAGAGCAGAAGGATCAAAGAGTGCAAGTACATAGTTTCCTGGCCATCTGTCAGGCAATTGAGTATAGGTGTTGGCATGTTACGTTGCAGTTGTACAAGATGTTGGTGAGGCCGCATTGGAGTATTGTGTTCCGTTTTGGTCACCCTGCTGCAGAAAAGATGCTATTAAACTGGAAAAAGTGCAGAAAAGACATGAGGATATTACTAGCACTCGAGTATGTGTGCTTTTGGAAGCGATTGAGCAAGCTAGGACTACTTCCTTTGAATACAGGCGGCTGAGGTGTGATCTTACGGATGTGTATAAATCAGGTGGAGAATACACAGAAACATTTACTAGGTTAGGGGAATCTAGAGCTCAAGGACATACGTTCAAGAAGGAAACATTTTAATAGGAACCTGAGGGGACACTCTCTCACACAGGTGGGTATATGGAATGAGCTGCCAGAGGAAGTAATTAAAGCAGGTAGAATAAGAACATTTCAAAGACATTTGGAAAAGTACACGGACAGGAAAAGTTTAGATGAATAAGGGCCACATGAGGGCACATGGCATTGGCATAGATGGGGCATCTTGGTTGGCATGAACTAGTTGAGCCGAAGGCACTGTTTCCCTGCTTGTGAATCTATAACGCTACCTGTTGGTAACTGATCTTTGTTGTATATCAAACAGTTAGAAGTAAATACTGGGAATTATATCCAGCAATTTGTCATTTGAACAATAATGTAGGTCCAATCTGATGTCTGCTCAATTAGTAATTCATTTCAACCTGACGTGGTTTCTAGTGTTAAAAAAATAAATTTCCTGCCAGGACAAAAAAACTATTTTTCTACATTTAAAATCCTCCAAGAACAAAATGTCTCACTCAAACTGAAATGAATTTTCATGAATCTTTTTTAACTATTTTACAGGAATACCACTTTGCAACTATTCGTAGTGTGCAAATATTTTGAGGGTGGTTCTGCAACCGTTTTTGTGATCTTCTAGACCTTCCGATTGTTGACTCCCTTTAATACGTTTGCCAACTTAATTAATGTTCGAATCTCTGGGGCCTTATTAATTATACAAGCACAATATGGCCCCAAGACTTACAGTGAGCAATTTTGTGAGGATACCACCCATGAACAAAATAAATACGATTAGAATGTAATTTTGACTTTTGATTATTATTTTAACGCATGGGCCAATTCGCTTCTCGGCTTTTCCATGCATTTTTGCATTATCAGGATTGCAAACAGAGTGTTATTTATTCTGGAAACAATATGTTTATCTCTTAGCTTTCCTGCTGTATTTTATGCTGTGTACATATTAATGATCATGTTTATATTCAATATTTCACAATGGAATAACTTTTTATTTATCTTAGTTCCCTCAAAAGGATCATGCTGTTGGCTCATTTCTTGGCAATACTTTGCAGAGTTTTGCTGATTTTTGTTTTTGTTTGATTTGATTTTTTTTTTTACCCTTGAGTTTGAGAGCAGACAAAAGTGAAAAGGTCAGCTACTCCATTAAGTTTGTTTCAAACTATGATGGTTGAAGATTCCTCACTAAAGACTTCCCCAAAAAAGCCAGCATTTACACACTGTATAAAACATGAATGGAACTCAACTTCTGCTTGTCAGGTGTGCTATTTATAAGCATGACACAGGGCAACTATTTAAATTCAGCGATTTCTAAGTGCCAGAGAAAATCAATCTTTTGATATGCTACAAGTTCTTTATGGATTAAACTGTCATTTTTGCACCATTCATATTTTGCTCTCAGAACAGGATGTCAGGATTATTTTAAGTCATAAAGGGAAATTTCACTGAAGTTATTTGAAATAATAGTTAAATTTAAAAAAAAGGCATTAGCACAATGACCCTGAAAATAATGATGCATTATTGACCATTGTCACATGACTGACAAATGCAAAGCCAAAGAATAGTATAGCCCACAATAAACATGTAGAAAATGTTCTAAACAAAAGCATTCATCAAAATATTTTCTGAGTTGTTGAACTAATTGAACTGCCTAATTGAACTGGCTTTCAAGGAAGTCAAATTATTTGTTAATAAATCAATATTCAACCAAATAAATATTCAGTATGTGGATTGGTTGACACTTCTCCCCATGTCCTGAGATTCATGGAAGTGAGTGGAATCATATGTGTAAAAGGTTATTTACCAAATAGGATTGTGCACATCGGGATGGGGAATCTGCAGATAACACTGTTTCCATACACTTATTACTCTTGCCTTTCTTTGTAGTAGAGCTCACAGTTTGGGAGGTGCTGTCGGCCTAGTTCTCTTTTTAGTCCAGTACATTTTTTAGTCATTGGTGAAGCAGCAGGTACTGTATAGTCAATGGCCAAGTGTGTGAGATTAGATTCCTCTTTGATAGAGATTGTCATTGCCTGGAATTTTGGTGGGGTGAATCTTATTTTCCAGCTATCAGCTCTTGCCTGACTGGAGTCAAAGACTTGCTGTGTCTAGCCACGTGCTGGTTCATTTGCTGAGGAGTTGAAAATACAACAAAAAAACTGTGTTGTCAGCTTCCTTTGTGCAAGTTATGACACCAAATGTTGGAAGGGTTTCCCCTTTATTGTCCATTGACCAGTTTTACTAGTGTGCCTTAATGACTCACTTGGTCAAACACTGCGATTACATAAAAAGCAGTTATTGTCAACTCTCATCTAGGATTAAGTCTTTGTTTATGTTTCAACCTGCACACTTCCATCTGTTTCTCTGGGTGTGCCTTAAATTGAGGTTACTTTTGATACTGTTGCCAATGGCATCTGCAATGTGTCTGCAGTGGACAATACCACTGATAAGGAAACAATATCAGCGTCACAAATGGCAAAGGCCTCTTGAGCACGGAAGACATTGAATGCAGGGTTTAGGAAGCTGAGAAGTATAGGACTGAGGATGATTAGCAGCGTGAAAAGCTAACAGCAAAGAATAGACTGGGAATTATATGCCTTCTACATGAAGACTGCAATTGAGCATGAAAAGCTGAATGTCAAAGTTGGAGATGAAGGCAAGCAGAAGATTTTGAACAAATGAAATGAAGTCATCAGCGGGCTCGGTAAGCAACATGAAGACTGCAGATAAATATGCATATTATCCAACAGATGGAGCTGGAGAAGATCTTCAATCAAATAATGACCAAGTTGTACCAGGGACCTTATGTCCACCACGGGGCTTTCTTTGTGCTAACAGTTTTCCTGCTGGTTCAGGGGCATGATCTGACCCAGCAATTGCTCAGGTTGATTAAAATGTATTGCATATATTATGGTCATGAGTGTCTTGATTCAATGGCTAAGTTCACTTACACTATATTAAAAACGAACCAGCTTTGATTTTAAGTGCCAAGTTTTGAACATCATTTACTATTTGATATGAATAAAAGCTATGGTCAGAACATTAGAAATACAACCTTTTGCGAATTGTGCAATTGGACCCCCAGATCCTTTGCATCTCCAAAGTTTGAAATCTTTCACAATATTTATAAAATCTATTATCTTTTTGAAAAAATGGCTAATTTCACATTTCTTATATTATGCTCCATTGACCAGAACCATTTCCACTCACATGAACTGTCTATATGGACCGGAAGGCTTGAGTTGTAAGGATAGATCAGATAAACTGGGATTATTTGTCCTGGAGCGAAGGAGGTTGAAGAGTCACCTTAAGATGCTTATAAAGTTGTGAGAGTAGACTTGTGAACGAAACCACCCAGAGGCTGAAGCTGGTTGATATGAAAACCTTTTGTTCATCAAGCCAAACCACCATTCTTGTGGAGACCCACTCGGTGTAATCTCTAAACTCAAAGTACATCAAATTTTTATATTTTTGTTAAACACAAAGACAACAATAAATGATTAACATCATTTAGATCAGATCGGTCTGGAGAAGGGTCTCGACCCAAAACATCACCCATTCCTTCTATCCAGAGATGCTGCCTGTCCCGCTGAGTTACTCCAGCATTTTTGTGTTTATCTTCGATTTAAACCGGCATCTGCAGTTCTTTCCTACTCAATAAATGATTAATTACAGTTTCAATGGCTATCGATATCTACATAGCTTTAACAATTTGAATGTAGGCAGGTAACTTTGCAGAGTACATGTTTACTCTGGGTGCATACTGTAACTGCAAAAACACCTCTGAATATTCACACTCAATTGCTGGGACAAAGTAATTCATATGAGTGGTCGAGAAGCATCTGCAGACAGAACCCAGACACCCAAAATATGTGTAGGAAGGAACTACAAATGCTGGTTTACACCAAAGATAGACACACAATGCTGGAGTAACTCAGTGGGTCAGGCAGCATCTCTGGAGAAAATGAATAAATGACATTTTGGTTTGAGACCCTTCTTCAGACCTGTTTTGTAACAGTGTTGAGGGATGGCTCCTTAGATACACAAACATCAAAATATTAAATGACCACATAAACTGCATTGAGTGTCAGGGAAATGCTTTTAACAGCGCGTTAATACTCAAGAGGGCAACTTAATGCTTTCCTTGATCTCATCATGGAGGTTTCAATGAGGGCCAATTGACATGTGCATTCATCCATTGTCTTCAATGACACTGATCAAAATGCCCCACACCCAATAAGTGGTGTGGAGAGGCTTAAAGTATTATCACACGTTAACTTGCAAACAGGTTATTTTGTAATTTTAGTTTTTATTTTAATAAGTATCTCATATCCACATATTTCTCTTACTCCTGAATATTCCACAACATAGCCACCGTCTTTTCCCTAGTTTAAACCTACTGGGCAGAGGTTTGCGTTCAGAGGAGAGAGATTTAAAGCGGATCTGAGGGGGAAAATGTTTCACACAAAGGGTGAAGGGTGTATTAAATAATCTGCCAAACGAGGTGGTATTGGCAAGTCGAGACCAATTACCATACTTTAACAAAAATAGTTTATTGTCACTTTTACCGAGGTACAGTGAAAAGCTTTTGTTGCGTGCTAACCACTCAGCGGAAAGACAATACATGATTACAATCGAGCCACTCACAGTGTACAGATACATGATAAATGGAATAATGTAATAGACAGTTAAGAAAGCTTAGTGGGATATTGGCAAAACGTAGGCAAATGGAATTAGCTTAGATTTGCCTCTTGGCCAGCAAAGGCACAATGGGCCAAAGAGCCAGTTTCCCTGCTGTTTAACTCAATGAATCTTTGACTACCCCTACTGTCCTCTTCACAATTTACCTATCTAAGTATCTTTGAGACATTTGCAAATTGAGCATACATCCCTTAAGTGCCCTCTGCCACATAAGTTATGTGAATTCTAATAGAAAATGAGTCCCCACCACTGATTCCTATGGTCCACTACATCCCGTGAGATCTTTGTTTCATATTGGCCAGTTAACCTCCAATTGATTGATTGAAAGATACACCATAGGAACAGGCCATTCAGCCCACCAAGCCCATACCAACCACCGATCACCAGTTCACACTAGGGACAATTTACAGAGGCAAATTAATCTACAATCCCACTCATCTTTGGGATGTGAGAGTTGAACTGGTCTGTATTTTTGCTTACAATATTCTGTTGTGCTGCAGCAAGCAAGAATTTTATTGTCCTATCTGGGACACATGACCTCTTGACTTGACTTTTGGAATCCAGAGCACCGAAAGGAAATCCCACACGGTCACAGTGAGAACATGCAAATTCCACAGAGACAGCATCCAAGATCAGGATCGACCCCTGGTTTCTGACGCTGTGAGGCAGCGGCTTTAAACTTTAGAGATACAGCATGGAAACAGGCCCTTCAGCCCACTGAGTCCATGCCGACCAGCGATCACCCTGTACACTAACACTATCCTACACACTAGGAACAATTTCCAATTTTTACAAACCTGTATGTCTTTGGACTGTGGGAGGAAACTGGTGCATCTGGAGAAACCCACGCGGTGCAGAATAGTGTTAATGTATGGGGTTGACGCTGACTCGGTGGGCCGAACGGCCTGTTTCATCGCTGTATGTCTAAAATCTAAAGTCTACAAGCATTAAAAATCGGCTTTCTCACAGGCCGCTTCTGTTAAGGTCCTGTGTTCAAGTCCATCAGGGCCCAGAGACTGGTCAAATCAGAGCTCCTCGGTATCAGTCTGCCCTGGTGATTGTAATTCCTGAGTCCCTCTCTAACCTTTCAATTCCTGATTTCCAGTTACTTCAGGAATGTTGTTGTTAATTCATTTGTCACCTCCTTACTTGTAGACATGCTTTCTGTAATAGCCGCCCGCATTGATTCCTGCATTCACTTTGCTGCATTGTGTTGACAGCATCGACTTTATGTGGCACCGGAATCCTCACATTTATGACTTGTATGAAGGCATGAGCTACAGCTTTACACTCAAGTGCCTTGGATACAGTACTGTTCTTACAAAAGAACATGTGGCTCTTTTTTTGTTGACATTTTGAAGAATTATTGCATTCAAGTGTGTTCTGATCGAGAAACAAAAGATGGCATGGCTCTTGGTATAAACAAATTGTTTTGCTTGCCTTCTGTGTGTCAGTGGAACGCTGATGCAAAATAGAGGGCGTTTGAAAGTGGCAATTTGTGAGTCATCTGCTGAAGACATGAATGAACAAACAAGTGGATTTCAGACTGGAAAAGCAGACTCAGGAATGATTCATGTCTTTGTCACACAAAGACAGCAGTTATAAACAAGATGCATTAAGTAGCCAGCTTATTGGGTGGTCATAGTCATAATGTCATAAGCGATAGGAGTAGAATTAGGCCATTAGGCCCATCAAGTCTACTCTGCCATTCAATCATGGCTGATCTATCTCTCCCTCTTAACCCCATTCTCCTGCCTTCTCGCCACAACCTCTGACACCTGTACTAATCACAAATCTATCTATATCTGCCTTAAAAATATTCACTGCCTTGGCCTCCACAGCATTCTGTGGCAAAGAATTCCACAAATTCACCACCCTCTGACTAAAGAAATCTCTCCTCATCTCCTTCCTAAAAGAACGTCCTTTAATTCTGAGGCTATGAACTCCAGTCATAAATACATAGATACATAGACAATAGTTGCAGGAGTAGGCCATTTGGCCCTTCGAGTTAGCACCGACATTCAATGTGATCATGGCTGATCATCCACAATCAGCACCCCGTTCCTGACTCCTCCCCATACCCCTTGATTCCGCTAGCCTGAAGAGCTTGCTCTAACTCTCCTTTGAATACATCCGGTGAATGGGTCTCCACTGCCTTCTTAAGGCAGAGAATATCACAAATTCACAACTTTCTGTGTGAAAAAGTTGTTTCTCATCTCAGTTCTAAATGGTCTACCCCTTATTCTTAAACTGTGGCCCGGGTTCTGGATTCCCCCAACATCGGGAACTTGTTTCCTGCATCTAGTGTGTCCAATGACTTAATAATTTTCAATGTTTTTATAAGATTCCCTCTCCTCCTAATTTCCAGAGCATACAAGCCCAGTCGCTCCATTCTTTCATCATATGACAGTCCCGCCTTTCCGGGAATTAACCTCGTGAAACTACACTGCACTTCCTCAATAGCAAGAATGTCCTTCCACAAATTAGGAGACCAAAACTGCATACAGTACTCCAGGTGTGGTCACTACTACTGCAGAAGGACCTCTTTGCACCTATACTCAAATCCTCTTGTTATGAAGGCCAACATGCCATTAGCTTTCTTCACTGCCTGTTGTACCTGCATGCTTACTTTCAGTGACTGATGTACAAGGACACCCAGGTTTCATTGTACTTCCCCTTTTCCTAACCTGACACCATTCAGATCATAATTTGCCTCCCCGTTCTTGCCACCAAAGTGTATAACCTCACATTTATCCACATTATACTGCATCTGCCATGCATCTGCCCACTCACCCAACCTGTCCAAGTCACCCTGCATCCTCATATCATCCTCTTCACAGTTCACACTGCCACCCAGCTTTGTGTCATCTGCAAATTTGCTAATGTTACTATTAATTCCTTCATCTAGATCATTAATGTATATTGTAAATAGCTGCGGTCCCAGTATCGAGCCTTGCGGCACCCCACTAGTCACTGCCTGCCATTCTGAAAGGGACCCGTTAATCCCTACTCTTTGTTTCATGTCTGCCAACCAATTTTCTATCCATGTCAATACCCTACCGCCAATACCATGTGCTCTTATTTTGCCCACTAATATCCTGTGTGGGAGCTTTTCAAAGGCTTTCTGAAATTCCAGGTAAACTACATCCACTGGCTCTCCCTTGTCCATTTTATTTTTTTACATCCTCAAAAAATTCCAGCTGATTTGTCATTCGTAAATCCATGCTGACTTGGACCGATCCTGTTACTGCTATCCAAATGCTATTACATATTTGATAATCGACTCCAGCATCTTCCCCACCACTGATGTCAGGCTAACTGGTCTATAATTCCCTGCTTTCTCTCTCCCTCTTTTCTTGAAAAGTGGGATAACATTAGCTACCCTCCAATCCACAGGAACTGATCCAGAATCTATAGCACATTGGAAAATGATCACCTATACGCTCATGATTTTACTTCGGAGTCACGTGAGTGACTACGTGAAGAAGAGCCCGTCCAGCCACACACGCGTCATATCGTACAGACGCATAGCGTGAGTGCCGATGTTTGAAGAGCAGAGCTCCTCCAAACCGGTAAGTAAAAAACCTGAAGGTAAGTTTTTACTTACGTTTTTCAGGTGATTTAAAAGACTTGTAGTAATGAAATACAAGTCATAATGAAGGAATTTGGGGAGGTGTACCGCAGAGTGCTCAGACAGACCGCGGGTCTGTGAGTAGCGGGCGCCCTTTAAAAAAAAATTAAAACGGTTACCGTTTAGCGCCATTAGATTGCATAGATAAGAGGTTGCCGTTAAAGAAGTCAGACCGGAAGATTCCAGTTTCAGGTAACTAGTTGGTCTACAGGAGAACCAGCGCCAACTATATCTGGAAGTTAGCGTTGGCCTACAGGTGAGCCAGCGCCAGCAGCACCTGAAAGAGGGCTGCATATGATGGGCCTACAGGAGAGCCCGCATGTGAGAGCAACTGGAAGGGTTGCTATGTGTAGGCCTATGGGAGAGCCAGCGCTAGAGATACCGGAAGCAGGATGTAAATTCGCTCCACCATGAGGAGGATTATTTCATAAAAAGATTCAAGTAAACAAATCATATGAGGACTAGAGCCCAATACAGAGCCATAGGACCAGAGTTGGCACAATATATCAAAGTTGTGGTTCCAAAAAGATGAGGAACCATTGGGAGATAAATAAACTATGTCAATAAAATACTTACTCTCCCAGCAGCTCCAGGTTCTAACCAGGTATGAGCTGTCTACAAATATAAACCAGCAGTATTGAGCATGATAAGCAAGTCTCAGCGGGGGAGAGGGTATTGATATTACTGGTCAGGCGTTAAGGCTTTTTTGACCAAAGGTTGGATGGAGAGCATGTGTTTATATCACAACAAGGTTGAATTAGCACTCATGTGTAGTGCGCACTTTCAAATAATTGTTTTATAAAAGTGCTATAAAACCTAATATATACCCTAAGTTTGGGGGCTCTGTACACCATCTAATAGTTAAATTGTCTATTAATCTGTTTTTAGAAAGATCTAGCAAAAAAGGTATGATCCTGTGTGATTAACAGATAAAATTAAGGCAGTTTTCCCTACCAATATGTGGTGACTGGGGATAGTAAAGTATCAATTCTGTCTTTCCCATATGTCCGTTATAGGCGCACTCCTCCTGAGATATGTGGAAGTTATAATTCCACTAAGATCAGGGGATAACAATTGCCATAGGCAAACCCTGAGGAGGAGGTCTGGTTCTGTAAGAAACATATTAAATGTTTTACACTTACAAGTTGGGGAAGATTATATTTCTTGCTAAAAAATGGCAAATTGATATTATACTGTACAGTATTGTGGGGTTTAGAATGTAGTTCTACCCATATTTGATTTCTCTTACTAAAGTATTTGAAACCAGACACATATTTTCTCAAAATAAGAGAATATGTAGATTCAGACAAAACATGAAATATTGTGGAAAAGAGATGATTAAGAAGTCAGTTCACCATTACCATCAATTAATGCCAAATATGTTATGAGAGCAAATAAGGATGGTGGGTGTAGAATTATTCTAGATCTGAAAAAAATTTAACTCTTTTTTGTACAGTATAAACAGTGGATAACATTTGTTAATGTTATGCAGCCAATTTCACAAATAAGCATTTTACTATATGACTGTGTATGGTATAATAGATATTTCTATTTTATCTGGATAAGCCAATTATGAGACTATTTGCCTTGAGACTATTTGACAGGTTGTTGGATCTAATATTAGCTTTACTAAGAACTCAGGGCCATTTGGTAATGGTTTATTGCCATATTCTGATTGTAGGAAACATTCGGACTACAACAGAACCATGAGTGTTAGAATAAAGCTCACTTTGGAGATTTGTTAACCATCGAGATAAATCTAAAACAGTTTCCAAACACAGTTATTGATTATTTGGGTTCCATTATTAAATGAGAACACATGTTATGATCCGATTGCGGATTAAGGCTGTATTTAAGTGGAAGTTGTATAAAGCTCATTATAGAGCATCAACCATTGTATAAAGGTCATTCTAGAGCACTAATCCTCAATTAGGCATTTAATTGGAAGTGGTATTAAGCTAATTACAGAGCACCAACCCTCAATTAGGCAGGAAACAAGCCTATTTTATAAATGTTGCTTATTTTCAGCTGTAGAATATAGACTGCGACATTATCAGAGTTTATAGTAAGCATGGATAGAGGAATGGATAATACAATTTATGGTAAGTTTGCCAGGCCATGTATTTGCCAGTTACAGTTATTACTGGAATATTAATGAATCAGGCGTGTCTCAAATGCCTCCAGAGAGATTCTGGTTAAACACCTTCCATTATGCTACACACTAATGGTAGTGCTCTAAGTTGAGGTCATACTTATAAGTATTTTCAGCTGTGGAGGTACATGGAATATGGAGAAAGTACCTTTTGATCCAATAACAAGGGATCATTATGAAAGTTTTAGGAACATTTATGACCTAAAGCTTATTGCTCTTATATGCAAAGTTGCATGTTTAGAAATAGATTGAGACTACAGAATAGAACGTATGTCAATCATTCGAGTGGTTTAAGTCAGTAGCTTGTAATAGACTGGCTAATGTGATCTGGATCTGGTGTTTACCAGAAATATTTGATTGGCAATCTACCTATGAGGTAGATTCAATATAGTTGAAGACTCAAAAGTCATGTAAATCAATGATAATACAGAATGTATGTTGGATCGTGAGAAACTTAATAAATATTATAGGACGATTGATGACTTGTTTGTATCCAGATTTAACCACCAATTACCTAAATATATGTTATAAAGTCTGATACTGGGGCAGTAGTGGTGGATGTTTCTCGCTGCATTGGGGTAAAATGTTTGTATACATTTTTCCATTTTTTCTCATTTAACAGTATATACAGAAGAGCAAACAGGATTCCGTTTCGGGAGTATTGGTGGTACTAGATTGGATCTACAAAACCATGGTACCCTGAGGTGTTTAAAATGATCACAAAGCCTCTTATGATTTCCAAACAGAATTAATCTGTTTGTGCACTCTATAACTGATGATTCACATCCTTTACATAATCGTATTGGTTGTTGATTTACAGATTTTAAGGAGTGACATTTATCGGAAGAGGACTATCAGATTGTACTGTGGATATTATTGCAATCTGGAGGGATATTACCCAGAAGTAGTACATTTCTTACATAAAGAAATGGGATATGTTTTGTTTAAGCAGAATATTACATATCACACTATAGACATATCAGTAATGTTAGAGTTCTGTAAACTCTTATTTAATTAGCAGTTACGCTATAATGCTATGAATACTGCAAGGAGTACCATTACTGCATATCTATGGAGGAATCAGAATAAAATGTTGTAGGGTTACACCCTTTGGTCTGCAAATTTATGAAAGGATTTTAATTCTAAACTTCTTAGACACAATTATACAATAATCTGGAATGTAAGAGATATGTTATATTGTTTTTTGTTTATGGACTCCTATTACAGTACTGTCCTTGGCTTGAATTATCATTAAGGAAGTCAAGTTCAGGGGACTGGTTTATGCACAGAGAGTGCAACTATTGCAGAAAGTAAGAATAGGCATGATGGAAAGAGACAAACAGTTACTATTGTGTTTTATGTCTATGAATTGCTTAAACAGAGTCGATGTTGAATCACAGGATGTAAGTTGGGGATTCAGCATATCCTACGGATCCACGTCTATGTGTGGTATCACATTTACAATGTTAGATTGAAGCTATCAGAACCTTAAAGAGGTTCAGTATGAGTATTTTATTAGCCATAAATAGCTGCATAGGAAAGTGCCAGTTTAGACTATTTTAAAATGGCTAAAGCATGTGTTGCTTGATGCAGGTATGGATACTGAAAAATTGTAATCTTATTTCACCAGGGCACCATCAAGTTTGACAGCCAAGGAGTTGGATGTTCTAATAAAACATATCCTCGTGGCTGCAGGTATAAGTGAAAAAATTCACCTATTACCATAAGGAGATTATAATACCTATGGTTATTTGGTGGTGTTATTTTTTGGATTTAGTATTAAATATTCCTCTTGTGATAAAGGGGTTACTATTATGGTGATAAATTAACCATTAACTGGTTACATCCATGTTGTGGTTGTGCATTGTTGATTGTTTTACTTATTTAGAGTCAATCAATGCAGTGAGCACCTGGATTGAATCTACGGCCTGAAATCACAGAGCTTTGAAATCTTCACATAGTCACTCACGTGACTCCGAAGTGAAATAGTAGAATTAAACGAGAACTTATCAGTTTGAAGTTTGATCTTTATTTTATGAGGAGTTACGTTGAGGGATTACGTGCCCTCCGCTCCCACCCTCATAAAAGATCGAGCTGGTAGTTCTAGTCTTTATGTATCTAACTATCATACTTCAGTAATTGTCGTCTGTGATTTCACTCCGCTGCTTTGAAGATTGACGCGTGTGCGGCTGGACGGGCTCTTCTTCACGTAATCCCTCAACGTAACTCCTCATAAAATAAAGATCAAACTTCAAACTGGTAAGTTCTCATTTAATCTTACTATTTTTAGAGCCACCTTCTTGAGTACCCTGGGATGCAGACCATCAGGCCCTGGGGATTTATCAGCCTTCAGTCCCATCAGTCTACCCAAAACCATTTACAAGATACAAGATACAAGATACAAGATACACTTATTTGTCACATGTGCCAGTTGGCACTGTGAAATGTGATCACCATACAGGCATACAATAAAATAAAGAACACAACACACGATAGAGATCAACATAAAACATCCCCACACAGCAGAATCAAAAGTTTCCCACTGTGAGGGAAGGCACCAAAGTCAGTCATCTTCCTCCGATGTTCACCCGTGGTCGGGGCCTCCGGAGCCCTCCGCAGTCGCCACTACGTGTCCTACCTTGTCCTGTATTATATTTCGTTGGAGTACCAGCTTTTGTGGAAGAATCGTTCCGAGGGGCGTTTTGAGTATTTTGTTTTAAAAATCTCCCGACAATTTCAGCGCTGGAGTCATTTTAAAATTAGCTTCTGAAGCCGTCAACGCCGACAACGGGGATGGATTTCACACACGGGACAGGTAAACGAAAGTAGTTTATTTTTATGTATAAACGTTCTCCTTAAGAGGCCTTTAATTCACATTTGTACATGCAAAATGGTGATTTTTTTCCCCGAACTAACGGCAATAACTTTCATGCCGACACGGGGTTAAATTCACCGCAAATCAACGTTCCAAATGATCGCGTTCCAGAAAAACCCACTCGCAAGATGATATAAATGCCCATTAATTTACAGGTATTAAACATTAAATTTCTTCCATTTGGCCTATGACAATGAGATACAAAAATTATGTTATATTGTGAATTCTTGTGAATTGTGACTTGGGTGGGGGAGGGATAGAGAGAGAGGGAATGGCCATATTGTGAATTCTTGTGTGAATGTTATTTGGACACTTAGGCTATTTAAAAATGTTAATCTATTCTTAAGAAATTGATAGATGTTTAGATCTAGTAATTGAATTTTGTAATTAGCTACAATTAGGTAACTAACCAATTATATGCTTTAATTTCATGTCATCTAAGTAAGACTGTTTCATATTTGTTTCAGAATGCTTCAATCTATAATAACTGAAAATTTCTTTCAGTTCTCTTAATTTTTAAGAAAGTTATGGGCTTTTGACTGTCCTCGATCACAGCTTTTGTGTTAAGTCAATGGAAAAGCAATAGAGAACAAGATGCTAATTTCCGAGTATGAAAATGGCCATAACATTTTTAATACTGAAGATATGAAAGTGAATTAGGTGTCAAATTAAACTTCTTTTTATGCTTTATCTGATGGGATAAATTACAGACTTTATTTTTAAAATCTCAAAATTTTGTAACATTGCTACTATTAGAGCTAATGCTCGAGCAACACAGTATTAGCCTGACTTCCAGCGCCATCCATGTTGTGTAGGAAGGAACTGCAGATGCTGGTTTAAACCAAAGATAGACACAAAATGCTGGAGTAACTCAGCAGAACAGGCAGCATCTCTGGAGAGAAGGAATAGGTGACATTTTTGTTCGAACCTTTTTAGACTAGTTAGGGGAAAGTGAAAAGAGAAATATAGACGATGATGTCAAGAGATATACAGCAAATTAATGAAATATATGCAAACAAGTAACATTTGCTAGGCGAGAACGAGAACCTGGTGCGACTTGGGTGGGGGATGGATAGAGAGAGAGGGAATGCAGGGGTTACTTGAAGTTAGAGAAATCAATATTCATACTGCTGGGTTGTAAGCTGTCCAAGCGAAATATGAGGTGCTGTTCCTCCAATGGCCTCATTCTGACAGCGGTGAAGGCCCAGGACAAAAAGGACAGTGGGGGAATGTGAGGGGGTGTTAAAATGTTTAGCAACTGGGAGATTGCGTCGATCCAGGCAGACTGAGCGAAGGTATTCAGCTAAACGATCACGTGGTCTGCACTTGATGTCTCCGATATATTGCCGTCTTTGCGTTTGGTGATTGCGTGCTGTTTCAGTGACCATTTGGTTTTCCACCCACATCGCAAAGACATGCAGGTTGGTCTGTTTATTGTCCACTGTACAATTCCCCTAGTGCATAGTTGAGTGGGAGAATCTGGAGAGAGTCGATGGGAAATCAGGGAGAATAAGTTATGAGAAAATTGCTTGAAAATGGAATTACTCTGTCACAGACTCAATGGGCTAAAATGGCCTTGTTCCATGTCATATTGAAATATTGGAATTTGTAATTAAACTACAAGTTCAGGGAATTCACAGTAAAGTACACTCAGCATGGGTTTTCATTACCACTGGTAAGTCTATGCAGTGTAAAAGCTAGTCACAATCAAATTAGTGACAGTAATTTATCATATCTATTATTAGTACATCTGTACCAAATGTAATGGGTTGAGAAAAGGATATTTGTCTTCAATTGCCTATATTTTATCACCGTCCCAGTAGATTTGAGGAATTTAATTCTTTGAATAATTAATCTAACAATCATGCCCAATTTTACGGTCACCCTTGGGATGTTCTTGAAGGAGCCTATTATACGTTAATTTTCTGATTTAAAGAGTCATACTGCAAGGAAACTGGCCTTTGACACATCATGTCCACACCAATCATCAAGCACCCATCCACAATAATCCATACAATATATTTTCCTGTCACATCTTTATCAATTTGAGTATAGAAGTTGGGAGGTCATGTTGCAGTTGTATAAGATGTTGGTGACACATCATTTGTGTTCAGTTCTGGGCATCATGTTATGGGAAAGATATTGTCAAGCTGGAAAGAGTTCAGAGAAGATTTACGAGGTTGTTGCCAGGAATAGAGGGTCTGAGTTATGGTGAGATGTTGAGCAGGCTGGGAATCAGATGGGAGTTGGGAATGGGCTGGTAAAATATAGTCATAAAGTGATACAGTGTGGAAACAGGCCCTTCAGCCCAACTTGCCACACTGGCCAACATGTCCCAGCTACACGCAGGAGGATGAGGGGAGATCTTATAGAGGTGTATAAAATCATGAGAGGAATAAATTGAGTAGATGCACAGAATCTCTTGCCCAGAGTTGGGGAATCGAGGACCAGAGGACATAGGTTCAAGGTGAACGGGAAAACATTTAATAGGAATCCGAGGGGTAACTTTTTCACACAACGGGTGGTGGGTGTATGAAACAAGCTGCCAGAGGAGGTAGTTGAGGCTGGGACTATCCCAACGTTTAAGAAACAGTTAGACAGGTACATGGATAGGACACGTTTGGAGGGATATGAACCAAGTGCAGGCAGGTGGGACTAGTGTAGCTGGGACATGTTGGCCAGTGTGGCAAGTTGGGCTGAAGGGCCTGTTTCCACACTGTATCACTTTATGACTATATTTTACCAGCCCATTCCCAACTCCCATCTGATTTTTCTACACTGTGGCACAGCGGTTGAACTTCTGCCTCACAGCGCCAAAGACCGGGGTTCGATCTACTCCTCAGATGCTTCCTGTGTGGAGTTTGCACGTTTTCCCTGTGACTGCGTGGGTTTCCTCTGGGTGCTTTGGTTTCCTCCCATGCCCTGAAGATATGCAGTTTTGTAGGTTAATTGGCTCCCTGTAAATTGCCCCTAAAGGGCTGTCCCATTTGGCCGTCATTTGCGCGTCACGCAGATGGTGCGCAAAGATTTTGTACATCACAAAATCCTGCGACGCCACGCGCAGCTGCGTGTCAATGCCTATGTCATCACGCACGATGCGCGCTTAATGCGTACCATGCGCACATCACGACGTGCGCGTCGTGCGTCGTGACGCGTAAATGATGTCGCGTAAATTACGCGCAAATGATGGCCAAGTGGGACAGGCCCTTAACTTGTAAAGATGGATGAGAAGGGCCTGTATCCAGGCTGTATCTTTCAATCAAACGGGAGAAAAAGAGCTTACATACCAGTGTTTGGAAACATCAGTATCCAAGGGAAAGCTTCAGCATTGCAGGGAGAATGTGACTATTCCACGTAGACAGCAGTAGTGCTATCCTCTGTCACTGTGTCATGGTTCCACCTTTCACAATTCCAGGACATCCTAGAATGTGTAACAGCCAATAGGATATTTCTGAAATATAGACATTTCTGCAGTGTTGAAAACACATTGGCGTTGATGTATTGCTGTTCATAAATCATAGAAACAGAATTAAGCCATTTAGCCCATCGAGTCTATTCCGCCATTCAATCATGGCTGATCTATCTTTCATTCTCAACCCCATTCTCCTGCCTTCTCCCCGTAACCTTTGACCAAGAATCTATTAATCTCCGCTTTAAAAATATACACTGACTTGGCCTCTACATCCGTCTGTGACAATGAATTCCACAGATTCACCACCTTCTGAGTAAAGAAATTCATCCTCATCTCCTTTCTAAAGGAACATCCTTTTATTCTAAGGCTGCCCTCTGTTCCTAGACTCTCCTACTTTTGGTAGTGTGGTGGCGCAGCGGTAGAGTTGCTGCCTTACAGCGTCAATCCTGACTACGGGTGCTGTCTGTGTGGAGCTTGTACATTCTGCCCGTGACCAGCATGGGTTTTCTCCGGCATCTCCGGTTTCCTCCTACACTCCAAAGACGTACAGGTTTGTAGGCTAATTGGCTTGGCATAATTGTAAATTGACAACAGTGTATGTTGGATCGCGTTAGTATAAGTGGATTGCAGGTTGACGCGGACTCGGTGGGTCACCAGGATAAGCCTGAGGACACCAGTGCCTCCTCATGAGGAAATGTGAACTGCAGGAAGAGCCTGAGTTCACCACGCCTCCTCCTTCGAGACCAGACCAGAATGAAGCCATCATGGAGAGTAACGAGAATTCTCGTGCCGTAGGTGCAGTGGTAGTGGGTTGGCAGGAGGTCGAAGGTTGTCATAGGTTGTCGTAGGTTGTTGCCGGTGCTGACCTGTGAATTTCATTGGCTCATTGGGAAAAAAAAAAGTAAACAGTAGTTTTCAGAATCAAGGTTAACCGACTGATAATGTTAATGTCCGCCGAGCATCACAGCTGTGTATATCTGGCTTCTTAAAAGTTGTCTCCACTCATTCTCCCCCCTTCTCCCCCCTCTCCCCCCCTCTTTTAAAGGACACATGACCCTTCCCGTACATTGTGCTTTCACCATCTTAATTACAGCGCCAATCTTCCTGTTCATCGTGGTGTGTGTCTGTATCACATTGGCTTTGCACCGTGTGAATTTCACTCAGACAGTGCTCACCCCGCTTGCCTTGTCCCCCGCCTGCATAACTGGCTGGTGAAGGAAGCAATGTGTGTATGTGTGTGAGTGTTTCACTCTGACAGTTGCCGTTCCAGTCGCCATTCCGGTTGCTGGTTTTTCGGCGACTTGCTACGACTTGACAGTCGCTGGCAGTCGCCGGCAATCGCCTGAAAAATCACTTAAGTGGGACAGGCCCATAAAAGTTGGCGATATGCAGAGTACTGCCCTGCCGACTATAAATTCAGAAGATTCAGAAGAAGAAGATACAGTTGGACCTAAGATCTGTTTCAATGCTTAAACGAGATCACTTGAATTTTACAATTATGCATATCTCTAATCTCCTCATGGGCCAACAAAGGCAAGGTGTGCAGCAATCTTACCCACCTTCATCATCCCGCCAATGAAAATCTCTAAGCTTTCTACCCTCATCTTTCAGCTAATCCCATTCAGCTCTTCCTATCACCATCAGGCCTTTAGCCTTCCTCCTGCTGCTCTGACAGCTTTGAGCAACATTCGTGGGCGCTTCCCACAGCTAAATTCTTGTTCCAATGCAAAAACCTGCCTGTCAGACTGCTGAACATACGACACAACTTCACTTAAATGAGGCATTAAAATGAGGAAGATCTCCAGAACCCTGAGTTTGCCTGACTCACTATTATCAATGGGTGCTCAAGTGAAAGCTGGCTGTGTGGTCCCAGCCAGCATCCAGCCTCATGAACATTTACCAAGGATTGATACATCTACCAATAATCTCCTCTGTAGCTCTGGGGAACCAAGACTAATAATTGAATCTCCCAACATTAAAATAACCCAGTATAAACAAAAAGGAAAGCGAGGGTGGCACGGTGGCGCAGCGGTAGAGTTGCTGCCTTGCAGCGCTTACAGCGCCAGAGACCAGAATTCGATCACGACTACAGGTGCTGTCTGTACAGAGTTTGTACGTTCTCCCCGTGACCGCATGGGATTTCTCCAAGATCTTCAGTTTCCTCCAACGCTCCAAAGACGTACAGGTTTGTAGGTTAATTTGCTTGGTATAAATGTAAATTGTCCCTAGTGTGTGTAGGATACTGTTAATGTGTGGGGATTGGTGGGCTGATGGGTCTGTTTCCGCACTGTATCTCTAAACTGAAAATATATCGATTTTTGCTTTCCGCGCAGGTTACCAAAAATCCACCCAAGTATCAATAAATAGGATAATAATGGGCATTTTATCTACAAAATCCGAGTTCAATGTGTCCTGCCTAAATAAGCAAATTTAAATGAATACACCACTAATTAGGACACTATTTGACTGGTGAATAGGTATATTTTCACTTTTATTAAAGATGTTGGGGTTGTTGTCCATTCATGAGAGTGCCATTCCAGCAAGTCATACTCCCACCAATGCCAACCTACACTCTAGCCAGGTCCAGCACCCCTCTGCTGCAGCGCCAACAGGAAGGGCATGCTGGAAGCCTCTTCCATGGCCACTGTGTGAAGCAGAATGGGCTGCCAGCACTAACAAGGCCTTGGGTGGCGGAAACCTCAGCTCACCGTGGTCTTAAAAAAAAAAAAAGTTTTTTTTGTGTTATTTATTTTTATTTTTTTTAAATTTTATTTTATTAGAAGTAAGTACAGGAATATGGCACCAAGGTGCCTAATATATATTGACATGTTACATTTTATGTACAGCTTCTTATTTTTTTTTAATAATGAAAAAGAAAAAGAGAGAATAGATAATAAAAGATAGAAAAACATGTGTGTGAAAAGGAAAAAATGGTGAAAGAAGAAAAATTAAGAAAAGAAGATAGAAAGAGAAAGAGTAGAAAGTAAGAGATTAAGGAGATCGTTATCTATATTCTTCACCATCCCTCACCCAGTCCTGAAACAGTTAGCTTCTACGAATTTGTTGCACCATATGCTTCCAAAAATTCGACAAATGGAGACCAACTCGTTAAGAATTGGTCTGATTTATCTATTAGGAGGAATCGCATTTCATCAAGGTGTGCGGTGTCCAACATGCTCACCGTAGTCAAAGGAATCATTCATAGTTTTGTCAGAGGCAGTTAAAAACAATTGATTAAAATAATAACAACAAATCTTGACAATAAAAGGGTGCCACATTTAATTAGCACTTAGAAAATGGCACAGGAGCAAGCGCACGGCGGCATGGTGGCATAGTGGTAGAGCTGCTGCTTTACAGCGCCAGAGGACCCTGGTTCGACCCCGACAACGGGTGCTTGTCTGTAAGGAGTTTGTACATTCTCCACGTGACCTGTGTGGGTTTTCTCCAAGATCTCCGGTTTCCTCCCACACTCCAAAGACGTACAGGTTTGTAGGTTAATTGGCTTGGTATAAATGTAAAAATTATCCCTCTTGTGTGTAGGGTAATGTTAATGTGCGGGGATTGCTGGTCGGCATGGACATGGTGGGCCGATTAGAGCATGGTGTTTCCATGCTCTATCTCTAAAACTAACCTAATATACTAAACAATGTATGTGTCAAACATGATGCAAGACCAATTTCTATTTACCTGCACATGATCTATATCCCTCAAACTCTTAAATTGTGGTTTATGTATAACATATATTTGACAAAATAAAGATGGGTACATCAAAACCAAAACCAAGAGCGAAACATACTTTTAATGAAAGCCAGCAAAGAAACATCACTGCGGCTGCCTTTCCACTTACCATTCACATTCTGTGACACTTCCTGCTGCAACTATGGGAGGTCTAACATTTATCCCTTCACCTATCCAGGGACTTAAACTGTCCCTCCAGGTGTGGCAGAGATTCATCTGCTCCTCTACCAATCTGGTGTATTGCATTCTGTGCTCGCAATGTGGTCTCCTCCACTCTGGGGAGACCAAGTGTAGACTGGGCAACAGATTGCAGAGCACCTGTGGTCACCTTGAGTTTCTAGTTGTATGTCTTCCCAAATCCTCTTTCCATTCCCATGCTGACCTGTTTGACGTTGGCCTTTTCCACTGCCATGGGGAACCCAAACGCAAGTTAGCATAGTACCTCATATTCCACGGGTAGCTAACAACCTAATGGTAAGAACATCAAATTATCCAATTTCAGGTAAGCCACACCATGTGTGTTATTTTCCCACTCCCAACCGTCCACCTAAACTCTTTCTCTCTCCCTGTGTTCACCTTTTCTATTAGCTTTCTCTTGTTATCTAAAGTCATCAACCTCCCTCATGTGGTTCCATCTGCACATCATTTCTCCCATATCTGTTCCACCTATCACCTGCCAGCCTCCCTCTCGTCCCTTTCCCTTTCCCTTTCCCTTTCCCTTTTCCTTTCCCTTTCCCTTTCCCTTTCCCTTTCCATTTCCCTTCCTCTTCTCCTTCCCGTTCCCGAATATCTTTTTATTTTTATTTCCGTAAGTTTCCACCCCTTTCTTACTGTTATCTTTCCCCCACCTGGCTCCACCAGCCCCTCAACTCATACCATCCTTATCTGTTTCCATCTGTTGCCTGGTTCCAGCTGCCATTTCACCACTCCATCTCATTTCTATATATATTGGCTATCTACCCTCTGCACTCAGTCTTGATGCAGAGTCCTGTCCGAAAAAGGTTGACTACCTCTTTGCCTCAAACGTTGCTGCTCAACTCAATGAGTTCCTCCAGCATTTGACTTATTTTGCTCCAGATTGCAGCATCTTCTTGTTTTCATCATGATCACTGCTTGCTGGGGGCTGTATCAGTGCAACGAAGTAGAAGCTGAAGACAAAGTGGCCATCAGGGGCCAGATGGGTGGCAGTCTGTGAGGTAGTTCAGTCTGACCCATAAGTTTGGATTATGGTTACAGGTGCAGTACCTGCTTTGTCTGAACTGAGGAAAGAGCAGAGGTGGGAGCTGAATGACATATTGCCAGTTTATGGCTTCCTAAAGCAAATATTCGTTCATAAATAGCACATGATGTTCAACAGTGAAATATAAGAAATTAATTAAATTGCTTGGATATACTTTAACTTTGGGTGAATTGTATTTATTTGTTACTTGAGGAAGGACATTCTTCCTATTGAGGGAGTGCAGCACAGGTTCACCAGGTTAATTCCCGGGATGGCAGAACTGTCATATGATGAAAGAATGGGCGACTGGGCTTGTATTCACTGGAATTTAGAAGGATGGGAGGGGATCTTATAGAAACATATAAAATTATTAAGGTGATCGGACAGGCTAGATGCAGGAAACATGTTCCCGATGTTGGGGGAGTCCAGAACTGGGGTGCACAGCTTAAGAATAAAGGTTAGGCTATTTAGAATTGAGATGAGGAAAAACATTTTCACCCAGAGAGTTGTGAATCTGTGGAATTCTCTGCCTCAGAAGGCAGTGGCGGCTGATTCACTGGATGCATTCAAAAGAGAGTTAGATAGAGCTCTTAGGGCTAGCGTAATCAAGGGATATGGGGAGAAAACAGGAACAGGTTTACTGATTGTGGATTATCGCCATGATCACATTGAATGGTGGTGTTGGCTCGAAGGGCCGAATGGCCTACTCCTGCAACTATTGTTTATTTATCTATATATCTATGTTATGTGTCTTTCCTCGTTTCTTTCCCATGGATTGCAAACCATAAGTCACCCCTCCTGTGGGTTTTATCCATTTATATTAAACACTACTCTTATTTCTTTCAGGTCGATGTCAAACTCAGTCTGCTGAGACAGGTAAGGGTACAAGTTTTTAGCTTGGAAAATTTTTGGTGAAATATAAGTCACGTGTCTATGTAAATCATGCCCTCACTTAAGCCTACTTCACTTTAAGTGCCACAGTGGCGTACCTGGTAGAGTAGCTTTCAGAGACCCGGGTTCAATCCTAACTTTGGATACTGTCAGTGTGGAGTTTGCACATTCTCCCTGCAAGCACATGGGCTTCTTCTGGATGCTCCAGTTTCCTCCCACATCCCAAAGGCATGCAGGTTTGCAGGTTATTTGACCTCTGTAAAATTGCCCCTCGTATGTAGGCAGTGGTTGCGGAAGTGGGATAACATTGAACCACTGTGATGGTCAGTGTAGACTCAAGGCGGGAGGGGCAAAGTGGTGTTTCCATACAGTATCTCTAAACAAAAATTACTAAAGTCCAGATTAAAATACCATTGTACCACAATATTGGTGATGTAAATCTGGTATTGTAAAACGGTGTCAAGTATGTAATTCCTGAATGATGCTTTTCATTACCAGCTCCATCGTTCTATCAAATCAACAGTAAAAGATACATAAAGATGGGGAGAGGGGGCTAGCAAGTGGAGTCCCACCTCTCAACATTGAGAACAATAGATATAGATATACAGATATCGATATAGATAAATTGCGATTATGATTATGATTAGATATATGGAGAGGGGGAGGGGGAGGGGGAGAGATATACCGCCTAAAGCTGTGAATGCGTGTGCACTCCTTGCCCCATGTCATTACAGAGGAAGGTGCATGCTACTTCCAAAGTTTGCAAATTAAAATGAAAATCCTGTGCCTGCCTTGGAAATGGATGGTGTCTAAATGTGAACTAATCACACAAATCACAAAACCAAATGCACTTCTGCTTATTATGATTTTATTTTTTTAATTCCTGCACGTCTGGAGTATATTCATTTTAATAATATCATCAAACCTGATTTAAGTGAATCTCTTCGCATTATTTACCTGACTTAAGTCGCTTAATGCATTTTATGTTTCCTCAGCACAATGCGTGAACAATCATCTAAACTACTGTCCGTCTTACCTAAACGTTTTGTTTCCCAACCTAATTGGTCAACTGTCAAGAGCAGAAGTTGAGACGAGTGCAGAGTACGCCCTCATTAGTGTCCTGGACAACTTGCTGAATGAGGAATGCACTTTCGACCTCAAGTTGTTGGGCTGTTCCATCTTAGCACCACGATGTGAAAACAATGTGCTTCTGAAACCCTGCAGATATTCTTGCGAGGCACTTAAAAGAGACTGCCAGCATACATTTGAAAAGATAAAAATGGCTTGGCCATATTTCCTGGACTGCGACCGGTTCTTTGTAAGTGAAGAAGAGGGCTGCTACGACCCTGTGGGGAAATACTCGGGTAGGTATATATTCCATTAACAAGGGATAGATTATTGTGAAATAGCATTTGTTTACCAGTTTCCACATAGCAGCAGCACAAAGGCGCAACTGGTATTGCCGCTGCCTCAACGTGCCAGAGAATCAGATTTGACCCTGACCTCAGGTGCTGTCTATGTGGAGTTTGCACATTCTCCCCGTGACCGCATGTGTTTCCTCCAGGTGCTCCAGTTTCCTCCCACATCCAAATGACATGGTAGGTTAATTTGCTTCTGTAAATTACCCCTAACATGCAGGGAGCGGATGTGAAAGTGGGTTAACATAGAATCAGTGTGAATGACTAATCAATGGTTAGCATGGAATTGGTAAGCTGCAGGACCCGTTTCCATGCTCTTTCTCTTAAACAAAAAAACATATTGCAAAGTTTAACTTCAAGCAGAAAACTAGACATTCTAATCAAGTCAGGCAGCATCAGAACAAACATGCGTCAGGCAAAGGTGACATGTAAGAGATGCTCACAATGTTCATGCCAAACATGATACCAGGTTGAAGTTATCTCTGCCACCATGTGGTCCATATCCCTTTATTCTCTGCATTTCCATGTGCCTATCTTAAAGCCTCTAATCAAATCTGCCAGTAACAAATCGGCATCCACCACCACCATTGGCAATCCATTCCAGGCATTTGGAGTCTGTGTAAAAATAAACCTGCCTGCACAACTCCCTAAACAATTTGCACATTTTCACTCTGCATTGAATAGTCTCTCAAATTTAGTATCAGCAGTTAACCAAACAGTTACCTAGTTATGAGCTCATTGTGACTGCCCAATACAGTTGATATGGCAGCCTGATCCTGAGTACTGCCCATGAATTCATTGTTAAATGTATTGTACTATTGCAGGCCTGATCACTGTTCATAAAACACTGCTATCAAGAAAGATCAAGCTAAATGTAAATTTCCTATGAATGTACACTCGAAATATGAATTGTTCACGTACGAGTATTTACCTCTGAGTCTTGAAAACTGTCTCTTTCTGGCCGACAGGTAACTGAGTTGGCACTTTGCCCCCCCCCCCCCCCCCATCTCTTTTAGTCAGTAGTGGAAGCTACTGTAGCTGGTTTGCATTTGAGCAGGATTACTGTAGCTAGTCAAGCTGCCAATTGATCTACAGTAGCTCGTGTTCCTATCAGCCACGAGGTCTGAACGCACTTGTGGTTTATCTTAACTAGTGTCAAGCTGTAAGTAGGACAATGTCAGATCAAACGCTGCTGTACAGATCTCCAGATTTTCGATTTTTAAGAAATAAGGGGGATATTTTCTCTCTCGCTAAATCCATGTGCAAAACTGAACAATGCCTAAAAGGAAAATTAATCGAGGAGGGTAGAATGGAACACATCAGACTTGTTGTACATTTACAAACAATTTGGTTCATCTGACAAAATTATACAAGTACTGGAGTTTGGAATATACATTTTCTTTTGACAGATACAGGCTTGACAGATGATCTTGATGCGCCAGCTATCACCTTAGAATTCAGACACCACGATTACATGGAGATGGCAAAGCTGTTGAAGCAGACAGCCTCGTTGTGCGCAGATATCTCAGTATTGTACAGTATTGGCCGCAGTTTTGAAGGCAAAGAGCTTTATGTAATTGAATTCTCAAACAATCCTGGGCAGCATGAAATGTGTGAGTAGCTAACTTATTATTTTTGCTGCTGCTTCTCTCAGCCTTCCTTTCAGCATCTTTCTTCATTCTGTGGAGTAATTTTAATCAAACCTGGGAAAAAGTAAATAACATATTGTTGCCACTGTTATTTGACCATAGTGGATTTTATTTAAATTGACCTGAGGATTTAGCATTTGCCTTACCAAATCCAATGCCATATTCAACAGCATTGCAGAAGCAGGGCACCATTTAAATAACTTCTTAATTAACTTATATTCACAACAAGGAAGACTTGGATTACAAAATAAAAACAGCAGACCATAGCTAAGAAATAATGAAAAGAGTCTTGGGTTGTTAGTACACCAAGGACAATCGAGAGATTAGGGGTTCCAGCAGGATCAGAGGGGTGCCCATGGATGGGTGGCCAGGGATGGCTGGGCCCACAAGGTCTCTGGCATGGACATCCCTAAAGCTTCCAGCCTGCAACAAGTTCTCCAGGTGCTTATCTTTAATACTCATTAACCTGACGTATCAGCTATGGGAGCTGACAGAGGGACTTCCCCTGTTGTGGAGTTGAGTTATACATCGACCTGTTTTTTAAATGAGGCTTTCAAGGGGTGCACCTGGGGAAGGTAATAATTAAATGGCCTGGGAAATAGCGATTTAAGATACGATACAATAGAACTTTATTCATCCCCGGAGGGAAATTGGTCTGCCAACAGCCATAACATACAACAAGGTACACTAAGACTTAAAATTAAAATTAAATTAAAAGTGAAATAAAAGAAAAAGACAAGCGACTGTTGTCTGACTGCCATGTGCACCGCGCCTTCACCGGAACGAACGAAAACAAACAAACAAACAAACAAACACAGACTTATCCCCTGGGCAGAGGTTTCTAAACTAGAGTGCCCCCCTCCCCCACACCGTGTCCCCCTTCGTTCTCCTGGAGCCTGGAGGTCGATTTAAAAAAAAAAACTTATTCCAGGGGCGTATGAAGGGGAGCTTAAAATCAGAGTGTAATTTTACATGAAATGATTTAAGCTAAATAGAAAACAAAATTATTTAAATCTGATGGCACAGTGGCAGCAGAGTTGTGCAGCGGTAGAATTACTGCATTACAGCGCCGATGACGTGGCTTCAATCCTGACAACAGGAACGCAGTTTGTACAATCTCCCTATGACCATGTGGGTATTCCCATGTGCTCCAGTTTCCTCCCACATCCCAAAGACGCGCAGGTTTGTAGATTTATTGGTTTCTGTAAATTGTCCTTAGTGTGTAGAATAGAACTAGTGTATGAGTGTTTGCTGGTTGGCATGGACTTGGCAGGCCACAGGACCTGTTTCCACACTATAGCTCTAAACTAAACTAAACGGAAATCTCTTTGTTCAAAGTTAATCTACCTGCTTGGCAGAAAACCAATGGAGTAATGGGCCTGTCCCACTTAGGCGATTTTTCAGGCGACTGCCGGTGACTGTCAAGTTGCTGGCAGTCGCCTGAAAAACCGGCAACTGGAATGGCGACTGTCAGAGTGGAACACACACACACATCGCTTCCTTCACCAGCCCGAAATGTAGGCGGGGGACAGGGCAAGCGGAGGGAGCCCTTGATGAGTGAAATTCACATGGTGCAAAGCCATGGTGATACAGACACACACCGCGATGAACAGGAAGGTTGGCGCTGTAATTTAAAAAAGCTAAAAAGCACAGTGCTTTAAAAGAGGGGGGAGAAGGGGGAGATGGGGGGGGAGAAGGAGTGGAGACAACTTTTAAGAAGCCAGAGATACACGACTGTGAAACTTGGTGGACATTAACATTACCGGTTGTTAATCCTTGGTTCTGAAAACTACTACTTTTTATTTTCCCAATGAGCCAATGAAATTCACCGATCAGCACCAGCTACAACCTACGAGAACCTAAGAGAACCTTCGACCTCCTGGCAACCCACTAGGACCTCCTGGCGACCCACCTACGGCTCAAGAATTCTCGCTACTCTCCATGGCGGCTTCATTCTAGTCGCCGCTAATTTTTCAACATGTTGGAAAATTCACGGCGACCATAATGAGGCCGCGACCAGTTCCCAGAATGCTGGAACTCCTCACGACTATGAAGGCGACCATCCGGCAACCACCCGCGAACATGTGGCGACCATGTGGCGACTGCATAGTCTCCTGCAGTTGCCTAAAAAGTCGCCTAAGTGGGACAGGCCCATTAGATCATGCCCTGTGCTTTTAGAAATGGTCTGATTTTCCTTTCCTTTGACTTTGGGTACAAATATGAGTCCAGACTGATCCTTTCAATTTCTGCCATATAATAAGGTCAAGACACCTCTTTCATTCACAAAATAAATCTTACTAACCTTGTAAGTGGTGTATTAACTATAAAACTAATTTTATTTTTCAGTTGAGCCAGAATTTAAATACATTGCAAATATGCATGGCAATGAAGCATTGGGAAGAGAGATGTTGATCTATCTCGCACAGTATTTGTGTTCTGAGTATTTAAGTGGAAACCAAAGGGTACAGACTTTAATCAATAATACCAGGATCCATCTTCTACCTTCTATGAATCCTGATGGATATGAAATAGCATCTGAAGAGGTATGGTTATTTTGTAGGCTCCTCGTAACACGAATACCAACCGATATCTTATGGAATTGCTCACGAGAAATTGATTATATCATGTGGAGCAGATTATACTGTTAAAACTATGTCTGAAGGTGTCTCTTGTTGCACCAATCCTCGCACTGTTCTATTAAATGTAACTTTCTTTACCTTGAATTAATTCCTCCCTGTTTCCCAACACCACCTCACAGCAGCTTCCCATAATTATCCATTCCATACTTACATCTGGAAAACAGAAAGTGCTGGAGTAACTTAGCAGGTCAGGCAGCTTCTCTGGAGGACACGGAGAGGAGATGGTACGGGCCAGGATCTTTCTTCAGACCCAAACTGTAATGTTACCTATCTATGTCCTCCAATGATGCTGCCTGTTCCATTGTGTTCTTTCAGAAAGCATTTGATAAGGTCCCACATAGGAGATTAGTGGGCAAAATTAGGGCACATGGTATTGGGGGTAGAGTGCTGACATGGATAGAAAATTGGTTGGCAGACAGGAAACAAAGATTAGGGATTAACGGGTCCCTTTCAGAATGGCAGGCAGTGACTAGTGGGGTACTGCAAGGCTCGGTGCTGGGTCCGCTGCTATTTATAATATACATCAATGATTTGGATGAAGAGATTCTAAGTAACATTAGCAAATTTGCAGATGACACAAAGCTGGGTGCCAGTGTGAACTATGAGGAGGATGCTATGAGAATGCAGGGTGACTTGGACAGGTTGGGGGAGTGGGCAGATGCATGACAGATGAAGTTTAATGTGGATAAATGTGAGGTTATCCACTTTGATAGCAAAAACAGGAAGGCAGATTGCTATCTAAATGGCGTCGTTGGGAAAAGAGGAAGTACAACGGGGTCTGGGGGTCCTTGTTCATCAGTCTATGAAAGTAAGCATGCAGGTACAGCAGGCAGTGAAGAAAGCGAATGGCATGTTGGCCTTTATTACAAGAGGAGTCGAGTATAGGAGCAAAGAGGTCCTTCTGCAGTTGTACAGAGCCCTAGTCAGACCACACCTGGAGTATTGTGTGCAGTTTTGGTCCCCTAATTTGAGGAAGGACATTCTTGCTATTAAGGGAGTGCAGCGTAGGTTTACAAGGTTAATTCCCGGGATGGCAGGACTGTCATATGCTGAGATAATGGAGCGGCTGGGCTTGTACACTCTGCAGTTTCGAAGGATGAGAGGGAATCTTATTGAAACATATAAGATTGTTAAGGGTTTGGACACGCTTGAGGCAGGAAACATGTTCCAGATGTTGGGGGAGTCCAGAACCAGGGGCCGCAGTTTAAGAATAAGGGGTAAGTCATTTAGAACAGAGACGAGGAAACACTTTTTCTCACAGAGAGTTGTGAGTCTGTGGAATTCTCTGCCTCAGTGGAGGCCGGTTCTCTGGATACTTTCAAGAGAGAGCTAGATAGGGCTCTTAAAGATAGCGGAATCAGGGGATATGGGGAGAAGGCAGGAACGGGATACTGATTGGGGATGATCAGCCAAGATCACATTGAATGGCGGTGCTGGCTTGAAGGGCCGAATGGCCTACTCCTGCACCTATTGTCTATTGTCTATTGTCTAAAGTGTTATTTTTTTGTAAACCAACACTTCCTTGTGTCTCACGTATGTCAGGATGTCTTCTGATTTCACCTCACAACACATTCTAGATGTATACCCTTAACTATCTCCTCTTCCCTCTGATGTACACTCCTGCACACTCTCCAAATGACCTGTTGCCTCTCAATGAGTTTCTGAAGCAATAGTTCAATGTGTCCTTATTTCTCCACCCTCCCACCTCTCTGATCTAACTCCTAAAGTAAAAATCCAAAAGCTCCTTGTGTCTGTCGCATAGATTGATTAATTTTTACTACAAACCAATAACTCCTGCTTTCTTTTCCTGATACACGTATTCAACTTAAAATATTCATGACTCAATTACCCCCCTGCTGAATTAACATCTATCTTCTTTGAAGCAGACATTTATGGTGCCAATTAAAATATATTTCTATTCACTCCCAAAACTACTTGGATATATGCTTCTATAGGATCTTCATCACACTTTCTCTGTTTTACCTGCTTGTTGAATCTCTTTTTAACCACCTTTTTAGTTGGTGAAGAACTCTCCTCCAATATTGGATATAGAACTCATGACTCACTTTTCTCTTCACTTTCCAAATATATATAATTTCCTCCCTCATTTGTTCTTTCACAGCTCCTGTTATCATATCTCATTGTGTATTTTTAATCGGTGCAAATAGCGATTCACCTATGTGAGAGAGAGAAGTTAGACACAAAATGCTGGAGTAACTCAGCGGGACAGGCAACATCTCTGGAGAGAAGGAATGGGTGACGGGTCGAGACCCTTCTTCAGACTCAAGAAAGCGAAGCTGCTGCCTGAGGGGAGAGTGGTCAGCTGGGAGTGCATTGGGGGCGTGAGACCGAGCCCCCCCCACGCAATAGTGATAGTCATACAGAGTGGAAATAGGCTCTTCGGCCCAACTTGCCCATGCCAACCAACGTGGCCCATCTACACTAGTCCCACCTGCCTGCATCACTGATGACTATGAAAACTTAGATACATAGACAATAAGTGCAGGAGTAGGCCATTCGGCCCTTCGAGCCAGCACCGCCATTCAATACGATCATGAGTGGTCATCCAAAATACCCCGTTCCAGCTTACTTCCCATATCCCATGATTCCGTTAGCCCTAAGAGCTATATCTGACTCTATCTTGATGCACCTATCTAACATAGCATGCAGTATGAAACTATGGTCTTGAGTGCTTGCGACTATTCATCTACTTCATGTCTCTGCTTTGTTAACCCCTGCTATCCCGAGTTTGCAGCCACTTGTTACCATTTTATTCCCATTGATCTACCAAAGCACAACACAACAACTAGAAACAGCACTTTTTCTTTCAGTTAGAATGCCTTGGGATCTAATCTTTGATCGGATAAATTCCTCCAAACATTTTCACCTAAAAATGTGCAAACAAAATGAAAAATACACTTTTTTTTAAAGGAAAAAAACCTTGAAATGCCGCTTAACTTGGAGTGGCATAATAGTGCAGCTAATAGAGGTGCTGCCTGACAGCTTCAGTGACCCATGTTCAGTGCTGAGTTTGTGGAGTTTGCATGATACCCCTGTTACCAAGTAGAATTAGTGTAGGTGGGTCAGAGTGGACTTCATGGGAATCACGGGAAGGTCAACGTTTTAATTTCTGTAAACTATAAGACAAACCTAGGGAGCCTAGCAATCAAATTTCTGTTTCTACTTTTTGTATTAATAATATCCAGTCTAACTATAGATACTATTTGCTCTTGGCCGTGAGTGATGGTGATGTGGTGGAATGGGATGGGTTTGCTGCTCGGGAGCGGAGAGGGAGTGGTAGATGGAGTTGGGGTCATGGAATCGTAGAGTCGTTGAGTCATACAGCTTGGAAACAGGTCCGTTGGCCCAACTTGCCCACACCGACCAACTGCATTTGCACATTTGCAAACATCTGCACTTGTCCCACCTGCCTGCATTTCTCCCATATCCCACTAAACCTATCCTATCCATGCACCTATCTGAATGCTTCTTAAGTTTTGCAAGTGTTGGTGTTTTGTGCAACAGTCCTCTGTGGGAGCTGACTTGATACACTGCACAGAAGATGGACACAAAATGCTGAAGTAACTCAGCAGAACAGGCAGCATCTCTGGAGAGAAGGAATGGGTGACGTTTTAGATCGAGACCCTTCTTCAGACATCTGCAGTTCCTTCCTGCACTGGTACACTGCACTTTTGGTGTTGACCTGCTCTTTCTTTTGTCTCTCAAGCACCTGGACCAGTGAACTATCCGCCAGGTTTTCATGCTTTGTTGCCATGTATCTCATCACCTACAATTACAGCAATGTGCATTTCCTTGCAAGCTTTGCCAATTGCGATGCCATTTAACCGTCTCTTCTTTATTTGCCGACGAGCTAATTGGTAATTCTGTTTTGTTCCCTCTCCATACATTTGTTTTATTACTTCTTCCTTTAAATGTTATCCTACTGTAATAACCCCCAGTGATAGCAAAATATCCACACATAATGTAATGAATATGATATATTTGCTAGTATTATTTATGATTAATATATTACTGTTGTTAATATATTTACTATTATAATTAATGTAAGTTGGCTGCTTATTAACATGTTAGCTGTGTAGAACATAATTCTGAGTTTTTGGCAGAACAAATGTCTGAACAAAACTCTCCCCTCATCAAACATTTTCATCACGTCTTCAAAACTCTCAATCACTTTCTTGAGTCACAAAATATACTGACAGACCAGACCAAATAATATGATCCATAGACTGTTTTGAATGTTTTGTTATTTTTGTACATTCTTTCAATAATGTGTAACAATTTATATCTGTATTAGATTTTACATGCATTTGCAATTATTGTGTTCTGCCCTTAGAGTTGCATTAAGAAGTTGAATGTCTACCGTGCACATGCAAATATGAAGGGCGATATAAAATTCAATTTCACAGCATGTTTTCGATTTTGCATTTGAATATTATTTGATTACTTTGTATGTGCCCCATGGGCTTGTGCAGTGGTATCAGTAAGTGTGCATTGCTCATCTTGACTTCACTTGTGTAACAGTGAATGCCACAGCATGGTGAGCTGAAACTGGACTTGCATTTATAGCAGCTGGCCTTACCAGAGTGGGCACAAGGGTGGAACAGCTGCAGCCAGCCAGCTACTTTCAGATTGCTGCATGCAACAGGTTTTCATAGTCACTCATCAGTCTCGGACTCACGCCACCATCCACATCCAGGCCACTATCATCCATGTGGTGGTCAAAGAGAATAGCGTAGTTGGGGAACAGACGCTTGTTCTCCGCAGCAAAGACAGAGTCATGGCTGTGTAACCTGGGGATAAGGACATTTCTTCTGGGTTTATGGAGAACGAAATGGAAAGGGAGTATCCAGTTGTTGTGGTCCATGTAAACACTAATGACAAAGATAAGACTAGATAGGAAGTTCTGCAGAAGAATCATGGACAACCTGGGACAAAACTGAAACCCCATGCCACCCAGATGATAATCACTGGATTATTATCTGAGTCTGGATTATTATCTGAGTCACTTGCAAACTGGAATAGGATAAATAAGATTAAAGAAATATACTTGTGGATCAATGGAGGTATGGGAGATTGGTTCAAATGTCAACCAAAGGTCTGAATTCTAGAGGGGGTAATAAGGATGACTGTCCTCAATATCGTGACAGTATGGACTAAGTGTAACATCAGGCGTCCTGTTAAAATTGTACTCAGTTAAAATCGATGAGAAAGGAATCCACTGGAAGCAGTCATACACAGCATAAAGATGGATGCTTATCTTGTTGCAGACCAATTCTCTTTACCTCAGGAGGGATTGATTTCTCATGGCATTGACAAGGGCATTTACCAACCTCATCGGTTTTACTCGTGGCATCCCATGGACAGAAGTAGAGATGGTCACTAACTGCTTAATATGCAATTCCATTTGCAACTCTGCTAATAATAAAGCAGTCCATGCTTGTATACTGCAACACCTGTGTATAATTCAGGAATGGGCATTTAAGTCACAATTAAGATTCATGCTGCAAAAGTGACTATAACCATTGAGCAAGAGAGAGTTTCATTATTCAATTTTCCATTTTCCATATTTAATTATTCCATATTCCATTTGGTGAATCTATCATCACCTAATTGCTCACCACGAGGTTACCATTGACAATAATATTATCTGGATAGTCACATAACCATGAAAGCAGGTTGGAGGTTGCATATCAAGATTCCTAAAGTCTATCTGACACTTAAAATACTTTCCATTTAACTTTACAAGTGCAATGCTAACAATCAATAAGCTCACAATTCCTAACCATTTCCTTGAATATTCATACATACATACATATACGGACGCAATGTTTTCACATTGGTTATCATCTAGAAAATGCCCATCAACTATTCACCAGCCCCTCTTCAACAGCATCTGCCAAGCCTATAACCTCTAACACCTTGAAGGACAAGGACAGTAGGCAGACATGAATAGAAACAATCTATAAAGTTTAACATTTTATAAATGAAATGCTGCCAGTGGAATTTGTAAAATGATGTGAATAACATCATCATAGAGATATGAGCATCTTGTGACACGAGGAACTGCAGTTGCTGGAATCTTCAGCAAAACACAAAGTGCTGGAGGAACACAGAGAGTCGGGTAGCATCTGTGGGAATGGACAGGTGATGATTCAGTCTGAACAAGGGTCCCGATTCAAAACGTTGCCAGTCCATTCCCTCCACAGATGCTGCCTGACCCATTCAATTCCTCCAGCACTTTGTGTTTTGAAATGAGCAATAAGTTTGACCGAATAAAGGTTTGGTGGCACGATGGAATTGTTGTCATATTTAGTGACAACCTCGTTATCTTCATTTATCAATCTCACCATTGTTGTTATATAGATAACACAGAATACATAAAAACAGAACGTCACATTATGAGGCACTAAAGCATTTATTAGAAGTGTTTTTAATGATGGATGGTGGAGTGCAATTGTGCAGTGTTAACCCAAAGTGAGAGACTTGTTAATGATGACTTTAATGGAGTAAGGTATGAACATGAGCTTTTGTAGCAAATTGAATTTACTATTATAGGATGGAATAATCATATAGATAGCAACAACAAATTGGTTGAAAAGGATTTGCATTTTATTATGCATTCTGTTTTTTAAAAATATATTAATAATTAGATGGGTCTGCTTTTATTTTTATATTAAAACTATAATGAACTGCTGCTGCTGTGAGCTTTCCAATTCTGGCAAAGTCCATAATTCCATCAAGAGGGATGGATAATGTTCAAGGAGGATTATTTTTTAATGATGACATGAATAAGAATTTTATACCTGAATGAGGAGACAAAGGATGGAAAAGTAGAAGCCAGGGAGAACTGGAAAAAGTCTAGGCAGGATTTAGCTTGGATTTAAGGCACGGCATTTTGTATGACCTGAAATTTATGGAGGACAAGGAAGGAAAAGAACAATCAGCAGATCACTTCAATGAATAACATGGTTCAATGAATATTAATTCCAATTCCCCTTCCCATTCCCACACTAATCGTTTCGCTGAATACCTTCGCTCAGTCCTCCTGGGCCTACGTGATCTCCTGGTTGTTAAACACTTTAACTCCCCCACCCATTCCAAACAGACCTTTCTGTCCTAGGCTTCCTCCATTGTCAGAGTGAGGCCAAATGCAAATTGGAGGAACAGCACCTCATATTTTGCATGGGCAGCTTAAAACCCAGGGGTATGAATATTGATTACTCTAACTTTATGTAAACCCTGTGCTCACTCTCTCTCCATCCCTCCCCCACCCAAGTCATACCAGGTTCCTGTTCTCACCCAACAAACAGCTAACAACGGCCTGTTTTGTTTATCATTGTTACTTTTTTGCATAATTTTAATTCATTTGTTCTATATCTCTCTACATCATCGTCTATGACTCTCAATCTGAAGAAGGGTCTCGACCTGAAACGTCACCCATTCTTTCTGCCTGTCCCACTGAGTTACTCCAGCATTTTGTGTCTATCTTCGGTTTAAACCATCATCTGCAGTTCCTTCCTACACATTACAATTAATGAAACTTATTTATCTCTAGCCCAAGCAAATATGCCCAAGCAAATATTTATGTGTTTTTTTCAATAATGCAGGGTCCCGGGTACAATGGATGGACTACTGGAAGATCGAATATTCAAAGCCTTGACCTGAACAGAAATTTTCCAGATCTAACAACACAGTTTCATCGAGAAAGAAGAAGAAGGGGAAGTCGTATTGATCATATCCCAATTCCAAGGTCATACTGGAATGGTAAGGTATGAGCTGTTAACAAAAAATAGACCTATTCTGTTACATTTAATGATGAATTGTATTTTCATTCATCGGACAAAATCAAAGGTTCAAAGGGTGTACTAATTAAGGTACAGTGATACTTGATTTACCATACAGCCATACTGAAAAAAGCACCAAGACACACAACTACATAAAAGTCAACATAAACCACAGTGGGTTCCCCACATTCTTCACTGTGATGGAAGGCAATAAAGTCTAATCTTCTTCACTCTTTATTCTCCCCCAGACGGGGCAGTCGAACCATCCGCAGTCGGGGCGATCGAAGCTCCCGCAGCCGGCGAACGAAGTCCCCGTCTCGGGGCAGTCTATGCTCCCAAATTTGGTTCCTAACCAGATACTGCTAGATACTGCTTTCATTTACTGCTGCTAAGTTGCTTGTAAAGCCTGCAGGGGCTTTTATTTTCCATCTTTTACTTACAAGTCAAAAATCAAGAGTTTTTAATTGCCCTATGCAATGGAACAAGTGAAATTCTTACTTGCTACAGCTTTACAGGCACATTAAATGCAACAGCACAAATAAATAAACAATAAATTAGGAAAGTAAGAATCTTTACTTATCCATGACATTTGTGCAATGATGACCTCAAATTTCTGTGATCAATGCACTGTGGGTTATATATAGACCGCACATTAGCATTTTACAGATGGGAGTTGGAAAACGGAGCATATTGGCTAGTTATCTTAACATTTGTCATTGAGTAGATGCTGGAGTTCATAATTTTGAAAGAAATAGAAGGGCATTTAGAAAATCCACAGGATTAGGAAGTTTCAAAATAAATATTTTTATGGGAAATGAGCTTAACACATTTGAACTTTGAAGATATATAAAAGGGATTTGTATATTTGGATTTCCAAAAGATGTTCGATATACTTTCAAATAAAAGGGTGTTGAATAAGTTAGTAATATATTACAATGGCTGGAGATAAAGTGACAGGGAATGGAGAATGGGAATGAATGCAAAAAGAGCTGGAAAAAATCTCAACAGGTCAAGCAGCATCAATGGAAAGAAAATCCATCAACATTCTGGACCTGCAACACTCCATGAGAACTGGGTTTGCAGTTGGAAGGAAATTGGGAGGTGGCAGTGGTTGGAGAACAAAAGGAGTGTTGATGATAGGTTGATTTGATATGGCTTAATGGGAACAGTTATCAGCACATCAAGCAACTTTCAAATTATAATTTGTTGTTAATGCTGTGGTTTAGTTTAGTTTAGATATACAGCGTGCAAGCAGGCCCTTCGGCCAACTGAGTCTGCAATGACCAGCGATCCCCTCACACCAACACTATCCTACACACACTAGGGACAATTTACACAAACACCAAGCCAATGAACCTACATACCTGTACGTCTTTGGAGTGTGGGAGGAAACCGAAGTTCTCGGAGAAAACCCACACGGTCATGGGGAGAACGCACAAACTCCATACAGACAGCACCCATAGTTGGGATCGAACCCGGGTCTCCAGCGCTGCAAGTGCTGTAAGGCAGCAACTCTACCGCTGCACCAGCGTGTGCGCCCTGGTAGGTTGGTAGGAATTAACCAGCAGTCTAGACAGGGGCATAGAATACAGGGTCAAGAAACAGTGTGGAAACATGCCCTTCAGCCCAACTTGACAACACCGGCCAACATGTCCCAGCTACACTAGTCCCACCTGCCCGTGTTTGGTCCATATCCCTCCAAACCTGTCCTGTTCATGAGCATTAAAAAAAACTAGAAAATGGAAAATGCCAGAAAGCTAAGTAGGGCCGGCTGCATTTTCCATTTAGGGAATAGTTGTCAAGGACATAATGCAGAAAAGATTCTCCAGATTTGGTTGGAAAGGATGAAGTTGGGGCATGTAATACAAAAGGTACATATATTATTGTTACAAGGTTGGGTAATAAACAGATGGCAGGAGTTAGTGGTGAATGGTTGACCAGAGAACGATGAATAGTTCATTCCTCTGGGACTGCAGTTAAGTTTTGACCTATAATTTGGGGATGCAAGCCACAGTTTGTAAATTTACCGAAGACACAAAATTTGGCGGTATTGGTGGCAACACAAGTAGATAGAGTAGTAAAGAAGCTGTATGGTACGCTGGCCTTCATTGGTGAGGGCATTAATACAAGAGCCAGGAAGTCATGTTGCAGCCTTTGCAGGACTTTGTTTTGGCCACGCTTGGAATATAGTGTGCAGTTCTGGTCGTTCCATTATAGGAAGGATGTTGAGGCTTTGGTGAGGGTGCAGAAGAGGTTTAACAGAATGTTGCCTGGATTAGAAGGCATTACCAATCAGGAAATGGTGGGCAGACTTGGATTGTTTTCTCTGCAATATTGGAGGTTGAGGGAAGACCTGATAGAAGTTTATAAAATCATGAGAGACGTAGCGATGGTAGCCATTCACAACCTTTTTCCCAGGGTGGAAGTGTAAATGAACATAGAACAGACAACAGTACAACACAGGAGCAGGCCCTATGGCCCACAATGTCTGTGACAAAATGTAGACCAAGTCATCTGCCTGCACATAATCCCTATCCCCCATTGCTTGCATATCCATGTGCCTATCCAAACATCTCTTAAATTCCACTACGGTATTTGCCTCCACATATTTCCTATCATGGGGCAACAAGAACTGCATGTAATGCTCCAAATGCAGCCTAACCAGAGACCTTGGTGGATTAGATGGCATAGCTTTACGATGAGAGGGACAAAGTTTAAAGAGATGTGCAGGGCTTTTTTTATACAGATAGTGGTGGATCCCTGGAACACGCCTCCAGGTATGTCGATGAAGCAGATGAGATGGTGGTGTTTAAGGGATTTTTGACAAGGCGCATGGATATACAGGGAATGAAGGGATATTGATCATGTTTAAATTGGCATCATGATTAGTACTGTGTTGTACTGTTCTATATATTCTGAACATAATATAAACAGGCTGGTAGAATGGGAAGATACATAGATGATAACATTTAGTGCTGACATCTGCAGGGTGATACAATTTATTAGAACCAATGAGAAAAGGTAACATTGGACTAGGTATGTTACAAAACTTACCTTCAGTCGCGCTGTAATTCTGCCACTGGCCGTGTGCGCGATTTTGGCGCCTTTAAGGGGGGGGCGGGGTTAAAACGCGGTTTCTCCTCCCTTGTCCTGGAAATATTTTGTTGGAGTACAAACCTTCGCTGAGAAAATCGTTCCTACCGCCGTTTTGTGAATTTTTAAAAAAAATTAAATCGTCAATGTCAGCGCTAGAGTAATTTTAAAAGCAGCTCCTGAAGCGTCAACGCCAATAACGGGGACGGATTTCACACAATGGACAGGTAAACGAAAGTGCTTTCTTTAAATGTATAAAAGTGCTTCTTAAGAAGCCTTTAATTCACATTTTGTCATGCGACACGGTGATTTTATTCCCCGAATTAACGGCAGTATTTTTCATGCCAATACGGGGTTAAATTCACCGCAAATGAACGTTCCAAAAGATCGCGTTCCAGAAATTCTCACTCGCAAGATGAATTAAATCCCCATTAATTTACAGGTATTAAACATTCAATTCCTTCCATTTGGCCTGTAAATTCATGAAAATTAGATTTAAAAATTATGTTATATTGTGAATTATTGTGTGAATGTTATTTGGACACTTAGGCTATTTAAAAATGTTAATCTATTTAAGAAATTGATAGATGTTTAGATCTAGTAATTGAATTTTGTAATTAGCTACAATTAGGTAACTAACTAATTATATGCTTTACTTTCATGTCTTCGAAGTAAGATTGTTTCATATTTGTTTCCGAATGCTTCAATCTATAATACCTGAACATTTCTTTCAGTTACCATAATTTTTAAGAAAGTTATGGGCTTTTAACTGTCCTCGATCACAGCTTTTGTGTTAAGTCAATGGAAAAGCAATAGGGAACTAGATGCTAATTTCTGAGTATGATAATGGCCATAACTTTTTTAATACTGAAGATATGAAAGTGAATTAAGTGTCAAATTAAACTTCTTTTTATGCTTTATCTGATGGGATAAATTGCAGACTTTATTTTTTAAATCTCAAAATTTTGTAACATTGCTAATTGGACCATTTGAAAGGTGATACAGGAACAGATAAATCTGGTGTATAGGTGAATAAATCTTTCAACACGGCAGGAAACATTAAGAAAGTACTCAAAAAAGTGCACCTATGCTTTGGCTTTATGAATAGAGTACAAAAGTTATGGAGAAATGCTATTAAATACTGACCTGGCCTCAACTAGAATATGTAGTGTAATTCTGGTGACCACATTATCGGAAGGAAGTGAAGGCACTATGTCCAACAAAGATTTCTGAGAATGGTTCCTGGAATGAAGGACTGCAGATACAAGAAATGATTAGAGAGTCTGAGACCAATTTATTTGGTGAAGAGAAAGCTCAGTGACAATTTGATAGAATATATAAAAAGTGGACAGAACGGGGAGTGGAAAACTGTTATCCTTTGGTGGTTGGAGTTGAGGACGAGTTCACAGATATAATTTAAAGGGGAAGAGAATGAAAAGTGATGAGAGAAAACCTTTTTAACAGTGTGCGATTGGAATTTGGAATGAACTGGGCAGAGGTGTGATGGAGGAAGGTTAAATGGCAACCTTTCAGATGGAAATGGATAAATATATGGTATAGAAAAATCTGCAGAGTGATGGAGTGAATGCTGGTGAACAAAACTGTAGTTGCAGGAGAGGTCAGGTGGGGGGGAAAAATAGAACTCAACTACGTACATTGATTTTAATACTTTTTAGATACAAGAAAATTACAAGTACAAGGTGAGCAAATTTGATCGTGACCACAGACAAACAAGGAACCGAAGATGCTGGTTAACACAAAAAAAGAGAGAAAGTGCTGGAGCAACACAGTGGGTTAGATAGCATCTCTTGAGGACATGGATAGGTGATGTTTCAGGTTGGGACTCTTCTTCAGACTAATTGTTGGGGGGGAAGGGGGAATGAAAGCTGGAAGAGAAGTGGGGCAGAACAAAGAGTGGCAGGTGAGCGCAGGTGATCACAGTTGAGGGATTTATCGAAATGACCCCAGGCATGTGTGATACTAGTCCTCATAAGCCGGCGCTTATAAAATCAGAGCAGGAAGGTTTTAGTTGGGTTTTATAAGACACTAGACCAAGTGCAGACCCGTTGGGTCTGTTCCCCCAACCTGCAGTTGCGGGGGGGTGGGGGGCTGGGGGGGTGGCAGGCGGCGTCACACACACTAACTACCCCCCCACACACATGCTAACTACCCCCCTTGATATTATATTAATATTATTAATTTGCTCCTTTTACCCCATAACCGCCCTATCCACTGACGCATAGCCCCCAACTCGCAGACGCGTCTAGAGAGGGAGGGGGGGTAGAGAGTGAGGGCAGAGAGAGAATGGGGAGAGACAGAGAGAAAGGTGCAGAGACAGGGCAAGAGACTGAGGGAGAGGGGGATGGAGGAGAGGAGGAGAGGGAGGGTGGGTGATGGGGGGAGGAGGGGTGAGAGAGGGGAGGAGAGAGAGGGAGAGAGGGGGGCTGAGAGAGGGGAAGGGAAGGAGGGAGAGAGGGGGTAGGGAGGGGGAGAGGTGGGGGGAAGGGGGAAGGGAGGGTGGGGAGGGAAGGGGGGGAGGGAAGGGGGTAGGGGAGGGGTGGAGGGGAGGGGGTTTAGGGGAGGGAGGGTGGGGGAGGGCAGGGGGGGTGGGGAGAGGAAGGGGAAGAGAGGGGGAGAGAGAGAGAGAGAGAGAGATGGGGAGAGAGGAGAGAGGGTGAGAGACAAAGGCAGCGAAATGCAACCGTGTGCGTCACGCATTCAGAATGTTCTGGAAATGAAGCTTGCACGTCTCATGCACGAAAGCTGTCGGCAGCTCTATGGAATTCAGGGGAGGAGCCTGCTGCGTCACACACACACTAACCAAACCCCCCCCCCCCCACACACACACACACACAGTGGGTCCGATCTAAGCTGTCAATAAAGACAGCAATTTTTTTTTTTACTCTTTGAAATTAAAAGTTAATGTTAAGAATTAGTGATGTTAAGTGAGAAATAATTAAATTCGATTCAATGAAAAACAATGGAATGAACAATAATTAGTGGTGTTAAATGAGAAATGAGAAATTCAATGCAATGAAAAAAGAAATAAACAATGTTAATCCACAGCGGGGGGGGGGGGGCAGCAGCCAGGCTAGGGGGGTGGGGCCGGGCGGGGCCAGCAGGCAGGTGGGCCAGGAGCAAAGGCATTGTGAGGATAGCAGCTGGGCAACATTATTTTAAAAAAATGTCAGTTTGGTGATACATTTTAGTAAATATCTCGGGAAATAATTAATCAAATTTATAGAGGATTGGATTTTTTGAAATCATAAGGAAAATTTCTACCAGAAGATGTAAAAATTTCACTTTTATTGTAATGTCAGCAGCTGGGCAGCAGTCAGATTTTTTAAAAAGGTCAGATTGGTCAACAATTTTAATTAAAAAGTCAGGAAAATAATGTACCAAATGTACAGACCAGTGGATTTCTAAATTCACAAGGAAAGTCTCTACTGAAATATGTAATAATTTCCCTGTTTTGGCATCTGGTTTTCGAGGAGATACATTTCAAAGGCAAAATGACACCCACACACGCACACACGCACGCACGCACGTGCGCGCGCGCACACACACACACACACACACACACACACACACACACACACACACACACACACACACACACACACACACACACACACACACACACACACACACACACACACACACACACACACACACACACACACAGTTTGATAGATAGATAGATAGATAGATAGATAGATAGATAGATAGATAGATAGATAGATAGATAGATAGATAGATAGATAGATAGATAGATAGATAGATAGATAGATATGATATGATTGTAGCGGCCAATGTTAGGAATATTTTGTGCAGATTTTGTTCCTGCAGTGGTGAAAGTTTGTGATTACTCAGCAGAGTTTGCAGAGGAGATTCACCAGTTTGTTGCATGAGATGGATTGTCCCAGTTACAAGGAGAGACTGGACAGGTTAGGTGTATCTTCCATTGAACAGAGAAGACTGAGCAGGAACCTGATTGCAGTCCATAACATTATGAAGACCATAGATAGGGTAGGCAGTTGTAAATCTTTCCTCCTAGCAGAGGTGCCTATAACTCGAGGCACAGGTAAGGAATAGGAAGTTTAGAGGTGGTGTAAAGAAGATTTTGTTCTCCCAGAGGGGGCTTAGAGTTTGGAATGCACTGCCTGAGAGAGTAATAGAGGCAGATAGTCTAACAACATTTGAGAAGTATGTGGATCTGCACTTAAAACACCAAGACATTGAGAGTATAAGATAAAGTTTTGTTCAATGGGATTGGTATAGATGAATACTTAATGGATAGTGGACCAAAGATGCTCTGCTTCATGAGTCCATGACTCTAAGATCCAGGCTTTTGCTGTTTCCCCCTGGCTGAAAGTTAATCTGCTGGAAATATACATTGTTGTGATTGTTTATGAAACAATGGAGTATTTAAACGTGACATTAACTTTCATTATATTCTATTTCCTTTGCAATATTTATAGGTAGCACCGGAGACACGGGCAGTGATAAAATGGTTGAAGAAAATACCTTTTGTTCTTTCTGCAAGCATGCATGGTGGAGATTTAGTGGCAAGTTATCCTTTTGATTTATCAAGACTTCCAACAGAAGACAAGTATTTTTCACCCACTCCAGATGAGCAGGTACTTTACTCACCATGTCTGCATAGTTCTTTGCTCTGAAGTAAATTGGTTGACATATTAATTGTTGCATTTATGATTCCAGATGTTCAAGTTGTTGGCTAAGACCTATGCTGATGCACATCCTGTCATGTCGGACACGTTAAAGCAAAGATGCGGAGGGACATTTGCTGAAGAAGGGGGCATCATAAATGGAGCACAGTGGTACAGTTTTGCTGGAGGTATGATGGCGCAGCGGTAGAGTTGCTGCCTTACAGCGCCAGAGACCCGGGTTCAATCCTGACTGCAGGTGCTGTCTATTCGGAGTTTGTACGTTCTCCCCGTGACAGTGTAGGTTTCCTCCCACATCTCCAAGATGTGCGGGTTTGTAAGTTTTGTAAGGCTTTGGTAAAATTGTAAAATTGTCCTAGTGTGTCACTAGTGTGTAGGATAGTGCTATTGTGATAGTACGGAGTGATCACTAGTTGGTACGGACTCATGGGCCGAAGGGCCTGTTTCTGCGCTGTAAGTCTAAACTAAACTAAACTATGGTAGAACAGTTCCATAGGTCCATGTAAAAAAATGGATGCGCAAGTTTCATGCATATTTCATTATGAATTAATACAATAAGTTGCTAGGTTACATGGACACTGTCATGGTATTTATATTGGATATTCAGCATCTGCAGAGTTTTTTATGTTCGCACATCAACCATCTTCACCAGTAGCCATCAAGCCTTCCCTTGAAGCCATCTGTAGACCCAGTGCGCATGATCTTCATTGTACGACAGCTTCAAGAGAAATACATGGAGCAGTACATCCAATCTATTTACATAGAATATAGGACAGTGCAGCACAAGAATATACCCTTAGGCCCACCACGTCTGTGCTGCACCTAATACCAAGACCAATTCTTATCTGCCAGCACATAAAACATATCCCGCCATTTCTTAAATATCCATGTGCCTAACTAAAATCTGTTTAAAAGCCACTATTATATCTGCCTCCTCCAGTACCCCTGGCAGTGTGTTTCGGGCACTTAACCCTCTGTCTAAAAAAAAACTTGCCACACATCTCCTTTCGACTTTTCCCCTCTCACCTTAAAGCTATGCCCTTTAATTTTCGATATTTCCTTCCTTGGGGAAAAGTTCTGACTGTCTGGCCTATCTATGCTTCTCATCATTTTATATACAGTAGACCCTGGTTTTAATGGGTTTTTTATAACGGATAATTTTACATCGGCTTTCGAGGCCATCCCTGGCTTACAAGGTGCTTCAGCGAGCCCTTCTTCACCCACTGCACGGTCCAGTTGATGGGGCTGTTGTTGCGGCTCACGTTGTAGCCCCTGGGGACAGCGCTTTCTTCAGGCCGCTGCCACCGACAGGATCCGCTCGGTCACCGTGCGGCTCCCTCCCCTCTCTCCAGCTAAGGCTTCCTTCTGTTGTCCATCGCTTTGCCCACTTGGTCTCTCTCCCCCTCCACCGCCTCCCACTCCTTCTTCTCACGTCACTTTGTACACACCCACAGTCACTATGGGTGTCCTATCAGTAGTGAAGGCCTGATGAAAGCGTCCTGTCGGGGGCCACAACGGTGAAGCCGCGTCAACCGGTGAAGAACAGCTCACTGGTTCAGACCAGCAGCATCGGCACCTAGTTTTAAGCTCAGACGACACAAAGTGCTGGAGTAACTCAGCAGGCTGAATCAGTTTGAAGAAGGGTCCGGATGTCACCCATGTTCTCCAGAGATGCTGCCTGACCCCTGAGTTACTTCAGCACTTTTTTGTCCTTTTGTATATTAACCATCATCTGCAGATCTTTGTTTCAACTACATACAATGATAATTCCTTACTCAGATACAGCAGTTAATCGTCAATAAGAGACACCATTGTCCATTTTGCAATTTCAGGGATGCAGGACTTTAACTATCTACACACGAACTGTTTTGAGATAACATTGGAGCTCGGCTGTGAAAAATATCCTGGTGATGAGGATCTCCAACCAGCCTGGCAAGAAAATAAAGAAGCGCTCTTGACCTACATGGAAATGGTAATTTTTAAAGGTTTCATTAATGAACCCTGTAAGAAGGTGGAGGAATTGATGGCCAAAAAAATAGTTTATTAATATCAATATTAACGCAATCTTTTTATTTACTTCGATTCTCTGCTGCTGCTACGAACGAGTTATTTTTTTAAATATATGTTTTTGTTATTACCTACTCATAACCTGCTGTGAAATCACCTTATTTACCTTCATTGTATCTGTGGTATGAATATGATAAGTATGTCTATTGTTATTGTCTTTAATTCTTGTTTTTGTGGGAATGTTGATGGAAAACTGATCATTTTGAGTTTTTATCATATGTCACACGGTAACCCTGGAAAATATGAAGATTGTTAACTATTTTCTCTCCAAATTATTCGTTTAATAAACAGATTGATTTAGAAATTCCATGGAGCTTCTCCATTTTCAAAATCAAAAGGGATAAATAGTTTAAGGTGAGTTGAAAGATAAGAAAGTAAGGTGAGAGGAATACAAATGTTTTATTGAATATATACAGAGATGCTGAAATTGGGCCTAGAAACTGCAGGTTTGTTTCGAGGCCTCTTGTTCAGAGGCACACTGCCATTGTCCAGAATGGTTGTTGTCCTGATCCTGCCAATGATGTTCATGGAGCCTTACCATGGATAACCATTGGTGGATAGTGTGCCACTTGAGTTAGAGTTGGTGTATGCCCTTCTAATATGCAATTTGGTTCACAATGGCATCAAAGGGGGGCCACGGTGGCACAGCGGTAGAGTTGCTGCCTTACAGCCCCGGAGATCCCAGTTCGATCCCGACTACGGGTGCTGTCTGTACGGGGTTTGTACGTTCTCCACGTTCTCCCCGTGATCTGCGTGGGTTTTCTCAGAGATCTTCGGTTTCCTCCCACATTACAAAGACGTACAGGTTTGTAGGTAAATTGGCTTGATATAAATGTCAATTGTCCCTAGTGTGTGTAGGATAGTGTTAACATGTGGGGATCGCTGGTCAGTGCGGACTCGGTGGGCTGAAGGGCCTGTTTCTGTGATGTATCTCTAAGCTAAACTAAAAGGATTCTAAGATAGACACAAAATGCTGGAGTAACTCAGCAGGACAGGCAGCATCTCTGGAGAGAAGGAATGGGTGACGTTTCGGGTCGAGACCTTTCTTCAGACTGATAAAAGGATTCTACATTGGCTAGAGGAGGGTGTGCCTTAGCTTTGCTCAGCTCTTTCTAGATGATGGGTGTGGGTGTTAGAGATTCATCAATACAACCCTTGGTATCAATATCAAGGTAGCAGTTTGGTATTTGTTATCAACCTGAAGAAGGATTCCAACCCAAAACATCATGCATCCTTTTTCCCAGAGATGTTGCCTGAGCCGCTGAATTGTTCCAGCACTTTGAGTCTATCCTTGGCATCTCTACATGAGGTCATCAGGGTTGTGTATTAGCTCTGACAATCTTCAGCTGCTTGACCAATGATTCCCTTCATCATAAGGTCAGAAGTGTCTGAGTCCACTGATGATTGTACTGTGTTCAATTCCACCGTAAGCCCTCAGAAAATGAATTTGTAACAAGGCCTAGACAATAGTTGGACACAGGGCATTAAGTGGAGAGTGACGTTCATGCTACCAATGTGCCGAGCAGTGACTACTTCCAATAAGGGAGAAACTAAACACCATCCTTTTACATTGAATGACATTATCATCATTGCATCTCCCACCATCAATAATCTTAGGGTCTCTATTGACTATCGTCTAGACCAGCCTTATAAATACTTTCGTAAAAAGACACATTCTGGAGCAGGACAGGCAGCACCTCTGGAGAACATGTACAGGTGACATTTCTGGACAGAACCATTCTTCTGAGTAATCCTGGTCCAGGGTGTGTGTGGGGGGGCGGGGGGCGGGGGGAATTGAGAAAGCTGGAAGAGAAGTGGGGGCTGGACAAAGTATGGCAAGTGATATAAGTGAGGAGGGACTTGATTGGCAGATGTTTGGACAAAGGTCTGAAAAGAAAAATCAGCGAGTCGAGATAAGGGTGGAAGATGAGCGAATTGTGAAGCCAGAGAGGAAGGTATATATAAGGAAAGGGTTGGGTAGAGAGGAAAGAGGAGAAATGGTAGCAAATCCAGGTGGGGCACAGGGAAGAGGGGCGGGGGTGGGGGTGAGGGGGAGTGTAAGGGGGTTGTTTCCAGGATATTTATAAAAAACTGGAGGATTCATTGTACATACCATTGTTGTATGTAATATCAATCACTTTCTAGAAAAAGTGCAATTCCAACAATGTTCATATGACTCAACATTGTCAGAACAATGCAGCCTACTCAATTAGTATTCCATCCGCCACCATAACCATTTATTTTCTTACTACCCGCACACTACAATACTCATCAAACTTACCTTCTGAACCTGAACCTTCTGAATTTGTAGTCGGCAGGGCAGTATTCTGCATATCGCCAGCTTGGGAGGTGTTACACTGATAACACCTCCCAAACCTCTGTCCTCTGCAACCAACCAGTGCAGCAGCATGGGAACACACCACTTGCACTTCTCTCCCCATGTCACATACCATCCTAAGTTGGCAGTGATGCCAAGGATGGACACAGTGCTGGAATAATTCAGCATCTCTGGGAAAAAGGATGGGTGATGTTACGGGTCGGAATTCTTCTTCAGATTGATACCAAATACCAAACTGATCACTGATCCTTTGTTATCATTGGGTCTAAATCCAGTAACTCCATACCCAACAGCACTGTGGCAGAACCCTGACCAAAATTTCTTCCGTGATTCAAGACCTCCAGCCTTTCAAGGGTAATTAGTGATGACCTTGCCACCAACACCCATAAATTCTCATGCACTCTCAGACAGATATGTTGATGAGAAAGTACAATGAGCTTCAGCAGCCCGCTCAAAACATCACCCGACCAATCAAAATAACCAAGGCACAGGTTGAAATGTGAAGACTCTCATCAACTGAGAAATAGATCATTAATTGCAGTAGGGTCCAGGATTTCTCAGTTAGCCTCTGGTATGTGAAGTAAGCATGCAAGACCATGTCCTGGATTTCCAATGGCCTTGACCCCAGTGGTCACTTGAAGGTCACTCCCGACAAGCGTGAACACAGCCATGCCCGACAACAGGCCTGGCTCGTGGAGAGGTTGCTGCCGAGCCCGGGCTCTGCTCCGTGAACCGGAGAGGGGGGAGACAGAGGACCGGTAAGCAGAATAGTGGCAGGAGATAGTGGAGGTCCAACAGCAACCTGGGACAGGGCCCAGTGGCCCGGCGAGCCACAGCTGTATCCCAACTGCAGGCACGGCTCACCCAGAGAGTGTAGGGCACCGAGCCCAGCCGCTGGTCACCCCTTGGACCAGGAATTGGAGAGGGGGTGGAAAGAGACGGCGACAGCGACAGATGCTGGACAAGGGGCCCGGTTGAGAACCAGGGGGCTTACCTTCCGCACCCTCAGGGTCGGCTGTGGGGTGCGGCCCTTGGGGAACAAGGGCTGAAGAGGGCCAGGAGTGGAGATGGACATCGGTTCACGGGATGACCAAAATGGAGGCGATGGCAGCAATGGGCCTTTGTGACCAGCTGCAGCTGGCACTGTAAAAAACGCCAAAATGGTGCCTCTTGCATGTGGATTCAGTGGGCTATTCTGTGCATACTGTGCTGACCAAGGATTGTGCTTATATACAGGAATAGTCTTGCTGAGTGTATAGAAAAAAATGTATTTCACTGTACCTGGTACACATGACAATAAAGAAACTATTGAACAGTGTATTAATGAAACATTTGGTGGGTGAGTTCCCAATTAAAATTCCTCCAAAGGACCTCCATGTAAAGGATTGATATCGAGACATCGTTACTTTACTATCTTTATTCATACTGGACATTATACATTGCACTAGCTGTACGTGGTCTGTCACAGGAACTAGAGGGCGATCTGTGGGTGTGGAGGTTGTAGTTATACTTGTGATATGGGGAGTGGTTAGTGGGTGTGAGGTCACTATGTTAAAGGCACATGCATATCTCATCTACACTCCAGAAACTTTAGAATTATTCTTATTGGGCTGGAACTAATTTACACTACTATGTTGGTCTTGCAGGTGCACCAAGGAATAAAAGGCATTGTATTAGATGACAGAGGAAGAAAAATTAAAGGAGCACAAATCAAAGTTAGAGGCATCCGACATGACATCTTTTCAGGTAAAAATCATAAAGTGGGACAAGTTTTGCTTGCCATAGTAATTTAGTAATAATTAGTAATTTTATTTTATTGTCAATTCAAATAACGTAACAAGTAGTTACACAGAGGATTGAAATTGCGTTTCTCCATACTCCAATGTGCAAGTAATATTTATAACACAGACAGACAGTGTACCAATAAAACCAATAGACAATGGACAATAAAACCAATAGACAATGGACATATACATTATATAAAATATTCATTAATAAAAGGTGCAATATAGAAAAGTGCAAGTAGCATACTGCAGACATTGGGTTAAAGTTAATTTGACAGTCAGTTGGTCTTTGTGTAATGTTCATGGAATTTTCTTGAGTGTGTTGAGTAGTCTGATGGCCTGAGGGAAAAAGCTGTTTTTGAATCTTGTGGTTTTGCTCCACATGCTGCGGTAGCGCTTGCCGGATGGTAGGAGGGTGAACAGTTTGTGTGCTGGGTGGGTGGTGTCTTTGATGATATTGGTTGCTCTCTTGCGACAGCGAGATGGGTATAAGTCTTGAATTGCTGGTTGAGGTGATCTAGTGATCTTCTCCGCTGTCCTCACCACTCTCTGTAGGGCCTTCTGGTCAGCAGCAGAGCAACTGCCATACCAGACTGAGAGACTGCTGGTAAGAATGCTCTCAATGGCACCCCTGTAAAAAGTTGTGAGGGCAGCAGGGGGGAGGTCGGCTCTCCTCATCCGTCGAAGGAAGTAGAGGCGTTGCTGTGCTTTCTTGACTAGGGAGATGGCGTTGGTGGACCATGTCTGATCATCTGTGATGTTGGGCACTGCCTGCTACCAATGGTGTGATGCCCACACTTAATGTTAACAAAGAAAATAAAGACATTTTTTTTACAGGGTTGCAATACTAACATATTCACAATTAAAACCCAATTAGATCCAAAATATTGAGACTCTGTACAGTGGCAAGGTCTTGCATGAGAGTGGTATTGTAGAGCAGAGTACAGGCATCGTTCCCTGAAAGTGATGCCACAGGTAAATAGGGTGGTAAAGAAGGCTTTTGGTTCATTGGCCTTCATTAGTCAGGGGACTGAGCATAGAGGTTGAACATTATGTTACAGTTGTACCAGACATTGGCAAGGCCGCATTTGGAGGATTGTATTCACATTTTAGTCACCTTGCCATAGAACATCATTATGCTGGAGAGAGTACAGAGGTTTTACGAAGATGTTACCAGGACTCGAGTGCCTGAGTTATAGGGAAAGTTTGGGCAGGCTATGATGCACAGGAGCTGAGGGGTGATATTTTAGTCATGTATAAAACCATGAGGGGAATAGATAAAGTGAAGGCGCAGTCTTTTTCCCAGTGTAGGGGAATCAAGAATTATAGGACATAGGTTTTAGGTCAGAGAAGAAAGATTTAATAGGAACCTTGAGGGATAACATTTTCACTCAGAGGGTGGTGGGCAAATGGAACGAGCTGCCAGAGTAGGTAGCTGAAGCAGGTACTATAACAGCATTAAAAAGACACTTGGACAGGTACATGGATAGAAAAGGTTGATAAGGATATGGGTCAATCACAGGTAAATGGGACAAGCAGATAAAACGGATGAGTTGGACTGAAGAGCTGTTTCCGCACTGTGTGACCCTATGACTCTATGACATGTTAATGCTTTTTACTTCATTCATATGTTTGTTTTCTTTTTTTTGGCTTCAGTTGCTAATGGAGAGTATTGGAGACTGCTGCCATCAGGCACTTACTATGTGAGCGCATTTGCACGTGGTCACACACGGGTTTTGAAGAAAATCTATTTACCTGTCAAGATGGAAGGGGCTGGTCGTGTGGACTTCATTCTGCGTCGCCTGCAACCCGATATTGAAACTGAGTCCTTGGAGGAAGAAATGGATGAAATAGATCTGATCGAGCATCACGAGAGGACTGAGGGGAGATACGAAGATGAAGATGAATATTCACAAGAAGAAAAGCCTTGGTGGTGGTCCTTCTTTGCCAATATGGGACGGAGTTCGCCAGACTGGCTTTTAAGAACCATGTAATTGCTGCTGTGTGTATCATATTAAATGGAGGGTACATCAGCAAGTTTGCATTAACCAGTACATCAGTGATTTCTACTTTAGTAAATCGCCTTATGATCTGGGATACAATATATTCTTTAATCTTTTAGTCTGGAGGAGCCAAATGCAATTATGTGCCCTTAACACAAGAGGGCATCATAGATCACAGTATTATGTAATAAACACTAACTCATAATGTCCAATGTATGCTTGCATATTATAGCACATGTTGCCTGAATCAAATGAAGGGGATTGGGGAGATACTTCATGTATGATTTTTTTAATTAAAATATATTTTCTCTCAAAATATTTAGCCTACGGTGCATTTTATTAATCTAGCCAAATAGATCATCTTGTTCCTATAGCATAATTTCACAATAGTAGTGGTGGAAGATTGCAACCTTCACTTGGTCCGCCCTGTTTCGACGAATGCAATCAACCCGGTGTGCACAATCAAATAAGATCAAATAGAACAAGTTGTCCTACAACTTTAGGCTGTGCACGTCATATGGCAGATGAAGAAGGAGATTTCACAATAGTAGAACTTCATTCTTAAAAGAAAAATAAACACAAGATGCTGGAATAATTCAACACTTTTTTAAATCTGTAAACCAGCATCTTCAGTCTGACAAAGGGTCTCGACCCGAAACGTCACCCATTCCTTCTCTCGAAATATGCTGCTTAACCCGCTGAGTTACTCCAGCATTTGGTGTCCATCTTTGATTTAAACCAGCATCTGCAGTTCTTTCCTACACATCTTCTGTTCCTGTGTCTCCATTCAGTTCGTTGTAACTGATTATAAAAGGGAATTGCAGAGACACTACTTCAACCAACTATAGACAGAATTAGAAATAATGAGACCACAATATAAGCAATAATTTTGTTGTTATGTGATTTTTAAAAGAAAGATGTAAAGCTTAGGCTCCTTCGCTCCATAGATGCTGCTGCACCCGCTGAGTTTCTCCAGCATTTTTGTGAAGCTTAGGCACTGGTTCATAAAGCTGGTTCATAAAGTGACAGAAAGCTGGCTGCAGGAATCAAGCTTTATGAGTGTTTGGTCGTTCGTTTTCCTGCAGAAAGGGCTCTGCAAAGACTACAAACTGTTGATTTCCTTATTTCAAACAACTTTTGTCACAATTCTGTTGCTACTCGGTGTTTATTTACAAATCTTAGAAGTTTCAAAATAAATATGTACACCAGCATTGGAGGATACCAATGAATTGTTTTCTGTAATTTTTTTACGAGGCGATACGATACGCTACGATATAACTTTATTTATCCCAGGAGGGAAATTGATCTGCCAATAGTCATAAAATACATGAAACATGAAATTAAAGTGACGAGTGGAAAGGATTGGGGATGTGCAAAGATTGGGGGGAGGGGGGGGGGAAGGTGGGGGGGGAGGGAAGTCAGTCTACCCCATGACAGAAGGGGGTGGAGTGGTACAGTTTGATAGCCACAGGGAAGAAAGATCTCCTATGGCGTTCTGTGCTGCATCTTGGTGGATCCAAGTTACTGAAGGTTTAAGAAAGAACTGCAGATGCTGGTAAAATCGAAGGTAGACACAAAATGCTGGAGAAACTCAACGGGTGAGGCAGCATCTATGGAGAGAAGGAATTGGTGACATTTCGGGTCTCCCCACAGATGCTGCCTCACCTGTTGCTGAAGGAACTCCTCAGGTTGACCAGTGTGTCATGGAAGGGGGTGAGCTGTATTGTCCAGGATGCTCTGCAGTTTGAGGAGCTTCCTCCCCTCCAAGACCACCATGAATCCAACTACCCCCCCCCCAGGACAGAGCCGGCCTTCCTCATGTTGGTCAATCCTATTGGCATCCGCGGCCTTTGCCCTGCTGCCCCAGCACATGACAGCGAAGAAGATGGCACTGGTGACGACCGATTGGTAGAACATCTGTAGCATAAAGTAGTCCACATTCATGTGTTATTGAGCCAGGTCGTCTGACCTGTCTCGTGCTATGACAAGCCAATGACTGACTGTAAAGAAAATGTTGAAAACTTTAATATTCCAATGACCATAAACTTCATGTCACTGATAAAAATTATTGATTAAATTCAATACTACAAATTTAGGGAACCATTCGCCAAGAAATTAGCCACACTTCATGATTTTACATTCATTTTTGCTGCTGTTACATTGTTGTTATGTTGTCTTGACGATAGTTTTATCTCGTACATGCTTTTCGTTAGGCAGCCTTTTGGGCTAGAGGCAAGAAGATGGAGCAAAAGACGCTGCCTAGAGGGTATTCTTAGTGGGGATTCACTGGGCATTTCGCACAGAGTCTGAGTTATTGAGATGAAATTAGGCCATTTGGCCCACCGAGTCTGTCCTGACCATCAAACACCCATTTACACTAATTCTATACAGTGACCATTTCATCATTGCCTTGCCTTTTCCAAATCACCAATTTAATATCATGATGCATGAGTCCTTAGTCAATTCTACAACTCATCTATACACTAGTGGCAATTTACAAAGGATTTGGCACTTTGCATTTATCCATTCTTGATTTTGAATGCAGCATCACCAATTTATCTCAGTTGGCAATGCATGGCTGAAGCAGGGGATCACGTCTTCCTGCATCATCTCTTTACCACAGGACAAATACTATAATGTAGCAGTAGATTTTCCACGTTTTTTTAAATTACTTCTAATGACCACCTCATCATTACCTTGCCTTCTCCAAATCGCCAATTTAATATCACAAGGCTTAAGTCCTTAGTGCCACATGGCCACCAACAAGTGCAGAACATGGAGCAGAAAGAAGAATGAGGGCAGGAGGTAAGGCCAAAACTAAAACTAAAACCAAAACCATCAGCATTTCAGAGTCCCTGCCACAGCCCTTACCTCCATATTTGCCCTTGGTTCAGACAGGAATTGTAGCTCATTCTTGTTTCAATAATAATATTTACAATTGGTGGGGCTTTGCTGCGTTAAATTGAGGAAAGAAAATAGTAAGATTAAATGAGAACTTACCAGTTTGAAGTTTGATCTTTATTTTATGAGGAGTTACGATGAGCGATTACGTGAAGAAGGCCGTCCAGGCACATGCGCGTCAATCTTCAAAGCAGCGGTGTGAAATCACAGATAACAGCAGTTGAACTAACATAGTAAGATTAGAGATGACTAGAACTACCAGATGATCTTTATGATACGAGGGTTGGGAGCGGAGGGCACGTAATCGCTCATCGTAACTCCTCATAAAATAAAGATCAAACTTCAAACTGGTAAGTTCTCATTTAATCTTACTATTTTACTTCGGAGTCACGTGAGTGACTACGTGAAGATTTTGAAGTTCTGTGATTTCATGCAGTGGAAAAACAAGTCCACACAAGCATGACTGCACAGAGCAGGGAAAACATTAATAATGCATACAGACATGACATAGATTTAAAACATGCTGATGCTGATAAATGAACTAATAATAATAATAGTAACCCCTCTCTTCCGGGGGGGAAACTATAAAATAGAACCTAAAATAGAGTTGGGAAATACCCCTGGTCTGGCAATGGGTTAAAATAAAATGTTTGGAAAACTCGTTCGTTAGACAATCCTGCAGTCGGCAGGATGTGGTCCAGAGGACCGTACATAACCCTTGCTGCTGATGTAGTAGCAGCCCTGGTTAGAAAATTAGTAATTACTCCTGTATAAGCCAGAACCCCGTTTTAAGCACCTCGAGGTGGTCTGAACTGATACCTTCTTATGAGGTTTTTAGTAACTAACTACATAGGTAGTATGAGAGCCTCCAAGGCTCTAGGTGACCTTGACGTAATGTTGTAAACCGAAGGTGCATGGGGTATGCCATGAGAACTAGTTTGAGACCTGACACCCCTGGGCTGCCCTGCTTAACTAAATCGTATACATGAAATATTATATTATTAGCAGGTATAATCATCCTGTCCAGCCATAATTTATGTAATGACTGGACCCGTTGCGCTGAGAACAGCGCCAAGGGGATAACTACCATGAGAGCCGAGCCAAAGATAGGGATATAGCTGGAGCCCCCTGGTGAAGTAGTGTTAACACAATGTCAATATCCCATACTTCCGTGTACTTGGTTCTGGGAGAACTTGTGTAAAGATATCCTTAATAAACTGGATATCAGAGGGTGAGACCCGACAGAGCGGGTCCCGCTCGCTGCAGCAAATATGATGAGAAAGCACATTCGGCACAGTTAATGGGACTATAACTTAATTTATTGTCAAGAGCCCATTGAAAATGAACTCTAAGACGTCAGTGTCCATGCCGTATTATATGTAACATAGCATTTAAACAGAACGCTTCCCATCTCCTGAAGAGGAAATGTACTGCTTTTTTGGTGCTATCCCTGCACTCTGCAGTGAGCACATACATGGATCGGTCTGACACCCTGAACTGCAGGAGCTGTCTTCTCAGATTCTGTAAGGCAATGAATTGATTAATCATGCAGAGGCTGGTTCCCCGAGTCCCAGGCTGAACCAGCAAAGTTTTATGTTTTGAAAACCCATATAAGCTTCTACTATAATTCCCAACATATGCGGGTAACCATGGCTACATAGGCCAGTCAGACAGTATGAAAAAACCCTGAAGCGGGATCTTGCTGAATTTATTGCAAGACCCGACTGATGAGGCAAAATGGAGCAACGACATAAAAGAACATTCCTCCCCATGTAGCGAGAATGTATCTCTCACCACTGTGATGCCACATTTCTTTACAACCGGTGAATGAGCCTGGATGCAAACATATCGATATTCGGTGTTCCATCGAGCATAATGTCATAAAATACTTTGTGATCCAACATCCATTCTGTGTTGTCATTGATTTCATGTGATGATACACCAGCGCCAAATAAGGTTGGGTAAATTATGACAGGATACTTTGGCTTGATTGCACCCATGTGACCAATATATGCCACCACCACAGTGTATCAACCTGGAACTGAGCATGCATATCCGCACAAATAACCCTATAACCCATAGTATGCACCTAGTGTCTATAGGTAGTTGATATCAATATTTGAAGAATTGGTAATTCATGCAAATCCCATTCGCCTCCGTAACTAGAGATGGCATTCATAATTTCCCATCTTAGAGCACTAGCATCAGTCTGTAATAACTGAAGATTTATTGACCAAAACTACTGGAGCAATGCTGAATATTGTTCGTCCACCATTGTGACTTTGGTGGCTTCAGCTGGTAAAAGCATAGATCCGTTAACAATGACCTATATGGCACTTGAGAGGTTACTACTTTGCACGTTGAAATATCAGATAAAGCAAAGACCCAATCGCACAGCTGAAACATAGCTGCTATATTGCCAATTACACTTGATGAATAGAAGACTGCTTGATAACAAGGTTGTTACAGGTTTCTATTGATTCCAATCTCTTGCCCCAGGGTGGAGTCACAGATAATTAATAGTTAAAGATAAAACCGAATAATCAATAACTGTAGTTGGTATCAACTTAAATTTAACTGGAGGAACCTCAATTTCTCAAATATAGTTGCGGCTGAAACAGTTGATTTTAGCAAAACACAGCATTTAGAATATCATCCAGTTAAGCCATAACAAGTGTTTTTGAGCTCTGAGCAGTCCCAGCACCGGTTTAGTAATTTGGTGGATGACCTGGGAGCTGAAGTTAGCCCATTTGCAACTCATTAACTGTTATCATTGCCCCATCCAGTTAAATTCCAAATGTCTCATGGGAACCCTGTGAATGGGACCTGAATAGTATTCAAATTTGAAATCGATGCATGCCATAAAGATCCTAAGGAAATCATTTTGTTAGACAGTAACGAAGTTCCATATACTGAAAAATCTATGTTGCACATCCTAGTTAAATCAATTTTAAACAGACATCCTCCATCTTTCACAATGAACAGGCCACGCCTGCCATAATTTCGTGCCTGCCTTGAATGACAACTCTGGCCAGATTCCCGAGCCTGTCTCGAAAGGTGATCCTGGCCATAATACTGGGCCCGCCTTGAAAGGCTACTCCGGCCATAATTCTGAGCCTGCCTTGAAAGACAACTCTTGCCAATTTCCGAGCTTGTCTCGGAAGGCAATCCTGGCCGTAATACTGAGCCTGCGTCGAAAGACACCTCTGGCCCCAATTCCAAGCCAAGCTTGGTACCCTAGTATACTGTGCAATAATAACCCAATCTCATGTTATCATTTTAGTATATAACTGATCTGAATCTCATGTTATCATTGTCATTTGTACAAAACAATTGTAAATATTACCAACTTGTAAATGGTCCACTACCCCATGTTTCGGAAGAACCAGACCCACCTACCTCCATGGTTACCGGTGGTCTATGGTAAGCCCAACGGCCCCTGATGTGGGTTCTATTCCCGTCCTTGATTGGAGAGTATGAATGGTTGTTGTATGTGGATTCCATATTTCCTGAGACCGGCTTGGACCTTGGCCTGAAAGGCCTCTGCCCAGCTTTCAAGCTGTGACCAGTTTCAGTGAACTGCTTACAGCCGATGAGGCGTGGGGTGTGTCGTCGCCATACCATGAAGCTTTGTTCATCATCGGTACCTTGATTAGGCCAACAGCTTTTGCTTCCTCATCCAGGTATACCTGTTGGATAAGTCTTACCTGAAGAGACGATTCGGCGGTTGGTTTCATATCCTCCAATGTCACCCCTGATAGCGCTGTTCACTGCCGGCACTTGTAGCATGAGGGTAACTTTGGCCCCTTCCGGGTATTCTGCCAACGGCTGGAACCAATTTATCCGGCAGTAACCCCTTCGCTTGCAAGTATTTCCTCGCACTCCCCTCCACAGAGAGGGAGATTTGTAGGCAGCCCTGAAAACAGATGCTGCCGCAGGCCCCTGAGGATACCTGCGCTGATATGGCCCCTCCAACGGACCTATATCATGATTGAGCATCACATTCATAGGCAGCCCTGAAAACAGGTGCTGCCGCAGGCCCTTGAGGATACCTGCGCTGACATGGACCCTCCTACGGACCTATATCAGGATTTTTGCTCTGAGTCAGACAGGAGCTGAACCCAAATGCTTCTCTCCTCAGTGAGAGAGACATTGTGCAGCCTTGTAACAGGTGCCGTTGCCGTGGCCCCCGAGGAGACCCGCGATGATAACTCCCTCCTTTGGAGTATATCATTGTGGAGCACTTCTCCATCAGGTGCTCCATGTGGGTTTGAACGTTCAAAGACATTACCCATGAAGGAGGGGATCCTCTCCATCAGGAATCCTCCTGGCCCGACTCGTTTGAGTCAACGGGCCTCTTCCCTACGCTCCCCTCCTCAGAGAGGGAGATATAATTTTGTGGCTGCCCTCCAAGCGGAGTTAGAACAGATACAGGAGAATTATTAAAAATGCCCAAGGATATAAACGAGAGATTTTTCCATACTATCATAATCTTTATTCAACTAAAACTGTAGTACAACCAGAAGGAAAAGCAGATTTTTTACTAAAATGTAATTTAAAAGGTTGAGACTCAAACGATAGAGAATTATTAGAAAGGGAGATTACGATAAAGGATATTGAAGAGTCTATTGGCTCTTTAAAACATGGTAAAGCAGTAGGACCAGATGGTTTAGGCTCTGAATTCTATAAAAAAAATTATGACTTGCTCTCCCCACGTTTACAAAGGCTGTATGAGCATATCTATACTCAACAGAAACTTCCAGATACTTTAAATGAATCTATAATAACACTTATTCCTAAAGTTGATAAAGATCCGGAAGATCTGGGATCATATAGAGCAATTGCACTTTTAAATACAGATCAGAAAATATTAACTAAAATACTAGCGCATAGATTAAGTACAGTGATGAATAAATTAATACACCCTGACCAAACAGGCTTTATTCAGAAACGGTACTCATATTATAATCTAAGAAGATTATTTAATATTATATATTCTAAGAGAATTATTAATGAAGATCTAGCAATAATCTCACTTGACGCTGAAAAAGCTTTTGATCAGGTTGAATGGTCCTATTTATTCTCAGTGATGGAAAATATGCAGCTAGGGGAGAAATTCTGCACATGGATAAAACTGTTATATACAAACCCTACGGCTAGAATATTAACAAACCAAAGGTTGTCATCTAAATTCAGCCTATCTAGAGGTTGTAGACAAGGATGCCCGTTATCTCCATTATTATTTGCGCTTGCTATTGAGCCACTCGCAGAAAGAGTTAGGGGTCATCCGGAAATACATGGGTATAACACAAAGGATACAGTGAATAAAATTTCTCTATACGCAGATGATGTACTAATTTACATTACAAAACCAGAAATGAGTATTCCAAACTTATTAAAGCTAATAACCCAATTTGGTTCACTCTCAGCATACAGAATAAATTGGAATAAAAGTGAAATTATGCCAATAAGGGAACACAACAAACAGATAATATAACAATTTCCATTTGAAATAGTAAACGAAAAATTCAAATACCTAGGCATTTACGTAACTAAGATATATACATCATTATTTAAAGCAAATTTACCCCCATTACTGAACAAACTACATAAGAATATTCAATATTGGAAAACACTTCCTATCTCAATGGTTGGCAAAATTAATGCCATAAAAATGATTTTTTTTACCGCAAATATTATACATTTTTCAGACAATTCCGATATATTTGTCATTTTTTTTTTTTTTAAATTTGGATTCCATTGTTAATGATTTTATCTGGGATTATAAGAATCATAGGATAAACAAAAGACATTTGTGTAAATCAAAAATAAATGGAGGCTTGGTTTTACCAAACTTTCTGTTTTATTTTTGGGCAGTTAATATTAAAAATATGAATTTCTGGTTGGAAGAAATAGATCAACAACCAGATTGGTTAAAAATGGAAAAGGAAGATTGTTTACCTTTTGATATCGGCTCGATATTATTTGCTACGTCTAAATTAAACAAAAACATTTATATGGAAAACCCTATAATATTGAGTGCTATACGAATTTGGAAACAATTAAAAAAGACATTAAAATTAGATAACTTATCACTTTCTTCCAATTGTGAATAACCCTTTGTTTAAACCCTCATGGTTGGACAGGGGTTTTACACAATGGAAGAATTATGGAATTAAAAATATGGGACAACTTTACAAGGAAGGCACTTTTCTTACATTTCAGGAGTTGCAACAGACTTATGGACTTCGAGGAAATGATTTTTTCAGATATCTTCAACTCAGAGATTATGTAAAATCGAATACTCAAAATTTTCGAATTAGAAATTCAGAAATTCTTGATGAATGTTGGAATAAACATCCTAATACAGAAAAATTAATATCTGATATATATAATATTTTTTTAGACAGTGACATTCCATCGACGGACTTACACAGACAAACATGGGAAAAAGAATTAAATCAAATAATAACGAAAGATACTTGGGAAGAAAGTTTACAACAAATACATCAATGTTCATTAAATGCCAGACATTCTTTAATAGAATTTAAAGTAATACATAGGTTACATTATTCAAAAACAAAATTACATAAAATCTTTCAACATATCTCACCTATATGAGATAAATGTCAACATTTAGAAGCTAACTTATCTCATATGTTTGCAAACTGTATAAAAATTAAAAAATTCTGGGTAAATATTTTCAGTATAATATCTAAAGTGACCAGCACACAATTGGACCCGGATCCAAAATTAATAATACTCGGAACATTAGAATTAAATCAAACATTTACAACAACACAAAGAAACTTTATTGATTATAGTATAATAACGGGAAAAAAATTAATTCTAAAATTTTGGAAAGGCCCTATAACCCCCACAATCAAAATGTGGATTATAGAAATGACGGAGTCCTTAAATGTGGAAAGAATCAGATTTTCCCTGTTGGACAAACAGGAATTATTCGTTGGAACATGGTCTCCCTTTATTGATTATTTAAAGGGTCAGAATGGTTCAGCACAGGAACCTGACTAACACTCGGGCTAAAGAATGGATGAAATGTTATACTCTTAAATGTACGAATATATCTCGAACGAAGTTTTTTATCTTAATAAATGTTTCCATTCTTCTTTAACTATCTTTTTCTTTTCTGTTTTCTTTTTTTGTTTTTGTTTTTGTTTTTTGTTTTTTTTGTTTTTGTTTTTTGTTTTTTTCTTTCTCTTTTCTTTCTTTACTTCATCTATCTTTTTAGTTCTATCTAGTTTAAAAAAAAACAAAAAAAAGGCAAAAGGTATTGGAGACAATGTAATAATAATTGACAATATTATCAATTTAAAAATGTAAGACTGGTAATGATGATAATATGTTGTGTACTTATCTCCAATAAAAAATATTTTCAAAAAAAAAGAAAAAAAGAAAGACAACTCTTGCCAATTTCCGAGCTTGTCTCGGAAGGCAATCCTGGCCGTAATACTGAGCCTGCGTTGAAAGACAACTCTGGCCCCAATTCCATGCCAAGCTTGGTACCCTAGTATACTGTGCAATAATAACCCAATCTCATGTTATCATTTTAGTATATAACTGATCTGAAACTCATGTTATCATTGTCATTTGTACAAAACAATTTTAAATGTTACCAACTTGTAAATGGTCCACTACCCCATGTTTCGGAAGAACCAGACCCACCTACCTCCATGGTTACCGATGGTCTATGGTAAGCCCAACGGCCCCTGATGTGGGTTCTATTCCCATCCTTGATTGGAGAGTATGAATGGTAGTTGTATGTGGATTCCATATTTCCTGAGACCGGCTTGGACCCTGGCCTGAAAGGCCTCTGCCCAGCTTTCAAGCTGTGACCAGTTTCAGTGAACTGCTTACAGCCGATGAGGCGTGGGGTGTGTCGTCGCCATACCATGAAGCTTTGTTCGTCATCGGTACCTTGATTAGGCCAACAGCTTTTGCTTCCTCATCCAGGTATACCTGTTGGATAAGTCTTACCTGAAGAGACGATTCGGCGGTTGGTTTCATATCCTCCAATGTCACCCCTGACAGCGCTGTTCACTGCCGGCACTTGTAGCGTGAGGGTAACTTTGGCCCCTTCCGGGTATTCTGCCAACGGCTGGAACCAATTTATCCGGCAGTAACCCTTTCGCTTGCGAGTATTTCCTCGCACTCCCCTCCACAGAGAGGGAGATTCGTAGGCAGCCCTGAAAACAGGTGCTGCCGCAGGCCCCTGAGGATACCTGCGCTGATATGGCCCCTCCAACGGACCTATATCATGATTGAGCATCACATTCATAGGCAGCCCTGAAAACAGGTGCTGCCGCAGGCCCCTGAGGATACCTGCGCTGACATGGACCCTCCTACGGACCTATATCAGGATTTTTGCTCTGAGTCAGACAGGAACTGAACCCAAATGCTTCTCTCCTCAGAGAGGGAGACATTGTGCAGCCTTGTAACAGGTACCGTTGCCGTGGCCCCCGAGGAGACCCGCGATGATAACTCCCTCCTTTGGAGTATATCATTGTGGAGCACCTCTCCAACAGGTGCTCCATGTGGGTTTGAACGTTCAAAGACGTTACCCATGAAGGAGGGGATCCTCTCCATCAGGAATCCTCCTGGCCCGACTCGTTTGAGTCAACGGGCCCCTTCCCTATGCTCCCCTCCTCAGAGAGGGAGATATAATTTTGTGGCTGCCCTCCAAGCAGGGTTGCCTAGGTGCTACCGGCACCAGTCTGAAGTCGCTGGCTCCACCGCCAGCGACTCGGAAGGCAAATTTGACCGACGCCCGCTACCCGCACTTCCGTGGTCTCCGTAGCGGGTTCCCCGCGGTCCGTTTCCGGGATTCCCCGAGGTCATGACCGGCTTTCCCTGTGGTCCGTGACTGGGGTTCCCCGCGGTCGATAAAGGTTCCCCCGCGGCCCGTCCGGACTTCGCCCCGAAATTCAGCAGGAAATCTCTGTAAGCAGAGAATCCTGCAAAAGAAAACATAACCTGGGAATAAGTTTAAAACTTACCTTGAGGTTTAAACTTACCGCTGGCAGGAGCAGCGCACCTGCCAGTCCGACGTTGCGCAATGCGGTAGACGTAATGACGCGCATGCGCCTGGACGGCCTTCTTCACGTAGTCACTCACGTAACTCCGAAGTAAAATTGGTATTGGTTTATTATTGCCATGTGTACCAAGACACAGTGGAAAGTTGTTCTCCTCATGCTATCCACTTAAATCTGATAATGGTATGGATGAATACAATCAAGCCTTGGGCAACTACAACAGGTAGAGCAAAGAGAAAAATACCAGAGTGCAGAATATAGTTTTCCACATTATAACATGACAGTTTCAGATAAAAAGACCAATTTCTGCATTGATATGGGAGGTTAGATTGGGACTAGTCCTTACCTTACGGGTGAGCCATTCAGAAGTCTGATAACAGAAGGGCAGAAGGGCAGAACTTCCTGAGTCTCGTGGAATGTGCTTTATTTAAATAAATTATACTAATTTCCAACAGGAATACCTCAAATTTATCCTTCTTCCAAGCCTATGCAACTTCCCCTCCCCTAAAGTTCAGAAGTAGTGTTAATTTACTGTAAAATTGTGGAAGGTGGAATGCTTTGGAGCCCGACTGAGATAGTTATGCTTGCCTTGGGCTGGTGGCACGTGGCACCAGCAAGGAGTCAGTTGTAGACAGGTGTGGCATCAGGAATGACGGTGGTGACCACACCAACACATGCAGTAGGATGAACTCACATGATATGTTTTACTTACAGTGACAAGAGAGCCCAAAACCGCATGGGGACTCTTTCCTCATCGTCAGGGTGCATATCTGGTGGCGCTGGCGATCTCGGGCTTGTCTTGGCAGCTCAATGCTTGTCTTAAGGAAGAGGCATAGTGATCTCAGGCGTCTCACTGCACCTCTGCCTCGGGAGAAGGCACTGGTGATCCCAGGCATATTCTGGTGACTCAACTTTGTGACTTGAAGACGTGGCGATGTCAGTTACTGGATTATCTTTACGGCTCAGTCTTTGCCTCTGTGTGTGTGTGTGCAGTCCCTCAGTGTTTATGGGCAGAAAGGGGCACTACATAGAAATTAGGTGCAGGAGTAGGCCATTCGGCCCTTCGAGCCTGCACCGCCATTCAATACGATCATGGCTGATCATCCAACTCAGTATCCCGTACCTGCCTTCTCTCCATACCCCCTGATCCCTTTAGCCACAAGGGCCACATCTAATTCCCTCTTAAATATAGCCAATGAACTGGCCTCAACTACCCTCTGTGGCAGAGAGTTCCAGAGATTCACCACTCTCTGTGTGAAAAAGTTTTTCCTCATCTCGGTCTTAAAGGATTTTCCCCTTATCCTTAAGCTGTGACCCCTTGTCCTGGACTTCCCCAACATCGGGAACAATCTTCCTGCATCTAGCCTGTCCAACCCCATAAGAATCTTGTACGTTTCTATAAGATCCCCTCTCAATCTCCTAAATTCTAGCGAGTATAAGCCAAGTCTATCCAGTCTTTCTTCATATGAAAGTCCTGACATCTCAGGCTTGCCCTGGCCTCGGGTTGAAGCGTTGGCTGTCTAAAGCTTCTTTCTGGCAGTTTAGTCTGGATAACATGGTGGTGCTGATGGTCTCAGGTTTACCCCAGTGACTCAGTCTTCCTCGAACTTGCAACAACTAGCAGGCACATGCTATTTTCTCTCCTTTCCTCCCTCTTTTCTTTTTACCTTCTTCTTTCTTTTTCTCCCTCTACTGCTTCTTGCAGCAATTGTCTGGTAAGTTAGTTAAATATCTCTAGGCATCCAAGGGAAGGGGCACTGTCACACAGGAGAGAGTAACATTTAACACACAAAGGGTGGTAGGTGCATGGAACAAGCTGCCAGAGGAGGTAGTTGAGGCTGGGACTATCTCAATGTTTATGAAATAGTTAGAAGGTACATGGATAGGACAGGTTTGGAGGGATATGGGCCAAATGTGGGCAGGTGGGACTAGTGTAGCTGGGACATACATAGATACATAGATACATAGAAAATAGGTGCAGGAGTAGGCCATTCGGCCCTTCGAGCCTGCACCACCATTCAATATGATCATGGCTGATCATTCAACCCAGTATCCCGTACCTGCCTTCTCTCCATACCCCCTGATCCCCTTAACCAAAATATAGCCAATGAACTGGCCTCAACTACCCTCTGTGGCAGAGAGTTCCAGAGATTCACCACTCTCTGTGTGAAAAAGTTTTTCCTCATCTCGGTCTTAAAGGATTTCCCCCTTATCCTTAAGCTGTGACCCCTTGTCCTGGACTTCCCTAACATCGGGAACAATCTTCCTGCATCTAGCCTGTCCAACCCCATAAGAATTTTGTACGTTTCTATAAGATCCCCTCTCAATCTCCTAAATTCTAGCGAGTATAAGTCAAGTCTATCCAATCTTTCTTCATATGAAAGTCCTGACATCCCAGGAATCAGTCTGGTGAACCTTCTCTGCACTCCCTCTATGGCTATAACGTCCTTCCTCAGATTTGGAGACCAAAACTGTACGCAATACTCCAGGTGTGGTCTCACCAAGACCCTGTACAACTGCAGTAGAACCTCCCTGCTCCTATACTCAAATCCTCTTGCTATGAAGGCCAACATACCATTCGTTTTCTTCACTGCCTGCTGCACCTGCATGCCTACTTTCAATGACTGGTGTACCATGACACCCAGGTCTCGCTGCATCTCCCCATTTCCTAATCGGCCACCATTTAGATAATAGTCTGCCTTCCCGTTTTTGCCACCAAAGTGGATAACCTCACATTTATCCACATTATACTGCATCTGCCAAACATTTGCCCACTCACCCAGCCTATCCAAGTCACCTTGCAGTCTCCTAACATCCTCCTCACAGCTAACACTGCCCCCCAGCTTAGTGTGATCCGCAAACTTGGAGATGTTGCTTTCAATTCCCTCATCCAGGTCATTAATATAAATTGTAAATAGCTGGGGTCCCAGCACTGAGCCTTGCGGTACCCCACTAGTCACTGCCTGCCATTGTGAAAAGGACCCGTTTACTCCTACTCTTTGCTTCCTGTTTGCCAGCCAGTTCTCTATCCACATCAATACTGAACCCCCAATACCGTGTGATTTAAGTTTGTATCCCAATCTCTTATGTGGTACCTTGTCGAAAGCCTTCTGAAAGTCCAGATACAACACATCCACTGGTTCTCCCCTATCCACTCTACTAGTTACATCCTCGAAAAATTCTATAAGATTCGTCAGACACGATTTACCTTTCGTAAATCCATGCTGACTTTGTCCAATGATTTCACCACTTTCCAAATGTGCTGCTATCCCATCTTTAATAACTGACTCTAGCAGTTTCCCCACTACCGATGTTAGACTAACTGGTCTGTAATTCCCCATTTTCTCTCTCCCTCCCTTCTTAAAAAGTGGGGTTAAGTTTGCTACCCTCCAATCCTCAGGAACTACTCCAGAATCTAAAGAGTTTTGAAAAATTATCACTAATGCATCCACTATTTCTGGAGCTACTTCCTTAAGTACTCTGGGATGCAGCCTATCTGGCCCTGGTGATTTATCGGCCTTTAATCCATTCAATTTACCCAACACCACTTCCCGACTAACCTGGATTTCACTAAGTTCCTCCATCTCCTTTGACACGCAGCCCCCTGCTATTTCCGGCAGTTTATTTATGTCTTCCTTAGTGAAGACGGAACCAAAGTAGTTATTCAATTGGTCCGCCATATCCTTGTTCCCCATGATCAATTCACCTGTTTCTGACTGCAAGGGACCAACATTTGTTTTGTTTTTTAAATATTTTAATTTTATTAGAAGTAAGTACTATTGTATACAATCATATTTTCATAATACCTTTTATGTACAGCTTCTTATTTAATTTTGTTTTTGAAATAAAGAAGAAAAAGAAAAAAAGTTAGATAATGAAAAATAGAAAAAATGTGAGATATATAGTGTGTGAAAAAGAAAAATAAAGAATGAAAAAAGAAAGTTGAGACATAGAAAATAGAAGAAAGAGAATAAAAGAAGAGAAGAGAAGAAAAGAAAATAGAAGGAGATCATTTATAATCTTGACCATCCGCAGTCACAGATTAGCTTTTACACCTGTTTTGCACCATATGTTTCCAAAAAGACGACAAATGGAGACCAACTCATTATGAATTGTTCAAATTTATCTATTAGGAGGAATCGCATTTCCTCAAGATGTGCGGTATCCAACAAACTTGCAATCCACATTTTGAGCGTTGGTATTGGTGTATTTTTCCAAAATGCCAATATTAATTTTTTTGCTATTATTAAACCATAACTAAAAATTGACTTTTGAGATGAGCTCAATTTGTTCCCGTCTTCCATTACCCCAAATATAATCAATTCATTATTGGGTTCCATTTTTGTCTTAAATAGTTTTGTAAATATTTCGAAAATATCACTCCAAAATTCATGAAGTTTTATACAAGAAACAAAAGAGTGTGTTATAGTTGCATCTTGGGTTAAACATTTATCGCAAATGGGCGATATATTTGGATAAAATTTATTTACTCTTGTTTTTGAGTAATATAATCTATGTAAAATTTTAAATTGGATTAGATTATGTCTTGCGTTAATCGAACACTTGTGAATGTATGTCAAATACTTTTCCCATGTACCCTTCGTAATTTTTATCAATAATTCCCGTTCCCACTCTTCTCTAATTACCTCGGTCACAGGTAAATCTATATTTAAGATACTATTATATAAATATGATATTAATTTTTGTGTATCAGCTTTTATATTCATTACTTCTTCTAGTAAATCAGGAGTTATTTTTTGATATCCCTGTATGTATGTCTTCAAAAAATTACAAATCTGAAAATATTTAAAATAATGAGTGTTTTTCAGTTTAAATTTTAATTGTAATTGTTGAAATGATAATAAATCTCCCATTTCATACATGTCCCCGATCCTTTTAATTCCTAAACTTTCCCATTGATTATATATTTTATCCATCATAGATGGTTTAAATAAAGGATTATTCGCTATCGGTGTTAACAATGATAGGTTTCTTAATTTTAAGGATAATTTTATTTGTTTCCGTATTCTTATTGTATCTTGTATAATTGGGTTTTTCTTAAATATTGTATTGTTCATTTTTTTCGGGGAGAAGAGGATTGTTCCTATATTACAAGGATAACAATCCTCTTTCTCCATTTTTATCAATTCTGTCTGTTGAGTTGAACTATCCAACCAGTAAATTATATTCTTATTATATATTGCCCAATAGTAATACAAAAAATTAGGGAGTGAAAGTCCCCCGACATCTTTTGGTTTACATAAGTGTTCTTTTTTAATTCTATGTGATTTATAATCCCAAACAAAATTAGTAATATTAGCGTTCAGTTTAGAAAAAAAATATTTTGGTACTTCCGGTAGCGTCATGGAACATTGAGGACGCTGCAGTGAGCCCTACTCCCGTAAAAAATATCAAAAAGCCATTTTAAAGTTAAAAATAACTCAACGGAGCAGCTTGGTTTGCATAAGGAAAACATCATCAGATAACGACGTTAAATCGCGGCAAAATCGCGGTAAAAATCGGGACTTTTAAATGAGCAAGAGGACTTGTTCACGCGCACCAAAAAAAGCCACTATAAGCCTCCAGCTGAAAAGTGATTTGGATAGTCTGCAAACAACTGAAGAAGGCTCCGAGGAGGAGTCCGATAGCCAAGGAGTTGTGCTGGAAATGGCTACAAAAGGAGGAAAGAAAGAACTGGAGGTAAAGGAAATGTTTGTAGAAATTACTACTACAATTAAGAGTATGGAGAATAATATGGAAATATTCTCTCATAAAATTGATGGTGCCTGTGATGAGTTAAAGGAGCTGAAGAAGCAACATAATGAGTTTGATAAAAAACTTAACTCAGAAATTGTTAGAGTTGAAACGGATTATAATAAGAAACTTGTTGGTGTAAATGCTAAGATGGACAACATTGACGAGAGAATGGAAGAGATGGAAAGTGATATGAAAGAGATGATCATGGAAGTAAACAGTCTGAAAAAATCAAAGAAAGATGAAGCAGAAAAGCTGGCAAGGATGACTGACAAATGTTTGGACTTGGAAGCGAGAGCGAGAAGGCAGAATTTGAGAATTGTTGGAGTAAGAGAAGGACGAGAAGAACATGTATCTCACGTACTTTCGTTACTGAATTACTCAAAGAGGTTTTTAAACTGCCGGAAGAACTAAGAATAGATACTGTTCAACGAGTTGGACGTGTCTCAAGAGGCATAAATGCTGCTCCAAGACAGATAATTGTGAAATTTCTTGATATTTCTTCAGTGGAATCTATACTGAAGAAGATTGTTAGAAAGGGAGATTACGATAAAGGATATTGAAGAGTCTATTGGCTCTTAAAAAATGGTAAAGCAGTAGGACCAGATGGTTTAGGCTCTGAATTCTATAAAAAAAATTATGACTTGCTCTCCCCACGTTCATGGTGAAAACTTGATATATCGTGGGGAAAAGATCCAATTTTTCCGTGATTATCCTCCAGAGATTGTCCAGAGAATGAACTTGTTTACACCGACAAGAAACATATTGAGGGGTATTTCTAAAGTCAGATATGGAGTTGTTTTCCGAGCAAAAATGAAAATTACTTATAAGGGAATTGAGCGCTCATTTACGGACCCAGAAAAAGCATTTAAATATGCAGAAGATATCATGAGGAAAGCATCGGAAACATCGGAAGAAGACGACTAAAGGAAAGAACAAGGAACTTTTTAATTTTTAAGATGGAGCTGGAACTGGCGGATTTTTCAGACAGTTACTGAGCTTATCTGTCTGGAATGTATTTGAGAACATTGTTTAACCTTGAATGAAAAGCTCTTGTACAAAGAACGAGATAACATTAGTATTTAACTATTATATGCTAATTACAATTAACTAACTAACTTTAACAAAACTAATGACTTGTGAGTGTGTGTAGTAAATATGAATAATCACGAATAAACCATTGCTTATAAATTGTAATTAACCAAAATGTCTATAACATTACTAACGTTTTTTTTCTTTCTTTTTAAGTGGGAACGCAACATAAACTTGGAAAAAATCCAGGAATGAGGTTAACCCCTCGGTACCTGCTTGTAGGGTAGCTGGTTAGATAATTGGTACGGTACAAATACTTATAGAAATGAGAATAGGTTGTGGTTTATATTTGGATTTGGGGTTTAATTACATTATTTTTTAAAAACTTTTTAATATTTTTTCTTTGCGTATTTTTGTTATTATTATTATTATTATTTTATTTTTTTTGGGGGGGCATTTTACTAACGCTAGTTTGATAAAGTTATACAAGAATAAACAAGATATGAGACGGTTTGTAGTTTTTTTACGAGGTGTTAATAAGGGATTGGGGCTCACTGTAAAATAACATCAATGGAAGTCTATAATTCTTACGCCACCTTAGATGGCTATTTGTCTTTAAGGTACCTGCTTTTAGATACCTTAATTTCACTTTAAAAAACAAATCACTATACAAATTTGTATTTACTTAGTTTGTGTTTAATTAATTGTGAATCACAACTTTTCTTGCTTTATCCAAGGCACTTTTGGAGAAGGAGATGTAATGTAAACTTAAAAATTTGGAATGACCACCCAACGTCCAGAACACGGAGGTATTTGTTTGCACCATATGTTTCAAGAATATCACTTTGATATACAATGCAAGACGATAGGCAAATAAAGAATGGAGGAATCACATTCTGTAGTTGGAATATAAGGGGTGCCAATGAACCAATAAAGAGGGGTAAAATTTTTGCTCACCTAAAATCTTTGAAAAGCGACATAATTTACTTGCAAGAAACTCACATGAAACAGGAAACACAAATGAGATTAAAGGCGAAGTGGATAGGCCAAACATATTATTCGTCATTTACTTCTAAATCTAGAGGTACGGCTATTCTTATTCGAAAAGGTATACCGTTCAAATTAAAGAATACTATATCAGATAAAGAGGGAAGGTATATCATAGTTTCGGGAGAAATTTATGCTACCCCAATAACTATGGTAAATATTTACGCTCCGAATTTTGATAACCCTCAATTCTTTGAGAAAATTATAGATATAATACTGGAGTTTAATTATCAAAATGTCATAATAGGAGGGGATTTCAACTGTGTTTTAGATCCATACAGACAAATCAGCAAAACAAAGAAGGAGTAATATAAAATCTAAGACTAGTGAATTTCTAAATACATATATAAAAAATACTAACATAACAGATGTATGGAGATCTGCTAACCCAGCAGGATGGGAATACTCGTTTTACTCTTTGGTACATAAAACATACTCAAGAATTGATTATTTTTTAGTGGATAGGAAATTAATGCCATATATAATTAACCCAACTTACCATATTAGTAGTATTTCTGATCACTCTCCATTGACTTTTTTAGTAAAATTTGATGGAATGCCGGGAAAGATTTTTTTTTGAGGTTTATCACATATATATTAAATGACTTACAGGGTTATCAATATTTGAAACAACAAATGATATCATTTTTTGAGATAAATGATACACCAGGTACCTCACCTTCTTTAATATGGGAAACTTTTAAAGCATTTATTAGAGGAATTATAATTTCATATGAAATTTTTCAAAATAAGAAGAATAAAACAGAACAGATGCTGTTAGAACAAGAAATAAGACAGAGTTAGAGAATGCTAAAGATCCCACTATAGATAAACATAATAAGATAATACTACTGAAATTTAAACTTAACCGAATTCTCTCGGCAAGAGTAATAAGATTATTCCAAATTACAAAACAGGAACATTTTGAGTTTGGTGACAAACCACATAAGCTGTTGGCGCATCAATTGAAAAAACAGGAAAAGGAAAATACTATAAATAAAATTAAATCCGAGAATGGTGAATTGCTAACACTACCTAAAGATATCAATAAAAGATTTGTTCAATTTTATCAAAATTTATACACATCAAAAACCAAAACAGAAGATAGTAAAATTACAAACTTTTTAGATAAATGTAATCTACCAAAACTTGACCTTTTGGAACAAGAAGAACTAGGAGCGCAAATTACAATCGAAGAAATAGGTGAAACAATAAAATCGCTGAAAAATGGTAAGACACCGGGGCCAGATGGTTTTAGTAATGAATTTTATAAAAAGTTTCATGAGATAACGACCCCCTATCTATTTAATTTATATACTTACGTTTTTAAAGAAAATAAACTACCTGAAACATTAGCAGAATCAACTATTACGCTTATTCCAAAGAAAGATAAAGATCTAGAGGAACCGGGCTCATATAGAGCTATATCACTTTTAAATACAGACCAGAAAATTCTAGCAAAGACTTTAGCTAGCAGACTAAGCAAATATATTAGTAAATTGATAAACCCTGATCAAACGGGGTTTATACCCAAAAGATATTCATTTAATAATTTGAGACGCCTGTTTAATATAATGTACTCACATAAAGTGGAGGAAAAAGACTTAGCAATTATTTCTTTGGACGCAGAGAAAGCATTTGATCAGGTAGAATGGCAGTATTTATACAAAGTATTACAAAAATTTAATATGGGAGAAAATTTTATTGCATGGGTGAAATTATTATATGATAAACCGATGGCAAGAATATTAACTAACAGCATGTTATCTCAAAAATTTCAATTATCAAGGGGTAATAGGCAGGGATGTGCTTTATCACCCCTGCTATTTGCCCTTATGATAGAACCTCTGGCTGAAAGTATAAGAAGCCATCCGAATATTCAGGGTTATAATACTAGGGACTTAAATAATAAAATTTCATTGTATGCAGACGATATTTTGTTATATATAACAAATTCACAAACGAGCATACCAAATTTATTAAATTTAATAGAGGAATTTGGGTCCTTTTCTGGATATAGAATAAACTGGAACAAAAGTGAAATCATGACGTTAAAACCTCAAGAATCCACACACTTATTGAAATTCCCCTTTAAAATAGCAACAGAAAAATTCAAATATTTGGGTATTCAGATTACTAGAAAACATAAAGCTTTATTCAATGCCAATTTTATACCCTTAATAAATAAACTTAATATAATGATAAAATTTTGGAAAACACTCCCTTTATCATTAATAGGCAGAATAAATGCTATTAAAATGAGCTTCCTACCACAGTTATTATACCTATTTCAATCTATACCAGTATATGGACCTACATTTGTTTTAACTAATCTCTTTCTCTTCACATATCTATAAAAACTTTTGCAGTCAGTTTTTATGTTCCCTGCCAGTTTCCTTTCATAATCTATTTTCCCTTTCCTAATTAAGACCTTTGTCCTCCTCTGCTGGTCTCTGAATTTCTCCCAGTCCTCTGGTATGCTGCTTTTTCTGGCTAATTTGTACGCACCATCTTTTGCTTTGATACTATCCCTGATTTCCCTTGTTACCCACGGATGCACTACCTTCCCTGATTTATTCTTTTGCCAAACTGGGATGAACAATTTTTGTAGTTCATCCATGCAGTCTTTAAATGCCTTCCATTGCATATCCACCGTCAACCCTTTTAGAACTAATTGCCAGTCAATCTTGGCCAATTCACGTCTCATACCTCAAAGTTACCTTTCTTTAAGTTCAGAACCGTTGTTTCTGAATTAACTATGTCACTCTCCATCCTAATGAAGAACTCAACCATATGGTCACTCTTGCCCAAGGGGGCACGCACAACAAGACTGCTAACTAACCCTTCCTCATTACTCAATACCCAGTCTAGAATAGCCTGCTCTCTCGTTGGTTCCTCTACATGTTGGTTTAGATAACTATCCCGCATACATTGCAAGAAATCCTCTTCCTCAGCACCCCTGCCAATTTGATTCACCCAATCTATATGTAGATTGAAGTCACCCATTATAACTGTTTTGCCTTTGTTGCACGCATTTCTAATTTCCTGTTTGATGCCATCCCCAACTTCACTACTACTGCTAGGTGGCCTGTACACAACACCCACCAGCGTTCTCTGCCCTTTAGTGTTTCGCAGCTCTACCCATACCGATTCCACATCCTCCAAGTTAATGTCCTTCCTTTCCACTGCGTTAATCTCCTCTCTAACCAGCAACGCTACCCCACCTCCTTTTCCTTTCTCTCTATCCCTCCTGAATATTGAATATCCCTGGATGTTCAGCTCCCAGCCTTGGTCACCCTGGAGCCATGTCTCCGTGATCCCAACTATATCATAATCATTAATTGCTATCTGCACGTTCAACTCATCCACCTTATTACGAATGCTCCTTGCATTGAGACACAAAGCCTTCAGGCTTGTTTTTACAACGCTCTTACCCCTTATACAATTATGTTGAAAAGTGGCCCTTTTTGATTTTTGCCCTGGATTTGTCTGCCTGCCACTTTTACTTTTCACCTTGCTACCTATTGCTTCCGCCCGCATTTTACACCCCTCTGTTTCTCTGCTCACCCATTTAAGAACCCCACCACCTCTTATTCTCTGTTTATTATTGTTTTCTTCTTTCCCCCCTACATGTTGGGTCTGAGTGCTTTTCTTCTCTGCCTCCTGCCTCACACACTGTCTAATAGCATTCTCTATTTGAGTCCCTCCCCCCCCCCCCCCGACATGTTGGCCGATGTGGGCAAGTAGGGCCAAAGGGCCTGTTTCCATGCTGGATCACTCTAATACTCCATGAGGAGAGTGAACAGAATCTCATCCTTAGTGAGTTCTCAAGTATTCTTACATAAAGCCAAGAACTTGGACGGCACGGTGGCACAGCGGTAGAGTTTCTGCCTTACAGCGCTTGCAGCACTTGTCGACGCGGGCTCGGTGGGCCGAAAGGCCTGTTTCCGCGCTGTATCTCTAAACTAAACTAAACTTGGTCGCGGTATGGTGTCCTAGCACTTGAACACATATGTACAAGGTCAAGATGATAGTATTCATTGGAGAGCCCTGTAAGATAAAAAATGTAGTCATCTGAATTTTTCATGGTAATTACCTGCAGAGGTTATTGAAGTTGTTATAGAAGAATGCATCATGATGGATGAAACCGTTGCATGAAGAGAACTGATTCATGTGGAACAGAACATGACTATGTTCTGCATCGTTTCAAGTCAAGTTGCACTGATCTTTCCCATATTACTCAACAGTTTCCCAGTAGCATGGAGGTACAGCAGTCAGTAATTCCGCTTCACAACTGACAGGGACATGGGTTCAATCCTGACCTTGGGCGCTGTCTGTGTGAAATATGCATGTACTTTCTATGTGGGATTCCCCCACATCTCAAAGATATGCTTACAACTATGTGGAAGAGCATTTTGGGGACAGTGTTTTGAATAGGGAGAAGGCTGGACATTGTGGGAAGGTACTAAATTGGTGTAAAGGGTCTGTCCCACTGTACGAGGTAATTCAAGAGCTCTCCCGAGTTTAAAAAAAAAATCAAACTCGTGGTAAGCACGTAGAATGTACGTAGCATGTACGTAGCGGGTACGTCGGAGCTCGGGACGTCTCTTAGCGGCTCGTAACGCTAACGGCAGGTACTCGGGAAACGCGGTAAGCTCGTGAAGACTCGTGAAGATTTTTCAACATGTTGAATAATGTCCATGAGAGCCCCGAGTATCTACGAGTGGCTATTACCGTAATTCTCCTAGTTCGAATCAGGGGAAACCCGGGAGAACTCTTGAATTAGCTCGTACAGTGGGACAGGCCCTTAAGTCAAGTTGTTACTGGGGAAATCCGCATCTGACATGTGGGTGTCGTTTAAAGGTCAGTTGATCCAAGTTCAGGACCAGCACGTTCCAGGTGGGATAAGGATGGTAAAGTGACTGCGGATGACCAAAAAAAGTTATAAATTTGATCAAAAAGATTAAGGAAGCACATGCAGGGTTTGAGGATGAAATCAGACAGGGCCTTTGAAAAATATAAAGAAAGAAGATTAGAACACGAGCGGGGAATTAGAAGGCCCATATAAGGGTCCACAAAATGGCATTGGTGAGTCAGATTAAAGAAAATCCCAAGGCTTTTTATACCTACATTAAAAGCAAGACGGCGACCAGGGAGGAGATAGGACTGCTCAAGGATAATGGAGAGAATTTGTGCTTGGAATCTGGGGATGTAGGCGAGGTACTAAATGAGCACTTTGCATCTGTTTTCACTAAAGTGAAGGACATAAAGGACAGTGATATCATCATAGAGAATACTAATATGCAAGGGATGTTTGAAATCAAGGAGGAGGAGGTATTGGGGCTCTTGAAGATCATTAAGGTGGATAAATCCCCAGGGATTGATGGGACCTATCCCAGGTTATTGCAAGAGGCAAGAGAGGAGATTGCAGGAGACTTGATGAACTTGTGTCTTCTCTACCCAGAGGCGTCTCACATATTCCTTTGTTATGAAGGGAGGAGAATCCAGGGAACTATAGGCCAGTGAGTCTCATGTAAGTGGTAGGGAGGCAATTGGAGGGGATGTGCCAACATGGTTTTGGATGCAGCAGGTCGTATCTTACTGACTTGATTCTGTTTTTTGAGGAGGTGACAAAGGTGATCGATGAGGGAAGGGCGGTAGATGTTGTTTACCTGGATTTTAGTATGACGTTTGATAAAGTCTCCCATGGTAGGTGGATCCAGAAGATTAATATTATCTGGATTAACAGTGACTTGGTCGAATGGATTCAGAACTGGCTTACTAATAGAAGGCAAAGGTATGTGGTAGAAGGATAATGTTCAGATTGAAGGTCCGTGACTAGTGGAGTTCTGCAGGGATCAGTGCTGGGACCTCTGCTGTTTGAGATATGTTTATCCTAGTTTCTCAAGAACTCATTGTACACAATTACACATTGGTGGCAATTTACAGGGCAATTTACAGGCCAATTAGCCTACAAACCCATCGTTTTTAGGATGTGGAGGAAAATGGAGCACCAATGTGGTGCAAAAAGAGGTAGTCTTATAACTGCCGCGCATCTTGTGAAATATGAGAGTGTAAGTACTAAAGGGCAGCATAATTATAATAAATGAACTTTTAAATCATTACCTTGCACCCTGCTTGAAATGGTATGAAACTGCATTTGAATTTGGTGGCCTTGCACCCTGCTTGAAATGGTATGAAATTGCACTTGAATTTGGTGGTCTTGCACCCTGCTTGAAATGGTATGAAACAGCATTTGAATTTGGTGGCCTTGCACCCTGCTTAAAATGGTATGAAACTGCATTTGAATTTGGTGGCCTTGCATCCTGCTTGAAATGGTATGAAACTGCACTTGAATTGGTGGCCTTGCACCCTGCTTGAAATGGTATGAAACTGCACTTGAATTTGGTGGCCTTGCACCCTGCTTGAAATGGTAGGAAACTGCACTTGAATTTGGTGGCCTTGCACCCTGCTTGAAATGGTATGAAACTGCACTTGAATTTGGTGGCCTTGCTCCCTGCTTGAAATGGTAGGAAACTGCACTTGAATTTGGTGGCCTTGCACCCTGCTTGAAATGGTATGAAACTGCACTTGAATTTGGTGGCCTTGCACCCTGCTTGAAATGGTAGGAAACTGCACTTGAATTTGGTGGCCTTGCACACTGCTAGGAATGGAATTTCAAGGAATAGCCGTGAGTCAACTGCCAGCCCACCAGCCGTGAGTGACTGAGCTGCCAGCCAAATAATGCATTCGGCCCACAATGTCCATACTAGCCCTGTGGAAACCAGTCCCTTCAGCCCACAACACCCATACTAGCGCCCCAGAAAGCCCACCCCTCCCCACCCTGGCCACCATTATTGGAATTGGTGGAGAGGTGGAATATTGCATTGGTGGACCACCCTCCCGTGTGAACATGGAACCCAATGGGACCCACTTAGTCTAGTAACTAATAAATTGCTTGAAAGAAAAATATATAAGTAACTAGACCAAGTGCAGACCCATTGGGTCTGTTCCCGCAACGCGCAGTTGCAAGGGGAGGGGGCGGCCTGACGTCATCGCGCAACGCCACGCGCTAGGCATATGGCATCAAGATGCTGCGTACGATGTCAAGACGCTGCGTACGATGTCAAGATGCCGCGTACGCCCTTCGAGATGCTGCGTACGCCCTCAATGCGGCTGCGGGCCGACAGGCCGTTGACGCGCGGGATTTTCGGACAGTGCAAGCGTGCGGGCCACCAGCGAGGACGGGGAAAAGCAGCGGGGGAACAGCCGATCTTTGGCTTCTGAGAGCGTGACAGAGCCGGGGCCGGGGGACGGGGGGAACTGGAGGAGAGTCGGGCGGCAGCAGCCATTATGGTCGCGCGGGGCACGCGATGAGAAGGTGGCCAGCGTGAGGCGAAAAAATTAGTGAGTGGGGGGGCGAATGATTTTATTAAACATGTGTACTGAAAAATGACTAAATTTAATGAGGAGTGGATGAGTAAATGTAAAAGTGAAATGGCTAGCGAAATGGTAAAAATCTTGGCGTTTTTGCGTCTGGTTTTGGCGGAGTAACGAATCAAAGGCCAAAAATATGACATACACCCACACACACACACAGAGTTTTAAAAGTATATAGATTGTGTTCGGTCACAAAATAGATAGAAATCTCAAAAGGGTTTACAAAATATACACAAATAGTAAATGGCCTGGATAGAGTGGATGTGGAGAGGATATTTCCACTCGTGGGAGAGTCTAAGACCAGAGGTCATAGCCTCAGAATTAAAGGACTTTCTTTCATTCTGAGGAGGAATTTCTTTAGTCAGAGGATGGTGAATCGGTCAAATTCACAAGGCTGTGGAGGCCAAGTTAATGGATATTTGTAAGGCAGAGACAGATAGATACTTGTTTAGTATGGCTGTCATGGGTCATGGGGAGAAGGCAGGGGAATGGGGTTAGGTGGGAGAGATAGATCAACCATGATTTAACGGTGGAGTAGACCTGATCGGCCAAATATCCTAATTCTGCTGCTATCAGTTATGAACTTATGAACAATGTCTTCAAGTAATTTTGTAATGGATCTCATTCACCAAAGCAATCAAGGCTGCGGGAAAAACAAAGAGGGGAAGCAAGGAATGGCAGATGCTTGAATCTTGAGCAAAATGCAAAGTGCTGGAGTAACTCAGCTGGTCAAGCAGCATCTCTGCATGACATGGATAGGCGTCCCGCCCAGAAACATTGCCCGCCAATGTCCTCCTGCGATGCAGCCTGACCTGCTGAGTTCGTCCAGCAGTTTGTGATTTGCTCAAAGTTGCAAGAATGTTGGACTGAAGTTCTAAGAGTTGGAAATTTCTCTGTTGCTCCACTTTGAAGACATAGATTAACTGTTTGAGGAAAACATTTCACCAACGCAGCTTCCAATGCTGACAGAAAATTTGTACTCTGCTTCTATAAAAGGAGTGTTTTATATTTTCTTGATTGAAAGCAGAGTCAGAGTTAGGGTTCTGATGCCTTTCCTTTCATCCTCAAAACATGAAACTTCAGCCAGTATCAAACTGCTTCAATTCTGGCATGAAAATTGTGGTAATTTTCTGAAAAAAGATGAAAGATATTTAGTTTAAAGATACAGCGTGGAAACAGGCCATTCGGCCCACCAAGTCTGCGCTGAATGGCCTGTTTCCACGCTGTGGTGACAGTTCTCAGCCTCTTACTGGTGAGCTGGGTGAAGGGTGGTGTGGTGGTGCAATGATAGAGCTACTGACCTACAGTGCCAGAAACACAGGTATGATCCTAACCATGGGTGCTGTTTGTATAGAGTTAGTACGTTCTCCCCGTGACCTGCGTGGGATTTCTCCGAGATCTTCGGTTTCCTGCCACACTCTAAAGGCGTACAGGTTTGTAGGACAATTGGCTTGGTGTAAGTGTAAATTGTCCCAAAGATAGACACAAAAAGCTGGAGTAACTCAACAGGTCAGGCAGCATCTCTGTCTAGAAGGAATGGGTGACGCTTCTTCAGACTGGCAAGGGATAACTGAAACAAGAGATGTAGACTGAGATGTGGAGAGATAAAGAACAATGAATGAAAGATATGCAAAAAAGTAACAATTATAAAGGAAAGGCCATTGTTAGCTGTTTGTCTAGTGAAAATGAGTAGCTCGTGCGACTTGGGTGGGGGAGGGATGGAGAGCGAGGGAATGCCGGGGCTAATCGTCCCTAGTTTGTGTCGGAAAGTGTTAATGTTCGGGGATTGCTGGACGGCACAGACTCGGTGGGCCGAAGGCCAGTTTCGCGTTGTATCTCGAAAACGAAAAAACTAAACTAAAACTGAATCAAAAAATTGCAATAATTGGGTCACCAGAGATATGCCATTCGCTGGGCACGTTTGGCATCATCAGTTCTCAACTGCAGGCTAATTTGGAAGCATCACTTGCTCATTCACTTGCACCAAGTCAATCCTGTGACAGTCATAGCACTGCAGCATTAGTGTTCTGGAAAGGTAATAGGTGTTTACATCACCGAAAGGCCAGATGTATGGCCCTGATGCTGTAGCTGGTGCAACGGATGCCATTGATAAATGAATCTGGAGAAGCACACATCTTGGATACTGCCAATAATGCAGCATTGATTAGACACTAATTTAGTTACACTGCTGAGAAAAATATCTAGGTATAGAACATAAAACAGCACAGGAACAGGTTCTTAAGCCCACAATGTATGTCCCAAACATGGTCAAGATGAACAGATTTAATCTGCATGGAAGTGATCCATTTACCTCAATTCACTGCAAATCCAATGGCTATCTAAAAGGCTCTTAAACACCACAAGAGCAATTTAATTGACCGAGAGAGCTTTTATGTTCAGATGGCAATAGATAATTTGTTGAAAGAAGCAAAGCAAAATGCTAGAAAGGTCAACGTTTTGTCCATTACCAGAAGTTTGATGAGCTGTAGATTTTTTTTAAATAATCCACCTTATTGTGTTCTTCCTGAACATGTGCTGGCTGATAGGATAAATAGTGGAAGGGTTTGGTCGACTTTTCTAACAAGTCAGCAACTTACTTGATGACGAAAAGTGGAGGGTTGAAGGTTTGATTTGACTATTCTCAGTAGACACGTGAATGAATTATACACAAAATTTCAAGGGAAATGAACAAAAATCTGTGTTCTCATCAGTTATGTGATGAATTGCAGGCAAAGCTGACAAGGGGACCACAAAGAAAGACACAAAGTGCTGGAGTAACGCAGCGGGTCAGGCAGCAGCTCTGGAGAGAAGGAATTCTCTCCAGAGATGCTGCCTGTACTGTTGAGTTACTCCAGCATTTTGTGTCTATCTTTGGTTTAAACCAGCATCTGCAGTTCCTTCATACACAAGGGGAACAGAAAGTGGTTTTCACTTCTCAAATTTGCTGATGTTAGCCACCATTACCTCTTATAAGGTATCGAATAATACGTTGAACAAATACTATAAACCAAGGTTTAATGCAACTTAAAATTTATTAGCACTTGAGATACTAGAGCATGCATACTTCTAGTAACTTCACATAGTTCCAGCTTATCGTTTTTTATACTAATTCACAAGGCCCATGGCTTGGATTCAAATACTACACTTGAACAGGTTCAATGTGCTGGGAGGAGTATGGGCTTCTGTAGATTGGCTATTTCAAAACTATTTCAGTTTTCAACTCAGGGTTCTCCTTCTTGCGATGGTGGTTCCCTTCTTGGTGCTGCCAATGTCTCAGACTACTCTTCTTTTATACAACCTTTCCTTCAACGTTCCAAAGGAAGTCTTTGTTCTTCCTCTTGCCTGAGGCTTTCACGATTGTCAGGTCAATCATTTCAAGCTATCACTCATCCAAGGACTGAATAAACAAAGCACATCTATTTTTACTTATCAGACTAGAGAGTTCTTAATTAAAATGGTGCTTGTCCATAGTTACAGCAATAACTTATTTGCACTGCTTCTCAAGTTCATATCACACAGTCATACTGCTCTCGCCAAGTGCCATGATCTTTAAAGATAGCAGAGTCAATGGATATGGGGAGGAGGCAGGAACTGGGTACTGATTGTGGATGACCAGCCATGATCACATTGAATGGCGGTGTTGGCTCGAAGGGCTGAATGGCCTACTCCTGCACCTATTGTCTATGCTTCTCTGTTTCCATGGTCCTCCAATACTTTCTCTTTCTCTCTCTCTCCCTCTCCCTCTCCCTCTCCCTCTCCCTCTCCCTCTCCCTCTCCCTCTCGCTCTCCCTCTCCCTCTCCCTCTCCCTCCCCCTCCCCCTGGGTCAGGGATCATGCCAGTAACTCACTCACTCACCGCTGCTGTGGCACTCCGGGTGCAGAGCCACCGCATTGTGGCCGGGGAGGGAAGTAGCTCGGGTGGCTGCAAGCGGCCGCCGGGACCGGTCAACAGAAGTGGCCACCACCTCAGCACCTTCTGCCGGTCCACTCACCTCTGGCGGTGCTCTCCGTCTGAACATCTCTCACCTGCCACTCACCGGCCTCGCTCATGTCAGCCGCTTCCCGCAAATCCTTAAATTCCGACTGCTGGGAGCAGGACATGGCCTCACTTGCTGCGCTGGGTGACACTGCATGGTATTCATTGCCCGGTCCGTGTCTTTCAATGTAGACCGGACAGTGAGGGGACCAGCTCAAGAGCGGGTCAGCAGGCGATGGATAACAGGACAGCAGGCGGTGGGGCTTACTCCTGTGTCAGCGCGAGTAACATCAATTGGTCCCTTGATCGCACTGACACAGGAGTAAGCTCCACTGCCAATGTTTTACAAATGTCTGAAAATAAATTCAATGGTTCTTTATTGTCATGTATGCACAACAAAGTGAAAATTCTTTTGCACAACCACAAATGTATAAGCACAACTATTTTTTTTAAAATAACAGAAAACACAACAGTCCGAAGTCCAACCCTTGTGTTGGAAGTTATGGAGATCCCCCAATCCAGATAAGCCTATGTGAGCCTGAGCCCTCAACACTCTCCTCTGCCGACGGCCTCCATGTCCCAGGGGCTCCTCCTGCAGCTGACCTTGAAGGTACTGGAGTTACAGTATTAACCCGGTCCTTCTCTTACCGGCTCACTCCTGAAGTTCGTCACCGCCGAGTTTCCCCCACACGTGGCCGTTGGATCTTTGTTCTCGGCAGCCACGTCCTTGCTCTCGGCGGTTCTTGTCCATCCTTGAACAGCTTGTCTTTGTTCTCGCCGGTCACTTTGGGCGCTGGGTTCAAACATGTTCTCGGTGGTCACTTCAGCCTTGGACTTGTTTGCGGCACTTCACCGGTTCCGAGCTGGCCACCATGTCCGCTCTGGCACATTTACACACTGGTGGCCGGGTCCATTCCAGCACAGCTGCATAGTGGTCACCGGGAGCTCTGCTTAACAAGTGCTTTGATGGTTTCAGTCTGAGAAAGATCGGCAGGGTGAATGCTGACTGGATAAAGATCGGCAGGGTGAATGCTGACTGGATGTTTCCCCTGGGGGATTTAGCTTCAGAATAAGCGTTCACCTATTTAGTTTAGTTTACTTTAGTTCATTGTCACGTGTACCGAGGTACATTGAAAAGTTTATTGTTGCGTGCTAACCAGTCTGCGGAAATATTATACCTGATTACAACCGAGCCATCCACTGTGTACAGATACATGGTATAGGGAATAATGTATAGTGCAAGATAAAGTCCAGTAAAGTCCAATTGAAGATAGTCAGAGGGTCTCCAATGAGGTAGATGGTAGCTTAGGATCACACTCTAGTTGTTGATAGGATGGTTCAGTTGCCTTGTGACAGCTGGGAAGAAACTGTGCCTGAATCTGGACGTGTGCATTTTCACACTTCTGTACTTTTTGCATGATGGGAGAGGGGAGAAGAGTGAGTGACCTGGGTGAATCTCATCCTTGATTATGCTGGTGGTCTTGCTGAGACAGCGTGAGTGTAGTTGGAGTCAATGGAAGGCCGGTTGGTTTGTGTGATGGTCTGGGCTACGTCCGCAATTCTCTGCAATTTCTTGCGGTCTTGGATAGAGCTGTTCCCAAACATGCTGTGATACATCCCGATAAAATTATTTCTAGGGTGCATCTGCAGAAGCTGGTGAGAGTTGTAGGACCTCTTAGGTCTTCCAAGGAAGTAGAGGCATTGGTGTGCTTTCTTAGCCATTGCTTCGACATGGCCAGTCCAGTACAGGTTGCTGTGATATTTACTCCTAGGAACTTGAAGCACCACAAGGTATTGACTCTTTCAGATGGTCATGAGAAGTAGTTTATTTTATCACAATTCTCTACGCCAGAGAAAATTGGAGGTGGTGTCACTAAATATATTCAAGATGAAGACTGTCAGAAATTTAAAAGGCAGGGAGCAGGGGGTCAAGAGCAGGCACAGAAATCACTATCAAAATATGGAGGGGACTGGGGGACAGGGGGGACACAATTTTTTGGCGGCCGCGCGCGCATGCGCACACTCACACACACGTGCGAGGCTTTGGAGGCTCAATCCAGCGCCAAATGCAGGTCAACTCTGCCTATCATGCCGGGTTAACCTACAGCCTGGACTGACAGGACTGACTGGACTGACGGGACACCAGCGCTGCTTCTCCGTGCTGGCTGTAAACCTGGGCCATATTTCCCGTAAGTCCAGGCAGGGCTGTAGGTTAACCTGGTGAGAGAGGCAAAGTTGAGCTGGGTTTAGCGCTGCTTCTCTGCGCTGGCTGTGGGCCTGGGGCCACCGCGCCCGTCTGACTCCCGACGTCTCTGGCCACCACCGGGCGTGGGGGGGGGTGGCACTTGGGTGGGGACGAGACAGTGCCGGAGAGCTGGGATCGATCCTGGCTGCGGATGAGGCGCAGGTCTGTGTCCAGGGCTGCCGTTGTGGCACGTCTCCCTCCTCCAATCACCGCACTCTATCATCAGTCCCACACCCCTACTTCCACCTCTGACAGACACCTCTCTCCTCCAATGATCGCGCTGAATCATCATATCCCGCCCCCATTGCCTGCTGACCGACGTATCTCTCGTCCAATCGGCACCCTCGATCATCAGTCCCACCCCCACTGTCTCGCGGAAAGCGGAGATTTCACCGGGTTTTAAAATCTGGATTACAAAAAATGGGGGGGGGGAGGGGGGGGGTCGACCCCCACCTCTCAAAACAGAGGGGGGACATGTCCCCCCTGGGATTTCCGCCCCTGGTCAAGAGGTATGAGGAGCGAGCAGAGACATGGGGTTGAGGCCAAGATTAGATTTGTTTTGATCTTATCGAATGGCAGCGCATATGCAAGGTGAAGATTGGTCTAATCCTGCTCCCATTTCTTACCATCATGCTCACCGTTCAGTAGAGACCACCATTCCACTTTGTCATGAGGAAAACTCTCTCTGTGGATGGAAATGACTGCAGATGGGTTTGCTGATGGTGCAGCGCAGAAACATGACAGTGCCTGGGATGTGCCTTAAGATCAGTGAAGCATGATTTTCACCCTCTGGCCAATGTAATATTATCGTTCAGCGACAAGAGATGATTAATAATTGTAGCACATTCTTCTGGGTTGGGAGATAAGGTATGGTCATCATGCAGTATCCTTGTGTGCCTGGGGCCATTATTAAATCATGTTTGAACAATTGGAAAGATCTATATAATACATAATCAGCTGTAACGAATTGTTTTTATTTATTTTTATCACATTAGAGTGGAATATTGTACATTTATTACCATTTTTCAAAAAACTTTATGCTTTAAATTTAAATCATCCTTTGACATGATTACTTCAGGATGAAATTATGTTAATTGGAAAACATCGGATGCAATAAAGAGTCAAGATGTTGACTTCACAAGCTCATTGCAGCAGTAAAATGTACTGATGCTGTGCCACAGTTAATTACTTACAATTGACTACTTAATAAAGCAATCAGGGCCTAAAATGCCTCCTAGACAAAGAACTAGTAGATCAACAGCTGTAGTGTATTATAATATTAGGACGCAAAAAAATTGTTCACTGACTATGTCTGGTTAGGATTTTCGAATGGAAAACGAGAATCAAGGTTCACACATTAGCTCTAAGAATGCTTTTGGTATTTGTAATTCTCTTCTACTTACTGTAGTTTTAAAAACATGTTTTAGTACCTCAATTTCTTGTACCCGCTAAGCACGCCGTGGCATCACGTTGAAGCGAACTGCTTCAGAATTAAACATGTCTTTTGCTGCATCTGGAAACGGCATCAAGGACACACACAGTGTAGGTGTGAACATGATACTGGACAAAATGCTTGCTCCTGATTAAAGTGCAAAGATTCAGTGAGGGTGGTCTGTAACCAGTTTTAATTGGGTCAGTCTAGGTTGGCATAGGGTTTCCTATTTATGGGAAGAAAATGACCTGGGACCCATGACTTGTTTTCCATCTGTCTCTTCTGAAAATCCAAGCAACAGCATGGCAAATTGAAGAATTTACTGACTAATTCTCTCACTCATTTGAATGCACACAATAAACTTCACCAGTACTTTTTTTTCCAGGAGATAGTACAATTGGGGTAGATTTCAAAACCTAATTGCAAATTAAGTGGAATGATGTCAGTGAACGAATTGATGGTAATTATATTAATTGTTCATATTATATCGAATAATTGAGTTGTTATTACTGAGAGATCAACATGCAAAACTAAATGATTCCATATAAAGCTATATAGTATCTACTTGTATATTTGTTTTATGTTTCTAAATATTTCAGCGCATTATTAATTTCTTCTATGTCAAAAATATATATTTAAAGAATTGCTGTAAATAGTTGGAAACATGATATTTGCTATCAATGTCTGAACTAGAATATATCCAAGTGACAGATTCAAACTGTCATTGCCCTTAATGCTGAGTTGCAGCAGTAGACAAGTGAAATATTTTAACAGTTTCAGCTTCCTTGACATGACTTTTTAACTGAGGCCTCCTGCCAGCTTAATTGAATGATTGGACAACAGTCGATCCACTGTGTCAGATGGAAGAGTCCATTGAGGAGATTCAACAGAATGGTGAGCAAGGGCGCTGCTTATGATTCAAGAATTCCAATAGAGTAGGTTGGCTTGGGTCAGGTCAGGTTCGGTTGGGAATGGGGGTGAATAGAGATTTCTCGTGCGATCTGATTTCCATTTAGGTCTCAGATTTATGCAGATGCCATTTTGAGCCCACAGGAAAACGAATGGATAACACGTTCTTAGGTTCGTAACTTAGGAGCACAATCGGCCCATCAAGTCTACTCCACCATTCAGTCATGGCCGATTTATCGTTCCCTTTCAACCCCATTCACCTGCATTCTCCCCATAATCCCTGATACCCGTACTAATCAAGAAACTTTCAATCTGCACTTTAAAAATACCCATTGACTTGACCTCCACTGCCGTCTGTGACTTTGTGTTCTGAGGCTTTGTGTTCTGGTCCTAGACTCTCCCACCAGTGGAAACATCCTCTCCACATCTACTCTATCGAGGCCTTTCACTATTCAGTACGTTTTAATGAAGTCCCTCCTCATTCCTTTAAACTCCAGTGAGTACAGCCCCAGTGCCATCAAATGCTTATCATATGTTAACCAAATCATTCCTGAGATCATTCTCATAAACCTCTTCTGGACCCTTTCAAATGCCACCACATCCTTCCTCAGAAATGGGGCCCACACCTGCTTACAATGCTCCAAATGCACATTTAACTCTGGAACCTCTCCTGAAAATTGCTACTAATATCTCCGAAGTTTGGATCAAGGGAGGTGATCATTGTGCCCTTCCTGAGGTCTTTCTCCCTCAAGAAGAAGACCATGAGGTTCAGGGGAATGCATTCTCTTTGTGGTGTGGGAAGACAACAATAATTATTGGTTTCGCTACAACATTGCCCTTTTGAATCTTATTTTAAATCTGGGATAAAATACACTGGCTGGGACCAGTGAGAAGAAAGATTTAATTTTGTAAATGAGCTGTCAATTGCAATTTAGTAATGAGACAGCATTAAGAAATCAAAGTCACAGCTCTCCTTGATATATTGTTCTTATGGATTGTATCTCTATTCTAATGTATCATCCTTCTTCGTGTTTCTGACGTCAATTAAATAAAATTTCACTGGACATTATGGACTGAATCAGAATGCTCCTATTCCACCATCATTTTATGATCAGCTGACAAGAAGCAAAATTCGAGCACCTAATTTTTAATCCTGATGAAACCAGTTGGAATTAGAATAATAATTACTCATGCTGATTAATCATGATTTACTTGGGAAACTGCTTATTTTAGCTGTTATGCCACCCATAACTCACTGCTGAAGCCACATTAGTCAGATATCTCTTTGCCATGGGGTATATTTGAACTGTTGATGTTTGCAGAAACATGCCATAATGTACTCTTCTCAATCACGACAGTCAAAAGCAGGATATCTAATTGAGGAAACCCGAATGAAATGCAAAATGAGTTGTAATAGGGCTTGGTAGAATAATTCATGAACATTCCCCTGTAAAGAGCCGAAAGCAAAAAGCACATAATGGTAACATTATTTCCACTCTACCATAGATTATGCTGATAATCGCTTTAGTTACTTCAAGTGTAACGAAGCAATTTATCTGAACTATAGAGAATGTATGTTTAGCCAAAGCTAGTAACTGAATTAAATAGATAAGAATTAAAGAAATAATGTAAATATAATCGAAGTGGTACTGAATCTAGTAACCATCAGAAATTTTCCAACTGAAGAAAAAATATTTCTGTTTTGTATTGGGTTTATCTTATGCATGTTCAAATTATAAATGGACAATTTTAGAGAGTTTAAGCAGATCTTCAACAGACTTTGTTGTTTTAATTCAAATAATCTGGAAAAATTACCACTAGAAGTACAAAATAGCTTTTTTTAATTCACACAAGTAGCAATTGAGTCATGATAGAAGGAGAGATTGTGAAGCAGAAATATATATATATATATATATATATATATATATATATATATATATATATATTTTTTTTAAATTTTTATTTATTAGAAGTACATTACATCACAGCCACATACATTAATACTCGTCATTTATATCTTCTTACAATTAATGTACTCCCTTTATTTATTTTTTTACACTAAAGAAATAAAAGATTGAAAGAGAGAAGAAAGTGAAGGAAAAAGTGCAAGTGTAGAAAAGTGTAGAAAATGTAACAACAAAAAAGGACGAAGACCCTATGAGAGCGAAATTAAAAACAAAAAGAAAAAGAGTTAAGAAATAGGCCCTAAGAAAAGAAAAGAGAAAGAGAAAAAAAGAAAAACAAATGTTTTTTTTTGAGCATCACGTAAATAGGACATACCAACTCTTCAACTATCATCCCCCCTTACCCGACCTCAATTTTTTATTTTTTTAAAGTACTTTTGCACCCTATGTTTGTAATAATTCTATAAATGCAGACCACGTCAGGTGGAAGTGATCTGGTTTACCTGCTAGGAGGAGTCTTATCTCTTCAAGGTGTAGTGTTTCAAACATATTTGAAATCCACATATTTATAGTTGGTATTGGAGCCTTCTTCCAAAATTTTAGAATTAGCTTTTTTCCAGTTATTAACCCATAATCCATTAATTTCTTTTGAAACACATTTAGTTCTGGATCATCTTCCGTTATTCCGAAGATAATCCATTCTGCTTTGGGTATCAGTCTTGTTTTAAATAACTTTGTAAAGATTTCAAAAATTTCATTCCAAAATTTTTGAATTTTTGTACAGAAGACAAATGAGTGCGCTATAGTTGCTTCTTGGGATTGACATTTATCACAAATAGATGATACGTTTGGGAAAATTTTATGAATTTTAGTTTTCGAATAATATAATCTATGTAAAATTTTAAATTGTATTAAAGTGTGTCTTACATTAATCGAGCATTTATGTACTTTTAATAAGTATTCATTCCAACTTTCCTTTGAAATTGTAATAGCTAACTCTTGTTCCCAGTCTCTTCTGATACCCTCCGTAGATGGTATTTGTACATTTAAGATAATATTGTACAAATATGATATTAAGTTTGCTGATTCCGCTTTTATCTGCATTGCCTCGTCCAGTACATCTGCTGGGTTATTATGATGATCTTTTATATATTTTTTCAAATAGTCGCATATTTGAAAGTATTTAAAATATTGATTATTTCCGAGTTTATATTTTATTTGTAATTGTTGAAATGAAAGTAATTTTCCAGTTTCATACAAGTCACCAAGCGTTTTAATTCCTAGTCTATCCCATTGTGTATAAGCTTTATCTATAATAGAAGGACTAAACGAAGGGTTATTGACTATAGGTAATAAAAGTGATAAGTTTCTTAATTTTAAATTTTGTTTTATTTGTTTCCAAATACGGATTGTACTATGAATAATTGGGTTCTTATTATAGTTTATGTTATTCAATTTCATTGGAGAGAGGAGGATCGCTCCAATGTTTCTAGAGGAGCAATCCTCTTTCTCCATTACAATCCAGTCTACTTGCTGGGCGGAGTTATCCATCAGTTGAATCATGTTTTTAATATTTACTGACCAATAATAATACATAAAATTGGGTAGTGCTAGACCCCCCAATACTTTAGATTTATTCAGATGGGTTTTTTGTATTCTATGTGATTTATAGTCCCATATAAAATTAGTGATATCTGAGTCGAGTTTTTTAAAAAACTTCTTAGGTAAGTATATAGGAATTGATTGAAATAGGTATAAAATTTGTGGTAAAAAGATCATTTTTATTGCGTTTATTCGGCCTATTAAAGACATCGGAAGCGTTTTCCAGAATTTAATTAATGTATTCAGTTTATTAAGTAGGGGGTCAAAATTTGCCCTGAGCATACCTTGATATGCTCTGGTAATTTCGATTCCCAAATATTTAAATTTTTCTGTAGCTATTTTAAAAGGGAATTTTAAAAGATGTGTTGAATCTTTCGGTTTTATTGACATAATTTCACTTTTATTCCAATTTATTCTATATCCAGAAAAAGATCCGAAGTCTTCAATTAAATTTAATATATTTGGTATAGTGATTTGAGGTTTTGTAATATACAATAATATATCATCCGCGTATAAAGATATTTTATTATATGAGTCTTTAGTATTATATCCATGAATATCAGGGTGTATTCTAATTTTTTCTGCTAGCGGTTCAATAATGAGAGCAAACAGCTGTGGTGATAATGAGCATCCTTGTCTATTTCCCCTTGATAGTTGAAATTTCGAGGATAATATGTTATTAGTAAGTATTCTAGCTGTAGGTTTGTTATATAGTAACTTAATCCATAAAATAAAATTCTCTCCCAGTTGAAATTTTTGTAATACTTTATCCATATAATTCCATTCTACTTGATCAAATGCTTTTTCAGCATCCAGCGAAATAATTGATAATTCTTGATCTTCAGATTTGTGTGAGTGCATTAATATGAGTCTCATATTATTAGAAGAGTATCTCTTAGGGATAAACCCTGTCTGATCTGGGTTTATTAATTTACTAATGTATTTACTTAATCTTCTGGCTAATGTTTTCGCTAATATTTTTTGATCTGTGTTTAACAATGCTATAGCTCTATATGAGCCAGGTTCTTCTAAATCCTTATTTTTCTTAGGTATTAATGTAATCGTTGATTCCGCTAATGTATCAGGTAGTATTCGTTTTTTAAAAGCGTATTGGTACATTTTTTGTAATCTTGGTATTATTTTATCATAAAAGTTTTTATAAAATTCATTAGTAAATCCATCAGGGCCTGGTGTTTTTCCATTTTTTAGTGAGTTTATTGTATCTTCTAATTCCTTAATTGAGATTTGTGCACCCAGTTCCTCTTGTTCCTTCAGCTCTAACTTTGGAAGATTACAGGTATCCAAGAACTTTGTGATATTATTGGAATCAATTATCGTTTTAGATGTATACAAATTCTCGTAAAATTGCGCAAATCTTTTATTAATATCCTTCGGTGTTGTTAATAATTCCCCTTTATCTGATTTGATCTTTGGTATAGTATGTTCCTTTTCTCGTTTTTTTAGCTGGCGAGCCAAAAGTTTATGCGGTTTATCCCCAAATTCAAAGTGCTCTTGTTTTGTAATTTGAAAAAGTCTTATAAGTTTGGCAGATAATAATTTATTTAATTTAAATTTTAAAATTATTATTTTATTATGTTTATCTATTGATGGATCTTTAGCATTATCTATATCCATTTGTCTAATAAGTTCTTCTAACTGTCTTTGTTCATTCTTATTCTTTTTATTTTGAAAAGCTTGATATGAAATTATAATACCCCTAATGTATGCTTTAAAAGATTCCCAAAATAAAGTAGGCGATATATCTGAAGTATCATTTGTTTGAAAAAAGACCTCCATTTGTTCTTTTAAATATATACTCGCTTGTGGATCTTTTAAAATTTGAGAGTTAAATCTCCAGAATGAATTATTCTTAGACAATCCTTCCAGTTTTAAAAAGAAAGTTAGTGGAGAATGGTCTGAAATTGAATTTGTATGATATATTGCATTAGATGTTTGGGGGATTAATTTTGTATCCAGCAGAAAGTAGTCTATACGTGAGTATGTCTTATGTACCATTGAGTAAAACGAATATTCCCTGCCAGTTGGATTCACAATTCTCCAAACATCTGCTATATTAGTGTTGTTTATGTAGGTATTGAGGAGTTCCCCAGTTTTCGATTTCATATTCCCTCTCTGTTTTTGACTTGATTTATCTAAGTACGGGTCTAAAACACAGTTAAAGTCTCCGCCTATTATAACATTTTGATAGTTTGACTCTGCAATTATATTGAAGATTTTATTGAAAAAGTGGGGGTTATCAAAGTTAGGGGCATATATATTTACCAAAGTAAGTGGAGTGTCATGGATTTCTCCATTAACTATTAGGTATCTCCCTTCTATATCTGTTATAATATTCTTTGCTTTAAATGGTATACCTTTTCTTATGATAATTGACGTGCCTCTAGATTTTGAAGTGAATGAAGAGTGGTATGTTTGACCTATCCATTTCGCCCTCAGCCTAACTTGGTCCTGAGGTTTTAGGTGTGTTTCTTGTAGGAAGGTAATGTCAGAATTATACATTTTTAGCTGAGCTAATATCTTACCCCTTTTGATAGGTTCATTAATACCTCTTATATTCCAACTACAAAATGAGACTCCTCCTAGGTTCTTTTGTGTGGTGTCATGCATTTTGAATAATTATAGTACCTTTGAATCTTGTGGTGCGTCCATATCCCAGGTCTTTAGGTATTGGGGGAGTTTTTGAATTATTAACTTTTGTTGGTATGTCCATATTATTCTTATCACTAAACACAAAACACAAACAAGTGATTTTATGTAATAAAAAAAAAACTAAAAAAGTGAGGCTACAGTGTCTATAGTCGGCACTGTAGCAAGTGACCCACCTGTAGGTGGGAAAAAACCTTATTTTGACTTCCATTGCGTTGTTGCTCAACTCGCTCCGCTCTCTTAGTTAATCATAACATATTAAAATATTAAAACGAGGCCTCACATTCATATATATAATACAATTTTACCCTGATATTTCCTTATAACATATATATATATCAGAGTTTAATTATTAAACCAATATTTTTGATTTCAATAAGAATCAGCTGTTGGTTGAAGGGGTTAACGAGACGTGCTCCTGGACATAAGCCAGGAGCTCGTTTCTCATCCCCTCCTCCCGCTTATAGACAAGGTTACAATTTATTAAAAATTCATATTAGTATGTTAGTTCATTATTTTTTTGTTTTTTTTGTTAGTATTCTAATCTAACCTGCATAACTTTTAAAGTTGTTAATAGGATAAGTTCTTACAATTGGTTATAACATTTTAATCAATAAGTAATTATTTTCTAATTCATATCCCGTTATAAAGTTGTTTACACGTTTTGAACAGAAAATGTCCTTGCTTCAACATTCCGGAGATAACAATGTAACTATCCCCAGACAAAACATAGCTGAGAATTATTCGGATCTGCCAAAGCTCCCTTTTATTTCTGTCTTTCAGCAATCGTTTGGGCATATTTGAAAGCGTCTTCAGGCTTAACAAATGACTTTTCAAGACCATTAAAAGAAATACGCATTTTAGCGGGATAAAAAACCCCGAATCTGACCCCTTCTCTCCCTCTTAAAAGATCTTTAACCTTATCAAATTTGTTTCTTTTTTGCACAATTTCATGTGGGTAGTCCCTGAATATCTTAATAGTGTCTTTGTCCAGCCGTAATTGTACACCATATTTGATTTTTGTCATAACATATTCCAGTTCTGCAGTGTCTCGAAATTTCACTATAATATGTCGTGGATAAGCTTTTCCCGCATCAAATCTTTTTCCAAATCTTGGGACACGATGAGCCACTTCGATTTTCGGTTCCTTGGGAAGATTCAACAGTTGTTTCAACAAGCCCATGGCAAATTCACGTACCTGTTCCCCTTCTGCCCCCTCTGAAACACCAAGAATCCTCAGATTCTGGCGTCTAGAACGAGCTTCCAGGTCCAGGCATTTGAATGAGACTTTCTCTAATTGAGTCCCCATTTGTAGTGATGCTTGTTCGTTTTCTCGCCTCATTTGCTCATGTTCTTGCCTCAATTTCGCCATGTCTTCAACCAGTCGTGCCGTATTTTTCTCCAATTCCGTAATTGTCTGCATACTTGCAGCTACTGTTTCAAGTACAGCCGTGAACTTATCCGTAGTAATTACATCCATCTTATCCATTTTCTCTGATAGTCCATCTTTCACCTCATCAATTCGTTTATTCATAGTGTCCAGTAAATCCGTCATATTCTTCTGGTTACCAGCATTTAAATCCTTCATCATCTTCTGCATTCCTTCCATCATTTTTGCCGAATTTTCCTTCATTTCCTTCTTATCTTCCACCCTATTATCCGAGATCTCATCTTTCAAATTTTTCATTGATTTTTTCAAGTCATCAAAGTCTTTCTTAGATCTTGTATCCATTTCTGCAGCCACTTCAGAGACTTCAGAGGTAACTTCAGTTTCGAACTGTTTCGACAGTTTATTCACAGCTCTCTGAGGGCTCACAGCTGGAGTCAATTTACTCATTTAAAGGGCTTCAAACCACCGTTTAAAACATCGCGTTTAACGATGACGTCATCAGCGCGGTAACCAGAAGCTCCGGTAAGGTTTTTAAAAACAATCCCGATTTTCGGACCCGTTTTACACGATAAATCGTGAAGTTTTTCGGGAGAGGAGCTGGGTGCACGTCTGTTAGTCTAACATGACGCCACCGGAAGTCGTGAAGCAGAAATATTGATTAGGTCAATAAAGTTAGCTTTATTTACGTTGAAAGTACAAGCAACTGCAGTTTCTGGATTCTTGAGCTAATCACAAAGTGCTGGAGTAACTCAATGGGTCAGGCAGCATCTGTGGAAGGAATGGATAGATTACTTTTCAGGTCAAGATCCTCATTTGTCTGAAGAAGGATCAGACTGCGGAAGGGTCCCAACTCAAAACATCGCCTATCCATTCCTTCCGCAGATGCTGCCTGACCCATTGAGTTACTCCATCACTTTGCTACCCAATTTCAACTTAAATAAAACACAATTTTCAGAAGCCAAATAGTTTGTGCTGTTGATAGTGAGGATAGACGCAGATTACAGGATGACGATGATCAATGGTAATATGGGCAGAATATGACAGATGGAATTTAATTCTCATAGTTGGTGATACAATGTTAGGATTGACTAATAAAGATAGGACATCCACAATGAATGGTAGGAGGCAAGGGTGCATAGAGGAATGGAGCAACCTTGTTGTACAAAATCCAAATATAACTGAAGGTGGTAGCATTCATAGATAAGATGATAAAATAAGGCATACAGGATATTAGCTGGGGCATGAAATATAAGTGTAGTGAGGTTATGACACATTTTCATAAAACATTGTGTGTAGAATGGAACTGCAGATGATGGTACACTATAAGCCGAAGATAGACACAAAAAGCCCGAGTAACTCAACGGGTCAGGCAGAATCTCTGGAGAAAAGGAATAGGTGACATTTCGGGTCGAGGCCCTTCTTCAACTGAAAGTCTGGGGATATGTGAAGAACGGTCTCGACGTCACCTATATCTTTTCTCCAGAGATGCTGCCTGACCCGCTGAGTTACTCCAGCATTTTGTGCCTTTCTTCTGGTAAACACACAGAGCCTTGTGGCCAGAGTAGGGGAATCGAGAATCATTGGAGAGAGGGCATAGATTTAATAGGAACCTATGGAGCAAGCTGTCAGAGGAGGTAGTTGAGGCAGGTACTATAGCAATGTTTAAGAAACATTTAGGCAGGTTCATGGAAAGGACATATTTAGAGGGATATAGTGTAGTTTGGACATGTTGGCCCGTGTGGGCAAGTTGGGGCGAAGGGCCTGTTCCATGCTGTAAGATTCTATGACTACATAATTGCACAGATTCACAATACCAAGAGGCTTGTCAATGCAACCCACCTAACTCAGACTTCCATTCCTGAATGCCTCCAGTGAGCGAGTTAACTTGGTGGAGCCTGGTGATTTGATTTCAGTGAGCAGTCAGCCCTAACTGTGCTTTTCATTAGCTGCATGTATCAAGCAGAGACGATAGCTACTGTGGCCAGGCCAAGTGATGGCTGATCAGCAAGAGAGAAAGTAGAAGGCACTTGACCTGAGGCCAATGTCCAACAGCTCAAATAGAGAAAAAGATGCAGTAGAAGTCTTGTTAGAGGTTGAAAAAGCATTACCAGATCATTGGGCACAAATGCCCAGTAGTCAGGCCAGGAAAAGAGTAGCCCACATCCATACTTGGAGGAGGGCAAAATGCCATTTGGGTTCTGCTGTTGAGAATTTGAAGAGGACAAATGAGGGTAGAGTATAATGTTGATGGCTCGGTACAATGAATTGCTTGTTGTATCAGTAGGCCTGCCTAAGCACTTGTACACAACAGAGCAGGGGAAGACCAAGCACCAGTCTTTTGCAGACTTTGTGCAGTTTGACGCCCATATTCTCCAGAGGGGCAAATGTGACCATCTGTGCTAAAGCCTCCTGGAACTCAGTTTCCATGACGGTTACATAACTGAGTCCAGCAGTTAGTTTGTGGATAAGAATTGAGAATAGACAATAGGTGCAGGAGTCGGCCTTTTGAGCCAGCACCGCCATTCAATGTGATCATGGCTGATCATCCCCAACGTTGAACAATAATGTTAAAACTATTAGGTAAATACATTCACTTAAAGTAGATTGGGAAAGTTTAGCATTATGGCAGCTAGTTGGATGCCAGACTAGTGTTTTAAGGAGGCGGTGAGTATAGCTTTGATAAGTCAAGTGACCTCTATGTCCTTGAAGTTTCTGTGCTCTTGTTGGGTTCTTAATGCTTTTATTGGAGTCGTAAAGTAGAACTGGCAGGATCAGCATGGTATTCAAGGTTCCATCATATTACAAACAGCATTGATCATCTGTTCCAGTGCCTCAGGCAAAATTTTACAATTGAATGCCATTTGTTTTTTTTTAAAGAAGAGCTATCTCAAGAAAACCCTGGGAAAACAAAGCTTTTCTCTGGTCTTAGAAATATCCCTCCAGCATTTATGAAAATATTCAGCTATTGTTCCATTGAATGTTAAGTATTCATTGTGTTGACAATTTCAGAAGTTGTTCGAACATTTAACAATTGTGCCATAACATATGCCATAGACCATAGAACATAGAACAGTCCAGCACAGAAACAGGCTCTTTGGCCCCCAATGTTCACGCTGAGCATAATGTCAAATTAAAATAATCTCCTCTGCTTGCATATAATCCATATCTCTCCATTCTTTGCCTATCTAAACACCTCCTCATTGCCAATATCATATTTGCCTCCATCATTACTTCAGGCAGCATGTCCCAGGCATCCACCAACACCCCCAGACATCTTCTTTAAGCCTTGCCCCTCTCACCACAAGGTATGCTTTCTAGTCTTTGACATTTCCAGCCTGCGAAAAAGGTTCTGACCCTATCAATGCTACTCACAATTTTATACACTTCTATGAGGTCTCTCCTCAACCTCTGAAGTTCCAGAGGAAACTATCCAAGTTTGCCCAACATCTTCTTACAGGTAAAACACTCTAATCCATGCTGCATCTGGAGAACCTTTTCTGCATCCTCTCCAAAGTCTCCACACCTTCCTAAAATGGGGAGGCCAAAATTGTACATAATACTCCCAAATGCGGCCTAACCAAAGTCCTATACAGCTGCAGCAATATTTCATGACTCGATGTCCCGACTGATGAAAGGCAAGCATCCCATATGTCTTCCACGTCTGCTACAAGGTACTATAGTAACCTTTGTTTTCCACTAGGGAATGTACTGAACTATTTGATAGCACTTCCATGAAGAGATAGAAATGGAGAAAAAAGATACAAGGTGCTGGAGGACCTCAATGCATAAGGCAGCAGCTCTGGATGACTTGGGTAAATGACATTTTGTGTCGGGACCCTTCTTCAGATTGAAAATGGAAACCTATTTCAAATGATGGTTATGGCAGTGTAATGGTAAATTTACTGGACTAACAGCCAAAACTCTGACCTATTGACCCAGGGGGGATTAAATTCCAACATAGCAGCTGTTGGATTCAAGTAATTAAATTAATCTGGAATTTTAAAAGTAAGTCCATTATAAATATTGTTACCCATGACATTTCTGGGTTCCTATTAAAATTCACCTAGTTCACATACTTTTAGAGAAGAAGATATGACTGCAACGCTTGATGAGGGAAGGTCATAGACTTTGTCTCTACATGGACATCTGCAGGGCCTTTGATAATATTCCGTATGGTAGGCAACTCTGGAAGATTAGATTCCCGAGATCCAGGGAGAGCTAGCGACTGGGTACAGAATTGGATTCATAGGTTTAAGGAGATCAGGAAAGATTCAATAGGAACCCGAGGGGCAACTGTTTCACTCACAGGTTGGTGGGTATATATATGGGACAAGGTGCCTGAGGAGGTAGCTGAAACAAGTGCTATAACAACATTTGAAAGACACATGGACAGATAGATGCATTTGAAAGTTTTAGAGAGATATCAGCCAAATGGGACCAACTTCGATAGAGCATCCTTGGTCGGCATTGGCGAGATGGGCTGAAAGGTCTGTTTCTGTGCTGTATGACTTCATGTCTCTATGGCTGGTCTGCCATATTCTCTATACCTGGTCTGCCATATTCCTAACACCAGGCCCATTTAATTGCCTCCTCGGGTCAAGGCTATCAGGAATGGATAATAACAGACCCATCCTGTAAACAACCTGCAATTGCATGAAAAACGAAAAGGATCACTCCACCAAGAGAGGTTGCAGCTGCTTGCAACTTTGAACGTACATCATGAGGGATTTCCATCTTTTTTTCTTTACCGTATGCTGGTCCATCTTATTCCTAAGAACTATTTTCCTTAAGCAAACCGAAAGTATAAACACCAATCAAGCTTGCTCCATCAATGGATGTCATACAATGCACCTGTTTAATCTCTCAATGGTTAATTCTTCTTGATGTGTCCTTGACCCTCTGAAGTAGTCAACCAAAAACTCTGCTGTTGATGTGCGGACCACTACATCTGCTTTGCCCTCCAAAGATAATGCCCCTAGTTCTTGCCAGAAACGTTGTTTTACATGATGCTCTACATTTACCCAGTCCACTCCAATTTCCTCCAGAAATGTTGTAAAGGTGATGCAATAATTTAATGGCACTACAAATTGTAGATATCCCTGATTGGCTTTGGTCAAACCAAGTTAGAACTATAAAAATGGTTAATATTGTAAAAACTTTATATTTAGAAACCATCAGGAGCAATCATTGATTATTTACAAACTCAGTATCATGGAACCAAAGCTTACATGGGCCAGACAGGAGCTGGCAGACATCTCCTTGTCACCCAGAGAGTTGTGAATCTGTGGAATTCTCTGCCACAGAAGGCAGTGGAGGCAAATTCACTGGATATTTTCAAGAGAGTTGGATTTAGCTCTTAGAATCAAGGGATATGGGGAAAAAGCAAGAATGGGGTACTGATTTTGGATGATCAGCCATGACGGTGCTGGCTCGAAGGGCCGAATGGCGTATTCCTGCACCTATTTTCTATGTATCTACGTTTCCTCATACCTCTCCCTGGACGATGACCTCGAGCAATGAACATCAGTCTTCCCAGACAACTACAGATCACATCACTTCAGAAGATCTCCCCTCTACAGCCTCCAACCTGATTGTCTAGGAAACAGGACCGTCAGTCTAACTTATAGATGTCCATCAAGGTCCCTGCATTAGATAGTTCCACTTAACTGCATTTGGTCCATATCCCTCTAAACCTTTCCTGTTAGTCAGAGAGTCATACAGAGTGGAAACAGGCCGATCGGCCCAACTCTCCCACTCCAACCAACTTGTCCCATCTATACTAGTCCCACCTGCCTGCATTTGGTGCATATCCCTCTAAATATTTCCTATTCATGTATCTGTCCAAATATCTTTTAAATGTGTTGTTATTGCATCTGCCTCAATTACTTCATTTGCTCATTCCAAATACCCATCACCTTCTGTGTGAAAAGTTTGCCACTCAGTTTCCTAAATAAACCTTTTCACTCTCACCTTAATCCTCGTTATTCCCATACACAGGAAAAAAACTGTGCATTCACCTTATCTATTTCCCTCATGATTGTATGTACCTTTATAAGACCACCCTTCATCCTCCTGTGCCCCAAAGAATTCATCAGTCCCTGGTGGCATCGTCGTACATTTTTTCTGCACTCTTTTAGCTCAATAGCGCCTTTCCAATAGTAGAGTGACTAAAACTGAACACAATACTCCACGTGAAGCCTCACCAAGACTATGTTACCAACTGTAACATAAAGATTTTGCGAGATGAATGTATGAGTAAGGGGAAACGATCAAGGTGGGGGCAATAGGAGCACACTGGAGTGGGTGTGGGGAGGTTGGGAAAGAAAGAGGCAAGGCATGGTATTAGTTTCATGTGGTTTTACCAACGTCTTGTACAACTGTAACATAACGTTCCAACCTATATACTCATTTTCCCTGACTGTTGCAGACCAGTGTGCAAAAAGTCTTCTTCACCACCCTATCTACCCATAATACCATTTACAGGTAACTATGTAATTATACTCCTAGGTACTTCTACTCTACAATATCAACCAGGGCCCCACTGTTCACCATTGAAGGCAATGTCCAGGTTTGACTTCCAAAATGTGACACCCCATACTTATCTGAATTAAATTCCATATGCCATTCTTCAGCCCACTTGCCCTGCTGATGAAGATCTTGCTGGAATTCTTAATAACCATCTTCACTGTGTACGATGGCCCATAGCAGAAGCGTCCACATCACAGGGCTGGAAACTGGAAGTATCCCAAGCTAATTCTGCTACCACCATCATCTATTGGAACAAGTTATGGCTCCCACTGATTGTCGCCGGAAGCTTGCGTCCTTTTCAGGACGGACAATGACAGCAAGGTCAACATTTGAAACATCGAAGATGGACACGAAAGAAGAAGACTGTGTACGATAATGCCTATTTGCGTGTCGTCTACAACTTCTTCTTGCGAATGAAACATAAACCAAAGGAATAGTTCAATCTCAAGACGGGTGTTGAGCAGCCAGGTTGTTGTCTCTGCGTCATTGTCTGGCAGGCGCTGAGCTCCATTTGGTGGGTGGTAGAGCGGGCACCCAGAGATGACATGGTTGGATGTCTGTTGTTCTGGCTACAAGCTTACTAATCATGCCTTGTACATTCATATCCAAATCTTTGATATAGATGGCCCCAGCTAAGAACTCTGAGGCACATCACGAGTCATGGGGCAATAGTGCAAAAAGGCAACCCTCCATTACCATCCTCTATTGTTTGCCATTAAGCTATTCCTTTTTCCAGTTAGCTAACTGTTCCTGGATCCTTTGCAACCTAACTTTTCAGGGCAGCCTACGATGTGAAACCTTATCAAAGGCCCTGTTTAAGACGATATAGACTACATCTCTGGGCATACCCTTTTTTTCCGTTTAGTTTAGAGATACGGTACGGAAACAGGCCCTTCGGCCCACCAGGTCCACGCCAACCAGCGATCCCCGCACATTAACACCACCCACACGCACAAGAGTCAATTTTTACATTTACCAAGCCAATTAACCTACAAATCTGTACATCTTTGGAGATGTTGGAGGAAACGGAAGATCTCGGAGAAGCCCCACGCAGGTCACGGGGAGAACGTACAAACTCTGTACAGACAGCACCGATAGTCGGTATCGAAACCAGATCTCCGGCGCTGCATTCGCTGTAAGACAGCAACTCTACCACTGCGCCACCGTGCCACCCCACCTCAACAGCCTTCTTCATTATCTCTTTAAAAGCTCAATCAAATTCATGAGACATGATCTCCCATGCATAAAACCAAGTCGACTTTCCCTAATCAATCCGTCTTACAATGTTCCAGTTGATTGGCAAGCTTACCCTGGAACCAATGTGATAGGAGACGATGTAACCGGCATTAATAAAGTCCATGTAGATGTTGTTTATTAGCCTGCATTCATCAGTCCTCTTTGTCACATTTTAGCAAAACTTAGCAAGTTCGTGAGATAGTACCCCAACGCTGTAGTGTCCACTTCTATATCTTAACCATGATCCACAAACAGGACTGTCATGATAGTCTCATTGTTTCTGCCGCACTTAGCACGCCAAACATATCTCTTCAAAACTTTGACTTTATCTTCTCTCGCTTTGTCCGGATCCTTTCTGGGACATCTCGCGTGTCCCCCGCCATTTTGAAAACATGTGATTCCCTAGTCCCACATATCTTATCTTCTCCCATTCCCTTGCACATTCCCTGGCAATGGAGATGACAACGTGCCCATAACTGCTCCCTCATCACCATCCTCAACATTCAGTGCTCTTGACGTGACCTTTTCTACATTGGAGAAACCTAGAATAGACCAGCCCACAGTTTTCTGAAGCAGGGTGTTGCCCAAAACATTAACAATTCCTTTGCCTCTAAAGATGCTGTTTGACTCATTGAGTTCTTCCAGCAGCGAGACCAAGCGCAGGCTCAGCGATCGTTTCGCTGAGCTCCTCCACTCAGTCCCCCTAAATCTACGTGATCTCCTGGTTGCTCAACACTTTAACTCCCCCTCCCATCCCCACACTGACCTTTCTGTCCTGGGCCTCCTCCATCATCAGAGTGAGTCCCAGTGCAAATTGGAGGAACAGCACCTCATATTTCACTTGGGCAGCTTACGCCCCAGCGGTCTCCCCTGACATCAGTCTGAAGAAGGGACTCGACCCGAAACGTCACCCATTCCTTCTCTCCAGAGATGCTGCCTGTCCTGCTGATTTACTATAGCATTTTCGTCTATCTTCGATTTAAACCAGCTCCTGAAGTTCTTTCACACACAAGTTCTTCCAGCACTTTGCTTATAACCAAGATGCCAGCATTTGCAGTCTCTTGTGTCTCCAACAATCTACAATTTTCTTTCTCATGTTAAATATTTGAAAATGTATTAGTTTTCCTCAGATCAAAAAAATATTGGTTTTCCTTAGATCAAAAATTTTCTCACAGTTCAGGGTTTAAGGGAGGTGTCATTCAGAATAAAACAAATTGTGGAATACAATTTTAAGAGAACTTCAACAACATAAATTAATCCAGAAAAAAATGTATGACGAAATGTAATCAAACTATAACTTTGACTGCAGTTCCGAGCTGGATTATGCTGTATTCAATATCACTTGCCTTTTGATAGTGCTAAATTACAATTAAAGTTAATCTCGCTGGAATTAATCAAATTGTGGAACTTCCAATCCAGATACGTAATGCGCAGTCCCTGCCTAAACAAAGTTGTTTACACATCTGTGCAAGAATGAGGGTATAAACATGTCTTCACCGAATTGCCAGGAGACTTTGCTCTGTGTACACAACACAAAATGGATTATATTCAATGTTTGTTGGTCCAGAAGCCTTAGCTGGTAAATCTCCATACAAGAAGAATGGATCGACTGGGAATTAAAATTAAATTAACTTAAATTCACTGGAAATTCGAATGATGAGAGGGTATCTTATAGTAACATATAAAATTCTTAAGGGATAGGACAAACCATATGCAGGAAAAATGTTCCCGGTGTCGGGGGAGCCCAGAACCAAGGGTCACCGTTTGGGAATAAGGGTTAGGCCATTTAGGACTGAGATGAGGAATTTCACCCGGAAAGTTGTGAACCTGTGAAATTCTCTGCCACAGAAGGCAGTGGAAGCCAATTCACTGGATGTATTCAAGCGAGAGTTAAGGGCCTGTCCTATTTGGAAGACCTAATCCACGAGTTTAGAAGACCCTAGACGACTTGAAAAAAATGTCAAGGTCGTGTTGACTCGCCGAAGTAAAAGACCTCCTAAGACCTCCTACGACTATGTCTACGACCTCCTACGACTTTGTCTATGACCTCCTATGACCCCCCTCGACCTCAGTCTTCCACACCTAAGACCAACTACGACTAGCTACGAGTGGGAAATTATCACATGATAAAATGATGTCATGCTTACATTTTTTTTCTGGGGCCAGTTACCGACCTACGACTATCTACAACTATCTACGACTACCATCACGACCTACTATGACCTACCTATGACCTAACTAACAGTAAAAAGTATCAATTTTTTCCATGCCGACCTTTTTTTTTACTCCTGGACATTTTTTATCAGACTGGAAAAAACGCCGCGACCTACTTGAGGCTACGAGTACACGGAGACCACTCACGAGCATGAGGAAGAGTTACGAAGATCTCCTACGACCTCGTTGCGACCATGCTGCGAGTATGAGTCAAGGGCAAACTCGGCAGAGGTCGCCAATTAGGTCACGAAAATGGGACAGAGGCTTTAGATACAGCTCTTAGGGCTAACGGAACCAAGGGACAGGAGGAGAAAGCAGGAACGGGGTACTGATTTTGGATGATAAGCCATGATCATTTTGAATGGCAGTACTGGCCTCGAAGGGCCGAAGGGCCGAACGGTCTTCTCCTGCACATATTTTCTATGTTTTTAATAACTATTATCCAGCAGGGTGATACAGTGGCCAGATGGTAGAGCTGCTGCCTCACAACACCAGAGGCCCGGTTGAGATACTGATCTCAATCGCTGTATGTGTGAGTTTGCACGTTCTCCCTGTGACAGCGTGGGTTTCCTCCTTGTCCACCGGTTTCCCCCCGACATCCCAAAGATGTGCTTGTTTGTGGGTCAATAGTAAATTTTCTCCAGTGTGTTGGATGCAAAATTGGGATAACATAGAATGAGTATGAATGGTTGGCGTGGACTCAATATATGGGGGTCCTGTTTCCATCCTGTATCTTTCAATCAATCAAGTCCCAAAAACGTAATATTATACATGTTAGACAAAAGTACTAGTAAACTGTTAGACAACTTTAAGGAATAGATGACGTCTCAACCCAAAACATCACCTATTCCTTCGCTCCATAGATGCTGCCTCACCCGCTGAGTTTCTCCAGCATTTTTGTCTACCTTCGATTTTTCCAGCATCCACAGTTCTTTCTTAAACATACTATACATGTTGACTCTTCTTGGGGTTGATCATCAGTTAGCACCAGAAAGGAACTTGCACAATCACTAATCCACCCTGCTAATACATAAAATTACATCGGAATTATGATAATTTAATCAGTTGCAATCTGGCACAGGATTATGAGTTTCAAAGTCACCAGCAAAAAAAAGTGACAGCTATTTTGATGGAAAGAGTCAGCTGAAGACCGATCGCATATTTGGGTTGCTATCCTCGGGTTACTGCCAGTGACGGTCCCTTGAAAGTCCATCAATGGCTGCAATCTTAGAAAAGAAAAAAAGGCGAAGTTCTGAAATTTGAGGATTTGCAGTGAGCATAAAGTGCCAGAAGAGGATGCTAATGCTGCAAAGATGATCAACAGTTTACAGCTGCTCTCAATGCTTTGTTCTTCAATGCTCTGAGATGAAAGTGAATAAGAACACACATATGGGATTAGTTTAGTTTAGTTTGTTTTATTATTGTCACATGTAATGAGATACAGCGAAATATTTGTTTTGCATGCTGTTCAGTGCAATCATTGTGCACATATAGTCATACACATGTAAAACAGTGAAATGACTGTAAATAGATCCTCAACTGGGACAGCACGCAAAGTGTCCCCACTTTCTGGGACCAACTTACATTTTCCGAGTCTCAAGTCTCTGAAAAGCCTGTTCTTGTCCTACGGAGATAAGCAATTTTGTATTCTCTCACTTTAAGATCCGATGTCCTGGCAGCGCTGGATCGATGATGTAAGGGTTCAGCCTGGCCCAACACATTGATGACAGTTCCTTCCACTGCCTCTCCGTGCAGCTGCTGCAGGCTGCATTCGATCTACTCATTCAGCCGACTAATGCAGGGTCTCCAGCAGCCGCCTTCACCAACACCCTGACGAAAAAGTACTAGTGAACTGTTAGACAACTTTAAGTTCCACTAAGCTGCGTTAATGATCATTATTAGGATGATCATAGAATTAATAGGAATCTGAGGGGTAACTTTTTCACACAAAGGGTGCTGGGTGTATGGAACAAGTTGCCAGAGGAGGTAGTTGAGGCAGGAACTATCCCAACGTTTAAGACATAGTTGGACAGATGCATGGATAGGACAGATTTGGAGGGAAATGGATCAAGCGCAGGCAGGTGAGACTAGTGTAGCTGGGACATGTTGGCCAGTATAGGCAAGTTGAGCCAAAGGGCCTGTTTCTACACTGTATCACTATGAGTCTATGACTCTATGGTCACAAATAAATAATACCTGTCAGATCAAATGAACTGAGTGAATGAGATAGATGATGTTTGTCCGATTCTTAGCAAGGCTAAGGGCATAGTTTAGTTTCAGTTTAGTTTAGAGATACAGAGCGGAAACAGGTCCTTCGGTCCACCGAGTCCGTGCAGACCAGCGATCCCCGCACATTAACACTATCCTACATACACTAGGAACAATTTACAATTTTACCCAGCCAATTCACCTACAAACCTGCATGTCTTTGGAGAGTGGGAGGAAACCAGATCTCCAGGAGAATAACCACACAGGTCACGGGGAGAACGTACAAACTCTGTACAGACAGCATCCATTGTCAGGATTGAACCTAGGTCTCTGGCGCTGTAAAGGCATCAACCATACTATGTCACAATGCTATGCATAGGGGGAAATAACATTCTTTTTCAAATAGACCACAGATTAGCTGTAATTTTGCACAAAACAATTGGAGGTATTGGTATGGCATATGTTATTCTCTTAATCACCAAATTAGTTTTCAAATTGTAATAAGGAAGAAAAATGCTGCAATTGGAATTGCCGGTAGCTCTCCATTTGGTATTCCTTACATCCTCATGTAAATTAATTGGATTATGGGCTGATTTTGCTATTTTTTCCATATGATGTTTTTATGTCCACCATTTCTTCCTATATTTTTCTGAATCCCTATAAACTTCTCTGAAAAAAAGTTCTTCTGGCCATTTTTCATTCTCTAGATATTCAATTCCAGTGACTTATCATCATTTGGGAAGAAAACAAGCAAATCACAAAATGGATATCTAGTAATTCACAAAATGGATATCACTCCAAGGAAGCGAACGAAGATAAGAACCTTGCATCAACATTGCTCAAAGTCATAGCGAGAGATCGCAAAGTTGGTAGGGGTGAGACAAGCTTCTGTATCCAGGATTGCCAAGCAATCTCACTTAAGGGGCTGTCCCACTGCGGCGACCTAATTGGCGAGTTTAGAAGAGTTTGCCCTCGACTCATACTCGCACCATGGTCGACATGAGGTCCTATGAGATCTTTGTAACTCTACTTCATGCTCGAGCGTAGTCCCCGCGTACTCGAGGCCTCAGCTAGGTCGCGGCATCTTTTCCAACATGCTGAAAAATGCCCGCGAGTGAAAAAAGATTGCCATGGAAAAAATCGAAGGAGGTCATAGAAACATAGAAACATAGAAACATAGAAATTAGGTGCAGGAGTAGGCCATTCGGCCCTTCGAGCCTGCACCGCCATTCAATATGATCACTGCTGATCATCCAACTCAGTATCCCGTACCTGCCTTCTCTCCATACCCTCTGATCCCTTTAGCCACAAGGGCCACATCTAGCTCCCTCTTAAATATAGCCAATGAACTGGCCTCGACTACCCTCTGTGGCAGAGAGTTCCAGAGATTCACCACTCTCTGTGTGAAAAAAGTTCTTCTCATCTCGGTTTTAAAGGATTTCCCCCTTATCCTTAAGCTGTGACCCCTTGTCCTGGACTTCCCCAACATCGGGAGCAATCTTCCTGCATCTAGCCTGTCCAACCCCTTAAGAATTTTGTAAGTTTCTATAAGATCCCCTCTCAATCTCCTAAATTCTAGAGAGTATAAACCAAGTCTATCCAGTCTTTCTTCATAAGACAGTCCTGACATCCCAGGAATCAGTCTGGTGAACCTTCTCTGCACTCCCTCTATGGCAATAATGTCCTTCCTCAGATTTGGAGACCAAAACTGTAAGCAATACTCCAGGTGTGGTCTCACCAAGACCCTGTACAACTGCAGTAGAACCTCCCTGCTCCTATACTCAAATCCTTTTGCTATGAAAGCTAACATACCATTCGCTTTCTTCACTGCCTGCTGCACCTGCATGCCTACTTTCAATGACTGGTGTACCATGACACCCAGGTCTCGCTGCATCTCCCCTTTTCCTAGTCGGCCACCATTTAGAAAATAGTCTGCTTTCCTGTTTTTGCCACCAAAATGGATAACCTCACATTTATCCACATTATACTGCATCTGCCAAACATTTGCCCACTCACCCAGCCTATCCAAGTCACCTTGCAGTCTCCTAGCATCCTCCTCACAGCTAACACTGCCCCCCAGCTTAGTGTCATCCGCAAACTTGGAGATATTGCCTTGAATTCCCTCATCCAGGTCATTAATATATATTGTAAATAGCTGGGGTCCCAGCACTGAGCCTTGCGGTACCCCACTAGTCACTGCCTGCCATTGTGAAAAGGACCCGTTTACTCCTACTCTTTGCTTCCTGTTTGCCAGCCAGTTCTCTATCCACATCAATACTGAACCCCCAATGCCATGTGCTTTAAGTTTGTATACTAATCTCTTATGTGAGACCTTGTCGAAAGCCTTCTGGAAGTCCAGATACACCACATCCACTGGTTCTCCCCTATCCACGCTACTAGTTACATCCTCGAAAAATTCTATAAGATTAGTCAGACATGATTTACCTTTCGTAAATCCATGCTGACTTTGTCCAATGATTTCACCACTTTCCAAATGAGCTGCTATCCCATCTTTAATAACTGACTCTAGCAGTTTCCCCACTACCGATGTTAGACTAACTGGTCTGTAATTCCCCGTTTTCTCTCTCCCTCCCTTCTTAAAAAGTGGGGTTACGTTTGCTACCCGCCAATCCTCAGGAACTACTCCAGAATCTAAAGAATTTTGAAAGATTATTACTAATGCATCCACTATTTCTGGAGCTACTTCCTTAAGTACTCTGGGATGCAGCCTATCTGGCCCTGGGGATTTATCGGCCTTCAATCCATTCAATTTACCCAAAACCACTTCCCGACTAACCTGGATTTCACTCAATTCCTCCAACTCCTTTGACCCGCGGTCCCCTGCTATTTCCGGCAGATTATTTATGTCTTCCTTAGTGAAGACGGAACCAAATTAGTTATTCAATTGGTCCGCCATATCCTTGTTCCCCATGATCAACTCACCTGTTTCTGACTGCAAGGGACCTACATTTGTTTTAACTAATCTCTTTCTTTTTACATATTTATAAAAACTTTTGCAGTCAGTTTTTATGTTCCCTGCCAGTTTTCTTTCATAATCTATTTTTCCTTTCCTAATTAAGCCCTTTGTCCTCCTCTGCTGGTCTCTGAATTTCTCCCAGTCCTCTGGTATGCTGCTTTTTCTGGCTAATTTGTACGCATCATCTTTCGCTTTGATACCATCCCTGATTTCCCTTGTTATCCACGGATGCACTACCTTCCCTGATTTATTCTTTTGCCAAACTGGGATGAACAATTTTTGTAGTTCATCCATGCAGTCTTTAAATGTCTTCCATTGCATGTCCACCGTCAACCCTTTTAGAATTAATTGCCAGTCAATCATGGCCAATTCATGTCTCATACCCTCAAAGTTACCTTTCTTTTAGTTCAGAACCATTGTTTCTGAATTAACAATGTCACTCTCCATCCTAATGAAGAACTCAACCATATTATGGTCACTCTTGCCCAAGGGGGCACGTACAACAAGACTGCTAACTAACCCTTCCTCATTACTCAATACCCAGTCTAAAATAGCCTGCTCTCTCGTTGGTTCCTCTACATGTTGATTTAGATAACTATCCCGCATACATTCCAAGAAATCCTCTTCCTCAGCACCCCTGCCAATTTGATTCACCCAATCTATATGTAGATTGAAGTCACCCATTATAACTGTTTTGCCTTTGACTCTCCACTATTCGGTGTCCAATTTTCCCGAAGCTAGTCGAAGCTAGTCTTCAACATAGTCGAAGGAGGTCGAAGGAGATCTTCTACATAGTCGAAGGAGGTCTTCTTTTTTTAAATTTTTAAATTTTTTTTTAATTTTTTTTAATTAGAAGTAAGTACAATTGTATACAATCATATTTTCATAATACATTTTATGTACAGCTTCTTATTTTTTTAAATTTTGTAATAAAGAAGAAAAAGAAAAAGAAGTTAGATAATGAAGAATAGAAAAATGTGAGATATATAGTGTGTGAAAAAGAAAAATAGAGAGTGAAAAAAGAAAGTTAAGAAATAGAAAATAGAAGAAAGAGAGTAAAAGAAGAAAAGAGAAGAAAAAGAAAAAAGAAGTAAGGAGATCGTATTTATAATCTTGACCATTCCTCACCCAGTCACGGATTAGCTTTTACACTTGTGTTGCACCATATGTTTCCAAAAAGACGACAAATGGAGACCAACTCGTTATGAATTGGTCAAATTTATCTATTAGGATCAAAATGTGCGGTATCCAACATACTTGCAATCCACATTTTGAGCGTTGGTATTGGTGTATTTTTCCAAAGTTTCAATATTAATTATTTTGCTATTATTAAACCATAATTTAAAAATAATTTTTGAGATGGGTTCAATTTGTTCCCATCTTCCATTACCCCAAATATAATCAATTCATTATTGGGTTCCATTTTTGTCTTAAATAATTTTGTGAATATTTCGAAAATATCACTCCAAAATCCATGAAGTTTTATACAAGAAACAAAAGAGTGTGTTATAGTTGCATCTTGGGTTAAACATTTATCGCAAATGGGGGATATATTTGGATAGAATTTATTTAATCTTGTTTTTGAGTAATATAATCTATGTACAATTTTAAATTGAATTTGATTATGTCTTGCGTTAATCGAACATTTGTGAATGTATGTCAAATACTTTTCCCTTCGTAATTTTTATCAATAATTCCCGTTCCCACTCTTCTCTAATTACCTCGGTCGCAGGTAAATCTATATTTAAGATACTATTATATAAATATGATATTAATTTTTGTGTATCAGCTTTAATATTCATTACTTCTTCTAGTAAATCAGGAGTTATTTTTTGATATCCCTGTATGTATGTCTTCAAGAGGTCTTCAACATGACACTTTTTCAAACTCTCCTAAACTCCTCTAAACTCGCCAATTAGTTCGCTGCAGTGGGACAGCCCCTTTAGATCTTCACAGTTAGATCTTCTACAATATCATGATTGGACATACAACATCGGATAAACATATTAATCGCTGATGAAAAACACTGGTTCTGGGCCCAGTAGCCAATATCTTTGGAGATAATTTCCACAAGGATGTAGCTGTTAACTTTACAAAAAAAACCAATAATCTCATTTAGATCTTCACAGTTTGATGGATTTACAAACAAATTGGTGGTTAAATTCACGATGGGAAATTACATTTTAGTGTTCCATGGAACAAGTTCCATTTTTAACAACACAGTAATGGTTTACTCTTAACATTCATGTCTCCTGGCATGAGAGTGAACTTTTTCCTTTCATTGGTTTCATTGCATTAGAACGTAATAAATAGCAGCAGGAGTGGGCCATAGGGTATCTTCAGCCTATTCCACCATTCAATAAGATCTTTGGCCTGAGATCTATATTCCTGTCCACTCTCCACAATCTTTGGTTCTGTCATTGTCCATAAATCTAGCGGCCACAAACTTGACTTCATGACTTAGCATCCACAGTTCTTTAGGATAGAGCATTCCAAAAGATTCACAATGTTCAGAAGAAATCCTTTCTCATCATTGTTTATGAGTTTAATTCCTTATCCTAAGGCTATGCCTCCCAATCCTAGTCAACATCGGGCAAAAGACCCTCACCATCTTCTTTTTGTGCTATTAAGATTGTTATAAACTTCAATTCACTGACTTCAACTTCCTCTAAACTCCAGAGAGCAAAGCACAAAGCTACTCAAGGGTCCTTCACTAGACAAAGTCATAAGATTATGTCATAAGGAATAGGAGTAGAATTAGGCCATTCAACCCATTAAGTCTACTCCGCCGTTCAATCATCGCTGATCTATCTGTCCCTCCTAACCCCTTTCACCTGCCTTCTCCCCATAACTTCTGACAAGCAATCTAATGAACATTTTCTGTGCTGCTTCCAAGGCAGATATTCTGTACTTTAAAAAAAAAAGAGTTAAACTGTATGCCATACTCCAGATTACAGCAAGAAATTCTTATTTTTGTACTCTATCCTTCTGGTAAAATAGCCAAATATTCCATCTGTCCTCTTAAATAATTTTTATTGATATCTTGTGTGAGGACAAGTAGACCTTTTTGAACTTGGCCATTGAATTGTACTTTGCTTTCTATTATCTCATCGTGGGAATCTTGCATTTGCCCTTATTATACGCCATCTACCAAATTATTTTCAGTCACCTAACTTTGAAGAGACTGTGTTCTCTTCATAATTTACTTTCTTACCTCAAGCAAAACACAAAGTGCTGGAGGAACTCGGCAAGACAGGCAGTATATGCGGAGGGAATGGACAGGTGATGCTATGGGACGGGATCCTTCTTCAGACTGTTGTAGTAGAGGGGTGAAAGCTCGAAAGGAGAGAGGTGGGTGGGGTAAAACCCAGTAAGTGATAGACAGACTACTTAGTAACAGTTGGGTTATTTTCCCACCTCTCTTTGTATCAGCCACTGTCCTTAATACCATACACTCTACTTGTTAATGCAAGTCATTAATATTGATTGAAAGGTGCAAAGTCCCAGCTATGATCCCGAGGTCCCTTCTAGTTACAGTTTCCCAACGTGCACACAACCACCTGACCTTTAGGTTTCTGGGTTTTCTGTCTGTTAACCAATCCTCTATCCAAGTTAAGATTGCATCTTAACATCATGGTCCTTTATCTTGTGCAATAATACTGTGACTTTTTCGAAATCCATATGTATTAAATCCAATGGCTCTCCTTTGGTTAACCTATCAATTTCATCCTCAAGGAAATGTAATAATGTTAAGACTATAATGATTCTGCCTAATTACTTTATGCATTGCAAAGTGATCTGTTATCTCTTAGTTCCACTAATTTTCTGACAAGTTAACCAACACCACTTTCCCTGTTATCCACCTCTCTTTCCTGTTCCACCTGGATACACACCCATTGTCCTTCCCCATATTTCTCTTCCCCCCATCACCTTCCACTTATATCCCTTCCCATGGCTTCACATTTGGTGCATCTCTCCTTATCTCATGTCTTTTGTCTTCTTCCCATCTCTGGCATTTGTCCACTCATCCTCCAATCACCCCCCCCCCCACCCATCCTCACCTGCAATCATCAGTCACTATCTTTGTCCACCTCTCTTCTAGCTTTAACCCCCCACCCCCTCCCAACTACAGTAAATCTGTAGGAGGAGTTCAATCCAAAATGTTGCCTATGTTCTCTAAAGATGCTGCCTGACTCGCTGAGTGTCTTTGTGTCTTTTCCTGACAGGTAATGTTGGACTAATTGGCCTGTGGTTATCATTTTTCCCCTCCTTTCTTTCTTGAGTAGTCATCCATCTGCTGGAGGTTGGGAATTTATGGTAGATGTTCATTATTTCAAAAATCATCCCTGCAGTCACCTCTTTTCGAAATGTATATGCAGGCCATATGTCCAGGGTTTTGGCAGCCCACAGTTCATTCATATTGATGGAAAAAAAGGCTTGGAAAGTTATTCTGTTTCTCACTCCCTTTGCTATTTGGTTCCTTAATACATATGGTACCCTTTTTGTGTCATAGGTTCAGAAGTTTAGAAGTTCTAGGAGCAGAATTAAGCCATTTGGCCCATCAAGTCCTCCCGCCATTCAATCATGGTTGATCTATCTTTCCCTCTCAACCCCATTCTCCAGCCTTCTCCCCATAACCTCTGACATCCTTACTAATCAAGAATCTGTCAATCTCCGCCCTCAAAATATCCATTGATTGGCCTCCACATCCTTCTGTGGCAATGAATTGTATCAATTCACCACCCTCTAAGTAAAGACATTCCTCCTCAATCTACCTTAACATGAATACAAAACGTTTGCTTAACATCTCCATTTGTTTAGCATGCCAAGAGGGAATTCCGAACTAGGCTGGAGAGCCGGGACAATGACCAGTGGATTGTGGCAAGGTATGTATGTTATAACAGGCTCTAACAGGCCAAGTCAGACAGTATCGCTGGAAACCACAGTTCCCCCAATGAGAGTGCATTCTACGCCCGCTTTGAACAGAAGGTCGGTGGGGGAAAGTCACCCACCCCGACAGTCCAGGGTGCAGCATTACCAACGCAGACGTAGGATCGGCCTTCCTGAGAGTACATTTGCAGAAAGCAACTGACCCAAATGAAGTCCTCCAACCCTGTCCTTAGGATTTGTGCAGCCAAGCGGGCACAGGTATTTGCAGATATCTTTAGCCTTGCACTACTCTGTTCTGAAGTCCCCACCTGTTTTAAAAAGATCATTATCATCCCGAACCATAGAAAAGCAAGGTACCATGCCTTAATGACTACCGACCAGTGGCTCTGACATTCACCATCATGAAGTGTGTTGGGAGTCTGGTGACGGGTGTACATTAACTTCAGATTCCCAGGCAGCTTGATAGACAACAATTTGCCTCCTGTTGCAACATGTCCACAGCAGACACCATCTCTCTGGCCCTACACCAGACTTCTATTAATCGGCTATAGCACTGCCTTCAACATCATAATCCCATTCAAAGTCATCTCTAAACTTCTAGGAGTCAACATCCCACTCTGCAACTAAATCTTCAACCTGCTGACCCATAGACCACAATTAAGACAGAGATAGATAGAATATTTACTAGCACAGGTGTCAGGGGTTATTGGGAAAAGGCAGGGGAATGGGCTGAGAGGGAAAGATAGATAAGCCATGATTGAATGGCGGAGTAGACTTGATGGGCCAAATGGCCTAATTCTGTTCCTAGAACTTATATGAACAATCAGTGAGGATAGGTGACAACACATCCTGCACAATAATCCTCAAAACCTGTGTGCCACTAGGATATGCTCTCAGTCCCCTACTCTACTCCCTATATACTCTTGATTATGCAGCCAAATTCAGCTCTAACTCAATCTACAAGTTTGCAGATGGCACCACTGTAGTGGGCCAGGTCACGAACAATGATGAGGCAGAGTACAAGAAGTAGATTGAGAACTTAGTAGCATGGTGTCAGGACAACAACCTCTCCCTAAATGTCAGTAAGCCAAAGGAGGTAGTTAATTAAGGAAGCATTGTGGAGAATGTGCCCCAATTAGCATCAATAGTACCAAAATGAAAATTGTTGAGAGTTTCAGGTTCCTCGGTATAAATGTTACCAACAATCTGTCGTGGACCAACTACACTGAATCAACAGCCAAGAAGGCTGTTCCATTCCAGGACATATGACAATAAAACACTCTTGACTCTTGAACACCTCTACGTCCTCAGGAGACTGAGGACATTTGTCATGACTTCTTCAAAAGTAATTGGAGACTGGCCAAATTTCCACCAGTATGCTTTCTATGGTGTATCTGAAACTAAATGCAGATACCGAGATAAAAATTAATCAGGGGGGCAGTCGGACTGGTCTGAGAACTAGGAATGGGGGGATGGAGAGAGAGGGAAAGCAAGGATTACTTGAAGTTAGAGAAGTCAATATTCATACCACTGGGATGTAAGCTGCCCAAGCGAAACATGAGGTGCTGTTCTTCCAATAATCATACTGGCTAAACCCTTTTGGAATTCTGTAAGTTCCAATGCGATGTCCTCATTCTTTGAATCTCTGGAGAATACAATCTTGGTTTATTCATTCTGTCCTTATATTGCACACTAGCCATAATGAAGAGAAAAGTGCTGTTTTTTGCATTCGAGGTTGATTCTGGAATGATGAGCTACTTTAGCAAAGAATGGCTGTCCAACATCATGTGTGTTATATGGTGTATTGGATCTGGCAATTAATGGCTAAAAAGGATGTATAGATAAATATTGAAAGCTTAGGTTTTGCAGTTAGGAGTGTGAACGCACACACTGTGCAGGGGCGCAGCGAGTGTCGGATGGTTTTGATGAGCAGACGTGTCGTTGAAAAAATGTTGTGATGAATGGAAGGTAATTAGTTGGGATTTTGGAAGTGAATTGTGGGAGCTATTTCTAGGGGTTGGTACAGAAGAACGAAAGCGCATTCCTCCATATTCAGGGACAGTTTGTTCCCAAGTCATCAGGCAACTGAACCATCCTATCGACAATTAGAGAATGGTCCCGAGCTATCATCTACCTCATTGGAGACAGTCAGACTATCTTTACTCGAATCGTCCGATCAGCTGAGGTTATTGGGTGCAACCTTCCCTCCATTGATGAACTGTACACTGCAAGGGCCAGGAGGCGAGCGGGCTAGATCATCTCTGACCCCTCTCACCCTGGCCACAAACTCTTTGAGTCACTTCCCTCTGGAAAGCAACTCCGGACTGTCAAAGCTGCCACAGCCAGACATAAAAACAGTTTTTATTCACGAGTAGTTGCTCTACTCAACAGCCAAAAATCTGTAGCCTCCCTTTGATCTGGTATTTTGTTGGTTCACATGCTTGATCAATGGTGTTTTATCATCAATGTTTTATTATTATTAATGTTTAGTGTTTTCTGAGTCATTCGTAACTGTCACTGTATGTCATGTTGTTACTTGTGGGTGGAGCACCAAGGCAAATTCCTTGTATGTGAATACTTGGCCAATAAACTTACTTACTTACTTACTATACTGGACTTTATCTTGCACAATATGTTATTCCCTTTATCCTGTATCTGTACACTGTGGACGGCTTGATTGTAATCATGCATAGTCTTTGCACTGACAGGATAACACACAACTGAACAATCTGAAGAAGGGTCTCGACCCGAAACGTCACCCATTCCTTCTTTCCAGAGATGCTGCCTGTCCTGCTCAGTTATTCCAGCTATTTGTGTCTAACACACAACAAAAAGTTTTTCACTGTACTTCGGTACACGTGACAGTAAACTAAACTAATCTAAACTAAACTGGAATAAACTAAACTAAAGGAATTTGAAGTGAGTGGTGAACAGTACACGAAAGTAATTGATCAGTACTAGCATCATCTGAAACAATGGAACTAGAGAGGCCACATGAGATACAAGGTTAAAAGGGCGGACATAAATCATAGTAGATGTATTTATTTGGAGGGATAGGTTTAGGAAGGTTAAGGGGCTGTCCCACTATGGCGACCTAATCCGTGAGTTCAGAAGACTGTCTTCGACCTTCAAGCTCGAGGACACTCGCCTGAAAAACCTCGAGCTGGATCGACCGTCAGCTATGAAACCGCGAGACCGAAACCGCGAAAACACACACACACACACACGCACGCACGCACGCACGCACGCACGCACGCACGCACGCACGCACGCACGCACGCACGCACGCACGCACGCACACACACACACACACACACACACACACACACACACACACACACACACACACACACACACACACACACACACACACACACACACACACACACACACACACACACACACACACACACACAGCTTTACTTTCGACTACCCTCGATTTCCTTAGACTACCCTCGATTACCTACGAATAGTATGACGACCTACCTCGACTAAACCTACGAGTAAAAAAATATTGATTTTTTCCATGGCGACCTTTTATTACTCGCGGGCATTCTTCAGCATGTTGAAAAATACGCCGCGACCTAGCTGAGGCCTCGAGTACGCGGGGACTACTCTCGAGCATGAAGGACAGTTACAAAGACCTCCTATGACCTCGTGTCGACCATGCTGCGAGTACGAGTCGAGGGCAAACTCGAGGTTTAGGTCGCCGCAGTGGGACAGACCCCTTAGGGGGTCATTAATTTGAGACAACAGAGCTGCCCATTAGATCTCCAGCCACTTGGGTTCAATCCGGACCTCCAGTACTATCTCTGTGGAACTTGCATGTTCTCCTTATGACTAAATGGGTTTCCCCCCACATCCCAGAAACATCAATTTTGATGGGTTAATGTAAATTTTCACCAGTGGTAGAATCTGTGGGTGGTGGTAGGGGAATGGAGGGGAATTGATCAAAATATGTGGATAATAAAGTTTGGTAAGAGTGTAAATTGTTACTTGTTCAGCATGAAATCCGCACTTCTTGCCAAATCTGTAGCCACCTGAAGAACCAGCAAGAAAGCAAGCCATTTTTGATCCCATGGAGCTGTCTAGAAAGAAGTCAGTGTAAGAAATGATCCTTGTTTGGAAGGTACACATGCAGAAGCAGTGTGTATGAAGTTAAGAAATTGCAAGGGAAAGAAGTCACTGGTTGGAGAAGTCTTTAAATTCTCTAACAGGAGTTATACTGCAGTTTAGACTATAGATCATGAAGGAATAAACTTATAGAGCTATAGAGCCACACAGCACGGAAATATGCTTTACAGCCTACTCATAAGGGACATTTCCAGTAGCCAATTAACCTACCCACCCATATGTTTTAACGATACGGAAGGTGGCCAGAGTAACTGGATGGATCCCACACAGCCATATACAAACCAGCCTCCGCTCCATCGAAGATAAAATGCTGGAGTAACTCAGCGGGACCTGCAGCATCTCTGGATAGAAAGAATGGGTGACATTTTGGGTCGGGTCTGAAGAAGGGTCTTGACCTGAAACGTCACCCATTCCTTCTATCCAGAGATGCTGCAGGTCCCGCTGAGTTACTCCAGCATTTTGTGTTTATCTTCGATGGAGCAGAGGCTGGTTTGCATAATGACTGGGCTGTGACCATAACTCTCTGTAATTTCTTGCGATCTTATGCATCTTTATTTCAATTTTAGGCACGAGTTTCAGATCTAACAATTTAATTCCCAAATTGAATGTGAAGTTCTATCATATAATAATCACATTTTTCAGAGGATTCTTTACTAGATCTACAATTAATGCCATCTCATGCCATGTGACTACATCTAAAATAGCCTGATCCCTGGGCAGTATGATAGCATTGATCTAGAAAACTGTCCTGAATGCACTCCATTTTGAAGACAATCTTTGGCAATTTGAATTGTCCACTATATGTAAAGATTAAAGTCACCCACAGTTGTTACAGCACCCTACTTACAAGCTGCCTTTGGGCAGCATATTGGCAAAGCTTTGTAGAGCTGCTGCCTCGCAGTACCCATGATCTATCCACAATCCTGATCGTAAGTGCTGTCCGTGTAGAGTTTGCACGTTCTCCTTATGAATGTGTGGGATCTATCCAGTTGCTCTAGCCACCTTCCATATCGTTAAAACATGTGGGTTGGTAGGTTAATTGGCTACTGGAAATGTCCCTTATTGAGTAGGTTGTAAAGCATATTTCCATGCTGTGTGGCTCTATAGCTCTATAAGTTTATTCCTTCATGATCTATAGTCTAACCTGCAGTGTAACTCTCTTTAGAGAATTTATAGACGTCTCCAACCAGTGACTTCTTTCCCTTGCAATTTCTTATCTTCATACACACTGCTTCTGCATCTGTACCTTCCAAACAAGGATCATTTCTTACACTTACTTCTTTCTAGACAGCTCCATGGGATCAAAAATTTCTTGCTTTCTCACTGGTTCTCCAGGTGGCTACAGATTTGGCAAGTCTCCAATGACTTTTGAAGAAGTCGTGACAAATTTCCTCAGTCTCCTGAGGAAGAAGAGGTGTTCAAGAGTCAAGTATTTTATTGTCATATGTCCTGAAATGGAACAGCCTCCTTAGCTGTTGATTCAGTGTAGTTGGTCCACGACAGATTGTTGGTAACCTTTATGCCGAGGAACCTGAAACTCTCAACCAATTCAATTTTGGTAATATTGGTGCTAATTGGGGCATATTATGCAAACCAGCCTCCGCTCCATCGAAGATAGACACAAAATGCTGGAGTAACTCAGCGGGACAGGCAGCATCTCTGGATAGAAGAAATGGGTGATGTTTCAGGTCAAGACCCTTCTTCAGACCCGACCCAAAATGTCACCCATTCTTTCTATCCAGAGATGCTGCCTGTCCCGCTGAGTTACTCCAGCATTTTGTGTCTGTCTTTAATGCAAACCAGTATCTGCAGTTGCTTCCAACACATCCCCTCCATCGAATCTGCACTTCACACTACCTTTGTCAAGCAGCCAACATAATCAAGGACAACTCCTATGCCGGTTATTCTTTCTCTCTTTCATCTCCCATCCCGAAAAAGCTTGAAGACACGTAGCACCAGATTGAAGAATGCCTTCTTCCTAGCTTTTATCAACCTCTCTCACGTGCTAGTGTGGAATTCCTGATCTTCCAATCTCTATTGCTGCGATACTTGCACATTAATTTTCAGCACTGTTTCTGTAGCTATTTCACTGTATTCTGTTTTCTTTCTCTTGCCACTGCCTGTTGAACTCATGTATGGTATGATTGGAGTCATGTATGATATGATCTGTGTGGATAGCACAGTGAGTTTTCATTGTATCTCAGTACAGTTGGCCAGAATAAACCAACAGTATAAATGCAGTTAATATGCATTATAAATGCAGTCTGAAGAAAGGTCTCGACCCTAAACGTCACCCATTCCTTCTCTCCAGAGGTGCTGCCTGTTCCGCTGAGTTACTCCAGCATTTTGTGTCTATCTTTAGCTTAAACCAGCATCTGCAGTTCCTTCATACACAGTATAAATGCAGTGTTGGCTAAAGAAAGCCAGGACAATAAATTAAGAGGTAAGTTAGCAATTAAATAACAGCAAAAAATGATTTTTGATAAAGACATAATTTGTTGATAACTAGAAGCTACAAAAAGAATGATTTATGATTGGCTAACAAAAGAAATTAAATATGTTCTCAACCTAACAAAAAATAACCTATAATATTGGTTAGTCCAGAGGATGGGGAACATTTTAGAAATCAGCAATGGATATCCAAAATAATGATTAAGAGGAAGAAGATTGATTATGTGAAAAAAACTAGCACTAAAGAAAAGTTTACTACCATTCATAACATACCATTCAAAAGTCATCTGTTGTCCCTTGGAGGGTGAGACTGGGAAATTAACAATTGAAAATAAGGCCTGAATAAGGCCAGTGTCTGATTTTAAAATAGTCGGACCTGCTAAATGGATTTTGAATTAATAGAAACATTAGCAATGGTTTAGAATAAAGTAATAACCATCAACGTGATGAAGGAGGAATTACACATTCATCATTCGTATGAAATCTTAATTAAGCCTTATCAACCACTTGAATTGGTAACACACAAAATTGCAGATTCTGGAAGCATGAGCAAAAAACAAAGCGCTGGAGGAACTCAGCGGGACAGGCAGCATCTGTGGAGGGAATGGATAGATGGTGTTTTGGTGTCAGGATCCTTCTTCAGACTTGAATTGCTGGGTGATTCAAGTTAGTACGACAGTTTATTTTCAATTTCTAGCAAAATTCATGGGAAAATATTGTTTACCATGAAATTTGGAAAGCTTTTAGGATAACAAGTAGCTCTTTTGAACCATTTGTTGTATTTATGTTATTGGTGCACTTAATTCATTTTGGCAGCACATTATTTTCAACAAAAAATATTGTTTGTTTTACAGAGAAGAGCGTATTGGAAGCAAGGCAGGATAAAGCCTTGAGATGCTACGCCTCCTAGTCCCTGGAGCAAGTAGAGTTCAACGTGGCATGGATAATTTGTTTGCTTTGCAATTATTTTCTGTCTGTGGAGACAAATTGATTCGTACAGCAAAATTGACTGTCACAAGGAGGCAGTTGGCTCCCTGAAGTGCATAAGAATCTGACAAGCTGGTGAGGAGTTGTGTCTCTCATACATGAAACATTACGAGAGGAAAATATGTGGTTAAATCTAGACATCTTCAGGCATCTAGGATCTTTAGAAATGTACACTTTATTAATTGCTCAAAATAGCTTGTGATCCCTCATTTAATCGATCAAGATCAACTTCATGCCTTGTGGTTAGGAAGCAAAATAAATTAAATTTAACGACAATTGGTATGAAAAGAACATTTTGAAAAGAAGGCAGGAACTGGTGTAAAGACATGAAAATCAAGGTATTCTACGGAGCTGCGTGGGATGTGCACAGGTTCCCCTGGGGAAAATGAATCAAGGTCAACAAGAATGCACACACAAACCTGAGTAATCAGAAGGATAAATTAAATTACACGAGCATTGATCAAACTGCAAGTTCAGAAAAATGTGGCATTCTTACTAGGGCGTGAGAAGAAAACTTATGTAGTGTGCACTAGGATGCTCAGGTCACCACGTTTTGGAATGATCTGTGCAGTTGGCAGGGAGTTGTTCTCCCCAGCTGACGTGAGATGGAATCGGAGGTCAATAATTAGAGCGAGAGGTTGAGAAGGATAGATGAAGCTACATCCAGCTGACAACTCAGATTAGCATCAACACACTGCAGGTAGCCAATTGTGAGCAACACTTCATTCCAATTCTACCCTACTGTCTCACTTACATCGTTGCATAATACAAGGCAACCCTCTTTTTTTTATCGTAAGTCGGCATTTATGAGAAAGATTTCTATTTTCCGTAACTTCATATCAGAAACATAATATTTTTAACGAATAGAGCTTTCTTTAGGATTCATAGCATTTTGCTCCCAGTTCATTAAACATTTCTATTGCATGTTAGTAGTCATTTCATTTAAAGGTTGAAACAGTCTGCTTTGATACTATTGCTTTCTTTTTAATGCAGACTGAATCTGTGTTATTGAATGGTCCAAAAAAAACTCCACGGTGAAACCTCTGACATTTGCACATTTAATGCTTTGCTATTTATATTAAATCAGTTTTTCCTAAGGAGCCAGAACACAAGAGGTGTACGCTGCTGTGCTCAACCAAACTAACATAATTGTGAAAATACCATTTGATTCTATAATAATGGTGGAGTGTCATCTCCAATTCCATCTGTTTGTTTAATGGCAACGATTATAGCCCTGAACATGTGCAGACAGCTCGTATAGCAAGTACTTTCTTTGTTACAGTCCTTGAGCAAACTTGAGGAAATCCTTGAAGCAACTCTAATGTGACCAGTCATGCATTATCCAGTACAATAACTAAAGATGATGGCTGCAAAGGAACTTTTCAGCCAGAACAAAACAGCTCTAACTAGGTTAAGGTAGTTCACCAGTTTCTTTGAACCACTTGGTCGCCGAGAGCAGTGCTGCAGAGAGAAGAGGGCCTACTTAATGCTCTTAGTGAAGTCACTTGTATCTACTTCATCGCTGCCCGCATCACTTAAAGCTGTTTGCAAAGGCTCTTAAAGTATTTACGAAAAAGCATAAATTGATTTGTTTTGTTCTTTTATTGCTTTTCTTCTATAAAATTTTTCTTTACATCACATGACAGCTTTAGTTCAAATCAGAATTCATTTTTAATGCAGAGTGCAGTTTTATATAAGCGGTATGAATATTGATATCTCTAACTTCAAGTAATCCTTGCATCCCGTCTCTCTCTGTTCCTCCCCCACCCTAGTCATTGTATTAGTTTCACTGTCGTCCTGGTGAGTTTCATTGTCTGTAAATCGTTTTTACCTAGCCCACAGCTAACAATGGCCAGTTTCCTATATCATCGTTACTTTTTTGCATATCTTTCATTCATTTGTTCTATATCTCTCTATATCATCATCTATATCTCCTGTTTACATTTTTCCCTGACTCTCACTGAAGAAGGATCTCGACACGAAACGTCACCTATTCCTTTTCTCCAGAGATGAGTTACTACAGCTTTTTGCGTCTATCTGAAGTGTTATAAAACCAGAGATTCGATTGGACAACAAAAAACTGGATAATAATTTAGTCATTGACTCATAGAGCACAGAAACGGGCCCTTTGGCTCAACTTGCCCATGCTGACCAAGATGTCCCATGTGCACTAGTCTCACCTGCCTGCGTTTGGTCCATATCCCTCTCTTATCAGTTTAGCTTAATTTAATTTACTTTAGTTTATTATTGTCATGTGTACAGAGGTAAAGAGAAAAGCTTTTTTGTTTTGTGCTATCCAATCAGTGAAAAGACTATACAATTACAATCAAGCTGTCCACAGTGTACAGTTACGGGATAAAGGGAATAATGTTTAGTGCAAGATAAACTCCAGTAAAGTCCGATTAAAGATAGTCTGAGTTCCTCCAATGAGGTAGATGAGTTCAGGACCGCTCTCTAGTTGATGATAGGATGGTTCAGTTGCCTGCTAACAGCTGGGAAGAAACTGAAGGTATGCGTTTTCACACTTCCGTGCCTCTTGCCTGATGGGAGAGAGAAGAGGGTATGACCAGGTGAGATGTGCTTCATTATGCTGGTGGCCTTGCTGAGGCAGTGTGATGTGTAGATGGAGTCAATGGAAGGAAGGTTGGTTTGTGTGATGGCCTGGGCCACGTCCTCAACTCTCTGCAATTTCTTGCCGTCTTGGATGGAGCTGTTCCGAAACCATACAGTGATGCATCCCAATAAAATCCTTTCTACGGCGCATCTGTAGAAGTTGGTGAGAGTTGAAGTAAAGGAGTTTGTGTGCTTTTTGGCCATTGCTTCAATATGACTGGTTCAGGCCAAGTTGCTGGTGATATTTACTCCTAAGGAAGACAAAAATGCTGGAGAAACTCAGCGGGTTAGGCAGCATCTATGGAGCGAAGGAAATCGGCACATTTCGGGCCGAAACCCTTCTTCAGACTGATGTGAGAGTGGGGGGGGGGCGGGAAAAAGAAAGGAAGAGGTGGAGCCAGTGGGCTGAGGGAGAGCTGAGAAGGGGAGGAGAAAGAAAGTACATCTAATGACTTGGTTTTCAATTATTTCTACTTTGGCGGCATCAATGTTATACCAAGTTGTGCGTACCGCTTCGCTTCCTGAAGTTGATCACAATCTCCTTTGTCTTACTGACATTGAGGGAAAGGTTGTTATCTCAGCACCAGGTTACGAGGTTCTCAATCTTCTTCCTGGACTCCGTCTCATCATTATTTGATAAACGACCCACTACAATGGTGTCATTTGCGAATTTGTAAATTGAGTTGAATTTGTATTTGGCCGCAAAGTTGTGGGTGCATAAGGAGTAAAAAAGCGGGCTGAGAAAATATCCTATAGAGCACCAGTGTTGAGGATTATTGTAGAAGATGATTTGTCTCCTCTCCTCATAACTGATCGTGGACTGTTGGTCGGGAAGTCGAGGATCCAGTTGCGAAGTGTTATCTGTGTACCTGTCCAAATGTCTTCCAAATGTTGTTATAGTACCTGCCTAAACTACCTTCTCTGGCAGCTCAATCTATAGACCCACCACTCTCTGTGTGAAAACGTTGCCTCAGGCAGAGTTAAGGAATCCTCTGTGGCCGTTCCCCTAGAAACCAAAGTATACCCTTTTGGATACTGTTGAGAGATGTTGGGTCAGGGGATAGCAGTAGCAGCCAGGTCTGGGGAGGGAACGGACAGTTCATGTTTCGGGTCAAAATCCTTCTAAAGGTCATAAGGAATAGGAGTAGAATTAGGCCATTCAGCCCATCATGTCTACGCCATTCATTCATGGCTGATCTATCTCTCCCTCCGAACCCCATTCTCCTGCCTTCTCCCCATAACCTCTGACACCTGTACTAATCAAAAATCCATCTATCTCTGCCTTAAAAATATCCACTGACGGCCTCCACAGTCTTCTGTGGCAAAGAATTCCACAGATTCACCACCATCTGACTAAAGACATTTCTCCTCATCTTCTTCCAAAAGGAACGTCCTTTAATTGTGAGGCTATGACCTCTAGTTCTAGATTCTCCCACTAATGGAAACATCCACTCCACATCCACTCTATCCAACCCTTCTTCATCCCTCCATGATGCTGCATGACCCGCTGAGTTCCTCCAGCACATTGTATTTTGCTCAAGATTCCAGCATCGGCAGTCTTTTGCAGCACCACATATCTAAATTTCTTCATCGGCATTAACGAGCTTTAGCACATATCGAACGGGCTGCAGCATGTGCACCATAAATCTTTATCATACAAATCATTTTCCTTCCATCAAATTTACAAATGATGTCAGTCGCCCTGAGGTTGCTCCCAGTATGTTTAGTTTAGTTTAATTTATTGTCACGTGTGCTGAGGTACAGTGAAAAGCTTTTTGTTGCATGCTAACCAGTCAGCAACATCACTGTACATGATTACAATTAGATTGAGGTTTAAAAGAGTGGAGCGATTGTCATGAGAGATTGCAGATCCACTTCTGGCACTAGAATACCTGGCTTGGGCACCATTTTGGAAAGGACCAAGAATTTTTGAGAAGAATTTATCATTCATTCATCATTTTTGAAAACATTAGCGACGCCGTGGTTGGTGCTGGTTTCCGACGGGAACAGTGACGGACGCACCACACATCACTGTCCTCCAGTTCCTGTGGACTTCTGTCGCTGGAAGTATAGGATTTTGGTGAGTGTGCTTTATCATCATTCCTTACAATGCTATGTACGACAGTGATCACAATTTCTACTGAAGTGTGCATGGCCGTTGGCTCGCTAGAAGCTCATCCGCCCTTTGACAGGTCTTGTTTTTGGTCCTGATGGGGGTCCACAGCCCCCTCCTCACCTGGCAAACCAGGTGGGGGAGACGGTTTAGTCACCGAATATCCGACCATGGAGCAGGTAGCACGGGATTACATGGTAACCGTGGCGGGAGGAACTCCCCCCGACCTGACCTGAGCATGAGAAGAAGATGTAAGAAAATTACCTTACCTGTCCATGAGTTGATTAATCTTGGGACTTGGCATGCAACTTTTGTATTTCTTTGTTTAGTTTTGGAATACAGTGCGGAAATAGGTCCAATTGCTAACCAAGTCCGCGCCGACTAGCGACCCCCGCACATTAACACTATCCTACACACACACTAGGGACAATTTAACATTTATACCAAGCCAATTAAACCACAAACCTGTACGTTTTTGGAGTGACGGAGGAAACTGTAGATCTCAGAGAAAACTCACGCCGGTCACGGGGAGAACTTACAAACTCCGGACAGACAAGCACTCATAGTTAGGATCGAACCCGGGACTCTGGCACTGTAACGCAGTAACCTTACCGCTGTGCCACCGTGGCGTCTCAAACTGAACTTGAACATTAATTTGGCAAGCTGTTTATAATTTTTATCTTGTTAAAATGATAAAACTGATAAAGATCCATCATCTGTTAATCGAGTACTCGTACGATTTCCCAGCATAACTCTCTTATGGGCCTGTCCCACTTACGCGACTTTTTCGGTGTCTGCCGGCACCCGTCATAGGTCGTTGCAGGTCTCCGAAAGTTTTCAACATGTTGAAAATCCAGCGGCGACCAAAACAAGGTACGACTCTTTGGGTGACTACTCACGACCATACATGCTTCACCCCGCGACATGTCGCCGGGGTGTCGCCTGTATGGTCGTGAGTAGTCTTCTCAGTCACCCAAAGAGTCGTTGCGTCTTTCTGGTTGCTGTTGGATTTGCAACAGGTTGAAATTTTTCGGCGACCTGCAACGACCTATAACAGGTGCTGGCAGTCGCCGAAAAAGTCGTATAAGTGGGACAGGCCCCTTAGTTATCCAAACTTTAATATCTTCCATGTAAATACAGTTTTTGAACCAGAAAATAACTAAGGTTGAAACTTGTCTTGAACAAAATACATCATTAGAATAAGAGTTTTGTTTAAGAAGGAACTGCAGATGCTGGAAAATTGAAGGTAGACAAAAATGCTGGAGAAACTCAATGGGTGAGGCAGCATCTATGGAGCTGATCCAAGACATATTTTAAAATGGCAACTTTGTTAAGTTTGACATAATTAGCAAAGTGAACATTTTTGCATAATGTATTTTTAGATACAGTTTTACTGAGGGGTGAATTTGAACTGATACCATTGTTTGGATTAGAGATGGGTGGTTAAACGAACAATTTTAAACTTGGATCAATAAGATCAATTGTATATATAGCAGAAGCTTGCTTGGATACTCACAAGTAATCTACTTTCAGAAGTTGGTTTTAATTCTTGCAGGTGGAGTTCAGGCTAGAAATCATTCGTGACATTAATGAAGTACTTGCAAGTTGAATTTTATTGAGCTCTCAATTTAACTGAATCGAATAACATGGTTGGTCATTTGCACAAAATGTGTTTATAAAGTCACAGCTGCACATTGCACATACCTTCAAAAATTTGGTGCCATTCACTTCAATAACTTTGAATCTGTAAACAGAGAATATATGCATATTTGGCACAGAGACTAAGGATGAATGTCTACAACATCTCCAGCCCTGACTTTCCAGAGCTAGGAAAATCGAAATGGGAAGTGGTGCAAGATTGAGCTACTTTTCAGGTGGACATTTGTCACCTTTGTCACTGGACAGGTACATGGATGGGAAAGGTTTGGAGGGATATGAGCCAAAGGCAGGCAAATGGGACTAGCTTAGCTGGGGCATCTCGAGTCTTGGGTCAGCAAGAACAAGTTGGGCTGAAGGACCTGTTTTGTGCTGTGTAACTCTATGATTGTACGACCTGAGCAAATGCTCACTAGTTGGTGTCTTAGTTCACTATAGCAAATGATTAATCAACTTGATGTGAAACTTTGGAGGATTTCAAGCTGATGCAACCACACACTTCCGAAAGGAAGGTAAGTTGGGAGAGAATGACGTCCCACTGGAAATGGAGGGCAGCCACAGCAGTGGGATCCAGGGCTGTGGTTCCAACAAGTGTACAACAAAGAGCTACATGGGAGAAAGATGTCTTGGAGGTAGATCAGGATGGTGTATAAAATGAAGAAAGCAGACACAAGGTGTCATTAAACTATCTGGCGAATATACTTAAGGACTGAGTCTACACATTACTTTTAGGTGGAGAATTGTAAAGATTAATTGTTCTCTGGTCAAGGAGATTTATATTTATCTCGACCGTGAATGGAGGACCTGTTATTTTGAGACTGTGCCTATCACAACCAGGGGAAACATCATCCCTGCATCCATCCATTCTTGGCCCAAAACAATCTAGCATGTTTCAATGAAATCAGTTGCAAAGTCGAGGAGAATGACACCATTGATCTCTGGCTTAGACAAGCTCCAAGATGTGGCCAATAGATTCATAGTTCTCTGGTATTTTTTGCTGCCTTGGCAATTTCCTAACTCCAAAGTTAGGCCAAAGCTGACAGATGATGCTCATGCCTGCCTACCAAGGTTGGAACCTGCTTTGCCCCCCTTTTCAACTGGAGGAACCATAATGTAATTTCTAAATCCCTCACTGGTAACATTCTGGAGAGTCATCATTTTCAGGTCAGGTCGGGGGGGGGGGGGGGGGGGAGTTCCCCCCGCCACGGGTACCTGCTCCATGGTAGGATAGTCAGCGACTAAACCGTCTCCCCCACCTGGCTTGCCAGGTGAGGAGAGGGCTGTGGACCCCCAGCAGGACCAAAAACAAGACCTGTCAAAGGGCGACTGAGCTTCTAGCGAGCCAACGGCCATCCACACTTCAGTAGAAGTTGCGAGAGCTGTCATACATAGCATTGTAAGGAATGATGGTAAAGCACACACCCCAAAATCCTATACTTCCAGCGGCGGAGGTTCAGCGGAGGAACTGGAGGAACTGGAGGAACTGGAGGACAGAGATGTGTGGTGCGTCTGTCACCGTTCCCATTGGAATCCAGCACCACTGCGTAGCTAATGTTTTCAACGATGATGTGGATGATGATCATTGACCAGAAACAGCTGGCCCTGCCATATAAACACCAATGCTGCAAGCTAAAGGCCGAGACTCCAGAGTGACTCCTTTGTTGTTGGTGAAAATTCTCCTGTACTGATTGCTCAGCCCGCTTCAACAAATGATTGAAAGTGGCCCACAGAACCAACGGCTGACAGACATTTTGAAAGGTTACCTTTGGAAAGGTTACATTCACCCCACAAAGAATTGCTAGTCTTCAGTTCGCCGAACATTTGCGCTCGGTCTGCCAAGGCCTGCTACATCTCCTGGTCGCTGACCATTTTAGCTCCCCTTCCCATTCCCGTAACAATCTTTTTGTTTTTGGCATCCTCCATTGCCAAAGTGGTCACACAAACTAAAGGAACGGCATCTCGTATTCAAGTCAAGTCAAGTCAAGTCACATTTATTTATATAGCACATTTAAAAAACAACTCTCGTTGGCCAAAGTGCTTTACATTTGTTATAAGAATAGCACAAACAAAACAAACTACGTACATATATACATGTAGCCCTCACTCAGAGGACGTCAGGAAAGGCTTGGGAGTATAGATAAGTCTTTAGTCTTGACCTAAAAGAGTCGATGGAGGGGGCAGTTCTGATGGGAAAGGGGATGCTGTTCCACAGTCTAGGGGGTGCAACCGCAAAGGCGCAGTCGCCCCTGAGCTTATGCCTAGACCGTGGGATATTCAGCAACCCCAAGTCGGCTGATCTGAGGGGCCTGGAGGTGGAGTGGTGGGTGAGAAGACTTTTTATGTAGGTGGGGGCAAGCCCATTGAGGGCTTTGTAGACATGGAGGAGAATCTTGAAGTTTATACGGAACCGTACAGGGAGCCAGTGGAGAGAGGCCAGGATCGGGGTGATGTGGTCCCTTTTTCAGGTGCCGGTCAGGTGTCTCGCTGCGGCGTTTTGGACCAGTTGCAGGCGGGACAGGGAAGATTGGCTGATGCCAGTGTAAAGGGAGTTGCAGTAATCTAGGCGGGAGGAGATGAATGTGTGGATGATATTTTTGAGGTCATCAAACTGGAGGAATTGTTTTATTTTAGCTATCGTCCGAAGATGAAAGAAGCTAGCTTTTACCACGGCATTGACTTGTTTGTCAAATTTCAGTGCTGAGTCAAATATCATGCCAAGGTTTTTGACGTGAGGTTTGAGTAGTGGGGTAAGACTTCCAAGGCTGCCTGCTATCATTTTGATTGAGTCCGAGGGGCCGAGAAGGATGACCTCAGACTTACTCTCGTTTAGTTGGAGGAAGTTCTGGGCCATCCAACACTTTATATCCTCGAGGCAGTGGGTAAGGTTAAACAGATTTGATTGGTTTTTGGGCTTCAGGGGGAGATAGAGTTGTGTATCGTCTGTGTAGCAATGGAAGGAAATGCCGTGCCTTTCAATGACTTGGCCTAAGGGGAGCATATACAGGGAGAAGAGAATGGGGCCAAGGATGGAACGTTGTGGAACCCCGCAGAAGAGATTAGCTGGGGAGGAGAAAGAGTTGCATATGTTAGTCGAGAAACTCCTACCTTTGAGGTAGGAGATGAACCAGCTCAGGGCAGTGCCATCAATACCAACCCCATACCGGAGACGGTCAATTAGGATGGTGTGGTCGACAGTATCAAATGCTAGCTTAGGTAGTAGGTTTCATGGTGGTGATCAGTTTTACAAGGGAGGGTAGTGTAACGGGCTGGAAACAGTCTAATTTTGAAGAGCAGACCAATGAGACAGCCAGGTCACGGGTGGGAGGGGAAATATTCGTTCTTATGTTCTTTACCTTGCTGGTGAAAAATGTGGTAAATTCCTCGCACTTAGCAGGGGACATAGTTAAGCTGGTGCTGGTGGCAGGACAGATGATGGAGGTGATGGTGCTAAAAAGGACCTTGGCATTTTGTGCGTTTTTGGAGATACGGGTGGAAAAATATTTAGTTCTTGCAGATTTTACTGCTTCCTGGTATTTGTGAAGATTATTTTTCAGGAGTTCTTTTTTTTTTTTTTTTTTTTTTTTTTTTTTTTTTTTAATTTTTATTTATTAGAAGTACATTACATCACAGCCACATACATTAATACTCGTCATTTATATCTTCTTACAATTAATGTACTCCCTTTATTTATTTTTTTACACTAAAGAAAGAAAAGATTGAAAGAGAGAAGAAAGTGAAGGAAAAAGTGCAGGTGTAGAAAAGTGTAGAAAATGTAACAACAAAAAAGGACGAAGACCCTATGAGAGCGAAATTAAAAACAAAAAGAAAAAGAGTTAAGAAATAGGCCCTAAGAAAAGAAAAGAGAAAGAGAAAAAAAGAAAAACAAATGTTTTTTTTTGAGCATCACGTAAATAGGACATACCAACTCTTCAACTATCATCCCCCCTTACCCGACCTCAATTTTTTATTTTTTTAAAGTACTTTTGCACCCTATGTTTGTAATAATTCTATAAATGCAGACCACGTCAGGTGGAAGTGATCTGGTTTACCTGCTAGGAGGAGTCTTATCTCTTCAAGGTGTAGTGTTTCAAACATATTTGAAATCCACATATTTATAGTTGGTATTGGAGCCTTCTTCCAAAATTTTAGAATTAGCTTTTTTCCAGTTATTAACCCATAATCCATTAATTTCTTTTGAAACACATTTAGTTCTGGATCATCTTCCGTTATTCCGAAGATAATCCATTCTGCTTTGGGTATCAGTCTTGTTTTAAATAACTTTGTAAAGATTTCAAAAATTTCATTCCAAAATTTTTGAATTTTTGTACAGAAGACAAATGAGTGCGCTATAGTTGCTTCTTGGGATTGACATTTATCACAAATAGATGATACGTTTGGGAAAATTTTATGAATTTTAGTTTTCGAATAATATAATCTATGTAAAATTTTAAATTGTATTAAAGTGTGTCTTACATTAATCGAGCATTTATGTACTTTTAATAAGTATTCATTCCAACTTTCCTTTGAAATTTTAATAGCTAACTCTTGTTCCCAGTCTCTTCTGATACCCTCCGTAGATGGTATTTGTACATTTAAGATAATATTGTACAAATATGATATTAAGTTTGCTGATTCCGCTTTTATCTGCATTGCCTCGTCCAGTACATCTGCTGGGTTATTATGATGATCTTTTATATATTTTTTCAAATAGTCGCATATTTGAAAGTATTTAAAATATTGATTATTTCCGAGTTTATATTTTATTTGTAATTGTTGAAATGAAAGTAATTTTCCAGTTTCATACAAGTCACCAAGCGTTTTAATTCCTAGTCTATCCCATTGTGTATAAGCTTTATCTATAATAGAAGGACTAAACGAAGGGTTATTGACTATAGGTAATAAAAGTGATAAGTTTCTTAATTTTAAATTTTGTTTTATTTGTTTCCAAATACGGATTGTACTATGAATAATTGGGTTCTTATTATAGTTTATGTTATTCAATTTCATTGGAGAGAGGAGGATCGCTCCAATGTTTCTAGAGGAGCAATCCTCTTTCTCCATTACAATCCAGTCTACTTGCTGGGCGGAGTTATCCATCAGTTGAATCATGTTTTTAATATTTACTGACCAATAATAATACATAAAATTGGGTAGTGCTAGACCCCCCAATACTTTAGATTTATTCAGATGGGTTTTTTGTATTCTATGTGATTTATAGTCCCATATAAAATTAGTGATATCTGAGTCGAGTTTTTTAAAAAACTTCTTAGGTAAGTATATAGGAATTGATTGAAATAGGTATAAAATTTGTGGTAAAAAGATCATTTTTATTGCGTTTATTCGGCCTATTAAAGACATCGGAAGCGTTTTCCAGAATTTAATTAATGTATTCAGTTTATTAAGTAGGGGGTCAAAATTTGCCCTGAGCATACCTTGATATGCTCTGGTAATTTCGATTCCCAAATATTTAAATTTTTCTGTAGCTATTTTAAAAGGGAATTTTAAAAGATGTGTTGAATCTTTCGGTTTTATTGACATAATTTCACTTTTATTCCAATTTATTCTATATCCAGAAAAAGATCCGAAGTCTTCAATTAAATTTAATATATTTGGTATAGTGATTTGAGGTTTTGTAATATACAATAATATATCATCCGCGTATAAAGATATTTTATTATATGAGTCTTTAGTATTATATCCATGAATATCAGGGTGTATTCTAATTTTTTCTGCTAGCGGTTCAATAATGAGAGCAAACAGCTGTGGTGATAATGAGCATCCTTGTCTATTTCCCCTTGATAGTTGAAATTTCGAGGATAATATGTTATTAGTAAGTATTCTAGCTGTAGGTTTGTTATATAGTAACTTAATCCATAAAATAAAATTCTCTCCCAGTTGAAATTTTTGTAATACTTTATCCATATAATTCCATTCTACTTGATCAAATGCTTTTTCAGCATCCAGCGAAATAATTGATAATTCTTGATCTTCAGATTTGTGTGAGTGCATTATGTTGAGTAGACGTCTCATATTATTAGAAGAGTATCTCTTAGGGATAAACCCTGTCTGATCTGGGTTTATTAATTTACTAATGTATTTACTTAATCTTCTGGCTAATGTTTTCGCTAATATTTTTTGATCTGTGTTTAACAATGCTATAGCTCTATATGAGCCAGGTTCTTCTAAATCCTTATTTTTCTTAGGTATTAATGTAATCGTTGATTCCGCTAATGTATCAGGTAGTATTCGTTTTTTAAAAGCGTATTGGTACATTTTTTGTAATCTTGGTATTATTTTATCATAAAAGTTTTTATAAAATTCATTAGTAAATCCATCAGGGCCTGGTGTTTTTCCATTTTTTAGTGAGTTTATTGTATCTTCTAATTCCTTAATTGAGATTTGTGCACCCAGTTCCTCTTGTTCCTTCAGCTCTAACTTTGGAAGATTACAGGTATCCAAGAACTTTGTGATATTATTGGAATCAATTATCGTTTTAGATGTATACAAATTCTCGTAAAATTGCGCAAATCTTTTATTAATATCCTTCGGTGTTGTTAATAATTCCCCTTTATCTGATTTGATCTTTGGTATAGTATGTTCCTTTTCTCGTTTTTTTAGCTGGCGAGCCAAAAGTTTATGCGGTTTATCCCCAAATTCAAAGTGCTCTTGTTTTGTAATTTGAAAAAGTCTTATAAGTTTGGCAGATAATAATTTATTTAATTTAAATTTTAAAATTATTATTTTATTATGTTTATCTATTGATGGATCTTTAGCATTATCTATATCCATTTCTCTAATAAGTTCTTCTAACTGTCTTTGTTCATTCTTATTCTTTTTATTTTGAAAAGCTTGATATGAAATTATAATACCCCTAATGTATGCTTTAAAAGATTCCCAAAGTAAAGTAGGCGATATATCTGAAGTATCATTTGTTTGAAAAAAGACCTCCATTTGTTCTTTTAAATATATACTCGCTTGTGGATCTTTTAAAATTTGAGAGTTAAATCTCCAGAATGAATTATTCTTAGACAATCCTTCCAGTTTTAAAAAGAAAGTTAGTGGAGAATGGTCTGAAATTGAATTTGTATGATATATTGCATTAGATGTTTGGGGGATTAATTTTGTATCCAGCAGAAAGTAGTCTATACGTGAGTATGTCTTATGTACCATTGAGTAAAACGAATATTCCCTGCCAGTTGGATTCACAATTCTCCAAACATCTGCTATATTAGTGTTGTTTATGTAGGTATTGAGGAGTTCCCCAGTTTTCGATTTCATATTCCCTCTCTGTTTTTGACTTGATTTATCTAAGTACGGGTCTAAAACACAGTTAAAGTCTCCGCCTATTATAACATTTTGATAGTTTGACTCTGCAATTATATTGAAGATTTTATTGAAAAAGTGGGGGTTATCAAAGTTAGGGGCATATATATTTTTCAGGAGTTCAAAGGAAATTTGAAGCTTATCAGATTTGTACTTCCGTTCTGATTTTCTGCATTCTCTTCTTAGGGCTCTGGTGGTATCATTGAGCCACGGCTCGCCTTTAGGCTTAGGCTTTTTCATTTTAAGAGGAGCAACAGAATCCAGGACGGAAGAACAGGTATTATTGAATAAAGAAATTAGGTCATCGGTACTGAGATGGGCGGTGGACGCCTCAATAGTGCAGATGTCGGGGGCGGCTATGAGAGCCTCAGAGAACTTACTGGCCGTCGTGGAGTTAACGTAGCGAGCAGGGAGATGGGATTTTGAGAGATGGTATTCCACTTAGGTAACTTAAAATCCAACAGTTTAAACAGTGAATTTGCCAATTTTAAGTAATATCCCCTCCCCCCCACCACCTCCCCGCTGTATTTTGTGCCCCCTACTCTGGTGCGCTCCCGTTTCTCCCACTATCCCATATTTCTTAAACAACACCATATGCTTCCACCTACAGTATATCCCTCCCTCTGTATTTCACTCCATTTCTCTCACACACCCGGTGAACAGGCCCGACTCGCCCGCCACAGACCATCTATGGAGGAGGTCTCGCCCACCCTATAGAAAACCCGCTCGTGGGCCCGGACTCCGAATCAGCCTTGAGCCACAAGCATCGAGGGACCGGGCCACCGAGAGTGAGCTGCAATGGCAGGAGTAATGGGAGGGCCACCAGGAACAAAGGGGGACGGGGCACGGGGACCGCCGGAAACATAGAAACATAGAAAATAGGTGCAGGAGTAGGCCATTTGGCCCTTCGAGCCCGCACCACCATTCAATATGATCATGACTGATCATCCAACTCAGTATCCTGTACCTGCTTTCTCTCCATACTCCCTGATCCCTTTAGCCACAAGGGCCACATCTAACTCCCTCTTAAATATAGCCAATGAACTGGCCTCAACTACATTCTGTGGCAGAGAATTCCAGAGATTCACCACTCTCTGTGTAAAAAATGTTTTTCTCATCTCAGTCCTAAAAGATTTCCCCTTTATCCTTAAACTGTGACCCCTTGTTCTGGACTTCCCCAACATCTGGAACAATCTTCCTGCATCTAGCCTGTCCAACCCCTTAAGAATTTTGTAAGTTTCTATAAGAACCCCCCTCAATCCTCTAAATTCTAGCGAGTACAAGCCGAATCTAACCAGTCTTTCTTCATATGAAAGTCCTGACATCCCAGGAATCAATCTGGTGAACCTTCTCTGTACTCCCTCTATGGCAAGAATGTCTTTCCTCAGATTTGGAGACCAAAACTGTACGCAATACTCCAGGTGTGGTCTCACCAAGACCCTGTACAACTGCAGTAGAACCTCCCTGCTCCTATACTCAAATCCTTTTGCTATGAATGCTAACATACCATTCGCTTTCTTCACTGCCTGCTGCACCTGCATGGCTACTTTCAATGACTGGTGTACCATGACACCCAGGTCTCGTTGCATCTCCCCTTTTCCTAATCGGCCACCATTCAGATAATAGTCTACTTTCCTGTTTTTGCCACCAAAGTGGATAACCTCACATTTATTCACATTATACTGCATCTGCCATGCATTTGCCCACTCACCAAGCCTATCCAAGTCACCTTGCAGCCTCCTAGCATCCTCCTCACAGCTAACACTGCCCCCCAGCTTCGTGTCATCCGCAAACTTGGAGATGTTGCGTTCAATTCCCTCGTCCAAATCATGAATATATATTGTAAATAGCTGGGGTCCCAGCACTGAGCCTTGCGGTACCCCACTAGTCACTGCCTGCCATTCTGAAAAGGACCCGTTTACTCCTACAAAGGGAGAGGGGCGGGATTTGGCGGGGGAGGGGGAGGAGAGGGGTGCTGCTGCCACGTGTGGCGGCAGGCAGTAAATAGGATTATCCAAGCCTTTCACTATTCTGTACATTTCAATGAGGTCCCCTCTCAATCTTCTAAACTCCAGTGAGTTCAGGTCCAGTGCCGTGAAACGCTCACCATATGCTTCTACTGCCTCGAATGATGTGTTGCAAACTTCTTGGAGAGCAAACATATAATTTAAGCCGTTGAATTGTTAACAAAACACTAAAGTAGTAGTTTGGACACCATTTAAAGGAAGCTCATTGTAAAATTGCATTCAGAAAATGTGCAGATTCCTTATGCTGCGTGAAGCCATGAGTCAGTTCCAATAATGTTGACAGCTACACCAATCCTGGCTGTGGTTCTAACTTAAATAGTTTTACACAATCCCTTTCTCCATATACAGTACAGTGATTCCAAATTACATAGAAATGAGCAAACCCACAAACTTCACAGGTATGATCCTGGTGCATCAGGTTTTAACGGACAATAACCAGACCCCAGACTAATTAACCTGGGAGGTGAACTCAAATACTACTACGTCAGCGGGTGAATTTAAATTGACTTAATACTCTGCAATTAAACTTTAAAGTTACTGGGTTTTTTGAAAAATCCGTCTGGTTGATCAATGACTTTCAGCAGAGGAAATCTGCCAATTTAGACACAAAAAGCTGGAGTAACTCAGCAGGTCAGACAGCATCTCTGGAGACTTCTTGGAGAGCAAACCCATAATTTAAGCCGTTGAATTGTTAACAAAACACTAAAGTAGTAGTTTGGACACCACCTCTCTCTTACCTCATCCTATCCGAATGTCCATAGCCCCAAATTGTCTCTCAAGATGAAATTTCTCTCGATTTAATTCACTAAATATTCCCCTCATGGTGTTATCTACTTGCCACAGAGGAAACTGAGCAGTTTGAGTGAGTGTTTTGCAGAACAATCCCCTTCAGTCTGTTTACCTGAGTTTTCAATCAACTGTATCTTTAATTCTCCATGCCACTCGCCTTTGGATTTTCTTGTCCACTGTTCCAAAGAAGTTCAAGGAAAAGTTGTTCATCTTCTGACTCAGCACAGAACAATCTATCAGATTTAACATTAAATTCATTGATGTCACATTATCAATATTTCCAGTATTTTCACTTCATGTTTAGATACATAGATACATAGAAAATTGGTGCAGGAGTAGGCCATTCGGCCCTTCGAGCCTGCACCGCCATTCAATATGATCATGGCTGATCATCCAACTCAGTATCCCGTACCTGCCTTCTTGGTTTCTTGTAGTCATTGTTCTTCTTCAGAGAACACCAGTTAATTTGCTTCAATTCCTACTTAAACCTTCTCCAGATATGTCATCAATAATTTATTTAATCTCTTCACTACTTTCTCATCCAGTTTTATCACTACTCCTGCTATTAAATAATGTCTGCTTTCCAGCTACTACAGCCATTATATTGTTCTCTCTGTAGTCTTCCCTCTTTTCTTTTAAGATTAGTCATCTCTAAATGTTCACTTTTCTGACAGAAGATCATCATCCTGAAATGTTAGCTCCATTTTTCTTTCCACAGGTGTCTGACTTGCAAAATATTTTAGCATTTTCTTTATCTCGTTTCAGACTTTATTTATATCTGAAAATATTTTTTAACAAAAGAATAGGCATTATCTGTCATTCCAATTTGGTCAGCATGTTTTTGCCAAACTTCTACTGAAGGTCAAGCAGAATCTGGAAGGGAACAGACAGGCGACGTTTTGGGTCAAGATCCTTCTTCAGACTGAGTCCGAAGAAGGGTCCCAATTCAGAATGTCGTCTGTTCATTCCCTCCCCAGATGCTGCCTGACCTGCTGAGTTCCTCCAGCACTTTGTCTTTTGCTCAAGATTCCAGCATCTGCAGCTTTTGTGTGCAGCTTTCACTGCAGGTCTGCTGGCAAATTTGAGCAACAGGCCTTAGTACACTTGGATTCTACCCCCCCCCCCTTACAAAAAAAACCCAAATTTTCTGGGAAGCCAAATCCCTAATTGCCCTAGAGAACATCTTGTACATGTGCAGAACACTCAGATCTGCAGTGGTCATACTACACCACTGGCAATTCAACAAATGTTATAATGTTGTTGCCCTACTCCAGTTTGATTACAGTGGTGGATACAGTCCTAGTTTCTGAGCAATGCTCCATATGTTTGTGATAGAACCCAAATGAATTTTCCAGAAGAATCCTGGCAAGGGGCACCGTCGAACAATTGTAATAAAAGGCATGTGGAAACTGTAATGGTTAGTGGCTAAAGTGATTTATTGCAGGTTTAACTCATGGTTGGATGGATCAATTATAATAATTATTATATCTGTCCCCTGAACATTGTACATTTTTTTGATTAATACTATGACTATTTTTTTAGATAACATAAACAGCATACAGTTTTTGCTACATGAAGTATTTAAGGATATAATTCTCAGTTAAATTTAATGGAATTAATTATCTTTTCTGTACACTTAATGCACAGTGTGGTGACATGTGTGCATTGAACTCTACTTCTGAAAATTAGGAGTTACATTTCAGAAGGGATATTTAATACCCATAATTTAGTACAACATATATTAGCACATTCAACAGAGGATGAATTTCTGCCCTTTCTCAATCCAATTGAATGCATTATTCACATTGCAGTTTATCACGCACACACAGTGCCATTGCGCTGAACTGTCAACCTCATTTCCCTTCTGAGGGTTATTTTAATCTCAAAGATTGGAGGGAGCCACTGGCTTCGACGGACGCGAGTAGTGGGCCGGTAGGAGAGAGCCCTAGATATTGCCTCCAGCGCCTTCATGGTCGCCAGCAGAGGCACCCCTGGGATGCAAAGGCGGTCGGGCAAGGAGAGGGACATTAGTTCGTGGGCCGAGTAGGTCAAGGGCTCTGCAGCTTACCTGGGAGCCTTTCCTGTACATCGAGCGGGTCGACTGGGCTTTGGACATTTTGGCCGAAATACGGCGACTTGTGCATGTCTGATCTAGGCATAAAGGATAGTAAGATTAAACGAGAACTTACCTAAGTTTGAAGTTTGATCTTTATTTTATGAGGAGTTACGTAGGTGATTACGTGAAGAACCCCGCCAGTGCGCCTGCGCGTCAATCTTCAAAGCAGCGGTGTGAAATCACAAAAAACAACAACCGAAGTAATATAGTCTCATAATAAAACGAGTAATACAAGAACTTCCATCTGACCTTTATGATAGAGGGTAGGGTCGTGGCGGGCACGTAATCACCTACGTAACTCCTCATAAAATAAAGATCAAACTTCAAACTTAGGTAAGTTCTCGTTTAATCTTACTATTTTACTTCGGAGTCACGTGAGTGACTACGTGAAGATTTTAAAGCTTTGTGATTTCATGCCGTAGATCAATCCCGGCTTCTTACTGCATAGATTGACTCGTAACGAGAATAATCAATCATGCATTCATAATAACATTTGTACCACAAACGCAGTAATTCATTTCAATAATGAAATTAATCAGATCCCCTTTAAACCAGAGGAATTTACACAGAACTTAAAATAGTTTCTGCACACAATCCGGCATTAACAATAGGCCGATGGTAAAAATGTTGAAACATCAACTCATTGAACCATCCGGCGGTTGCGAGGATATGGTCGACGGGGGCGTCTTATGCCCTGGCCGCCGACCTTTCTGCTGCCGTAGTCGAGTAAGACGTAAAAACATAAGTGTTAATACCAGCAGCTGTTATGACTTCTTTTATCCATCAGGAAATAGTCAGTATTGAAACTCTATTGTGTGGTTTCTTGTGTGTGATTAACAACCCAGTTTCCGTATTTCTTAAATTCTTTGTGACCTCAATGCATTGTCACAAATATGTCTTAACACAGAGACAAGGATCATTTGGATATGTTGCTAGCATAATTTTAAATCCCGTCACATCTGGCCTAATTTGCTTTAATAGATCATAGATATAGAATGTAACCTTGTCTTCAGTTACTTCCATAGTGTCTATTTGTAATTTTCCAAGTGTTTGCACTCGTTGTGCTGTCACTCATGCCATAAGCATGAATACTTTCATCCTGAGCTTGACCAAAGGTAAAAACACATTTGGTGACCATTCACGAAGTAGTTTCAGTACCACACTTACATCCCAGATTGTCATGTACCTAGGTTTCGGTGGTTTGGACTTAAAGATTCCTTTCATTAGTCTGGAAAGAATTGGGTGTGACCCAATTGGGTTTATTTCTGAATCCAGAACCAAATATGAGGGCAATGCACTTATGGCTGAATTAATTGCACTACAACTCAGACCTTCATCATAATAAAGTTTTGACAGAAATTCTAAACATTTGAAATATCTGCAGTACTTTATTGCACATTCTTTTGTACACAGAACTCTTCCCATTTCTTAATACAAGACAGGTACTGTTTTTGAGTGCTCTTCCTCCAGGCTGCCGTAAGCATGTCCACAGTACGCCCAGACAGTCCTCGTCCCAGAAAAGGCATTCTTAAAAGCTGCAAATCAACAAATCCAAACGATCATATAATGGATGTTGTTACCCTGTTACAGGGTGCAGCAATAAATTACTCCTTTTTGGGACTTTCATCAACATTTGTGTTGTTAATTCTAATATCAACAGATACCATGGCTGTGTAGGCCAATCTGGTACTACCAATACCCTTGAAGCAGCATCTTGCCTGATTTTAAGCAAACATTGGCTTATGAGGCAGAAAGGTGGAAATATATATGAAAACATACCACCCCAATGTAGCGAGAAAGCATCAATCGCCACTGCTCCTGGATCTGGTTTCCATGAGACATATCTCGATAGCTGATGATTCAAGTCGATGTCGGGCATTCCAAATCTGATTACTATATCATTGAATACCTCTTGATTCAACATCCATTCTTTATTATCATGGAACGTTCATGACCTGGTGTCTGCTATTGTGTTCATTCTACCTGGTAGATAGATAGCTGAAATCCAAATGTTCTTTTCAATATACCAAGACCAAAGTTGATTTAACCATTTTGTCGCATGACACCGACTTAATTCCACCCATATCATTAATATAGGCAACTGCTGTTGTGTTTATTAATTTGAACTTGAACCTTCCTTTTAGTTGTGTTAGAACCATAAGCTTGGAGTCCATAGAAACCTCCTAAAAACTCCAAATAGGTAATTCCCCATGTCTGCAGTAACAATAACTCTTCCTGATTCCATCTGCCTCCGCAGCTAGATGTTAAGTCAGTTGCACCCCATGCTAGTGCACTGTCATCAGTTTGTAATATCATGGAAGGTTGTTCAATCAGCACTTTGCCTGAACTGCTTGAGACATGTAGAATCCACCACTGCAGATTAGAAACAGCATTGTTGTTACTTGCATGGTTCCATCAAAATGACCAGCATTTACTCTCAGTGCCTGTTCTTTGATTCTCTGCAGCTGTTGATAATGTAATGGTCCATACTGGACTGCTGGGAATCTACTAATTTTCCCAGTACTCGAGCCACCTGTCTGATTAGAGGTTTTTGCTCATTTAACAGATTACTGCAATCTTTAATCAACTCCACCCTTTTTTCACTGGGCAAAGTAATTTGCATTTGGGCTGAATCAATTGTGAACCCCAAATAATCAATCGAGGTACATGTTTTTAACCTTGATTTCTTTGGATGAATTTAGAAACCCCCAAACTTTCAAAAGTTTGATTTCATAACTGCAACCGATGCTTCTGTTGACTGTTTTGTCCTTCCTATAATCAGGACATCATCCAGGTATGCCATTAGTACATGCCCCTGGCTCTCAGCAACCCCAGAATTGATTTTAACAATTTTATGAATATTCTGGGAGCGAACGTTAACCCATTAGGCAAAGCTGTGAACTGCCCTAATTGGTTCATCCATGTAAATTTAAGATACTTCATATCTCGCAAGTGAACAGACACTGAACAAAAGGATTCAGACTTTTGTTCAGCTACATCCTCCATCCTTTTTTGATCGAGGGAATATATTTGACCCAAATTGGTGAATTTGGTAGACTGATTCTTCAATAACACCTTTTATATATATAGGGTTTTGAAGCGCAGCTTGAACCTCCATTACTTCGCAAAGTGGAGAGTTCTGCTAGGAACATGCTGGACAGGCAAATCATAATTTGGATTGAATTCAATTAGAAATCCTTGTATATTATTCAGAATGACCACATCTGAAGTAATCTTCCTCCAATGTTTATAGAAGAGACGTAATCTGCCTCCAACTTTTGGACTTAATCCAGTTAGTATGTTCCCATGAGAAACAGGTCCACCTACCTCTTGAGTCATTTGAGTATTCTGAGATCCCTGGATTCTCCCGGAAGCACCACCACTGGTTCTTACTCCCGCTGCAGGCCGCCAGCTACGTCCCTGCGTTGATGAGTGACTTGGTCCTGGTCTAGGATCCGTATGACGTCTGAAAGGATACTTCCTCTTTACAGACTTTGTAACCATTGATGTTTTTATCAATCCTGTTTTCGCTTCATCTTCCAACTCTTTAATACGTCTCCCGAGATCCTCTCCAAAGAGTAAGTTTGGTAATTGTATATTACTTGTTTTGCAGAGTGCTGCGAATTTCGGATTCATAGTAGGCAGTATAGCACCTTCCTCAGATAATTGATCTCGAAGTGGGTGCTGCATAGCAACCCCAGTGCTTCCTGATGCAACTTCGTCATCTCTTGGCTGTTATCTGCTATTCTGGTAAAAGCAGTTATTCCAGAACCCAGCAGCTGTAATATTCTCTGCAACTGATTCCAGATAATTTGGTTCACTGCTGCTGCTTTCAGCAACCCACAGTTACTTGGGGTCTCCTGCTTTCTTGCAGTCTCATCCATCTCCTGCTGTTCCAGCTGATGGTAAACCAAGTAATTTATTAAGGAGGCCAGTTCTTCTCCTAATGGCTCTCCTGACCCTGACGGGGCAGCGAATCCTACTGCCAGCACATCTGGCAGCTGCCGTTCATCGCCTTGTACAGCCTCACCGTCAGAGTCGGTGTCTGAAATCTCATGACCCGTAGCATGCTCCTCATCCCTGAGGGTGCATTCCATCAGCCCTGTGCCAGGTGCTGTTGAGCTGCTTCCAGTAGCTTGGATTTCAGTACACTCCTTCCTGAGTGAACTTTGCTCCAAGAGCCTATGTAAAAGGCTTTCTATTTGGGCAATACGCTCGAAAGCAGTATCTAGCCCTGTACCAGGAGCTGTTGAGCTACTTCCAGCAGCTTGGATTTCAGTACACTCCTCCCTGAGTGAACCTTGCTCCAATAGCCTATGTAACAGGCTTTCTATTTGGGCAATACGCTCGAAAGCAGTATCTAGCCCTGGAGCTAATTCCATTGCCTGGGACTCCCTCCGTGGGCCGTTGAGATTTAAACTTCGTCTTTTGCCCGACAGGCGCTGACTGTGTTTTCACCAGCCCCAGGTCCACAGTCGCTATGCTCACCGCTGGTGACTGTACCGGGGTTTAGAGGCGGTTGGTCTCTAACCGCGGACTCCCGACTTTCCCGACTTTCTGTCGGCTGTGTCGTTCGCCTCTTCCCCCTGCCCGTTTTTTCCCATGGCATCTGTGGAAAAAAATCCCCACAGACCCACAGTAAACGGACCTGGAAAACATGAAAAAAGTTTCTACTTACCTTGTAGTTGAAAAACTACAAGCCCCTGGAGGAGCTCTGCTCGTCACGTCCATTTGCGTCAAGGCGTCTGACATAATGACGCGCAGGCACACTGGCGGGGTTCTTCACGTAGTCACTCGCGTGACTCCAAAGTAAAATTATACTGTGCAGTGCAAACATGACAATAAAGCAGCATTGAACCATTGAATTAAAATAGCAATGTTAGAAAATGTTGAGATTTTAAAAATAAAGTCTGTAATTTATCCCATCAGATAAAGCATAAAAAGAAGTTTAATTTGACACCTAATTCACTTTCATATCTTCAGTATTAAAAAAGCTATGGCCATTATCATACCCGGAAATTAGCATCTTGTTCCCTATTGCTTTTCCATTGACTTAACACAAAAGCTGTGATCGAGGACAGTCAAAAGCCCATAACTTTCTTAAAAATTAAGAGAACTGAAAGAAATTTTCAGTTATTATAGATTGAAGCATTCTGAAACAAATATGAAACAATCTTACTTAGATGACATGAAATTAAAGCAAATAATTAGTTAGTTACCTAATTGTAGCTAATTACAAAATTCAATTACTAGATCTAAACATCTATCAATTTCTTAAGAATAGATTAACATTTTTAAATAGCCTAAGTGTCCAAATAACATTCACACAAGAATTCACAATATAACATATTTTTTAAATCTCATTGTCATGGATTTATAGGCCAAATGGAAGGAATTTAATGTTTAATACCTGTAAATTAATGGCCATTTAAATAATCTTGCGAATGGGGATTTCTGGAACGCGATCAATTGGAACATTGATTTGCGGTGAATTTAACCCCTTATCGGCATGAAAAATTCTGCCGTTAGTTCGGGGAAAAGAATTACCGTTTCGCATTAGAAAATGTGAATTAAAGGCTTCTTAAGAAGCACTTTTATACATTAAAATAAACTACTTTTGTTTACCTGTCCCGTGTGTGAAATCCGTCCCCTTTGTCGGCGTTGGCGGCTTCAGAAGCTGATTTTAAAATGACTCCAGCGCTGACATTGTCGATCGAATAAAAATTAAAAAAACACAAAACGCCCGTCGGAATGATTTTTCAGCAAACGCTTGCACTCCAACGAAATATTAACCAGGACAAGGTAGGAGAAACCCGCTTTTTAACCCCGCCCCCCCTCTTAAAGGCGCCAAAATCGCGCACACGGCCAGTGGCAGAATTGCAGCGCCGCTGAAGGTAAGTATTGTAACATACCTAATTAAAATCCACAATAAAAAATCATATCTTAAATTACATACATATATAAATAGGTGAAAAATATATTCAAATCTAATATATATGTAGAAAATTCTGTTGATGATATTAAAGGGTAAAGACTGAAAAAATATGAATGATGTACCTTTGTTGTTTTAACACAAGCACAAATCCATTTATGGTTAAGAGTGTCATTGGTTCTGCTCAATTCACATTCGAGAGCCAAGAGTGTTTAATTGTCAATGTACCGACAACGGAACAATGAAATTCTTACCTGCAGCAGCATAAAAGTCCTGTAAACACAATACTCATAGATAATATATAATAAACAGAAGTTCAATACATTAACAAGCTCAAAATTAACAAGCACAAAAAAGTCTGAAATCCTTAATGCAATCAAAGTCAGTCCATTGCTCATAGCTTAATTAGTGTTGTGTAGGGTTCAAGAGCCATTGAGTCATACAGCGAGGAAACAGGCCAATTGGCCCAACTTGCCCACGCCGACCAACACGTCCCATCTACACTAGACCCACCTGCCTGCGTTTGGCCATATCCCTCTAAACGTGTCCTACCCATGTACCTGTCTAAATGTTTCTTAAGCCTTGAAATAGTACCTTCCTCAAATATCTCCTCTGGCAGCTCGTCCTATACACCTACCACCATTTGTGTAAAAAAGTTACCCCTTCGGTTTCTATTAAATCATTGCCCCCTCTCCTTAAACCTCTGTCCATTGGTTCTATTAAATCTTTGCCCCCTCACCTTAAACCTCTGTCCGCTGGTTCACAATTCCTCAACTCTGTGCATTTACCCCATCTATTCCTTTCATGATCTTATATACCTTTATAAGATCAGCCCTCATCCTCCTGCGCTTCAAGGAATAATGTCCTAGCCTGCTCAACCTCTCACTATAGCCTAGTGCCTCGAGTCCTCGCAAATCTTCTCTGCACCCTTTCCAGCTTAACATAATCTTTCCTATAACACGGTGACCAAAATTGAACACAATACTCTACTTGTGGCCTCACCAATGTCTTATACAATATAAGTGCAGTATGACCTCCCAACTTCTATACTCAATACTCTAACTGATGTCGGCAATATGCCACTTTCAAAGAATTGTGTACCTGCACTCCTAGATCCCTCTGCTCTACAAAATTCCCCAGATGGTTGTTTAGCAGCTATTCTTGAACCTGGTGATCACCGTTTTCACCCGCCATGCTATTTTCCAGATGGTAGGAGTAAACATGAGCATGGCCAGGAACGTGTGGGTATTTATGCCTTCTACTGTATATATCCAACCAGACAGCAGACTCCACTGATTTGACTTCCAAACCATAAATATTGACCAGAAAATTAGTGTGTCCGAGCAATGTATGTCAAAAGTATGTTGGTGTCCACAAGATCTCAGGAAGTGATGTCATATATCAGCCACAAATTACTGCATGGTGTTGTTTCCGTTCTGGTTTTACAGGTTGCAATCCTATCAAGGCATGAGATTAGTTTAAATATGAAGTGAATGGTGCGTAACTGTTTGTGGCAATTCAAAACATGGCCGTCTTAGCTTGAAGAAAAACATTTGCATAATGAATAGTAATTTCATGCTTTTAAAATCCCATAAATAATTAACTTCCCACTTGTGTGAAGTAAAGTGTGTGGTCAAAGAGCATTCATGTAAGGATCAGTGCAAAGGAGAAAGTCCACAACTCTCCTCGAAGGCCCCGTGGGACGTGAAGGAAGATCTCTCGAGCATTGACAGGTGTGGGAGGGAGGGAGGGGGGGGGGGGGAGGGAAGCCTGAAGCCAGAAAGACATTTTTATGAAATGCCACTTTCCCCAGAGGACAGCTCGGTTCCCAGACTTCAGTTACAGCCAGGTACGTCATGCTGTCTTAAAAACCATGTCGTGAAAAGAAGACATTAGTTTTACTCTTTCAGGAAACAGAATGGCGAACAGTCAAACAGAAGGCCTGCTCAGCCTTAGGCAAAAGTGACTCCTGATCTGATTTCACTTGAAGAAATATCCGGCATATAGACTGGAAGAACATGAATGGATTTGAAATAACTTGTTTAGATGTCTAATCTTTCAGGCTGTCTGAACAAAATCTTCAGGGAATTACCTGATTTCTTGTCTCCCTTGTTTCTTTGTCAGTCTGCAAGATAAAAAGATAACAAACCTGGACATTGGATAGGGAGTACTTCTTCTTTACACCAAACGAATGTCATTCTTACTTAAAATCAAACAATGTTTTAAGCAACTGCTATCAGATAAAGAGCATGACTAACATGTTTAAAAGTCATTGCAAACAAATATCTTTATTGATGTATATGACACTGAACTGCAAATCTAATTAAATGTTCTCATTCAGAGTATTTCCTGAAGTATCAGGATGTTATTTAAGGATCCAGTTTAGTTAAAGGAAAAATGGTTATTCATTCCCTACGGTCAATTAACTAAAATTGCCATTTCAAAGACACTCCATGAACATTCACAACTTAAGCAGTCAATATCATTAAAGTTTCATTACATTCATTCCATCCCATGATTATATTTAATACCTGGGATGGCAGGACTGTCATATGCTGAGAGAATGGAGAGGCTGGGCTTGTATACTCTGGAATTTAGAAGGATGAGAAGTTTTCTTATTGAAACATATAAGATTATTAAGGGTTTGGACACGCTAGAGGCAGGAAACATGTTCCCAATGTTGGTGGAGTCCAGAACCAGGGGCCATAGTTTAAGAAAAAGGGGTAAGGCATTTAGAATGGAGATGAGGAAACACTTTCCATACAGAGAGTTGTGAATCTGTGGAATTCTCTGCCTCAGTGGGCAGTGGAGGCCGGTTCTCTGGATACTTTCAAAAGAGAGCTTGATAGGGCTCTTAATGAGAGCAGAGTCAGGGGATATGGGGAGAAGGTAGGAACGGGGTACTGATTGTGGATGATGAGCCATGATCACATTGAATGGCCGTGCTGGCTCGAAGGGCCGAATGGCCTACTCCTGCACCTATTGTCTATTGTCTATTGTCCAATACGTAGGATGTACAGCTTAGCGAAAGGCCATACAGCCCAATGCATGAACACTGGTGTTTATACGTGACTTTATTGTTACTTTTAATTCATACTTGAGTAGAAGACAATTGTTGAACATTGAGTAAAATCTTAGGAGCATTTCATAGTTGATCTGGAATTTAGAACAATTGCTATTTAGTTAAAGCAGTTTGAATACAACTAGGGAACCCCTAGCAGTTAACAGTGACAAAGAATGAATGTTACAGTTATGGGGATATTTTCATATCAATCCATGATTGAATTGAGACCTTTGAGCAAAATGTATCTGCTATCTTGATATCCTTCATTGGGAAGAAGGTATAGGAGCCCGAAAACTATAACATCCAGGTTCAGGAGCAGCTTCTTCCCTGCAACCATCGGGCTATTAAACACTACAACCTCCAAATAGGCTTCGAGCTATGTACCCTTGGGGACATTATTTTTTACTTTGCACTACAAATGTCTATTCATTTTCTGTTTGTTTTTTAATATATGCTGGACTTTTAGTTGTTGCTTATTATGGGTTTTACAGAGTAATATGTTTACAAATCTGTTGTGCTCCTGCAAGTAAGAATTTCATTGTTCCATTTTGGGACATATGGCAATAAAACACTCTTGACTCTTGGTATCTGAGTTTTATCAGGTTGACAACTTCCAAGGGTATTTCTTGCAGACATTGTTGACTCCAATGGAAATCTACCAGATTTCATGAGCAGGAGAACCAATGGCTTAGAAAGTTTTAACACTGCTGTGCATATGAATCTGGTAGATCCCAGGGGCTGCATGAGACCAGTGATTCAGGAACCAGTGTGGCCCATTCAAAGCAGGTCAGCTTAAAGTAAAACACTCCCTGCAGAAACAATTGACAAAGAATGCAATTTAATTAGAGCCCAAAGCAATTCAAGTAGATGCCAATGAGTAAACAAATGGATGCAACTTAAATGCTAAAAAAAAAAGAGTGGTAGTAAGGTGGGAAAGCAATTAGATCAACAACCTGAACTCCATGTGCAGGAGGGAACTGCAGATGCTGGTTTAAACTGAAGATAGGCACAAAATGCTGGATAACTCAGCAGGACAGGCAGCATCTCTGGATAGAAGGAATGGCTGATGTTACAGGTCGAGACCCTTCTTCAGACGGTCAGGAGAGAGGAGGGTACATAGATAAGGAAGTGTTAGGTGTGAAAATGAGAAATGGGATGGAGATCGAGGAAATTGTAGAATAGATCATTGTTAGCTAGGAGGTAACAACAAAGCAAACAGAGATAAAATGTAATCGAGGACAGTCAGACTGGTCTCCATCCCCTTTGTCTCTCTTTCCCCTGACAGTCTGAAGAAGTGTCTCGACCTGAAACATCACCCATTCATTCTATCCAGAGATGCTGCCTGGCCCGCTGTTACTCCAGCATTTTGGATCTAACCTGAAATCCATCACCTTTAGAATTTAATGCATGCATACTGGCAATGGCCGTGCTCCCAGAAGATGGACTGGTCACAGTCAAACATTATTTTGAGCCTGGCACCCTTTTGTTAATCCGTCTCCCAAGTTTAACTTTGGGCAGCTGAATGTGTCCATTAAGTACTTTTGCAGTTTATAGGAAAGAACAAATGCTCGAAGAGTTAAGAGGAACAGTGGAATTTTCATTCAAAACCCTCTTCCCTGATATAACAGCTTTGTGCAATCAAACCATTCCTCATCCTGAAGAAAGGTTTCGACCCAAAACGTCACCCATTCCTTCTCTCCAGAGATGCTGCCTGTCGTGCTGAGTTACTCCAGCATTTTGTGTCTATCCTCATTCTTCCCAATCAGGCAATGGGGCCATTCTGACACCTCCACTGGTAGCAGAGATTCCTACCTACTCCTGTGGCCTCCAAGAGAGGTCCCCAAGCATGACGATGATGCTGAACAGAATCCTGCTAAAAAAAACAGATGTTGGGTCATCAAAACTGTAAAACGTGAAACATTTAAAAACTTGACCAATTACACAATGGGACCATTACTTATGAAACAAAAAAAGTCCTGTAGTCCAAACCTCCTAAATAATAACATAAACAACTTCATAAATGTTACACCCTTAGATGTATCCCACAGCAGTTCTTGATGTTAAACTGGTTCATGCAGAAATTGAAGATACTGAGTTTGGTTCCAGTCTGTTGATATGGTTTTGTCAAGTGCAGGGACAGGACAGTTTTCTGGTGGCTCTAGACTGGTGGGATTGATTGCAGTCATGTATTGAACCTTGCACAGAATGAGGTGGTGTTAGGCCTAGTTGTGATATCTATCTAACACCTCCCCCCCCCCACTCCACTACCATTTCTCCTAAATAATATCACAAAAGACAATTGGGCATTTATAGGAAACTCCTGCAGAACTCCAGATTGAGAGACCAAGGAGAAAAGTTAAATAGAAAGAACAACAGTGCAGACTTCCATCACAGTATTTAGGATGTACATATTGATAATATTCAGTTAAATAATGTCATTCTTAATCTGATATTATTTTAATTATTTTTTTAGATCTGGGTTCTGGATTTATGATCATCCAATACAATCACCCTATTCTTTTAAATCTCTTTTCCACCTGTAAAGGGTTATTGATAGGGAACGATCAGCCATGATCACAATGAATGGCGGTGCTGGCTCGAAGGACCGAATGGCCTCCTCCTGCACCTATTTTCTATGTTTCTATGTTTCTATGTAAATCGAGCACTATTTCTACCTATACTGATATTCTCTTTGGCTTGATTATATTCATGTATATATTTTCTGATTTGATTGGACTACATGTCAAAATAAAGTTTTCACTGTTCCTCGGTACACTTGAGAAATAATTAACCTGAATATAAATCTAAGCCTTAAGAAGATTTTTATTTTGCAACTGATAGTTTGCAGCCATTTACTATTTGAATTCAGTTTCACAGTAGCTGTGATGCTCACTTTTGTAAAAATCTTTTAAATGATACTTACATATTAATATTTTTTACATAAATAAAAGCATGAAAGGCTAGAAATATTCAGAAGGTCGGGGAGCACCAGTGGAGATAGATCCGCGAGCTTTCCTCAAACATCTAAATATCTATAAATAAGTCAGATAAATATGCCACTGATCAAAAAAATGAATGAAATGTCTATTTGGCTGAAGTGTTACATTACACCGAGACCACAAGAACCCAAGGATACAGGACCAGGCCTCTCTTGCTTTCCCCATGTTCGTGGTTGATCTACACTGTCCTCAATTCCTCTTCTGTGTCTGTTCGCCTGACCCTTAAACTTATATCTGTCGCATATTCATGCATCTCTGACGAATATATCTGATGACTTAGCCTCCACCACCCTTGGGAGCAATTCCAAAGAATTCCAAAGACTTCATGCACTCTTAAGTGAGACATTTCTATGCGCCACAGGTTTAAGTAGTTGCACCATTTTATACTACTATGTCCCCTTGTCCCAAACACCCGCACCCACCAGCCCCCATGTACTGAATTTGTACATTCTCCCCATGACCGCATGGGTTTTCTCCAAGATCTTCGGTTTCCTCCCACACTCCAAAGACATACTGGAATGTAGGTTAATTGGCTTTGTATAATTGTAAATTGTCCCTAGTGTGTGTAGGATAGTGTTAATGTGCGGGAATCGCTGGTCGGCATGGACTCGGTGGGCCGAAGGGCCTGTTTGCGCGGTGTATCTCTAAACTAAACTTAACGCGGACAACATTTTCACCCCGATTGTAAACAAAAGTAAACATCACCACACCAACTGTCAAATTGAATTCATATATTACATTCAATGACATTACCACATGTAAATTTTTTTAAATGAACGGTAGATACCCAAGATTCATCAGATGTTGTAACAGAGACTCTGAGGGCCCATATTGGCATTGCATTCCTATACATAACGGCATGGAAGTAGTCCATGTGGCCCATCGGCTGAAAGGAGAGCGAAAATGGGACAAATATGTTTCCCAGAGAAGCAATCTCAATTTTCTCTCTCCATTTTCCCTGTACCCCTGCAAATCATTCTCCTTTGCATATGGTCATAAATCTCCTATTGATAGGAGGATTTAAAGGAGTGAAGAAGACTTAAAAAAGTGGTGAACACTGCCCAGTCCATCATGGGTTCTGACCTCCCCACCATCGATGGGATTTATCGGAGTTGCTGCCTCTACAATGCAGCCAGCATTATCAGAGACCCACACTACCTTGGCCACACATTTGTTTCATTCCTGCCATGAGGAAGATGATATAGGAGCCTGAAAAGTATAATGTCCAGGTTCAGGAACAGTTTCTTCCCGACAGCCATCAGGCTATTAAACACTGCAACCTCCAAATAAGCTCTGAACTACATAGACTTGAGGGCATTCGTTTTGTCTTTTTGCACTATTTTGTTTGTTTGTTTTTCTGTGTGTGTGTGTACATATGTATATATAGACACACACACATACCAATATAAACATAGTACTCTGGAAACAATATAATAAATGAGAAAAAAAAGATATTTGTATTTATTTTATTCGATTTATTATATTGTTTATTGAGTAGGTTTCAGACTGATTGCAGGGGTGAGAGGAGCAGGACAGAGCATGGCAGGTCATAGGTGAAAACAGGCGAGGAGGGGTTTTGATAGGCAAAGGGTATGGCAAAGACCAGAGATGAACACACACAAGGTGTGAGTCAAAAGGTTTAGAGAGTTGCTAATTGTGTAACTGGAGGGTTGTCGAGGTGCAAATTGTGATTGCAAAGGAATGCAGGTGGAGAGGGAGGTGACGAGAGAGATAGGTCCATGGTCAGCTAGGGATCAGGGAGTGTTTTAGTTTTAGTTTTAGAGATACGTTGCGGAAACAGGCCCTTCGGCCCACCGGGTCCGCGCCGACCAGCGATCTCCGCATATTAACACTATCGCGCACGCACTACGGACAATGTTTTTTAAACATTTACCAAGATAATTACCCACATACCTGTACGTCTTTGGAGCGTGGGTAGAAACCGAAGATCTCAGAGAAAACCCACAGGTAATGGGGAGAACGTACAAACTGCATACAGACAGCACCCGTAATCGGGATCAAACCTGGGTCCCTGGTGCTGCAAGCCCTGTGAGGTAGCAACTCTACCGTTGCGCCATCCTGCCACCCTTGTAAAAGGGGTAAATGGGGGGGGGGATATGGGGGAGAAAGGGATGGTGTTTGTAGTGGTTACCTAAAGTTGGAGAATTCAATGTTCATACCACTGACCCAAGCTAAATAGGAGGTGCTGTTCCTCCAGTTTACATGTTGCCTCACACTGGCAATGGAGGAGGACTATGCCAGAAAGTTCAGCTGTGGAATGGGAAGGGGAGTTAAAATGATCAGCAACCGACAGTTCCCACAGGCCCTAGCGGACCGAACGCAAGTGATCGGCAAAACAGTCGCCAATTCAATCCTCGGTCTGGCCAATGTACAGGAGACTACACCTTGAAAACTGGATGCAGTAGGCGAGGTTAGAGGAGGTGCACATGAACCTCTGTCTCACCTGGAAGGACTGTTGGGCTCCCTGAATGGAGGTGAGGGAGGAGATATAGGAGCAAGTGTGGCATATTGTGCGGTTGGAGGGGAAAGTACCCGGGGCGTGGGGAGTTTGGTTGGGAAGGGATAAGTGAACGAAGGAGTTGAGGAGGCAGCCTCCTCTGTGGAGATGGGAAGATGTGATGGGCCACTAGCTTAGGGTGAGCCTCACTGTCCTACGTCTTCTCACCTAGACAACACTCACTTATGGACCTGTCCCACTTAGGCAATTTTCTCGGCGACTGCCAGCGACTGTCATAGTGGTAGCAGGTTACCCAAAAACCGGCGACTGGACCCCTGAGACAATGTCTACGACAATGTCGACAACAACCTACCACCTAGTCGACGTCAAGTTACGGTAAGCTACCCTTTAGGATGTCAACCTACAACCACACCTACGACAACCTACGTCCACCCGCGACAAGCTACGACAAGGTGAGACAATTCAGTCGCCGGTATCTGTCGCCGGCTGACGTAGGTTGACGTAGATAGTCGCTAATGGAATTCACTGAAGTCAGCACCGGCAACAACCTACGTCATCCTGGCAACAACCTACGTCATCCGGGCGACAACCTACGACAGCACCCATGTCAGGTGAAGTCAAGCTACGCCAATTGGCATCAAGCCAACTGTCGCCGACTGTCGCCAAAAAGTTTTGAGCAATTGAAAATCCAGCGGTGACCAGAAAAACGCTACGATTCTTTGGGCGACTGAGGAGACCACTCACGACCATGTGGCGACAGCATAGTCACCTGTAGTCGCCTAAAAAATTGCCTAAGTGGGACAGAAGCATTAGAATCAAGTAGCTTTTGCTCTTCAGGGGGACCGATCATCTGTCACCAATGTTCCCATTGGAGGCAATTTCAATCTGAAACTATTTTTCATGGAGTCTGAAGAGGCAGGGTGGCAGGGCGGGGGGTTGGTTATGGCGGAGAAAGGGAGAGTGTTTGTAGAGGTTACCTCAAGTTGAAGAATTCATTGTTCCTACCATTGTGTTGCATGCTGTGCTGTGGACGAAAAGATGCTTTGGACGAAACGGTTCTCCTCTACGTTGTAGAATTCCCCTTCACAAATTCCCTTCCTTGTGCTATATTCTGCACGGCAACGACCTCTCTAGTTTGTGCCTCCTATCATCATTGCAGCACCACATTGTCACAAAGCAGTCCAGATCATCACAGGGCACGCAATGCACAATGCACACGGATCATGTGCAGGCAAATGGGATTAACTTATCCTGGCATTATGTACGACACAGACATTATGGACTGAAGGGCCTGTTCCTGTGCTGCTGTGTTCTACAACATGTTCTAATTCTGGAAACCCTGACCGGTGTATATTTCAGCCTCCAGACTTCTCCATGCAACTGTGCAGCATCTCGACAGCTTACCTTGCCAGGTGGTTTTGCTTGTGCTGCTTTTGGATCCCATTGCTTGGATTCCTCGTGGCTGTCTGCAGCTCATTTATAAGAGCACATTTATCTCTTATGTGAGCATTCCTGAGTGACTGTTGGCGCCTGGATCGCCAAATTCTATGCTGTGCTTCATATCCTGTGTCCGCAAGAAGCCAGCAGCCACCTCAACTGCATGCGGCCGCACCTTCTGGCTGCACTCTCTAATGGGAAAGTCAATGTGATTGCCTGTATTGTGAGACTGTCAACTGCCTGGTGCATTTATGCTGACTTTGAGATCTTTCATAAGTCTCTAACATAATGCTAAAGGATGCAGGTTCACAAGTCATAAGGTCATATGTAATAGGAGCAGAATTAGTCCATTCAGCCCATCAAGTCTTTTCCGCCATTTAAGCATGGCTGATCTATCTCTCCCTCCTAACTCCATTCTCCTGCCTTCTCCCCATAACCCCTGACACCCAGACTAATCAAGAATCTATCTATAAGGTCATAGAGGGAGCTGGTCATGCCATTATGCTGCCTGGCCATCTGTAAAGACTGTTGGTCAGCCATGTCATGCAAAGTCATCCTCTGCCTTTCCACCCTTTTAGGCCCATCTAAATCCCTCGGCACAGTAACAAAAGCAACATATATGATAGTGTGGAATTGTTGCAAAATGGAATTGACTAATCCACACTTCCAAAGTTTAGAGAGTGACCATTTGTGTCCACAAAGTTTGTTCAAGTTATAACTTCTTGAAAGTTTCCTAAACATCCTCCCAGCAGACAATTGCTGAAGGAAGCAGCAACGGGATTGTTGTGTTTAGTCAAGTCTAGTAGAGATTATTATGCTATGCGCAGGCACAGTGAGGTACAGGTATAATGGAAATCCTGCTTGCAGCAGCATCACAGAACATAGACTCAGGCAGCACACTAAAGCATAAATTTTATATCGAAGTCACGTGAGTGACTACGTGAAGAGCCCGCCAGCCCGAATGCATGTCAATACGTCGACGCATGGCGCGAGAATCGGAGCAGTTTGAAACTGCTTCAGCAGGTAAGGGAAATTGTGTTTCAGGAATGGGCCGCTGCTCCGGAAATAGGGACAGCGAGCCCGGAGAAGCTGGCACAGCTTGTGCAGCTGCCGCCGTGGAGGCTCCGACCGGAGCTGGTGGTTTAAATTTTTCGATTGATGGCTTGGCCGGGACAGCGACCGCCGTGGAGGCACCGTAAATGAGCTGAAGGGTTAAAAATAGCGGCTGCCGGCTCGGCCGGGACAGCGACCGCCGTGGAGGAATGGGCTCCACGGGAGCAGGCGGCTGTTTGGAGCATCTGACGGGCGAGGCCTGTTCAGACACCTCCTTTGGAGCTCCGAACGAGAGCCAGCCAGAGGACTGAGGAAGCAACAGCTGGTTCAGGGTTGCGTTATATTCCTCCCTTAAGAAACTCCGTTTCTTAGGGGATAGATCTATATCTAAATATATAGATTAGCATGGGAAAAGGAATTAGCCCAACCTATAACAAAAGATATTTGGGATGAAAGTTTACAACATATACATCAATGTTCATTAAATGCCAGACATTCTTTAATACAATTTAAAGTACTACACAGATTGCATTATTCAAAAACAAAATTAAATAGAATCTTTCCTAATATCTCTCCTATTCGTGATAAATGCCAATACTCATCGGCTAATTTAACCCATACCTTTGTAGATTGTATAAAAATTAAAAATTATTGGATGGATATTTTAAAAATAATCTCTGTAGTTGTTAATACTCAACTGGATCCCGATCTTAAATTAATAATATTGGGCATATCAGAACAATATCTAAAACTTACAACAAACCAAAGAAATTTCCTTGACTACAGTATAATAATTGGGAAAAAATTAATATTAACATTTTGGAAAAATCCTGCAACCCCCACAATTAAGATGTGGAGTATGGAGATGTCGGAGACCTTACATTTGGAAAAAATTAGATATGTCTTAATTGACAAACCAAAATTATTTAGTAAAATATGGTCTCCATTTATAGATTATCTGAAGGGGTAGAGTGGGCCGGCGCAGAGGCCTGACTGAAACCTGAACCCAGGACTAGATGAATAGTTATGTTTTCTGACCTATGGACCTATCTCCTAAGTTGTATTATTGATAGTTTATCTTACTTTTCTAATTTCTTCTCTTTATTTCTTTATTTTTATTATCTATAAATATAAATAAATAATTAGAGGCAACGTTAATATGTAACCGATAAAGGAGGACCCCAGCTACCTTGGTAACTGGGTACCCGGAACCCTGGATACTTAATATGTAATCATTATACAACGTTTGTAATGGGTTGGACTATGATATGCAGATAACTCTAATAAAAAATAAAAATAAAACAAATTAAAAAATAAACTCCGTTGAGGCTCTAGAAGGGAGCAAATACTCGGAGTCACTAGCAGGCACAACCTGTCTAGTGTGTAAAAAATAAATAAATAAATAAACAAACAAACAAATAAATAAATGAAAAATAAAAGGATGACTAAATAAATAAATAAATAAAATGAAAAAAGGAAATGTGCTCCTGGCTCAGGAGGCACTTACAGGCTGTGCCAGTCAGATGCCTTTGGATGCAACACCTGGCTCAGGGTTGCGGTATAATATCTCCCGCTCAGAAGAAGGGAGGCAACCCCTGGCTCAGGGTTGCGTTATAATATTTCCCGCTCAGAAGAGGGGAGTGTTGGAGATTATTACATGGGTGACTCCAACTATGTGGATATCAATAAGGAAATCGAATCCTTTGAACTAATGGGGGATATGCTTCATTTTAATCATATGAAGGAGCTACTGGCTCTTGTCACATATTTGCCATCCCTTTGAGGATAGGAGATTCACTGGAGGAAGATCTTGCTAAGAGAATAGTAAGATTAAACGAGAACTTACCAGTTCGAAGTTTGATCATTATTTTATGAGGAGTACGTTGAGGGAATACGTGAAGAACCCCGCCAGGACGCATGCGTGTCATTCTTCAAAGCAGCGGTGTGAAATCACAGATATCTGTAATGACTGAACATAGTAAGATTAGAAAAGATGATACCAGTTGAGTATATGATCAAGGGTGGGAGCGGAGGGCACGTATTCCCTCAACGTACTCCTCATAAAATAATGATCAAACTTCGAACTGGTAAGTTCTCGTTTAATCTTACTATTTTACTTCGGAGTCACGTGAGTGACTACGTGAAGATTTCAAAGCTCTGTGATTTCATGCCGTGGAAACGAGTCCATGCATCACATCTGCCTTAATGACTATGGGAGGAATTGTGTTAACATGATTAGACATGAATACGACATTGAAATCCATGATAAAGTTATTAACACCAAATTATAGCCCCTATTTATGGGGTGAAATTATATTACAGAACTTAAAATTGTTTCTGCAAACGTTCCAGATTTAATTACTGGTTTATGATAAAAATAGTTGGAAAGGTTTCTCCGTTGACCATCCTGCTGTCTTGAGGATTTGGTCCATCGGAACATCCAACTGCATAGCTGCCGATGTAGCTGCAGCCCTGGTGGAATGTGATTTGAAAATGTTAGTATCCACCCCAGCCTTTAATAGAACATGTTTCAGCCATCTTGAGATGGTCTGGACCGTCACTGTTTTGTGAGGTTGCTTGTGGCTGATTAATAGTGCCATCTCTTTGCCTCTGATGATTTTCGTGTTCTCCATATATAGCAGTAAATGTCTTACTATACAGACGATCATCTGTCGGGTAAGCCCTAAATTCTATATTGAGGCCTGCTGACCCCTGTCTGTTCTGCTTGACTAATTCATAAATATGACACGTTATATTTCTAGATGAAGAAGTCATGTTGTCCAGTCTTAACTTATGTAATGACTGAACCCTTTGTGCCGTGACCAATGCCATCAGCATGACTGTTTTCAGTGTCAGTCTTTGTAGGGACAGAGTTTTTGCTGGAGACCAATTCCTTAGCATCATCAGGACAATACTCACATCCCATATTTTATGAGTACCTGGTTCTTGGGGGATTGATATTAAAATTCCCCTCATAAGTTTTGTTACCAGGGGGGTGAGTTCCAACAGAATGATGCTCTGTTCCTTGGTATAGATATGTTGACAGGGCACTTCTGGCGCAGTTGATGGCACTATAACTGAGCCCCTCAACGTAATGGAGGCCTGCCAGGAATGTCAGAACAGACAGGATGTTCATGGATGTGTAGGTGATGTTGTTTCTGTGACAGTACATCTCCCATTTCCTGATGTATACCAGGTACTGTTTTTCGGTGGACTGTCTGTGGGCCGCTGAAATAATGTTCACTGTTCGGTCCGTCAGTCCCAGTTGCAGTAGAGGTACTTTTAGACTCTACAAATTAATAAGTTCATATGGTTATGACATGGGTGGCTTTCCCTTGTTACGGGATGAACCAGTAAATCTGGTCTATGCCAGATGGTGATGCATGGTTCTAATACCATGTCGAATATCACAGGGAACTATGGTTGAGTAGGCCAATCGGGTACTACCAAAATACCAGACGCAGAGTCTTGCTGTATTTTCCTTAATACCGGACTGATGAGGCAGAAAGGAGGGAATGCATAAATAAACAATTTCCCCCCAATGCAGCGAAAATGCATCTGTCGCCGCTGCCCCAGGATCTGGTTCCCATGAAACATAGTTTGATAACAGGTGATTAAGCCTGGATGCGAATAGATCGATATCTGGTGTTCCATACCATGCTGTAATATCAGCAAATACTTTTTTATCCAACATCCATTCGGTATTTTCATTAAATTTGCGTGACCTGGTGTCTGCCACTGAATTTAGTTTACTTGGTAGGTAAGTGGCTGATATCCAAATATTTTTCTGGATACACCAATGCCAAATTGTGTTGGCCAGCTTGTCACATGATATCGATTTGATTCCACCCATGTGGTTGATATATGCTACCATCGTGGTATTGTCAATCTGTAGTCTAACATGCTGGTGACATAGGTACACAAAAATGCTGGAGAAACTCAGCGGGTGCAGCAGCATCTATGGAGCGAAGGAAATAGGTAACGTTTCGGGCCGAAACCCTTCTTCAGACATAACATAACCCAGAACAATATGACTTTAGGCCATACAGCTGGAGATGGAATTGGTAGCACCCCAACTAAGTGCACTGGCATCTGTTTGTAGCACCATAGAAGGGTTGCTGATAACGATTGGATTGGAACAATGCCGACTGTTATCTGTCCACCATTTTAGTTCCATTATGGCTTCGATTGGTAGCTTCATTGGTCTGTCAAAATGACCAGCATTAACTTTGAGTGCTCGTATTTTTGCCCTCTGTAAATGTTGATAATGTAAAGGTCCAAATTGTGTGGCTGGAAAGGCAGCCACTATTTTGCCAATTATTCTTGCTACCAATCTGATGGATGGTTTACTGATGAGGGTATTGCAAGCCTCTATTAAGGCTATAGCCTTTTCTTTAGGCAAAGTCACCGACATGTGAACTGAGTTAATGGTGAACCCCAAATAATCCATCGTGGTGGAAGGGTTTAATTTAGATTTAACTGGATGGATGATATACCCGTTTTTTAAATAATTGTTTTGTGGCTGTTACCGTTTCTTTGGCCAATTCCAAAGTTTTGCCCACAATGAGGATGTCATCTAGTTATGCCATCACCATGTGTTTTTGTTTCCGCAGAAACGATAGAGCTGGTTTCAAAATTTTAGTGAACAGCCTAGGGGCTGAGGTTAGCCCATTTGATAGTGCTCTGTACTGCCAGAGCTGTCCCATCCAGTTGAATTTTAAATAACATCTGTGGTCACCTCGTATAATGACTGAATAGTAAGCATCTTTTAAATCGATGCTAGCCATGAAGTAACCTTTGGAAATCAATTGTTTAGCAGTAACAAAGGTTTCCATTGTGAAATGAATATATTGTACAAAAGTATTCAAATTTGTCAAATCTATGATGATGCGACAACCGCCATCTTTTTTGTTTTTGGTAAAGATATTGGACACAAATTCCAGCGATTCGTGTTGGGTTTTTTCAATTACCCGTTTTACGTAAAGCCGCTCCAGTTCAGCATGTGCTTCTGATTTTTCTTTACCTGAAAGTACGAACATTCGGTTCGGTACATGCTGAACTGGAGGGCTATGTTTGTGTATAAATTCTATGGTATATCCCTGGATACTGCTTAAAATATAAGTGTCTGTAGTTAACATACTCGATTCATCCAGAAAGAAGTGTAATCTCCCACCAACCTCCATACTCCCTGCAATTCGTAAGGAACCAGACCCACCTACCTCCATAGTTACCAGTGGCTGGTTTACTTCCTTTTGTGAATCCTTCGTGGAGTTTGAGGCGCCGACGTCTGGGTTTGTGGTTGGGTTGGCGTTGGGGGTTTGCGCATCTTCCACGAAGGCCGGTCTGGGCCATGGCCTAAAAAGACCCATGTGCAGTGTACCTGGCCTTTGAGCTTTCACCAGTTTGTCTTGTTCTACTGGTGGGTGCATAAGGGTGCTGTTTATGACCATAGTAGGGTTTTGATGATGTCGCTCTGATGAGCCCCAGGGTTTTTGCCTCCTCATCGAGCTCTTTGACTTGTTTGGATAGGTTACCTCCAAATAGTAAAATTGGTGGTTTTATGTTGCCAGGTTTGCACAGACCTGCAAATTTTGGGTTTAAAGCAGGTCGAATGGCACTCTTCCTGATGACGTTAATTTCGTATTGTGTATTACAGAGCAGTGCCAGTGCATCCTGTTGATCCTGCGACATCTCCTTTTCATCTACTGTGCGGGCGAAAGCTGTTATTCCCGTTGTTAGGAGCTTTAGTACTTTTTGGAGTTTGACATCCATGCCTCTAACTCCTGCTCCGACGTGTTTCCATATGCAATTATTTACAATGGGAACATTCAGGGATGTACAGTTCACAGGTGGCAAATGTCTTGCCGTGGTGTCCAATATAGCCTGTTCCTGTAGCTGCTTAAATGACATATAGTCAATACTGGCAGCTAGTTTCGGTTCCAGGTTCGGCCAGTTTGGTCTGGCTGTACGAATTGGGACACCATGTCCAGTAGATTTTGGTCTTCCTGCACCCCTCGCACACTTGATGTTTGTTCTGGAAACCCCTCTTCAGGGTCAGCCCAGAATTGACCCCCAGTACTCCCCTCTGACGAGGGAGATGCACTATGCAGACCTACAAGAGGTGCTGCTGTGGGTGTAATAAATTGCCCACAGTGACTAGACTCCATCTCCCGGAGCCTGTCACGTTGGAGCATTTGCTCCATAAGCCGCTCCATCCGGCTCCAGCGTTCACGGTCGCTGGCCGCTCGCGGCTGCTCAAAGTCGGACTCATCCGAGTCGACGACTCTATTAGACTTTTGTATTGCCTTACCGCCCGGCCGCGGTGTAGACCTGGCCGGTGCGGGGCCGAAGTCGGGCACAGCTGCTCCCATTACGGGTGATTCACGTGCCGCTGTCCGCTGCTGGCTGCCCGCAACTCCGCGGTCCTCCCTCGCCAGCTTTGGAGCAGCCTTCTTGGTTTTCCTCGTTTTGTCCATTGGAGTCTACACCTGTAAAACAGTATGTAGAGAACAAAAAGAACGCAGAGTATCACTTACCTGCAGTTCCTGGCTTTTAAATTTTGCCGCTGAGGGGGAACGTCGTTCCACCCGTGTGACTGTTTCGCAATGCGTGTAGCGATATGACACGCATGCGTCCTGGCGGGGTTCTTCACGTAGTCACTCACGTGACTCCGAAGTAAAATCAGGGATTTAACTTCTCATTAGCTAAGGAGGGGAATATGCTGGATACGGCTGGGAAATATGCCAGTCCAGATAACTGCCAGACTTTTGGATGTTCCATATGTCAATTTCATCAGTTGGGATATCTCAGGGATGATATGTAGGCAAAGAATTATGTCAGCGAGTCCAAAAACTGCTCACTGGAGTCATTATGGCCTTTTGCAAGTCAGTAGATGGGTCTCAACTCTCAGAAATGCAGAAAGCTGCGTTAACACTTCCCTGTAATACACAGTTGGAGCTATTGCCTTTGCAAAAATGCTTATAAGGCATGAGATAATTCCCAAAATGGCTCATTTTTACAGGGCCAGTAACGTGCAGCCTGCATAGTATCTCTTCAGAGAGGACTTATGTAGCAAGTTGGAGACTTGCAGGGGGAATTTAAGGTGGCTGCGCGGGTGGAGTACCATCCTATGTGGGTAAAGCTCCCGTAATCCGGCGGGTTTTCACCCCTGTATTCAAGGGGCAGGAAGTGCCGTTGAAGCTCCTGGATAGGAGCAGTCGGGAGTCACTAGCTGGCCCCGGAAGAACAGCCTGTTGAACCAGGCTTGCAGTTTGGCAGGCGTGACCTGTCCAGTGAGCCCCGCTGTGGCTCCGAAGGAGCAGCTTGCCAAAGGAGCAGCCTGTCGATCCAGGCTGGGAGAAACTGGCAGCGCGATCTGCACAGTCAGCTCCAGCAAAGGCTCCAAAAAAGGCAGAAGGCCTGCAGGAGCAGCCTGTCGAGGCAGTCTCGGAGTAATGGCAGGCGCGGCCTGTTCAGTGAGCTCCACTAAGGCTCAAAAGTAGCAGAAGGGGCCGAAGGAGCGGCCTGTCAAACTAGGCTGGGAATAACTGGTAGCATGACCTGCACAGTAAAGCTCTAGTAGGGCTCAGAAATGCTGGCAGGCGTGCCTTGCACAGCAATGTTGCTTTTGATCTCCGGAAAAGAGCTGTTTGGCAAGCATGGGGCTGAAGATGTGGTCAGACATGGTCTGCAATGGAACTTCGCTGAAGCTCCAACAAGCAGGTCGACCTGGGCTCAGAGAAGCTGGCAGGTAAGGTTTCTTTACTAACCTCCGTAAAACTCTGAAATGGAGCAGTCTGTCACCCCGGGTTTGGATTTACTGGTCTGTCTAGGACCTTTCACTGTCTCTGGAGAAGAGCAGGTTGATGCAGAGACATTGGCAGGGTGCCTTGCATAGCAACCTCTGTAAGTTCCAAGTCGGAACAGTTTGGCTACCCTGGTTCAGGGTAGACCATCTTGGAACTGGCTGGCCATATGGACCAGGGAAGCACTGCCTCAACATCTGTGATTGGTAGAGTAGAGTGAGGTAGTTTGAGGTTCCCTCAAAACATGCTTAATTCTTTCAGCTCAGCTAGTAGAGTTGCCAGTTCATTGGAAACATCATTGCCATCCTCTCTGGTATAGGTAGCTACCAGCAGAAAGCCGGTCTGGCATGTAGCATTTTTTATCTGACCTGCAGGTTCATGTTGTGAATAGAAAATATATATATAATAATCTGTAGGCTCTCAATACCAGAATTCCTGATTGAGTGGCTGTTCGAAGAGAGTGTGTTGCTCACACTGGCGACTGAGACAGGTGGTTTCAGTCAGAGGACTGCGGAGCAAATCCTGCTTCAGGGTTGCATTATGCTATTTTCCACTCTGAGGAAGGAGGCTGAGGATTCGTGGTGACTCTGACAGTGCAGAGTTGACAGGGAACTCGTATTCCCACATCAAGTGGATGTTGTGATTCAGCTCTAGTCATAAGGACCTGATTATATGTTATGAGCGGGGAAATAAATAAATAAATAAATAAATGCATCTTCCGCGGCAAGAGAAGCCAAAATCTCCATCCGTGTGGTCAATAGAGGAAATGATGGTTATTCAAGTGGAAACAGAGACATCTCACAAAGGACGAGTAGTCTGCCCAAGAACAAGAGAGTATATTTCTAATATTTTCTCACGGTTGCAGAAAAGTGGAGCATGCCAAATCAGGTTAGGATTTGGCTAGTCTGATCATGTGTTTGGTTAACCAGTTTAAGATGGATAATTGTCTTTCAGCAATTTAGCTGATTCAGAGGATTTAGGGCCTCAATCGATCTTGAAGATGCATACTTTTCAATATCTATACACGAGAGGCGCAGATATATCTGGTGTTTGATGACCAAGCCAGTGGTGGAAAGTTTAGGCTCTACCTAGGGGTTGTCTTCAGGCCTAGGCTATTTACAAAGATTCTAAAGCTAATGCTGCCCTACTCAGATCAAAAGGGCATTGTGTCATGGAGTTTATAGACAACATGCTTTTGTAGCTGATAAGACTCAGGGGTTTTATCAGTAGATGCGTCTTACGATATTAAGGATGAGGCAACATGAATTTTAATAGTGCCAATTTAGCCTACTCATTCAGGGTGTCCATTGTAAAAGGCGGCAGAATGAAGCTCCTATTTACTCGACGTCACGAGTGATGGCTAGTTCAGCCTATTTCTTGTGCAGCTAGCTGCACGGTTGTATGGGTAATTTGTAAAGAAGACACGTGAGCTACTTTTAAACAGAAGTAGAAGAGGTTTGTGTTTCTTTCAGTTTGGGCTTAGAGAAGCGATTATGTTATAGCACAATTGACACTGCTTGTGCTGCTTTGTCATTCTCTCTAGTACCATAAGTGGGACAATAAATGATTGGTTATTCACCCACTGTTGACTAACATTATGCAAGATGTCTTTTATATGAACGCTCTAAAGCCTAGACTCATTGTAGTGTGGAATGTGTATCAGTAAATTATTATGCAGATATTCATCTACTGTATTCCTAATGGGAGCAGTATCTTTTAAGTTGATTATGCTTTTAGCAACTAATTTCAGCACAAAGACCACAGTCTTTACTCAATCTCCGGCTCGGTCTCTGGGTCATAACTGACATGAAGTAGCTTGTTATGGGAATGATCTTATAAAGCAAAACGGGCATGGTTGGGTACAATTTCGAAAGTTGACAGCATACCCACCAGATCGTAGATTAGGGGTGTTATTATGTATACAGGTACACTGAGCTTGCTAGTACCTATGAGATGAAGGGTAGTTTCTTCATTGTTATTTAATAGTTTTCTCAAGAGATTGCTGGTGCAGGCTATCTCAACATGAATATAGTGTAAGCAGCTAATAGCGGGTGTGAATTGAAATAATTTCAAGTCTCACTGTTCCAAGGGGGCTGGCTCATTAGCAGCCAATAGAATGGATATTCCCATTAGATCATCTTCTTGCAACAGCAGGAGGCTTACATAGTGCACTTTCAGAAGTTATAACATTTGGTTGAATATGCTTGGATGATTGCAGATAGAATTCTGAACAGTGTTACATGAGTTATTGTCTAAATCAAAGCCAATTGGGACTGTGGTCTGATTAAGGGCAATAGACATGTATGGAAGTTAGCATCATGTTGTTAATAACCCATGTATTTTCTACCATTTATGGTTTATCTGTTTAAGTGTTTCACACACAGATTGGTTTACTGCCTGAAACCACAGAGCTTCGAAGGCTTCATGTAGTCACTCACGTGACTTCGATATAAGATTAAACGAGAACTTACCGTTTGAAGTTTGATCTATATTTTATGAGAAGTTGAAGTGAGGGATTACGTGCCCTCCACTCCCAACCCTGAATCTCATAAAGATCATTCGATAAGTCAACGGTTATTAATCTTTCTATAGTTTAAGTTTGTGCAAGTGGTCTGTGGTTTCATATAGTTGCTCTGAAGATTGACGCGCATGCGGGCTGGCGGGCTCTTCACGTAGTTCCTCACTTCAAATTCAAATAAAATAAAGATCAAGCTTCAAACGGTAAGTTCTCGTTTAATCTTTCTATTATACATAAGTTCTGCAAGACAGTGCACAGAAAAAATGTCAAAAAAAACCAAGTCTTTAGTGTAAAACACAATTAGAAAACAAGTTCATTGCAATGCAAGAGATGGTATGTAATGTTCCTTTGCTGCGGTAAGATCAAGGTTATAAAGGTCAGTTCAAAAACATGATGGTTGTGGGATAGTAGCGGTTGCTGGGCCTGATGGTGTGGAGCTTAAGGCTACTAAACGTCCTTGCTTATGGTAGCAGCAAGAAGGAAGCTTGGCCAGAAGGTAGTGATCCATGATGCTAGATGCTGCTTTCTTGAGGCAGCAATTCATGTGGATGCTTTTGATGATGCAGAGGGCAGTGCTGAGGCACTTCTTGCTTACCCCTTTCTCCCGTCCCCTTCCATCGATATAGAATGGGTTGAGTTCACCACTCTCTGCAGCGTCCTGCATTGGAATGGCTATACCAGTCCATGATGCTTCCAGTCAGCTTATTGCTGTGCTGCAATGCAGCTGTCAAAGTTTGTTAGAGTATTCAATTACATGACAAATCTCTTAAAACTTCTAAGAAAGAAGATGGGCTGGCACACCTTCTTCATGATTACATCTACAGTATGTGCTGGTTTATTGCCTAATGTCCTTCCCTTAGCTTAACTTGTAAAGTCCATGACGGCCAAGAAACCAATATACATGAATTAAACTCTTGAACTATTTTTTATTTTAATTTTCCCTCCCCTCTCTTTCCTTTGCTCCACCTGGATGTGCAACACCCCGCTTTTCCCTTTCCCATGTCCCCTTCCAATTATATTCCTTCCTTTGCAATACCTATTCATTTCTCTTCTATCCTTACTTTAGTGTAGAGATTCATCGCGGAAACAGGCCCTTCGGCTCACCGAGTTCACAACGACCAGCGATCCCCGCACATTAACACTATCCTACACACACTAGGGACAATTTACACATACACCAAGCCAATTAACCTACAAACCTGTACATCTTTGGAGTATGGGAGGAAACCGAAGATCTCAGAGAAAACCCATGCCAGTCACGGAGAGAACGTACAAACTCCGTACAGACAGCACCCGTAGTCGGGATCGAACCTGGATCTCTGATGCTGCAAGCGCTGTAAAGTAACAACTCTACCGCTGCGCCACTGTGCCGATGTAGTCCTTATCTCCTTATTGCACAATTTTTGTCTTTTCATCTCTGGTCTATGTCCAGCTATCTGCCAATCACCCCCGCCCACCTCCCCTCGCCGGTATCCACCTATCACTTGCCAGGCTTTGTCACAGCCCCACCTCTCTTGCAACTTTCTCCTCCCCACTACATTCAGTCTAAATAAGGGTCACGACTTGAAGTGTCACCAATCCACACTATCTAAGATGCTGCCTGGTGCTGTGAAGTTACTCCAGCACTTTGTCTTTTCAGTAAATCAGCATCTACAGTTCTTTGTGTCTATAAGTGATATTTTTATGTTGTTTTTATCAAGAGTTCTATTAAAATTGTCAACAATTGGGTTCAATGCACGTCAGCATTATGTAAACATGTTCCCGATGTTGGGGGAGTCCAGAACCAGGGGCCACAGTTTAAGAATAAGTGGTAAGCCATTTAGAACGGAGATGAGGAAACACTTTTTCACCCAGAGAGTTGTGAGTCTGTGGAATTCTCTGCCTCAGAGGGTGGTGGAGGCCGGTTCTCCGGATATTTTCAAGAGAGAGCTAGATAGGGCTCTTAAAGATAGCGGAGTCAGGGGATATGGGGAGAAAGCAGGAACGGGGTACTGACTGGGGATGATCAGCCATGATCACATTGAATGGTGGTGCTGGCTCAAAGGGCTGAATGGCCTACTCCTGCACCTATTGTCTATTGTCTATATCTTCAGTTTTAGCTGATTTAATTTCCCACTTCCCCTATCTATGCTAAAATCTATTCACTCACAGTTGAATTCTCCCATATTGTTTTCCTGGATGTGACACTCTAATATCCCTCCCTCAATCTGGTGAATTCCATTAGCCTGTTATACTGGGATATGCCAAGCTTAATCTTTGGCACCCAGTCAAAGTGGTTTAAAGGCGATTTATTGAATGTAAGGTGTCATGCTTTGGAAAATTCACTTGACATAATCTGGAGATGTAAAAATACAAATTCTTTACCTGCATTTCCCCGAGTTATCCCGCTACCCCTTTGGTTTCAGGTTTTCCAACCACAATTCACAAATTTCTGCACAATATATTCATTGCCAAAGATGTAATTTTGAAATGTGGCCACCGTTATTTGATCAGTTTCATTTATTGTTCCTCATATGTCTCGATTGTGATCATGCATTGTCTTTCTGCTGACTGGTTAGCACGCAACAAAAGCTTTACACTGTACCCCGGTACACATGACAATAAACTAAACTAAACTAAACCATATCTTTCAGCCGGTTTTGAATGATTGCTCACTTTGCTTTGTAATGATGAGAGTGACTGCTTTGGAAAGTGATTGAGTACCAATCAATGTTTAGGAAAGAACTGCAGATGCTGGTTTAAACCGAAGATAGACACAAAATGCTGGAGTAACTCAGCCAGACAGGCAGCATCTCTGGAGAGAAGACGAAGAGAAATCTCCAGCATTTTGTGTCTATCTTTGAGTACCAATCAAGTCGGTTGGTTTGATAAGCTTGGAGTTTAATTTCTCGTGAGTTGTTGAAGTTGCACATATTTAGTCAAGTGCAGAGTATTCTATCACACTGTTGTGCATTTCCTATTCATGGTGGAATGGATCTGGGGTGCGGGATGAATTGCTTACCACAGAACACCCAGTCACTGATCTCTTGTGGGCGCTGTAATTCTGTGGCTGGTTCTGTTTAGTTTTCAGTCAGTGATGACCACAATATATTATTGGTGGGAGCCTCCATAACAGTATTGCCATAGAAAGCTCAGGCAAGATAGTTAGACTTTTATTTGAAATAGTAATTGCCAAGCATTTGTGTGGTGGAAATAAAAAATATACATAATGATCTTAACCGAATTGGTAATTGAAGGTTCCAAGGGCAGTGCCCCGAATGGAAACATTTACCAGTATGGGCATTGAACTGCCCAAACATCAATATAAATAGCAAAATGATCTTTATGTTACAAGAACCAGAGCAGTAGTCCCTTATTTCCCTGTTTAATTTCAACTTAAATGTGAATGGGTTTTAAGTTACTGCAGACTGTTATACAAATGAACGAGCCATGTTAGCTCACAAAATGAACTTGAGCCATGGTTTGCAAGAGCCAAGGCGAGAAGAAACCGACTATAATTTGACACTCTGGTTGTTTTATAGGGGCAAGGTTTCACTCCAATCTCCAGATGGTAAAACTTCCAAAGCTGATCTACCACCCTTTTGTGCAATATCCAAAATCTCTTCACTTATTTCACCCTTTAGTTTAGTTTAATTTAGTTTAGTGCCATTATTTCAGTGAAGACAAAGTACAGCGTGAAAACAATTGAATTGCTGAGGCTGATACTGCGGTATGTTGTTGGAACATGTGAGAAGGCTTGATGCTGATAATTGCTTCTCAAAATGAACAGTTGAAGCCGAGCACGCAGTCCAGAAAAGATTCACACTGTACAGTCAACATTTTCATTTATTTCTACTTGAAATAGTCAATTCAACAGAAAAAATAAACCAATTGAAATCCCATTCAAGGTGCTTTATCAAGTAGACCTGACAAAGTTGTCAGATAGTATAAGATCAATATAACAGAAGAATATCAAAATATTAGCAGTTGTCCTAAATATAGGGCAGAATCCAGCCAGCTTTCAAGATGGTGCCCACCCAGGCGACACTTTGTGTGCTGGTCACAGAAGCAGATCTGCAATCACACATTACAATCGCTCCACACTTTAAAATCTCTACTCCTCCATCAACATTTCTATGATCTTCAGTTCAGTTCAGTTTAGTGTGTTGTCACATGTACCAAGGTACAGCGAAAAGCTTTTGTTCCACGCAACCTGTCAGCAGAAATACAATGCATGCTTACAATCGATCCATATATAATGTATAGATACATGATAAGGGAATAACGTTAAATACAAGGTAACGCCAGCAAAGTCCGAACACCAGAGGTAGATAGTAATTCCGGACTTCTCTCTATTTGTGGTAGGATGATTTAGTTGCATGATAACGCTGGGAAGAAACTGTCCCTGAATCTGGAGGTGTGCGTTTTCACACTTCTATACATAGAAACATAGAAACATAGAAAATAGGTGCAGGAGAGGCCATTTGGCCCTTCGAGCCAGCACCTCCATTCATTGTGATCATGGCTGATCGTCCCCAAACAATAACCTGTGCCTGCCTTCTCCCCATATCCCTTGATTCCACTAGCCCCTAGAGCTCTTTGCCTGATGGCCGAGGGGAGAATAGGAAGTGGCCAGTGTGCGACTCGTCCTTAAACTGTTCTCAGATATTCCTGTATCATGTATCTGTTCACTGTGAATGGCTCGATTGTAATCATGTATTGACTTTCGGCTGACTGGTTAACGCGCAACAAAAGCTTTTCACTGTACCTCGGTACACGTGATAATAAACTAAAACCGATCACTGAAACTGAAATTTTATTCCATTAATGTAAGAGGACATGTTAACTCTTTAAAGGGCACCGCTGTTGTGGAAAACATCCTTCGAGCTTTATTTGACAGCAGTATGGGTGGTGGAACTATATTATGATAGAGCATTGGCCATGATCATTTTTAAAGGTACACCAGACCAAGTGGGATCCGTTGGGTCCCGTCCCGCAACACAGGGGGGGCACGTGGTGTTGCAGGGGAGGGCTGGTTCCAGAACGCAATACTCCGCCACTCACCCATAGGTCCCAATACTCACCACTCCATAGAGAGGGAGGGGGGGCAGAGAGGGAGGGGGGCAAGAGAGGGAGAGGAAGGGGGGGCAGAGAGGGAGTGGAAGGGGGGGCAGAGAGGGAGGGGACAGAGAGAGAGGGGGACAGAGCAGGAGGGGGCAGAGAAAGAGTGGGGGGCAGAAAGAGGGGGGGGGGCAGAGAGGGGGGGTTAGAAAGGGAGGGGGTAGAGATGGTAGAGAGGGAGGGGAGGGGGTAGAGAGGGAGAGGGTAGAGATGGAGGGTGAGGGTGTAGAGAGGGAGGGGGAGGGGAATAGAGAGGGAGAGGGAGGGGGTAGAGGGAACGGGGTAGAGGGAACGGGGTAGAGAGGGAGGGGATAGAGAGGTAGGGGGTAGAGAGGGAGTGGATAGAGAGAGAGGGGATAAAGAGGGAGGGGGAGGACACAGGAAGGGAGGAGGGGGGGTTGAGAGGGAGGGGAAGGGGTAGAGATGGAGGGGGTGGGGGTAGAGAGGATGGTAGAGAGGGAGAGGGAGGAGGGTAGAGAGGGATAGGGTAGAGAGGGAGATGGTAGAGAGGGAGGGGGAGGGGTAGAGAGGGATGGGATAGAGAGGGAGGGGGAGGGGGTAGAGAGGGAGGGAGAGGGGGGTAGAGAGGGAGAGGGGCAGAGAGGGAGGGGATAGAAACACCACGCCATTTCCCTCCTCCTCATTTCCCTCATCCTCCTCCCCTCAATCCCATTCTCTGCCGCAGCACCTACCCAGGTCTTAGAGCAGCACCAGGGCCTAGAACTCGTCCTGGTTCTCGTACTCGGCCCGGCCCTGGCTCTTCCGGCGGATTTTTTCTTGGCCCCAGGCTCGGCCCTCACTCCAGCCCCAGCGCCTCCAGCCCAGGCCCAGACCCGAGCGAGACTGCAGGCTGGCCTGGGCATGCGTGGACTTGAGGACCCGATGACTGCGACTGGGCCAGGCAAAAAGGCGGGGGGGGGGGGGGGGTGTTGTGGTTGTTCCACAAAAATTCCAGCGTGTCGGCCGGTTAGTCCGAGATGTGTTTAAAATGTCTGGGATGTGGTTAAAATGTCAATTATCAATAACTTCAGGAATATAGGTGTAAATGCAACGGGAATATGTTTATCACCACAGGAAAAAAAGTGAGTAGAATGTGTGAAAATGGGCAGGCCGTGGCCTAGCTTTTGTAAGGAAATGCGAATCAAGCAGATTGTGCCCAGATATGAGAGAGAGAGAGAGAGAGAGTGAGAGAGAGAGAGAGAGAGAGAGAGAGAGAGAGAGAGAGAGAGAGAGAGAGAGACAGAGAGAGAGAGAGAGAGACAGAGAGAGAGAGAGAGAGAGAGAGAGAGAGAGAGAGAGAGAGAAGAGAGAGAGAGAGAGAGAGAGACACGCACGCACGCACGCACGCACGCCCGCACGCACGCACACACCAACACACACACACACACACACACACACACACACACACACACACACACACACACACACACACACACACACACACACACACACACACACACACACACACACACACACACACACACACACACACACACACACACACACACACACAAAAAGAAGTTTTAGTATGATACTAGACTAAGTGGGACCTGTCTGGTCCCATGTTCACACAGGAGGGCTGGTCCCCCAATGCAATATTCCACCTGTCCACCAATTCCAATATTGGTGGCCAGTGGGGGGGGGGGGGGGCTTTCTGGAGCGCTAGTATGGGTGTTGTGGGCTGAAGGAACTGGTTTCCAGAGGGCTAGCATGGACTGTGGGCCGAATTGATTCTTGGGCTGTCAGCTCAGTCACTCAGGCCTGGTGGGCTGGCAGCTCAGTCACGCAGGCCTGGTGGGCTGGCAGCTCAGTCACTCAGCACTGGTGGATTGGCAGATCAGTCACTCACGGCTGGTGGGCTGGCAGTTGTTTCACGGCTGCTGGGCTGGCAGTTGACACTGCTGATGGGCTGGCAGTTGACTCACGGCTGGTGGGCCTGGCAGTTGACTCACAGCTGGTGGGCAGGCAGTTGACTCACGGCTGGTGGGCTGGCAGTTGACTCACAGCTGGTGGGCGGGCAGTTGACTCAGGGCTGGTGGGCTGGCAGTTGACTCACGGCTGGTGGGCCTGGCAGTTGACTCACAGCTGGTGGGCAGGCAGTTGACTCACAGCTGGTGGGCAGGCAGTTGACTCACGGCTGGTGGGCTGGCAGTTGACTCATGGCTGGTCGGCTTGCAGTTGTCATGGCTAGTGGGCTGGCAGTTGACTATCACGGCTGGTGGGCTGGCAGTTGACCCTCATGGCTGGTGGGCGGGCAGTTGACTCACGGCTGGTGGGCTGGCAGTTGACTCACTCATGGTTGGTGGGCTGGCAGTTGACGGCTAGTGGGCTGGCAGTTTCACTCATGGCTGGTGGGCTGGCAGTTGACTCACGGCTGGTGGGCTGGCAGTTGACTCGCAGCTGGTGGGCTGGCAGTTGACTTACGGCTGATGGGCTGGCAGTTGACTCACGGCTGGTGGGCTGGCAGTTGACTCACGGCTGGAGGGCTGGCAGTTGACTCAAGGCTGGTGGGCTGGCATTTGACTCACTCACGGCTGGTGGGCTGGCAGTTGACTTACGGCTGGTGGGCTGGCAGTTGACTCACTCACGGCTGGAGGGCTGGCAGTTGACTCACTCATGGCTGGTGGACTGGCAGTTGACTCACTGACGGATGGTGGGCTGGCAGTTGACTCACGGCTGGTGGGCTGGCAGTTGACTCATGGCTGGTGGGCTGGCAGTTGACTCACGGCTGGTGGGTTGGCAGTTGACTCATGGCTGGTGGGCTGGCAGTTAATTCACGGCTGGTGGGCTGGCAGTTGACTCACTCAAGGCTGGTGGGCTGGCATTTGACTCACTCACGGCTGGTGTGCTGGCACTTCACTCACTCAGGGCTGGTGGGCTGGCAGTTCACTCACTGCTGGTGGGTTCACACACACACATCCTCTATCACACACACACACACCCTCCATCACACACACACACTTACATCCACACACTCACATCCACACACTCCATCTCACACACACACACACACAATCCATCACACACACACACACTCACAGCCCCACACACACATAGAGACACCCTCCATCTCACATACACCCACACACACACTCTCACATGCACACACTCCATCACACACAGCCACACACACACGCACCATCTCACACACACACACATACCCTCCATCTCACACACACCCACACACACACACACCATCACACTCTCACACTCACACACACACACACACACACACACACTCACACACTCAAACACAGTTGCACTCACACACACTCACACACACACACTCACACACTCACACACTCACACTCTCACACTCACACTCTCACACTCTTACACTCACACACATACACACACTCACACACACACTGGACATATATATGACAGTAAAACTCTCTTGAATCTACTCACAAGGCTGAGCGCGCCTCTCCACTGAGCGGGACTTCCGGAAAGAGTGCGACCTCTTGACTATTCGGGACTTCCGGAGTGAGCAGTATTTCCGGAGTGAGCGGGACTTCTGGAATGAGCGGGACCTCTTGACACAGCACGGCGCAGACTCACAATTCAGTTAAATCAGCACGTCGCAGACATAGTTCCGTTCACTCACAGCGCAGGCACAGTTCAGTTCACTCACAGCGTAGACACAGTTCAGTTCACTCACGGCGCAGACACAGCTCAGTTCAATCAGCACAGCACAGGCTCACAGTTCAGTTCACTCACGGCGTAGACTCACAGTTCTTTTTTTTATTTTTTTATTTTATTTATTAGAAGTACATTACATTACAACTAATTACATTAGTACTCACATATATCTTATTACAACTAATGTACTCCGTCATTTTTTACACTGATAAAAAGGAAAGGTTGAGATTAAGAAAAAAGAGAAAGTGAAGGAAAATAGTGAAGGTGTAAAAACGTGACAACAAGAAAGAACAGCGACCCTGTAGAAAAGAAATAAAAAATAAAGGATTAAGAGATAGACCCTAAAGAAGAAAAAAAAGAGAAAGAGGAAAAAAGAGAAAAATATATACTTTGTTATAAGCATCACGCAAATGGGATATACCAACTCTCCAGCTTTCATCCCCCTTTACCTGACCTCAGTTTTTTTTTAAAGTACTTTTGCACCCTATACTTGTAATAATTCTATAAATGCAGACCACGTCATATGGAAGTGATCTGGTTTACCTGCCAGGAGGAGTCTTATCTCTTCTAGGTGTAATGTTTCAAACATATTTGAAATCCACATGTTTATAGTTGGTATTGGAGCGTTTTTCCAGAATTTTAGGATTAACTTTTTTCCAGTTATTAACCCATAATCTATTAATTTCTTTTGAAACACATTTAGTTCAGGACTATCTTCCGTTGTTCCGAAGATAATCCATTCTGCTTGTGGTATCAGTTTTATTTTAAATAATTTTGTAAAGATTTCAAAAATGTCAATCCAAAATTTTTGAATTTTTGTACAAAAAACAAATAAGTGCGGTATAGTAGCTTCTTGAGATTGACATTTATCACAAATAGATGATACATTTGGGAAAATTTTATTAATTTTAGTTTTTGAATAATATAATCTGTGTAAAATCTGTGTCTTACATTAATCGAACATTAATGCACGTTTAATAAATGTTCATTCCACCTTTCCTTTGAGATTTTAATAGCTAATTCTTGTTTCCAGTCTCTTCTAATACCTTCCGTAGATGGTATTTCTATATTTAAGATAATATTATACAAATATGATATTAAGTTTGCTGACTCACTGCTGATGGGCCTGGCAGTTGACTCACAGCTGGTGGGCAGGCAGTTGACTCACGGCTGGTGGGCTGGCAGTTGACTCACAGCTGGTGGGCGGGCAGTTGACTCAGGGCTGGTGGGCTGGCAGTTGACTCACAGCTGGTGGGCAGGCAGTTGACTCACGGCTGGTGGGCTGGCAGTTGACTCATGGCTGGTCGGCTTGCAGTTGTCATGGCTAGTGGGCTGGCAGTTGACTATCACGGCTGGTGGGCTGGCAGTTGACTCCCTCATGGCTGGTGGGCTGGAAGTTGACTCACTCATGGCTGGTGGGCGGGCAGTTGACTCACGGCTGGTGGGCTGGCATTTGACTCACTCATGGTTGGTGGGCTGGCAGTTGACGGCTAGTGGGCTGGCAGTTTCACTCATGGCTGGTGGGCTGGCAGTTGACTCACGGCTGGTGGGCTAGCAGTTGACTCACAGCTGGTGGGCTGGCAGTTGACTTACGGCTGATGGGCTGGCAGTTGACTCACGGCTGGTGGGCTGGCATTTGACTCACTCACGGCTGGTGGGCTGGCAGTTGACTTACGGCTGGTGGGCTGGCAGTTGACTCACTCATGGCTGGAGGGCTGGCAGTTGACTCACTCATGGCTGGTGGACTGGCAGTTGACTCACTGACGGATGGTGGGCTGGCAGTTGACTCACGGCTGGTGGGATGGCAGTTTCACTCATGGCTGGTGGGCTGGCAGTTGACTCACGGCTGGTGGGCCTGCAGTTGACTCACGGCTGGTGGGCTGGCAGTTGACTCACGGCTGGTAGGCTGGCATTTGACTCACTCATGGCTGGTGGGCTGGCAGTTGTCTCACTCACGGCTGCTGGGCTGGCAGTTGACACACTCACGGCTGGAGGGCTGGCAGTTGACTCACTCATGGCTGGTGGCCTGGCAGTTGACTCACTCACGGATGGTGGGCTGGCAGTTGACTCACGGCTGGTGGGATGGCAGTTTCACTCATGGCTGGTGGGCTGGCAGTTGACTCACGGCTGGTGGGCCTGCAGTTGACATGGCTGGTGGGCTGGGAGTTGAATCATGGCTGGTGGGCTGGGAGTTGACTCACGGCTGGTGGGCTGGCAGTTGACTCACGGCTGGTGGGCTGGCAGTTGACTCACGGCTGGTAGGCTGGCATTTGACTCACATGGCTGGTGGGCTGGCAGTTGTCTCACTCACGGCTGCTGGGCTGGCAGTTGACACACTCACGGCTGGTGGGCTGGCAGTTGATTCACTCATGGCTGGTGGGGGTCAATTGACTCATGGCTGGTGGGCTGGCAGTTTTCTCATGGCTGGTGGGCTGGCAGTTGACTCACTCACGGCTGGTGGGCTGGAAGTTGACTCACGGCTGGTGGACTGGCAGTTGACTCATGGCTGGTGGGCTGGCAGTTGACCCATGACTGGTGGGCTGGCAATTGACTCATGGCTGGTGGGCTGGAAGTTGACTCACGGCTGGTGGGCTGGCAGTTGACACATGGCTGGTGGGCTGACAGTTGACTCACGGCTGGTGGGCTGGCAGTTGACTCATGGCTGGTGGGCTGGCAGTTGACTCACGGCTGGTGGGTTGGCAGTTGACTCATGGCTGGTGGGCTGGCAGTTAATTCACGGCTGGTGGGCTAGCAGTTGACTCACTCAAGGCTGGTGGGCTGGCATTTGACTCACTCACGGCTGGTGTGCTGGCACTTCACTCACTCAGGGCTGGTGGGCTGGCAGTTCACTCACTGCTGGTGGGTTCACACATACGCATCCTCTATCACACACACACACTTACATCCACACACTCACATCCACACACTCCATCTCACACACACACACACACAATCCATCACACACACACACACGCACAGCCCCACACACACATAGAGACACCCTCCATCTCACATACACCCACACACACACTCTCACATGCACACACTCCATCACACACAGCCACACACACACACACACACACACACACACACACAGACACCCTCCATCTCACACTCACACACACACACACACACTGCATCACACACACACACACCCTCCATTTCACACACACCCTCCATCACACACACATGCACCATCTCACACACACACACATACCCTCCATCTCACACACACCCACACACACACACACCATCACACTCTCATACTCACACACACACACACACACACACACACACACACACACTCACACACTCAAACACAGTTGCACTCACACACACTCACACACACACACTCACACACTCACACTCACACTCTCACACTCTTACACTCACACACATACACACACTCACACACACACTGGACATATATATGACAGTAAAACTCTCTTGAATCTACTCACAAGGCTGAGCGCGCCTCTCCACTGAGCGGGACTTCCGGAAAGAGTGCGACCTCTTGACTGTTCGGGACTTCCAGAGTGAGCAGTATTTCCGGAGTGAGCGGGACTTCTGGAATGAGCGGGACCTCTTGACACAGCACGGCGCAGACTCACAATTCAGTTAAATCAGCACGTCGCAGACATAGTTCCGTTCACTCACAGCGCAGGCACAGTTCAGTTCACTCACAGCGTAGACACAGTTCAGTTCACTCACGGCGCAGACACAGCTCAGTTCAATCAGCACAGCACAGGCTCACTGTTCAGTTCACTCACGGCGTAGACTCACAGTTCTTTTTTTTATTTTTTTATTTTATTTATTAGAAGTACATTACATTACAACCAATTACATTAGTACTCCTCACGTATATCTTATTACAATTAATGTACTCCGTCATTTTTTACACTGATAAAAAGAAAAGGTTGAGATTAAGAAAAAAGAGAAAGTGAAGGAAAATAGTGAAGGTGTAAAAACGTGACAACAAGAAAGAACAGCGACCCTGTAGAAAAGAAATTAAAAATAAAGGATTAAGAGATAGACCCTAAAGAAGAAAAAAAAAGAGAAAGAGGAAAAAAGAGAAAAACAAATACTTTGTTATAAGCATCACGCAAATGGGATATACCAACTCTCCAGCTTTCATCCCCCTTTACCTGACCTCAGTTTTTTTTTAAAGTACTTTTGCACCCTATACTTGTAATAATTCTATAAATGCAGACCACGTCAGGTGGAAGTGATCTGGTTTACCTGCCAGCAGGAGTCTTATCTCTTCTAGGTGTAATGTTTCAAACATATTTGAAATCCACATGTTTATAGTTGGTATTGGAGCGTTTTTCCAGAATTTTAGGATTAACTTTTTTCCAGTTATTAACCCGTAATCTATTAATTTCTTTTGAAACACATTTAGTTCAGGACTATCTTCCGTTGTTCCGAAGATAATCCATTCTGCTTGTGGTATCAGTTTTATTTTAAATAATTTTGTAAAGATTTCAAAAATGTCAATCCAAAATTTTTGAATTTTTGTACAAAAAACAAATGAGTGCGGTATAGTAGCTTCTTGAGATTGACATTTATCACAAATAGATGATACATTTGGGAAAATTTTATTAATTTTAGTTTTTGAATAATATAATCTATGTAAAATCTGTGTCTTACATTAATCGAACATTAATGCACGTTTAATAAATGTTCATTCCACCTTTCCTTTGAGATTTTAATAGCTAATTCTTGTTTCCAGTCTCTTCTAATACCTTCCGTAGATGGTATTTCTACATTTAAGATAATATTATACAAATATGATATTAAGTTTGCTGATTCAGCTTTTATCTGCATTGCTTCATCCAATACATCTGCTGGAATATTATAATGATCTTTTGTATATTTTTTCAAATAGTCACATATTTGAAAATATTTAAAATATTGATTATTTCCCAGTTTATATTTTATTTGTAATTGTTGGAATGATAGTAATTTTCCAGTTTCATACAAGTCACCGAACGTTTTAATTCCTAGTCTATCCAATACAATACAATTTACAATTTATTTGTCATTTGGACCCCGTTGAGGTCCAAACGAAATGTCGTTTCTGCAGCCATACATTACAAAACGAAAAAGACCCGAGACACAACACAATTTACACATACATCCATCACAGCGCTGTGATGGAAGGCAAAAAAAACCTTATCTCTCCACTGCACTCCCCCCCCCCCCGATGTCAGAGTCAAAGTCAAAGCCCCCGGCGGGCGATGGTGATTATTCCCCGCAGCCATTAAAGCCACGCCGGGCGATGCAAGGTCGCGCACCGGGTCTTGCTGTTAGAGCCCCGGCGTGCGCCCGCAAAGTCCCGCGGCCATTCCAAGCCGCGCGGGGCGGTGATGTAAAGCCCCGCTCCAGGTGCTCTTCAACCCCGCAACTCGGGCAGGAGAAGTCGCCGCTGCGGAAGCCCCGAAAAGCGGTCTCCCACCAGGGACCCGCGGGCCTCCGGTGTTGCCGTCCGCCAGACCCGCGGTTGTAGCCTCCGAATCTGTCGGGTCGCAGCAGCGCTCCATCACAGCTCCCATTGTATAAAAGATTTGTCTGTAATAGAGGGATTAAATGAAGGGTTATTAACTATTGGAGATAAAAGCGATAGATTTCTTAATTTTAAATTTTGTTTTATTTGTTTCCAAGTTCTGATTGTACTATGTATAATTGGGTTTTTGTTATAATTTATGTTATTCAGTTTCATTGGTGAGAGGAGGATCGCTCCAATGTTACCAGAGGAGCAGTCCTCTCTCTCCATTACAATCCAGTCCACTTGCTGGGCAGAGTTGTCCATCAGTTGGATCATATTTTTGATATTTACTGACCAATAATAATACATGAAGTTAGGGATTGCTAAGCCCCCTAATATTTTAGCTTTGTTCAAGTGTTTTCTTTGTATTCTATGGGATTTATAGTCCCATATAAAATTAGTAATGTCTGAGTCCAATTTTAAAAAAAACTTATTTGGTAGGTATATAGGAATCGATTGAAATAGGTATAAAATTTGTGGTAAGAAGATCATTTTTATTGCATTTATTCGGCCTATTAAAGACATCGGAAACGTTTTCCAAAATGTAATTAATGTATTTAATTTATTAAGTTCAAGACTCACAGTTCTTGACTCAACTCTCACTCACGGTCTTCCGGGGTGACTGACTTGTGTCTGGCCTCCATGACTTTATTCTCCTGCCCCCTCCATGACTTTATTCACCTGCCCCCCTCCTGTCACCATGATGAAGGCGTTACCTTCATCATGGTGACTGACAGGCGAGAAGACCAATCTGCTGATCTCATGATTTTTTAAACATTCATAACTTTTTACTATTTCACCGATCAGAAAAAACCTTGGGGCGCTTGGAGGAGAGGAGGACGGTGAGTAAGATGGCGAAAAATTCATAGCGATATAGGATTGCATTTTTTCTGAAAGGTATTTACAACGTAGGCCGGAAGTGGTCAAGATGAGACTTTTAGTAATACTATAGATAGTTGTTCAAAGAGCCATGTAGTCAACTTCTACTCCTATTTTCTATGTTTGTAGGTTTCTAAACATATGTTAACAAACTATAATAACACAATTGAGGTTAACACAATGGCTCCCAACATATTGCCTAGTCCTTTGTTTCTATTTTCACAAAAGAGCTTCAATATACCTCACATCTTGCAACAGAACTCAACAGGATGTTGATGCGAGCTGTGATAAACCACCCAGGCCCATATACTCGCTTAACTGCCACATTACAGTCAGGATAAGGAAACTGAATAATGGTCATCATTGTGCTCTGTTATTGGCCTTCATTAATCATTGCTGGAACAAAAACATATGTATTATTTATATTATTCATTCCAAACTGACATTGAAAAGATTTCCTGCACTGCTGGTTTGATCCTGATCCCAGATGCTGTCTGTGTGGAGTTTGCAAGTTCTCCCTGTGACCGTGTGGGTTTTGTCTGGTTGCTCCAGTTTCCTCTCACACCACAAAAAAGAGACATGCGGGTGTGTAGGCTTATTGGTCTCTGTAAATTGCCTCCATTGTTTAGGGGGAGGTTGAGAAAGTGGGATAACATAGCACTTGTGTGAAAGGGTGATTTTTAGTCGGCATGGATTCGGTGAACCAAAGGGCCCTATTTCCAAACTGTATATTTTTTGTAAAGGCAATATCGGTCATATTATTGTTAGCTCTGGTGGGGATGCTAGCACAGAGCTATGATATTGTTGCTCAGGTTTTTCAGAAGAAAGATAAAATCAACCACAACCATAAACAACAACCTTGCTCTCAAAGTCAATAAGTCCAAGGAACTGATTGTGAACTTTGGAAGAGGAAGGTCGAGGATCCACAAACCTGTCTTCATTGATGGGACGGTGGTGGAGAGAGTCAAAAGCTTCAAATTCCTGGGTGTGCATATCTATAGCAGATCTGTAGGAATGAACTGCAGATGCTGGTTTAAATCGAAGGTAGACACAAAATGCAGGAGTAACTCAGCGGGACAGGCAGCATCTCTGGAGAGAAGGAATGGGTGACGTTTTGGGTCGAGACCCTTCTTCAGACTGATCTATAGAAGATCTGTCCTGGACCCAGCACACGGATGCAATCAGTGGTGCAATCAGGCGCTGGTCATGACTGTTGGCAGACCAATTTCCCTCTGGTATTAAATAAAGTTGTATCGTATCATATCGTAAAGAAAGCCCATTAATGCCTCAAATCCTTAGAAGATTGAGGAGATTTGAAAATGTCTACAAATACTCTCTTCAACTTCTACAGCGGTACGTCAGAAAGCGTATTGACTGGTTGCATCATGGCCTGGTTCAGCAACTCAAATACCCAGGAACAAAGAAGATTACAAAAAGTTGTGAACACTGCCCAGTCCATTACAGTTCATGACCTCCCACCATCGAATGAATCCCAGAATCAATGCCTTGAAAATGCAACCTGCATTATCAGAGACCCATACCACCCTGGCCAGGCTCTCAGTTCACTCTGGCCATCGGGAAGAAGGTATAGGAGCCTGAAAACAGTAACGTCCGGGTTCAGGAGCAGCTTCTTCCCTACAACCACCAGGGTACTAAACAGTACAACCTCCAAATAGGCTATATAGACTTAGGGACATTATTTTTGAATTTGCACTATTACTGTCTATTTATTTGTCTGTTTAAAAATATATATATATATACTGGAATTTTGTTGTTGTTTATATTATGGGCTTTACAGAGTACTATGTTTACCGATCTGTTGTGCTGCTGCAAGTAAGAATGTAATTGTTCCATTTTGGGGCAGGGCAGCAAGGTGGCGCAGCGGTAGAGTTGCCGCCTTACAGCACTAGAGACCCGGTTTCGATCCCGACTACTGTCTGTACAGAGTTTGTACATACTCCCCGTGACCTCATGGGTTTCTCCGAGATCTTCGGTTACCTCCCATACTCCAAAGACGTACAGGTATGTAGGAAAATTGGCTTGGTATAAGTGTTAATTATCCCTAATGTGTGTAGGGATAGTGTAAGTGTGTGGGGAACGCTGGTCAGCACGGACTCGGTGGGCCGAACGGCCTGTTTCCACACTACATCTCAAAACTATAAACTAAACTAAGACATATGACAATACAACACTCTTGTCTCTTGACTCTTAAGATTAGACTGATAAAGGTAGCAGTTTGTAGGGTGCCTTTGTCAATATTAATCTTATTTTCCAGATTATCTAATTAACCAAATTTACATTGGTGGGATTAAAATAAGGTCTCTGGGTCAGTAGCCCAGACCTTTGTAAAGTGATGCAAAGGATGTGCTTGTCTCTGTCAAAGGGTGTGCTTGTTAAGGAAGGAACTGCAGATGCTGGTTGAAACCGAAGATAGACACAAAAAGCTGGAGTAACTCTGCGGGACAGGCAGCATCCCTGGAGAGAAGGAATGGGACCTTCAGACTGTCTGAAGAAGGGTCTCGACCCAAAACGTCACCCATTCCTTCTCTCCAGAGATGCTGCCTGTCCCGCTGAGTCACTCCAGCTTTTTGTGCCTTTCTTCGGTGTGCTTGTTAAACCAGTTTGATTTCATCAACATTACCAGTGTTCTTCAATGTCAAAAGTTTGTCCTTTTTTGCATTTGGCAATCACAGCAAGTGAGGTTTTACTTCCTCGATACTGAACCTTCTAACCAATCCACAATCTTCAACTAAATTTCCTGCCTCTCCCATTATAAATTCCAAGTAGTTCTGACGATATGATACTAATTTAGTTAGGAAACAATGTAACAAATGATTAATGAAATCGAAGGGACTGAGTGTAGACCAGTCATAATAGCAGCTTTCATAATTTTTTTAATACTATTTCAAACTGTTTGACCAATTAATTTCAGTTAAATTTAAACCATGCGTCTTTAATTTAAAAGATCTATCGGCTGGTTTCCCGTTAACTCTGGACACCCTGGGGCTACATAATCTTAAACTGCAAAAGAACATCCATAAACCATTTACACTTGTATGCACTTAAGAATATTGATTTCTGTAATGAGTTATGAACTGAAAATAACAGATTTTCCATGATAATTTCAAATTGTGCCCTCAGGGATATATGCATAAATTACGCATTGCCAGTTGCATGCAACACAATCTAAACAAAACATTGTGGTCCTTCATTAAACATTTCAAACGGTTTAGCTTAGTTTAATGTAGTTTAGAGATACCGTGCGGAAAACAGGCCCTTCGGCCCACCGAGTCCGCACCGACCAGCAATCCCCACACAGTAACACCTTCCCACACACACTAAGGACAATTTACACAATACCAAGCCAATTAACCTACAAACCTGTACGTCTTTGGAGTGTGGTAGAAAACCGAAGATCTCGGAGAAAACCCACACAATCACAGGGAGAACATACAAACTTCGCACAAACAGCACCCGTAGTCGAGATCGAACCTGGGTCTTTGGCGCTGCAAGCGCTGTAAGGCAGCAACTCTACCACTGTGCCCCATGTTCTAGTCCAAGAATCCTAGTTCAAGATTGTCTGTTCCAGCCCAAGAAAAGAAAACTGCTATTTCTCAAAATTGTGTCATTAATTGATTCAAGATTCAAGAGAGTTTATTGTCATGTGTTCCAGATAGGACAATGAAATTCTTGCTTTGCCTCAGCACAACAGAATATAGTAGGCATGAATAATACAGAACAGATCAGTGTGTCCATATACCATAATATAAATATATACACACATGAATAAATAAACAGATAAAGCGCAAATAAACAGATAATGGTCTATGAATGTTCAGAGTTTTGTTTGAGTTGAGTTTAATAGCCTGATGGCTGTGGGGAAGTAGTTATTCCTGAACCTGGACATTGCAGTCTTCAGGCTCCTGTACCTTCTACCTGAAGGTAGGGGGAGATGAGTGCGTGGCCAGGATGGTGTGGGTCCGTGATGATGCTGCCAGCGTTTTTGAGGCAGCGGCTGCGATAGATCTCCTCGATGGTAGGGAGGGCAGAGCCGATGATGGACTGGGCAGTGTTTACTACTTTTTGTAGTCTTTTCCGCTCCTGGGCACTCAAGTTGATTACATCATCATTATTGTCTTTCAGGCTCATGCAGCCAAAAAGTTTACACATATAACCCACACACTTATTAATTGAGCAAAGAATTCTGCAGCTCTAAGAATAAAAGCTGAAGATGCTAAAACTATAATTCTCTCCCACTCCAACTTTAGGGCAGCACAGTGGTGTAGCTGGTGGAGCAGCGGCCTCACAGTGCCAGAGACCTGGGTTTGATCCTGTCCTTGGGTGCTGTTCCGTGTGGAGTTTGCACATCCTCCCTGTGACCGTGTGGGTTTTCCTCCGAGTGCAACACATCCCACAGCCCAAAGACATGCATTAAGTTTACAGGTTAATTGGCCTCTGTAAAATTGCCTCTGATTTGTAGGCAGTGAATGCGAAAGTGGAATAACATAGAACTCGTGTGAACTGGAGATCGATGGTCGGCGTGGACTCGGTGAGTGGAAGGGCTTATTTCCATGCTGTATATCTAAACAATAATAACTTTTGTTTTAGGATTTGAACTGCTTTCAGGTTTCCATTATTCTTATGTCCATCTTATTTTTTCAAAGAAATGTGAAGGCCTAATAATGGATCAGGTTTACCATGTAACAGCTTGCAGCTGCCTTTGATACTGCCAGCATTTACCTACGTTACACTGTGGATGTTCTGAGTTTCTGTACAGCTGATTGCACTTATGCTGGGATATCTGCCTGCTGAACCGATGCCAGCTTAATCCACTGCGATCTCATGTGCCCATTGTCGAACTGCATGAAATGACTATGGACAGATGGGCAAGTGTAAAGATTCCACCCCCCCCCCCCCCCCCATTTAATTGTGTTGATTTCAATTGTTTCCTGGTGTTTGTAAGTCTTTTAATGTTTATTATATTTTCACTTATTAAATATCTTTATTTTTAAAAGTTGCCCGTAATTATTTTTAGTTAAATATGTTTTGACATTTTGAATGTCGGTAAAAGCCAGAGACATTAATAAATATTCAACCCCACTGGCAGCTTAGAAAGGCTCTAAAATTAGATGCAAGGCTTAAGGAGTTGTCAAAGCACCTTCCAGCAGGAGTTACATACACTGAAAGAGCTCATGCACTGTGCAATACCTCACCTCTTCACCACCCGGAACATCGTGCCGGAGTTATTGCTAAGGCTAAAAGTCGCCTATAAGAGCAGGGAACAAGCCAGATTTGTTCGAGGTTCATAAGGTCATAGGTCATAAGTGATAGGAGCAGAATTAGGCCATTCGGCCCATAAAGTCCACTCTGCCATTCAATCATGGCTGGTCTGTCTCTCCCTCCTAACCCCACTCTCTTGCCTTCTCCCCATAACCCCTGACACCCAAACTAATGGTACTTAGGATTTTGCTGGTGATAACTTGGCTCCAATCCTGCACACTCCATTACTTTGCATCGTTTTAGAGCATGCAAATGAGATTGCAATGATCAACCCGTCTCATTCAAACTGAATTTTAGTTGATTACAGACTATCTCACCATCCATCTGTTTCCAAATAGCTGACAGATTTTTTGTCTTGTCACTGGTGAGGATGGTAATCAGAATGGACACACAGACCTATTATGCAAAATTTTCTCAGCCTGAGGAGAGTTGATCATACAGTAATGTTTCCAGTTTTTGGTAGAACAGATGCTCGCAGTAACATAAAGCTTCTCGTGACACACAGCCTGTAGTAGCACAGATCCTGAGCTTGGCCTTCTCACGATACTGAAATGAAAACAGAAGATACTGAGAACACTCAGTAGACCCAGTAAGCATCTGTGGAAAGTGAAACTCAGTTAAGGTTTGAGCTTGACCCTGTAATATTGCTTATTCCCATTATACTACTAATCGTTGGTACTTATCTCTTCAACGCCCCAGAGATTTTTCCTCAAACTGAAATCGACTGGCCTAATTGATCCTTGCTGCAACCTAACGTAGGAAGAATACCACTACTATTCATCATACTACCTGGATCCTTCAGTTGCTTCGGAACTTTTGGCACCTCTAAATATAATCAGTAGTAATTACCAGTATAGGATTAGAGTCTATGTATCCCACTGTTATAATGCCCAAGACCCAACGTCTCATTCCCGAGTCAATGTAGAACTTTGCTTTCTTCGTCATCTTGACACCAAATTCCCTTGGTGGGATTTCTAGTTTTGACTCTTATCACGGACATAATATTGGCTTTACTTTTAAACTTGAGGAACAAGGAAATTGCAGTATCAAATAAAAGTATGCTACGTTTTGGAACTATCACCACTGTGGCTCATACAGTCTAACAGATAGCTCACCATTTGTTTTATTTTATCTAATTTCCCAATTTGTACTTTAATTTCTCTCTTGAATTTTAATAGAATACTAGACTAAGTGGGACCCGTTGGGTCCCATGTTCACACGGGAGGGCTGGTCCCCCAACGCAATATTCCACCTTTCCACCAATTCCAATATTGGTGGCCAGTTGGGGGGGGGGGGCTTTCTGGAGTGCTAGTATGGGTATTGTGGGCTGAAGCAAATGGTTTCCAGAGGGCTAGTTGGACATTGTGGGACAAATTGATTCTTGGGGTGGCAGCTCAGTCACTCAGGCCTGATGTGCTGGCAGCTCACTCACGGCTGGTGGGCTAGCGGTTGACTCATGGCAATTCCTTGAAATTCCATTTCAAGCAGGGTGCAAGGCAACCAAATTCAAATGCAGTTCCCTACCATTTCAAGCAGGGTGCAAGGCCACCAAATTCAATTGCATTTACCGACCACTTCAAGCAGGGTGCAAGGCCACAAAATTCAAGTGCAGTTTCATACCACTTCAATCAGGGTGCAGGGCCACCAAACTCATGTGCAGTTTCCTACCACTTCAAGCAGGGTGCAGGGCCACCAAATTCAAGTGCAGTTTCATGCCATTTCAAGCAGGGTGCAAGGCCACCAAATTCAAGTGCGGATTCATGCCATTTCAAGCATTGTGCAAGGCCACCAAATTCAAGTGCAGGTTCATGCCATTTCAAGCAGGGTGCAACGCCACCAAATTCAAATGCAGTTTCATGCCACTTCAAGCAGGGTGCAAGGCCACCAAACTCAAGTGCAGTTTCATGCCATTTCAAGCATTGTGCAAGGCCACCAAATTCAAGTGCAGGTCCATGCCATTTCAAGCAGGGTGCAACGCCACCAAATTCAAATGCAGTTTCATGCCACTTCAAGCAGGGTGCAAGGCCACCAAACTCAAGTGCAGTTTCATGCCACCATGCAGGGTGCAAGGCACCAAATTCAAATGCAATTTCATGCCACTTCAAGCAGGGTGCAATGCCACCAAATTCAAGTGCAGTTTCATGCCATTTCAAACAGGGTCCAAGGTCACCAAATTCAAGTGCAGTTTCATACCACTTCAAGCAGGGTGCAAGACAACCAAATTGAAGTGCAGTTTCATACCATTTCAAGCAGGGTGCAAGGCCACAAAATTCAAGTGCAGTTACATACCATTTCATGCAGGATGCAAGGCCACCACATTCAAATGCAGTTTCATGCCATTTCATGCAGGGTGCCAGGCCACCACATTCAAATGCAGTTTCATACCATTTCAAGCAGGGTGAAACTACCATAAACCACTATAAAACCACACAAAACACCACATAAACAACACACTCACAGTTCAGTAGACATTCAGTGTGTTCAGTTGATTCACTGCTCAGACAGAGTCGTGACCTCTCCCTCTCCCATCTAGCAGAGACTGAGCCACACCCACACTTCTGGGTTTTATATTCCCTCCCCCTCAAACCGGAAGGGGCGTGGCCTTCATGGTGTGATTGGCAGGAGAGAGATTCTCGACATTTTTTTAAACACTAATAACACTTTTATTTTTCTTTGATGGAAAGAATCCTCTGCACCTGATGAGCGGGATGGCCAAAAATCACAGCCGTGGTAGCGTTTTATCTAAAATCAATATACAGTGCAAACAGGAAGTTGTCAAGTTTCCACCAACAGCCATTTTTGCAGTGCAGCCTTTCAAAACAGTTACCACCACCAACAATGGCCATTTTTGCAGTGCAGCCTTTCAAAGCAGTTACCACCACCAACAACAACCATTTTTGCAGTGCAGCCTTTCAAAGCAGTTACCACCACCAACAAAAGCCATTTTTGCAGTGCAGCCTTTCAAAGCAGTTACCACCACCAACAACAGCCATTTTGCAGTGCAGCCTTTCAAAGCAGTTACCACCACCAACAACAGCCATTTTTGCAGTGCAGCCTTTCAAAGCAGTTCCCACCACCAACAACAGACATTTTTGCAGTGCAGCCTTTCAAAGCTTTCAAAGCAGTTACCACCACCAACAACAGCCATTTTTGCAGTGTAGCCTTTCAAAGCAGTTACCACCACCAACAACAGCCATTTTTGCAGTGCAGCCTTTCAAAGCAGTTAACACCACCAACCACAGCCATTTTTGCAGTGCAGCCTTTCAAAGCAGTTACCACCACCAACAACGGCCATTTTTGCAGTGCACTACCTTCAAAGCAGTTACCACCACCAACAACAGCCATTTTTGCAGTGCTGCCTTTCAAAGCAGTTACCACCATCAACAACAGCCATTTTTGCAGTGCAGCCTTTCAAAGCAGTTACCACCACCAACAACAGCCATTTTTGCAGTGCAGCATTTCAAAGCAGTTACCACCAACAACAAGAACCATTTTTGCAGTGCAGCATTTCAAAGCAACCAGATTTTCATTTTCAAACCACATTAAGGGCACTCACAGTTGAGTAGACATGTGTTCAGTGTTATTCACAGCTCAGAGAGATGTGACCCTCTCGCTTACTCCATCTTGCAGAGACTGAGTGAGGCACAACACTTCTGGGTTTTATAGTCCCTCCTCCCTCCCACCAGCAGGGGCAGCAGAGAGAATGTCAACATTTTTAAAGCATTAATAACTCTTTTATTTTTCATCGAGGGGAAAATCCTCTTGTCCTATGCAGCGGAGGGGGGCTCTGAGTAAGATGGCCAAAAATCACAGCCGTAAGTGGCAGCGTTTTTTTCAAAAATCACGAAACAGAAAACTGGAAGTGGTCAAGATCTTACTTTTAGTGATATAGATTAGGGATGGTCAGGACGATCCCAAATAATTAACGTGACATTCCTTTTCCATGGATTCTGTGTCACCTTTTTCAAGCAACTGATAACGTTTCACATGGGATATTACCATTGAGACTGTGTGTTCCATGTAGGAACAAGGAACTTCAGATGCTAGTTTAAACCCCCCCCCCACAAAGTGCTGAATTAACTCAGTGGGTCAGGCAGCATCCCTGATGAATATGAATAGGTGACATTTCGGGTCAGGACCCTTCTTCAGACTCACGTTTTGGGTCAGGACCCTTCTTCAGACTCATGTTTCGGGTCGGGACCCTTCTTTAGTCTCTCCAAGAATTCTGCCTGACACGGTGAGCTACTCCAGCACTTTTTTCAATTTCATTTACATGTTGTTCTGACTAATCTCCAGTCCTAGCTTGTTCTATTAAGAATTGCACTTCATAAGCTGAGCAAGTTCTGACTTGTGCGAGGTGTCTGTAGGTTTGAACATTTTCCCATTGATGACTGATATGACCAAGAAAAGATATCTATTCAGTTCCTTACATCCAATATTTCTAAAACCATCAGTATCTATTGTTGACTTTTTGAATTTTTTTGGATGAATAAGGGAGCATTTTGAGCAAACACCTAGGAATTCATATGCGCTAATTGTGATTAATATCTCATCAAAGATACAACTCCTATGATTGTAGCTTACTAGCATTTCCTCCTAGCACTGCTCAATAGTTGGAACAGTGCTGGTGTGATCAGGTTGATCTTCAAAGGCATTGTACTGGGTTACAATGGTTGCTGAATTTGGCTCCCAGAATTTTGAGATGGAGCATGGCCAGGAACAAGAGCATTGGTGCAGCTGGGGCACAACTCAGAATAGAAACATAGAAACAGAAAATAGGTGCATGAGAAGGCCATTCAGCCCTTCGATCCAACACCGCCATTCAATATAATCATGGCTGATCATCGAAAATCAGTACCCCATTCCTGCTTTTTCCCCATATCCCTTGATTCCGTTAGCCCCAAGAATTATATCCAACTCTCGTGAAAACCACCATCTTGAAGAGGCCCTCTTTGTGGGAATAGGGTTAATAGGGAACACAGTAGGTAGAGACTAAATGTGCAGGCAATGGGTCCAGGTATCTGGCTGGCCACTGGAGGCTGGGGTGTGGCTAGTAATGTGAGTGGATATGTGGCTGAGACATAGGGTCAGGACTGTGGATCAGGATGGTAGCTGGAGACCAGAGTGGACAAGACAGTGAGAGGGAGAAGGAGGGGCGGTGGGGTGGTTGCACTCACTAACTGATATTTTTATTTTGTTTGCTCACAAACAATTATTCAATTCTCAATATATATTAATACAGCAGATAATCCCAGGAGCCCAAATTCTAAATAAAAAGCATAAAATGGAAGCTATATTCACTGGCTTTTTAAAATTGTGGCCTCAAAATACAGATTTGTCAAATGCAATCTCCCTTTTATAATTCTGTTTTTGATTCTTACCAATTATATTTTGATTTTCATAGTCCCCAGGTACTAGAACTGAACAATAAATGTCAGCATTTTCCCTCACATTAATATCAGGATAATTAATACACAATTCCCTTTGCCTCTCTCCTTTGGCCCACAATGTCCATGCCAAACATGATGCCAAGATCAGGCTTGCCCCAGTCGCTGAACCAGCCATCATCCCTCAACAAGCTGGATTCCGACCTGGCAAATCTACAACAAGTCAACTTCTGAATCTCACACAGCACATTGAAGATGGGTTCCAGAAAGGACTGGTGACAGGAGCCGTCTTTGTTGATCTGTCTGCCGCATATGACACTGTGAACCACCGCCTCCTCCTAAAAAAGATCTTGGAGAATACCAAAGACCTGGCACTCACGGACCTCATCGGAGCCCTCCTGAAAGATAGGCGCTTCTATGTTGTCCTTAACAACAAGCAAAGTCGCTGGCGACGACAACGGAATGGCTTGCCTCAAGGTAGTGTGCTGGCTCCACTACTATATAACATCTACACCAATGACCAGCCAATGGACCAGAACACTGAGCGGTTCATCTACGCCGACGACCTCTGTGCAACATCCCAAGAGAGTACGTTTGAAGCTGTAGAAGCGAATCTCACCTCAGCCCTAGATGAGCTATACCTCTACTACGAGCGCAACCACCTACACGCAAACCCTGCGAAGACCCAAGCCTGCTCGTTCCATCTCAGGAACCGGGAAGCAAACAGACCACTTAACATCACATGGTCTGGAACACCTCTTGAGCACTGCACCAACCCTGTCTACCTCGGTGTAACACTGGATCGCACTCTCTCCTATAAGGAACACGTCAAAAACACCAAACTGAAAGTAAACTCCCGGAATAACATCCTCCGGAAGCTGACCAACTCCAAATGGGGAGCCACAGCTCACACATTAAGATCTACTGCTCTGGCCCTGTGCTACTCCTCTGCGGAGTATGCGTGTCCTGTTTGGGAGAGATCATCCCATGCCAAGAAACTAGACCCAGCGTTGAATAACACCTGCCGCTCAATCACTGGCTGCTTGAAGCCCACCAACATAAACAACCTGCACCTCCTCGCTGGCATTGCCCTTGCTGATGTGAGACGGGAAGTCGCCAGCCGAGTAGAGATGACCAAGGCCACCAATGATGAACGCCACCTCCTCTACGGACGTGTACCCCCGGCCCAACGGCTGAAGTCCAGGAGAAGTTTTCTCAGCCATGTCCAGCCCCTAATAGCATCACGGGAAGAAACCAGACTCCAACTATGGACAAAAAGGCTTGAGGACGACCCCCCTCCTACTGACATGGGTATCCCTCCTTCTGAAGCCCTCCCTCTGGGCTCAGAAGCACCATGGGTCCAGTGGAAGATGCTCAACCGCCTGAGAACAGGAACAGGGCGATCAAAAGATGCCATGGCCAGATGGGGCTATGAAACTGGCCAAACCACCTGTGAATGTGGAGAAGAGGACCACACAATGCAGCACTGCCTTGTCTGCCCCCTACTACCCAACCAGTGCAGCTCAAAGGATCTTGCAGTGTTCAATAAAAACGCAAAGGACTGTGTAAAGGAATGGGAAACTGTCATATAGCCAACCAACTTCAAAGACACGAAAAGAAGAAGAAGATGATGCCAAGATAAACTAATCTAATTTGCCTGTACATATCCATATCCCACAATTCTCTTCAAAGATATGGGCCTGTCTAAAACCCTCTGAAATGGTACTATCATATCTGCCTCCACCACCACCCCTGACAACACATTCCAGGGACTCACCAACGGGTCGGAGACACGGTGAACAATACAGGGAGGGCTGGGCTGGGGTTTGGAGCAACGTTTACAAACCTCGGCCTCAGCTCACACCCGGATCCCGGCATTCGCTCCCGCCGCTGGCCCTCTCCTTCCCTCCCTCCTTCCTCTCTCTCTTTTCCCTTCTCTCCTTCCCTCCATCCCTTCTTTCTCTCCTTCCCTCCCTCCCTTCTTTCTCTACTTCCCTCACTCCCTTCTCTCCTTCCTCCTTTCTCTCCCTCCTTCCCTTCACACACACACACACGCATGCACGCACGCACGCACGCATGCACGCACGCACACACACACGTTAGGATGGGGTAGAAGCCCAAAGGGTAGGATGGGGCTGAAGCCCAAAATTTAATGCCTGGACCAGTTTTTCGCCAATAGTTAATGGTTTTCCAGGATCTAGTTAATTAAATAACTTTTTTTTCATTTCACAGGCACTAAAAAGTGGTATTGTAACTATGTACTTTTCAGAGGTGGCTACACATTTGTTTGTTACTTGTAGGCTTACATGTATGCAATTTTATATTAAAATGAAGCTTAGATCTGTTTGGTCCATTAACTCGCAGGCATTTTTTAAGAAAACTTCCATTCTACCATAGAGATATAAAGTCTATAATAGACTTTATTTATATTTCTATGATTCTACAGACTTTGGCTGGGAACCTGGGGCTCACCAAAATTGTTCCCAATTGGGCTCCGCACCTCCTAAGGCCGGCCCTGGCTGTCAGGAAAGATGGATTAGGATGTTGGTGCTACCTCTTTTATCAAATGTCTTTCTCATTTTATTTTTGTATTTCTAATCTGATAAATTTGGAACCACTTTATGCAATTTTTGGTCACTGTTTATGGGAGGTGTTTGCTAAAACCAGGTGGTGGTGGTGTGCAAGAGAATTGTGCTGCATGCTGCTTATAAATATGTCTGGTCTTTTAGGTAATACTGTTTTGCAGCCTTCACTGCTATTAAAAAACATTTTCTTCTCTTAGTGTACAGACTCGGTCTTATTAAATCAAAGTGGTAGAAAAGTGCGTCTGATTTAAATGTTGTCCATTGTACTACAATTGCTGTTGGTTGGAAACCATGGACACAAGAAAATCTAATTTCTCACACCACAAAATAATCCAAAATAACAGGCATTGTCTTTTTTCTGAAATGCATGCACCATTCTTTAATGTTGCTTTAATGTGCAATTAGTGTGTGCAACCTCTGTATTTTGAGTACTGTGCAACTGAACCCTTAGTCCATTGTATGGTATAATATACGAGTAGTTCATATTACAAAAATGCAATCTAAAAGGTTTAGACTCAAAAGACAGAGAATTACTAGAAGCTGAAATTACGGTAAAAGATATTGAAGAGTCTATTAGATCTTTATAAAACGGTAAAGCAGCAGGCCCAGATGGTTTAGGTTCTGAATTTTATTTAAAAAATTACGATTTGGTCTCTCCACGCTTACAAACACTGTATGAGTACACTTACATTCAACAGAAATTGCCAGAAACTTTAAACAAATCTATAATAACACTTATACCAAAGGCGGATAAGGATCCCGAAGACCCAGGCTCATACAGAACAATTGCTCTTTTAAATACCGATCGGAAAATATTAACTAAAATCCTAGCACACAGATTAAGTACAGTGATGAATAAATTAATACACCCTGACCAAACAGGTTTTATCCCTAAACGGTATTCATATTATAATTTGAGACGATTATTTAATATAATATATTCAAAGAGAATCACCAACGAAGACCTAGCAATAATCTCACTAGATGCCGAGAAAGCATTTGATCGGGTTGAATGGCCCTATTTATTTTCGGTGATGGAAAAATTGCAATTGGGTGAGAAGTTCTGTACATTGATAAAACTTTTATATACTAACCCAACAGCTAGAATATTAACAAATCAAATGTTATCATCTAAATTTAATTTAACTAGAGGTTGTAGACAAGGATGCCTGTTATCTCCGTTATTATTTGCACTCGCTATTGAGCCACTTGCATGAAAGAGTTAGGACCCACCCGGAAATATACGGGTATAATACTAAAGACACAGTGAATAAAATTTCTTTATACGCAGATGATGTATTAATTTACATCACAAAACCAGAAATTAGTATTCCTAATTTATTAAATTTAATAACTCAATTTGGTTTGCTTTCCGGATACAGAATTAATTGGAATAAAATTGAAATTATGCCAATAATGGAACATAACTCACACATATTACAACAATTCCCGTTTAAAATAGTTAATGAAAAATTTAAATATCTAGGAATTTATGTCACTAAGACATATGCATGATTATTTAAATTAAATTTCCCCCCTTTACTGAATAAACGACATAAGAATATTCAGTATTGGAAAACACTTCCTATTTCAATGTTTGGTAAAATGAATGCCATAAAAATGATTTTTTTACTGCAAATATTATACCTTTTTCAAACAATTCCGATATATTTGCCAAAAAACTTCTTTAAAAAGTTGGATTCCATTATCACTGATTTTATCTGGGATTATAAGAATCATAGGATAAGCAAAAAACATTTATGCAAATCAAAAATAAATGGAGGTTTAGCTTTACCAAATTTTTTGTTTTATGTTTGGGCAGTTAACATTAAAAATATGAACTTTTGGCTGGAAGAAATGGATCAGCAACCGGATTGGTTAAAAATGGAAAAGGAAGATTGTTTACCCTTTGAAATTGGTTCGATACTGTTTGCTGCCTCAAAATTGAATAAAAAAATGTACAGGGAAAATCCTATAATATACAGTGGTATGCGAATTTGGAAACAATTAAAAAAGACCTTAAAATTGGATAATTTATCACTCTTTCTTCCCATCGCGAATAACCCTTTATTTAAACCTTCTAGGTTAGATAAAGGTTTCATACAATGGAAAAATTATTGAATTAAAATGATGGGACAACTTTATAAGAAAGGCACCTTTCTTTCATTTCAGGAGCTACAACAGACTTATGGACTCCACTTAAATGATTTTTTCAGATATCTACAACTTAGAGATTATGTTAAAGCAAACACTCAAACCTTTAGAACTAGAGATCCAGAAATCCTTGATGACTGTTTGAATAAACACCCTAATACAGAAAAATTTATATCTCATATTTATAACACTTTATTAGATAGTGAGATACCATCGACGGATTTATATAGGCAAACATGGGAAAATGAACTAAACCAAACAATAAGGAAAGATACTTGGGATGAAGGTTTACAACATATACATCAATGTTCATTAAATGCCAGACACTCTCTAATACAATTCAAAGTACTACATAGATTACATTATTCTAAAACAAAACTAAACAGAATCTTCCCACATATCTCCCCTATTTGTGATAAATGTCAACATTTAGATGCTAACCTAACTCATACATTTGCGAATTGTATAAAAATCAAAACATTTTGGGCAGACATTTTTAGAATAATATCTATAGTTGTCAATACTCAATTGGATCCTGATTCAAAATTAATAATACTAGGAATATTAGAACAAAGTCAAACACTTACAACAACTCAAAGAAACTTTATCGATTATAGTATAATAACTGGAAAAAAATTAATATTAAAATTTTGGAAAGGTCCTATAACCCCCACAATTAAAATGTGGATTATGGAAATGTCGGAGACCTTACATTTGGAAAGAATTAGATTTGTCCTAATGGACAAACAAGAACTATTTATCAGAACATGGTCTCCATTTATTGACTACTTGAAGGGACAGACTGGTTCGACACGAGAACCTGACTGAAACTCGAATCAAGGATTAGATGAAAAGTTATATTTTGAAATGTACGAATATATCTCCAATGTTGTACTTTTAGTAAGTTATTCCATTCTTCTTTATTATCCCTTTTTTTTCTTTTTCTGCTATTCTTTTATTTTCTATCTATATTTAAAAAAAACTACTAGAGGCAGCGCGAATATCGATCGATAATATTAGTAATGTAGGAATGAAATACATGAAATGTTTTCAATATGATATGTACCTGCCTCTAATAAAAGTATTATTTAAAAAATATATATATACGAGTAGTTCTGACATGGATTCTCACCAACAATCTTTCAATATAATTGGATGGCACCACAGCAATAATACATTGCCTAAAATATTGTCCAATCAAATATTGGACAATATTGTCTAATTTCACAAAGTTGAATACTGAAACAGGGATTGAAATGGCCAATGTATTTATGCGTATACAATGGCATTCAACTTAAAAAAGGTTTATCACATTAAAATATCATCTTTAATTTTATTGATGTCGTAAAATGGTTTGATAGCCAAGAATGCGTATTCTGAAGGGTAGTCACTTGTGTAACATAAAAACCACAGCCATCAGCTTCGGCAGAGGAAGGTCCCTCAGATTGCAATGTGATGATGACAAGATAGTCTGCTTATTACATGATGTATCAGGGTTATGGAGGGGTGGGAGATTGCAATCTTCACCTCGTCCACCCTGTTTCGACTAATGCAATCAACCTGACGTGCACAAACAAATAGATCAAATAGAACAAGTTGACCTACAAATTTAGACTGTGCACGCCATACGCAAGAAAAAGAAGGGTTATGTAAATATTGATCATGTTTAGAGTCATAGAGTCATAGAGTCATAGAGTGATACAGCGTGGAAACAGGCCCTTCGGCTCAATTTGTCCACACCGGGCAACATGTCCCAGCTACACTAGTCTCACTTGCCTGCGTTTGGTCCATATCCCTCCAAACCTGTCCTACCCATGTACCTGTTTCTTAAATGTTGGGATAGTCCCTGCCTCAACTACCCCCTCTGTCAGCTTGTTCCATACACCCACCATCCTTTGTGTGAAAATGTTACCTCTCAAATTCCTATTAACTCTTTTCCCCTTCAACTTAAACCTATGTCCTCTGGTCTTCGATTCACCTAGTCTGGGCAAGAGACTCTGTGCATCTACCCGATCTATTCCTCTCATGATTTTATACACGTGGTCGCAGTGGGTTACGTGAGTGCGGTTGAAAGTGTTCCAGTGAGTAACACTTCAATAAGATCACCCCTCATCCTCCTGCACACCAAGGAATAGTCCCTGCCTACTCAACCTCTCCATATAGCTCAGACCCTCTAGTCCTGGCAACATCCTTGGAAATCTTCTCTGTTTCTGGGGATATTCTGGTCCTTCAATAAAATGGTGAGATGTGGTCTTTCACTTCCCCTGGGATTGGCAGAGGGGGGCTTTGGTCTGGCATCACTCTCAAAGCCGTGCAGCTGTATTGACCTAGACCTTCGTGCTGAAACGCCAAAGTTAAGCCCAAGTTGTTCTGCCTCAGAGGCAAGATTGTTCCCAATTGATCCACACCTGGCACAAGGCTGTGAATGCTAATAATTTTTTTTTATCGCAGCCAGGCATCTTTCAACAGGTTTTTTTTTTGCAGCTGTATAGTCTTGCCACAAAGAGACTTTCGCATTATACAAGGTCAGATGCTCTAGGCTGATATATAGGTGACAGGTCATGTTAGTCCTTTAAACGTGAACTGCACTTACTGGCATTTGGTTCTTATCTTGATTAATGCCTAATTTTTCCTCACTTAAGGGTGAGATGATTGATATGATTTTGTGACCTTATTCCCTGACAAGTGACTTGTGTTTTCTTAGCTTAGGCTGGAAGCTAAGAAAACAAACAGATGAAGAAGATGGTTTGCTCACCGACTTTAATTCTGAATAATAGAATTACTGTCAAAAATGACACCAGGCGATTACAAGGTAAAGAACATTTTAAGAAACTGCACACGCAGGAAATCTGAAATGAAAACAGAAATGCTGAAAATGGCTCAGCAGATGAGGCAACATCTGCGGAAAGAGATATAGAGCTAATGTGTAGGAAGGAACTGCAGATGCTGGTTTAAACCGAAGATAGACACAAAAAGCTGGAGTAACTCAGCGGGTCAGAAAGCATCTCTGGAGTAAAAGAATAGGTGACGTTTCGGGTCAAGACCCTTCTTCAGACATTGAGCTAATGTCTAGAGTTGAGGACCCTTTGTTCCGACACTGTTCTTGGCAATATGCACTATTGTCAGGTAAACTAGGCCAAGGCAAGTGCTGAGTGCTCACAATGCTGTCCACAGCACATGAGAGTCTTGCTATATATCTCCTTTGATATTTGACATGCAAGGGTGCACAGAGAAAAAGACTGCCCCTTTCTGCACAATCCTAGGTGACTTTTAGTTTCATAGACATCAAAGGAGCTGAATATTGGGCTGGGTGGATACCTGCCTGCATACTTGGTTCCAGCCATATTGAATTTCGCCCCCAAGTTCTTGAGACATCAAACCTGTCTCTGAATACTCGATGACCTTACACAGATTTATAGATGCCAATATATTGTGGCCACATATTTCCATCTACATAACATTGCCGTACTCTGCACTTGCCTCTGCTGATCTGTTGTTGAGATGCTCATCCGGATCTTGTTACCTCTCGGTTTGACATTTTCACTCCTGACTGATTTTTCACTCCTGAATAATCTTCCTTACAAATTTTGTGCACTTTAGTCTATCCAAAACTCTGCTGCCTATGTTCATATTTGTCCCTGGTCCCAATCACTCACCTCCTCTATGCTTATTAATCTCATGTGGTTCCTAGTTGAGCAATGCCTCACTTTTAAAATAGTAGAACATAAAATAAGTAACAGCACTAGGAACAGGCCCTTTGGTCCACCATGTCTGTGTTTAACCTAATACCAAGATAAACTAATCTCATCTGCCTGCAATAATCCTTAACAACCCCCCCCCCCCCCCCACTTATCCCCTACTTTCTGTGTACCCATCAAAACGATTCTTAAACGCCACTATCATATCTGCATCCACCATCACCTCTGGCATTGTGTACTCACCTATTTTCAGATCCTTCGATGTATTCTTCCCCAAATTACCTAAACCTCTCTCAATTTCTCCCAAATTACATACACTTCTCTCAATTTCTCCCAACTGACCTAAACTTCTCTTAATAGAAACATAGAAACATAGAAAATAGGTGCAGGAGTAGGCCATTCTGCCCTTCGAGCCTGCACTGCCATTCAATATGATCATGGCTGATCATCCAACTCAATATCCTGTACCTGCCTTCTCTCCATACCCCCTGATCCCTTTAGCCACAAGGGCTACATCTAACTCCCTCTTAAATATAGCCAATGAACTGGCCTCAACTACCTTCTGTGGCAGAGAATTCCAGAGATTCACCACTCTCTGTGTGAAAAATGATTTTCTCATCTCAGTCCTAAAAGATTTCCCCCTTATCCTTAAACTGTGACCCCTTGTTCTGGACTTCCCCAACATCGGGAACAATCTTCCTGCATCTAGCCTGTCCAACCCCTTAAGAATTTTGTAAGTTTCTATAAGATCCCCCCTCAATCTTCTAAATTCTGGCGAGTACAAGCCGAGTCTATCCAGTCTTTCTTCATATGAAAGTCCTGACATCCCAGGAATCAGTCTGGTGAACCTTCTCTGTACTCCCTCTATGGCAAGAATGTCTTTCCTCAGATTTGGAGACCAAAACTGTATGCAATACTCCAGGTGTGGTCTCACCAAGACCCTGTACAACTGCAGTAGAACCTCCCTGCTCCTATACTCAAATCTTAATATAATATAATATAATATAATATAATATAAAATCCTAATATAATAGCTCTATCATTAGCAACTTTAGTCTTTAGTTGCCAAGGCTCTAGGTTTCTCTACTTCTCTACCGTGCTTTGCAACATTAAGATGTTCCTTAAACCCTATCCCAATGACCAAACTCGATTAGCCCCATGCACTAGCATTATACTACACAGCTGCAACAATTTACAATTTTTTTATCCGAAGGTCAGAGGGTAGTGAATCTGTGGAGTTCTTTGCCACAAAAGGCTGTGGAGACCATCAGTGGATATTTTTAAGGCAGAGATAGATTGATTCTTGATTAGTACAGGTGTCCGAGGTTATGGGGAGAAGGCAGGAGAATGGGGTTAGCAGGGGATCATACATCATCCATGATTGAATGGTGGAGTAGATGATGGGCCGAATGGCTTAATTCTACTCCTATTCCTTATGAACTTATGACCGTATGAAGCCAGTTTACCTGCAAACTTGTACATCTTTGGAGTGTGGGATGAAACTGGAGCACTGGGAGAACACCCATGCGATCACAGAGAGAACGTACATACTCTGTACAGACAGCACCGTAGTCAGGATTGAACCCATGTCTCTGGCGCTGTGAGGCAGCAACTTTACTGCGGTGCCACTGCGCCACCTCAAATTGTTCTCAGCACACATGGCTCACATTAGCTGATAAGAAATTTGTCCACATGTGCATTACATGCCATCGTCATGTGTAGGAAGTGTAAATGGTACAATAGAGTTCTACACACTACATTTGTCCATATATGAGAAGGTGATGTGGAGATGCAGTAGCGCTCCTTCATCTGGAGGCAGTGGCAAGTCCAGAATTGGGCCCAAGGCCTTGATGCAAGAGTGGTGAGCTGCCTGCACCTGTTATTCTGGCCATCTGCCTTGCCCGAAGCAGTCCTCGTAAAACCGTCGACAGCAGGAGGGGGTTTGATAGCTCCGTTTCACTCCAGGTGAATTAAAAGCATTTCAAACGTAACTCGTCTGTCGTCTGCAAAGTTTCTCCTAACTTAGATAACCTGATGCCAAGATAAATCTGCCCAAGCCTGTCCAGCTTCCCAGAGCAGGGGGTCTCATTTATCTTTTAGCTGGCCATTTAATGGTCTGAATATTATCGTTTGCAGTAAGAAAATGACGCTGGAGTTACCTCCACTCGCACTGATGTTTTGAACCTGACATCACTGGTACTCATATAAGTAAATTCACTTTTATTGTTTCACTGTATTGTTTCTTTGAAAATATACGTCTCAAAATGTACCACTTAAGCAAATTATTAAACCAGTCATCAGAACCGAGCTTACTGTTCACAACTGAAGCACACGAGGAATTGTTGTCACAAAGCTGATTTAATTCTTTGCTTTTTTTTCATGCATTTTTAATACTTTGTAGAATGGTATTTTAAACATTAAACAGTGCTGGAGGCACGGTGTGGACAGCGGGAGGATGAGGTCTATTGCATCTCTCAGTGTGGCCTCCTCTGTATCAGTGAGACCAAGCTTTGGCTAGGTACCCGCTTTGCCGAACACGTGTGTGCTCTCTCCATAAGGGCCAGCTGAAGCTCCCAGTTGCAAGCCACTTCAATTCCCATTCCCATTCCCACATTTCCTGCTCTGTCCTTAGAGTGCAACACTGCCAGAGGGAGTGTTTGCTACAAGCAAACAAGAAAGAACAGCACCTGATAGTCTGCTCGGTAGTTTTCTACCTCCACAGAAAGAACATTGAATTCTCCATTTTCAGGTTAATTCCCCGCCCCACACTCCCCTCCTTCTGATCTGCCCGGGACCTCTCACACACAAATTTATTTCCATTCATCACTCCCCCACCCCTCCCATCACCCCTGTTACCCAGTTCCTTTACCCCCTCCAGCTCCTCCTTCTGCTTATCACCCACCCTACCTTTATTAATATGTTACTAAGCGGGGAAAATTGCACTACTAATCAGGGAGAATGTCACATGGCATTCACATATGGAGAGTTCAAGCATGCCCAGAAATAAGAAAGGTGCAGCCACCAATGGAATTATATGCTTAGCCTCCCAATAGCCAGCAGGAGATAGAGGTGAGATAAGTGGGCAGATGACAGAAAGATGCAAAAGCAACAAGGTTGTGTCAATGGGTGACTTTAACTATGGCCGGTATTGATTGGGACTTCCTAAATGCAAAAGGAGTAGAAGGGGAAGAATATATTTGTTGCATCCAAGGAGCCTTCATGAAACAGTACTTGGACAGTCCAATTTGAAGAGGAGCCATATTGTGTTGGGAAACGAACCTGGCCTGGAGACTGATGTTTCAGTTGAAGAGTATTTAGGGTGCAGTGAACATAAACAATTCTGAATAAGGATAACTCTGGAGAAAAAGGATAGGTGACGTTTCGGATCGGGACCAGGGTCTCGACCAGAAACGTCATTGATCATTTTTCTCCAGAGATGGCGCCTGACCCACTGAGTTGCTCCAGCACTTTGTCTCTATCATGGGTATAAACCAGCATCTGCAGTTCTATGTTTCTACATGAATAGGTTAAGTCTGGACCTTGGGGGAATGTACTAAATGGGGGGCAAGGCAAATTGCAAAATGGTTAGGCAGGAGCTGGGAAGAGTATATTGGGAGCAGTTGTAATTGGGTAAGTGCACATCAGACAATGTGGGTAGACAAAAATGATGGAGAAACTCAGCGGGTGAGACAGCATCTATGGGAGTCATGTAAAGATTCACTAATCAGAGTTCAGGAGCAGTATGAACCAGTAAGGTGGAGGGATAAGGATGGCAAGGTAAGGGAATGTTGGATGAGAAGAGGTTGCAAATTTAGTCAAAAAGACAAAGAGAGTTTATGTAAGGTTTTAGAAGATAGAAACATAGAAACACAGAACATACTGCAGGTACAGGAGTAAGCCATTCGGCCCTTCGAGCCAGCACCGTCATTCAATATGATCATGGCGGATCATCCAAAATCAGTACCCCTTTCCTGCTTTTTCCCCATAGGTATCTCTTGATTCCGTTAGCCCTAAGTCTAACCCTCTCTTGAAAACATCCAGTGAATTGGCCTCCACTGCTTTCTGCAGCAGAGAATTCCACAGATTCACAACTCTCTGAGTGAAAAAGTTTTTCCTCATCTCAGTCCTAAATGGCCTACCCCTTATTCTAAAAACTGTGACCCCTGGTTCTGGACTCCCCCAACACCGGGATAAATCATAAATTTGCTTGGAGGAAATTCAAGCAAACAGGAACAAACTTAAGCAGTAAGAAAGGAGCAGAAATGTCCTTGGCAGGTCAGATTGAAAAAATTCCCAAGGCTTTTTATACCTACATTAAAAAACAGGAGGATAACTAGGTTAGAGGTGGGGATTTATAGCTAGAGTCAGAGAAGGTAGGCAAGCTGCAAATCTTTACATCTGTGTTTGAAAAAGAGAGAGAGAGACATGGAGTTCAGTGAGATCAGAGTTGGTTATGCTAATATGCTCTGGCAATTTGAGATCAAGAGGGAGGTGATGTTAAATCTTTGAAAAGCATTAAGGGGGATAGATTGTATAGGAGGGAACAGCAGATGCTGGTTTACACTGAAGATAGACACAAAATGGTGGAGTAACTCAGCGGGACAGGCAACATCTCTGGATAGAAGGAATGGGTGACATTTCAGTTCGAGACCCTTCCTCGGACTTATAAAATCCAGAGGGACAGATATCTCCACAAGGACAGGTGGAGCAATCACAAGTAATGAAGAGAATCAAGAAAGGATATTACAGGGGCCTCGGCGATCTTTGCATCATCCAGAGCCACCGGTGAAGACCCAGACAACTGGAGAGTACCAAGTGTTATTCCTTCTTTAAAAAGGGAATCCAGGAAATTATAGGCCAGTAAGCCTCACATCAGTGGTAAGAAAGCTATTGGAGAGTGTGTAAGAAGGAACTGCAGATGCTGGTTTAAACCGAAGATAGACACAAAAAGCTGGAGTAACTCAGCAGGACAGGCAGCATCTCTGGAGAGAAGGAGTGGGTGACATTAGGAATAAGGGAAATGAGAGATATCTCTCCACATCACCGTCTATATCTCTCGTTTCCCTTATCCCTAACCAGTCTGAAGAAGGGTCTCGACACAAAACATCACCCATTCCTTCTCTCCAGAGATGCTGCCTGTCCCGCTGCGTTACTCCAGCTTTTTGTGTCTATCTTAAGCTATTGGAGAGGAAACATTTGGATTGGATTTACTGACATTTACAAGAGGATTGGATAATCAGGAAGTCAACTTAATTGATTTTTTTGAGGAGATGATGAAGGTGATCGATGAGGGTGGCACAATGGATGTGGTCTGTATTCATTTGAGTAATAAAGGTAGGGCTGGTCCAGATGATTAAGATGTATGGGATCTGGTGACTTTGTGAGTTTGGCTTCATAACTGGCTTACCATAGAAGTGGTTTAATGATGTTATTCTGGCTTGTAGTACAGTATGTGACCGGTGGTGTTGCACAAGGGACTGTGCAGGGACTCGTGTTGTTTGTGATGTATATAAACTTGGACATCAATGTAGATGGGTTGGTTAGTAAGTTTGGAGACGACACCGACATCGGTGGAGTTGTGGACAGTAAGAAAGGCGGTCGAATACAATGGAATATCGATCAGCTACAGAAATGTGTGGAGAAATGGTAGCTGGAGTTCAACCCGAGAAAGTGTGAGTCTTGCATTTTTAGGAGGTCAAATGTAAGGGGAGAGTGTACAGTTCATGGCAAGACCCTCAACGGACTGATCTTTTTTTTTAAAATATTTATTTTATTAGAAGCAATTGTACAAGGAGAAAGTAATCGACATAACAGTTATACAATTTTCGTACTGCTTCAATTTTAACATTTAATAAACTAATAACTAAATCGGGAAAAAGGAAAAAGGAAAAAAAGAAAAGAAAGAAGAAAAGAAAATGGAAAGAAAGAATTTCGAGAAAGACACAAAAAAGAAAAAAAGAAAAACCCCAGAACTAACGAAGAAGTGAAAGAAGCGGAGATATATCCCACTACCCTTCCCTATGCCCGCTCACCCGACCCTAGCGTCGGTTTTGAGTTTGTGTTCAACCGTTTTGTTGTTGAAGAAATTCAATGAAAGGAGACCATATTTTGGAAAATTGATCTGGCAAGCGATGTCTGCGCGCCCTTCGCAGACATCGCTTGCTTTGGACAGACTCAATGGGGGGGGAGTGAGGAACCGGTGATGCATTGGGCAGTTTTCACCACCCTCTGCAGTGCTTTCCGGTCGGAGACAGAGCAGTTGCCATACCATACTGTGATGCAGTTGGTAAGGATGCTCTCGATGGTGCAGCGGTAGAAGTTCACCAGAATCTGAGGAGACAGATGGACCTTCTTTAGTCTCCTCAGGAAGAAGAGACGCTGGTGAGCCAGTGTTGAGGTATTGTGGGTCCAAGAGAGGTCATCAGAGATGTTAACCCCCAGAAACCTGAATCTGGAAACATGTTCCACCTCCGTTCCGGTAATATGGATGGGGGTGTGCGTGCCACCCCTAGATCTTCTGTAGTCCACAATGAGCTCCTTGGTCTTCTTGGAGTTAAGGACCAGGTTGTTGTCAGCGCACCATGCTGTTAGGAGCTGGACCTCCTCACTATAGGCCAACTCATCGTTGTCTCTGATGAGGCCAATCACCGTTGTATCATCTGCATACTTGATGATGGTGTTAGTACCATGTACAGGTGTGCAGTCGTAGGTGAAGAGGGAATAGTGGAGGGGGCTCAGTACACAGCCCTGTGGAACGTCGCTGTTCAGGGTGAGGGTTGAAGAGGTTTGGTTGTCTGACCTAACAGACTGGGGTCTGTTTCTTCTCTCTCTTTTGCATTTTTCTTCTTTTTCTTCTTTTTCTTCATTCTTTCCTTTATTCTCTTTTAATTTTTTTTAATATATTAATGTTAAAAATGAAGCTGTACGAAAATTGTATATCTTTCATGTTGATTGCTTTATTCTTGTACAATTGCTTCTAATAAAATAAATAAAAAGAAAACAAAAAAACAAACATTTCAAATTATAAAACGAGTATCGTTTAGGTATAAACCCAGTTTGATCTGGATGTATTAGTTTACCGATAACTATGCTTAATCTATGAGCCAAAGTCTTAGCTAGTATCTTCTGATCCGTATTTAAAAGGGCTATTGCCCTATAGGATCCAGGCTCCTTGAGATTTTTTATATTTTTTTGGAATTAATGTAATAGTTGATTCAGTAGAGTTTGTGGAACAGACTGATCTTGACGTCCAAGTCCATTAGCTCCCTAAAAGTGGCAATGCAAGTAGATAGATTGGTATAGGAAGAGGAATGGCATGCTTGCCTTCAACAGTCAAGGCACTGAGTATATAAGTCAGGAAGCAATGTTGCAGCATCATGAAACATTGCTATGCCCCATATGGTGTAGTGTGCACAGTTCGGGGCACCCCATTACAAGAAAGATGTGAAACCTTTGGAGAAGGTGTAGAAGAGATTTACCAGAATGCTGGCTAGATTAGAGGATATCAGCTTAAAGGAGAGTTTGGAGTTATTTGGATTGCTTAGTTTTAGTTTAGTTTAATTTAGAGGTATGGCACGGAAACAGGCCATCCAGCCCACCAAGTCCGAACGACCAGCGATCCCCAAAACACTAACACTACCCTACACATACTAGGGACAATTTTACATTTATACCAAGCTAATTAGCCTACAAACCTGTACGACTTGGGAGTGTGGGAGGAAAACTGGAGCTTCCCGAAGAAAACACTTGCAGGTCATGGGGAGGACATACAAACTCTATACAGACAAGCATCCATAGCCAGATCGAACCCTGGCCTCAGGCGCTGTAAGGCAGCAACTCTGCGTCATTTCGCCATTTTCTCTTGAATGCCGGAGATTGAGTGGAGACCCGACAGAAGTACATAAAATTATGAAACACATAGATATGGTGGACATCAGAATATTTTTTTCCCAGGATCAAAATGCCAGAGACAAGAGGCCATAGCTATAAGGTCAGAGGGGGTAGGTTTAAAGGAGATATGCAGAAATTGGTTTTTTTACACAAAGAGTGATGGTGCTTGGAACACGTGGCCAGGGATAGTGTTGGATGCAGATACATAAGACAGCTGTAAAGCATGAATGAGCTTCCAATAATATAGTAGCTCTCACATCAATAAGATTTCTCAGAGTTCTCCACACCTATTTTTCGTGCATTCTTAGTTTTTATAAAGGAAACCATTTGGCTCCAAATGCATGGTTATAATTAAGTTGCATTAGCTCCCAATCCTCACAAGTATAGTAATTTCTGATTGCAATTTTGATGAAAAAAAATCTTCAATGTGCGGGAAAAAAATACTGAAGTGGATTTTAGCCCCTTTCAGTTCATCGTACTTTAATGCCAAATACATTACACCACAATTTTGAAATTGGCCAGGAGGATGTTTAAAACAGTATTTGGGTAGGTTTTTACCTCAAATCATGCACCACAACAGAATCTTCACAACTGGAGCACACTCAATTAAAAAGCAGTTAGCTGCACATAAGGTCATAAGGGATAGGAGAGGAATTAGGCCATTCGGCCCATCAAGTCTACTCTGCCATTCAATCATGGCTGATCTATCTCTCCCTCCTAACCCCATTCTCCGGCCTTTTCCCATAAACCTCTGACACCCGTACTAATCAAGAATCTATCTATCTCTGCCTTAAAAATATCCACTGACTTGCCCCCCACAGCCGTCTGTGGCAAAGAATTCCACAGATTCAACACCCTCTGACTAAAGAAATGTCTCCTCATCTCCTTCCTAAAGGAACATCCTTTAATTCAGAGGCTATGACCTCTCGTCCTAGACTCTTCCACTAGTGTAACAATCCTCTCTGCATCCACTCTGTCCAAACTTTTCACTATTCTGTATGTTTCAATGATAGACTTAAGGGCCTGTCCCACGAGCATGCGACTAGCATGACCCCAATGTGGTGGCTTGAGCCATATGGCCTCACGGGGCCAGTCCCACTTCCAACCGCGGAGCAGTCTGGAGTTGTGCGGGGCTGGTCCCGACATCATACTCACCAATCAGCTGGGCAGGAGGCGGGCCGACTGAATTTGGACGTCGCACGGCGTCGGGTGGTGACGTCATCATGCCACGGCACACTGGGCGGTGATGTCATCGCACAATGCCACTCGCTAGGCGTATGCCGTCAAGACGCTGCGTACGGCCGTCGGGACGCTGCGTACGGCCTCGATGCGGCTGCGGGCCGACAGGCCGTTGCTGCGCGGAATTTCTGGACAGTGTCAGTTTTTCGGAGCCCCGCGCGATGTCGGGACCAGCTCCGCACAACTCCATATGGCTCCGGCGATCGAAGTGGGACTGGCCCCGCGAGGCGGTACGGCTCAAGCGACCACGTTAGGTCGCGCTAGCCGCATGCAGTCGCATGCTCGTGGCACAGGCCCTTTAGTTTCATTGTCTGTGACTCGTTTACACCTAACCCACAGCCAAACAATGGACCGTTTCCTTGATCATCGTTACTTTTATGCATATCTTTCATTTCATTTGTTA
>CM075977.1:274220502-274361787 GCA_038087875.1 Malacoraja senta
TTGAAAGCACTTAAAACACATTTAGTGGCAAACTGAAAATGCCATTTCCCCAGTTCTCTTGACTTTGCAGTATACTTTCTGTATTCCATTATTGATGAACTAGATTGCTTACTGGGACTGCAGTAAGAGCCGGGGTACAAAAACAATCATTTCAACAGGGTAAAATAATTAATGCAATGGAATGCGTTCTTAATGCAGTTATATAAAAACAGCATCAGGAATCATTGGACACTTCTGAGATATCCAGATATAATTATATTTTTAAAGTTGTGAAGAGTTTTATTTTGGTCCTGGTATTTGGCACACTGTCAAGATCCTGTGGAAATGTCAGCTTTGAAAGTCACAGAATGAACCAAAAATGTGATATAAGCAAAGAGCAAGAAAGCTAATATTTTATGTTGATGACCTTTCTTCATCCACTGTTGAATATTTGCAGCATTTCTTCCAGATTTACATAATCTGCAGTGTTTTGCATTTGAAATCATGTCATATATTTCTGAAATAAACAATTCCCATGGGGGAATTGCAGAATATTGTAATTTTGATCAAGAAGAACAGCCATTAAAATGTGAAAAAAAATTGACGGTGTCCTGCCGCATCTCAAAGACGTGCGGTCATGCAGGTTAAGTGACCTCTGTAAATTGCTCCTTGTGTGTAGGCAGTGGATGAGGAAATGGGATAATGTAAAACTAGTGTGAATGGGTGATCAATAGTTGGCATGGGCTCGGTGGGCTGAAGGGCCAGTGATCCAACCTGCGTCTCTGAACTACACTACAATATATGTAGGAAAGAACTGCAGATGTTGGTTTAAACCGAAGATAGACACAAAAAGTTGGACTAACTCAGCGGGTCAGACAGCATCTCTGGAGAAAAGGAATAAGTGACCTTTCGGTTCGAGACCTTTTCTTCAGACAGGGTAATATGCTTGGTTGAAAACTGAGGTGCAGTTCTTCAATCTTATGTTGAGCTTCACCCGAACTGCACATGGAGTGTGTGTATGAGAGAGATGGAGTGTGATAGTGAGAGGGAGATAGAGTATGTCAGTGGGAGCAATTGAGTGTGTCAGTGAGTGAGAGAGATATGGCATGTGCCTGTGAGAGAGGAAAATGTGTGTCAATGGGAAAGAGGGCAGTGAGAGATTCATGGAATGTGTCAGTGAGAGATTCATGGAGTGTGTCAGTGATTGAGAGAGATATGGGCCTGTCCCACTTAGGCGATTTTCAGGCGACTGCCGGCGACTGTCAAGTTGCCAGCAGTCGTCTGAAAAAACGGCGACTGGAACGGCGACTGTCGGAGTGGAACACACACACACTACACACATCGCTTCCTTCACCTGCCAGTTATGCAGGCGGGGGACAGGGCAAGCGGGGAGAGCGCTGTCTGAGTGAAATTCACATGTTGCAAAGCCAATGTGATACAGACACACACCACGATGAACAGTAAGGTTGGCGCTGTAATTTAAGACGGTGAAAGCACAGTGTACGGGAAGGGTCACGAAAGTCCTTTAAAAGAGGTGGGGAAAGGGGGGGCGAAGGGGGAGACGGGGGAGACGGGATGGGGAGAAGGAGTGGAGACAACTATTAAGAAGCCCAGAGATACACGGCTGTGAAGCTCGGCGGACATTAACATTACCGGGTCGGTTATCTTTGGTTCTGAAAACTACTGTTTACATTTTTATTCCCCCAATGAGCCACTGAAATTCACCGGTCAGCACTGGCTACAACCTATGAGAACCTACGACAACCTTCGACCTCCTGGCAACCAACTACCACTGCACCTATGGCATGAGAATTCTCGCTACTCTCCATGGCGTCTTCATTTCTGGTCGCCTCTAATTTCGCAACATGTTGAAAAATTTACGTCGACCATAATGAGGCCGTGACTAGTCCCCAGAATGCGGGAACTCCTCATGACCATGAAGGCGACTCCCCGGCAACCACCCGCGAACATGTGGCGACCATGTGGCGACCGCATAGTCTCCTGCAGTCGCCTAAAAAGTCGCCGAAGTGGGACAGGACCAATAGATTGTGTCAGTGAGAGAGAGGATGGAGTGTGTCAGTGAATGAGAGAGAGGGTGTGTCAGTGAAAGACAGGATGGCGTGTGTCAGTGAAAGACATGTCAGAGGATGGTGTTTGTTGTTGAGGGAGAATGAAGTATGTCAGTTTATGCGCTTCAATAGGGTATTTGACAATGTCTCTTATGTTAGGCTGATCCAGGAGATTGTGAGGGTGGACAAACCTATAAGGAGAGGTTGGACAAAGTTAGTTTCCTCTCTTGTGTCAGAAGTCGAGAGGAGACCTGATAGACTAATGTAAAATGATGTGCAGGGCAAGTTTTTTACAGAGTCCCCCTCCCCCAATCTATGCACATCCCCAATCCTGGACTTTCCACTCATCACTTTAATTTCATGTTTCATGTATCTTGTCGTGTTTTATGACTGTTGGCGGACCAATTTCCCTCCTGGGATAAAGAAAGTTGTGTTGTATCGTATCGTATCGAACTTGCTGCCTATGTGCAAGTGGAAGCAGATACTATAGTCGCATTTAAGAGACTTGTATATAGGTACATGGAAATGCAGGGAATGGGGAGATATGGATCACATGCAGGCAGAGAATAGTTTAACTTGACATGATGCTCGGCACGGGCATTGTGGGCCGAATGGCCTGTTCCTGTACTGTACTGTTCTATGCATCCTTGTTGCATTTATACTACAATGAGAAAGGTTAATCGTAGATTTATTGCGCATTGCCAGCACTCTATCCCTTTTTTTCCAATATCAACTGTAGAAAATCAATCTTAACGGAGACACAGTATAAACATGTCCAGGCTGATGTCCCTATTACAGCAAAGCCACTGCAGTGTAAAATGGCACACATTCCTAGCAATTAAGTAATCTGTCACTCATAAAAGTAGTTTACTAGGATTTAGATAAGATAACAACAGTTTAAGCAAGCATGCAGAAAGACCTGGGGCCCTTGGCTAATTACAATATCTAGACACATAGTCTAATCATGCCGTCTCACCTGTCAAGTTGTACAATTTGACTGTTGTCAGAGGTTGGAGTTACAATACATAATCTCTGCCAGACTAATCCTTCTACCGACTCCAGGTCATCTAGAATTCCCCATTTAAGCAGACTTCCGGCTTAATTCGTTTATTTGTAAAAATGTGAGTTTCTTTCAGACTTCCATTACCGAGTTCATTTCATATAGTTCTTCTCAAATCTAAATGCTTTTGACATTTTAAGAATGGATGAAATATTAAGAAGGTAAAATGTACACTGACACAGCTGCAAGAAAAGCGGGTTGTCCCTAAGCCCTATGCTGGTAGCTGTAAGTAAACACAACACCCCACCAATTTAGCCCATATCATTCTCAGCAGGGCCCACCACTGGGTGTCGTGTATGTTCCACCCCGGTTCTTTTGATATTTAAGGCAAAAGGGAGTCTTAAAGAATGGTTATTTAATGAGTTTAAAGAGACCAGGTCCTTAGAGTCACAGAATCAAACAGCATGGAAACAGGCCCTTCGGCCCACAACAAGCATCATGTCCCATCTACACTACTCCCACCTGCCTGCATTTGGCCCATATCCCTCTAAACCTGTCCTACCCATGTATGTTGCAATAGTACCAACCTTAACTACCTCCTCCGGCAGCTCATTCCAGATACCCACCACCCTTTGTGTGAGAGTGTTTTCCCTCGGGTTCCTATTATATCTCTCCCCCCTCACCTTAAACCTATGTCCTCTGGTTCTCGATTCCCTTCCTCTGGGCAAGAGACCCTGTGCAACTACGCAATCTATTTCTCCTATGATTTTGTACAGCAAAATAAGATCAGCCCTCAATCTCCTGTGCTCCAAGGAATAGAGTCCCAGCTCAACCTCTCCCTTGAGTCCTGGCAACATCCTTGTAAATCTTCTCTGCACCCAGAGAACTCTTCCAGAAGGTCTTCTCCCAGAACTCCAGAAAGTTAGTGTGAACCGGAACTGCACTGAGCTCTTCCTTTTCCCCAGTAACATTTCCTCCTTTCCACCCCATCGAAGAACGCGAGAAATTGCAGCGAATCCATCCAAGACCACAAATAATTGCAGCGAATTGTAGGCACAGCCCAGACCATCACACAAACCAACCTCCCTTCTAGTAACTCCATTTATACTTCAGCAAGGCCAGCAGCATAATCAAGGATGAGTTGCACCCTGGCCCTCGTCTCCCCTCTCCCAGTGGGCAAAAGGTACAGACGTGTGAAAACGCACACCTCCAGATTCAGGGTCACTTTCTTCCCAGCTGTTATCAGCAAAGATCCTAGAGCAGAGCAAGATAGACCACTCCTGCAAAATCCAATGGACTGACGTGTAGTACGCAACGGAGCATAACTTCTGCCATTTCAGTAACCCGACCGTATCTTTGACCAGACCCGATTTCAGTTATGCGTTCAGTTAAAATGGCACATACCTTGTACAGGGAGGAACTGCAGATGCTGGTTTAAACTGAAGACAGACACAAAAGGCTGGAGTAACTCAGCGGATCAGGCAGCATCTTTGGAGAGTAGGAATAGGTGATATTTCGGGTCGACTTTTTCGTTAGCTGCCACGACCCGTTACAGCTATCGAAAAAGTCAACCCGAAATATCACCTATTCCTTCTCTCCAGAGATGCTGCCTGATCCACTGAGTTACAGAGCAATTTCACCCTCCTCCCTCTTTTATTACAAAAAAATAAACACTTTCATTTCCCCGGACGGGTGGAGGGGGGTAACCGAATGCTGCAAAAAAAAACTTTTGTGTTTGTCAACAGCCATCTTTGCATGACAACAAGCTGCCTGACTGTGTCTTAGCACGCTATAAAAAAATGTTGTTGCCTGTTTTTTATAATTTCTCTCTCTCCGCCCCCTCCCTAACTATGGAAAGTTGCAAACCCAGCAAAGGTTGAGGAGTGTCACTCCTGTTAATGCGGTATTTACTTTTGTTTAAAAAAAAACATCCCACTGGTTTGCAATAAGAATTTTTTCTTGAAGTGTGGGTGTAAATATCATGCTGCATATATCTGCCCCCAAACAAACGTAATCTTTTTTTGTGTGCGTTTCAAAACCAGAGTTTGTTTTTAGAAAGAAGGGAGACACAAAATGCTGGAGTAACTCAACGGGACAGGCAGCATCTCTGGAGAGAAGGAATGGGTGGCGTTTCGGGCCGAGACCCTTCTTCAGACACTTTGTTTTTAGAAAACTGTGTTTGACCTACAAAATAAATGCAACATTCCTGTGAAGGGGGAATAAACGGAAATGTGCAAGTGTCGGGATCTCTCTCTCTCGCAAACACATCCTGTGCGTGAATTTGCAGCTTTAATCCAAGGGCGAGCTAACGCGCGGACAGACGGATGAAAGCAATGATCATAGAGCTGAGTCAGGAAAAGAGCAACAAGAGATATAGATGGTACTAAGGACAAATGAATGGAAGATATGCCTATATCTCCCGTTTCCCTTTCCCTTGACTGTCAGTCTGAAGAAGGGTCTCGACCCGAAATGTCACCTATTCCGCTCTATGATCGTTGCTTTCGTCCGTCTGACCGCGCGTTTGCTCTCTCTTGGTGCCGGCGTTTCTCCACTCAGATTCAGCCAAACAAACACACACACACAAACACACACACACACAGAAACATACACACTCACACACACACACACACACACACACACAGAAACACACACACTCACACACACACAGCATGTCCAGCAGATCGGTGTGGGCCGAGACCAGGAGCAGGGCGAAGGATGACACCAAACAGGTCCTGGCAGCTATCAAAAAAGTACGGAAATGGTAAGGGGGGAATTAAAAAAAAACACCCGAAGGAAATAGATGTTTAACAAAAAAAAGGGGAGCCGGCGATCGTTCCGTGACCGTGTCGGAAGGAGGGGGGTGGGGGTGGGTGGGGGAGGAATGCTTGAGTGGGTGCAGGATTTTCTGGAGCTCCTTCCTAATGGCAATATTTTGTATGTTCAAAGTTAATAAGGAAGACTAGGCAGGTATATCAAAATGATCACCTGCAGCTGAGAAAATAAACGATGGTTTGTGTATGAAGACGCCATGACCAAAGCAAAGATACTAGAGCGGAGACGGAAGCCGGTTATGGAAATGGCGCTAAAGATTACCCATGACCCTTCTTCATCGAGTGGACTATCTTGCTCGGCTATAGGATCTTTGGTTATCAGGCAACTGAACCATCCTACTGCAATTAGAGAGCAGTCCTGAACTACTACTTATCTCATTGATGACCCTCGGACTATCTTCAAGAAAGAACTGCAGATGCTGGAAAAATCTAAGGTAGACACATCTACGCCGCATCTGCATCCAGGATGAGGTGTTCCAATGGACAATAGGTGCAGGAGTAGGCCATTCGGCCCTTCGAGCCAAACCAGGGCATCGGAGATGTCCCCATTCTTTAGGGAATGGGGGTTCCCCTCTTCGACTATAGATGAGGCTCTCACCAGGTTCTACTCTATATTCCGTAGCTCCACGCTCACTCCCAATCCCCCACTCGTAACAAGGACAGAGTACTCCTTGTCCTCACCTTCCACCCTACCAGCTGTCATATACAACAGATAATCCTCAGACATTTTCACCACCTCCAACAGGATCCCACCACTGGCCACATCTTCCCATCTCCTCCCCTTTCAGCAGAGACCGCTCCCTCCGTAATTCCTTGTTCAATTGGTCCCTTCTCACCCAAACCACCCCCTCCCCTGGTACTTTCCCTGGCAACCGCAGGAAATGCTACACTTGTCGCTTTACCTCCCCCCTCGACGCCATCCAAGGACCCAAGCAGTGTTTCCAGGTGAGGCAGAGGTTCACCTGCACCTCCTCCAACCTCATCTGTTGCATCCGCTGTTATAGGTATCAACTGCTCTATATCGGTGAGACCAAGCTCAGGCTTTGCGATCGCTTCGCCCAACACCTCCGAATTAACCAACCTGATCACCCGGTGACTCAGCACTTCAACTCCCCCTCCCATTCCGAATCAGACCTTTCTGTCCTGGGCCTCCTCCATGGCCAGAGTGAGTCCCACCGCAAATTGGAGGAGCAGCACCTCATATTTCGCTTGTGTAGTTTACACCCCAGTGGTATGAACATTGACTTCTCCAATTTCAGGTAGTCCTTGCTTTCTCCCTCCTTCCCCTCCCCTTCCCAGCTCTCCCACAGCCTACTGTCTCCGCCTTTTCCTTTCTTCTTCCCGCCCCCCCCCACCCACCCCCACATCAGTCTAAAGAAGGGTCTTGACCCAAAATGTCACCTATTCCTTCGCTCCATAGATGCTGCCTCACCCGCTGAGTTTTGCCATTTTTGTCTACCCTCGGACTATCTTTGATCAGACTTTACTGACTTTATCTTGCACTAAATGGTATTCCCTTATCATGTATCTGTACACTGTGAATGGCTCGATTGAATTCATTTGTGTCTTTCTGCTGACTGGTTAGCACGCAACAAAAGCTTTTCACTGTACCTCGGTACATGTGACAATAAACTAAACTGAAACTGAAACTGAAACTGAAACAGAAACTCTCCAGGCATAGTGAGCTGCACCACCCAACCCTAAGGATACGCACAGACAGATTGGAGATGTGGATGTCTGCAGTGCCCATAATGTGCGGACTGGAGACAGTGAACTGCAGCAACAGCTCTTTTGTCACTCGCCATATGGTACTTGGATATTTAACATTGAGAAGGCAAGTTAAATACAGGTCCAAGCTACTTCTATTCCGTTATGGGGTATGCAAATCATTCCTTGTTTCAGTTCTACTCAGGCCCCATCCTTTACCACTTTCTCCAGTACATTGATGAGCTTATTTGCTGTCTTTACTGTCAATATCTACACTGCCCTCATTCTTCCCTCCTCTTTTCCCAATTTCTCTCCATTTTAGGGGATAGGTTACAGATCCATATTCACTGTAAACCCCATCTCCCATGACTGCTTGACAGCCAGCCTGCTTCCAATTAGTTCTCATTCCATTCTCTGTCTATGTTGCTGCTATTCTGCATTCCATCTCAGTTCTTCCACCATTGTTGACAGGGCTCTCAGCTGTATCTGTTCCATTTGTTACACTTCTTCTTTCACCCCCTCTCTTCCCACACAGAGCAAGGTTAGGCTTCCCCTCATCCTCACCACCCACCCACCAATCTCCACATTGGATGGATCATTCTCCACAATTTGGATGAGGGGAGACCTCATTGAAACTTACCGAATAGTGAAAGGCGTGGATAGAGTGGATGTGGAGAGAATGTTTCCACTAGTGGGAGAGTCTAGCACTAGAGATCATAGTCTCAGAGGGTGGTGTACCTGTTGAATTCTTTGCCACAAATGGCCGCAGAGGCCAAGTGAATGGATATTTTTTAAGGCAGGGATAGATAGATTCTTGATTAGTATGGGTGGCAGGGATTATGGGGAGAAGGCAGGAGAATGGGTTACGAGGGAGTGATACATCAGCCATGATTGAATGGCAGTGTAGATTTGATGGATCAAATGGCCTAATTCTGCTCCTAACATTTATGGCCTTATAACCTTATAAAATGGAACAATATTGCAATAAAAAAATCGGTCAGTGAAGATGTGGATCACAAACATGTCCGAGACACTACATTTGGAAAACAGTAGGCTTGTCTTGACGGAAAAACCAGATCAATTTCTCAAGACATGGACACCCTTCACCGAATTCTTACAAGAATAGCATGGTGCAACACAAATTTAAATTTAAATCCAATGCCGGGTTGTGTGAGGTTGGGGGGGGGGGGTGGGGGGGGGGGGACGAGGGGCAAGGTATATCTCCACCTTACTTTTTCTTTTTTCTTATTTCTATATTTTTCGGCCACACTACTTTGGTAGTTTAGGAGTCTTTCTTTTGTTCTTTTACGATCTATCTTTTCACTTTTTCCCTTTCTTATTCTCTTTTCCTTTTCTCCGCTCATTTTCAGGTTATAAGGTTCAAAATGAAGCTGTAGAATAATTGTATAATTTTAGACATCGAATGTTTTATCCTTGTACAATTGCTTCTAATAAAAAATAAAAAATAAAAAAAAAATATATATTTTTTAATCTGTCAGTGAACCATAGATGGGAAAGCTTCAGGACTGTTTCGAGCAGCTAAAGCAGGAACTTGGGTATTAAGTTGTTTCTTAATCAACTGCCCTTGTATGTGTGCGATGCAGTCAGCCACAAGTTTTTTGGGCTTTCTCCCCATGAACACCTCAACATTCCCAGAAACAGCCAACCTTATTTCTATTATTAACCTGTGCTGATTTTAAGCAGATATGTACTTCCCATCACTCGTCAGTATTTTATGATTTTCAACCCATAAAATGGAAATCAACATTACTCTTTCACTAAAAACCAATTGGCTTGAGAGATATTTAAATTCAGTTTGACCAGACAATTGCTCACACTGTTTGCTGCTTGACATTTCTGACTGAGTTGGTAACACACTTTGCTCAGGATCAGGACGTTTTTGGTTTAGGTCCCAGTTAGATGACCTGAATACAAAACCCTGGCAAGTGTCAGCCATTAAGTGAGTGCTGTATAGTGCATTGGATGAGGCATCATCTGCTCTTTCAGATGGATACAAATGAACCCTTGGCGATATTTTGAAGAACAGATGAGATTTTCATATTATCCAGCCTAACCATTGATAGCTTATTACAAAACAATTCATTGGTAATTATCAAATTACCGCTTTGGGATCTTGCTGTAAACATAATTGTGTCTGTGTCTCTTACATTGGATTAGAAATTACAGTATAGTTTTTTTGTTTATAGTTTTAGAGATACAGCATGCAAACAGACACTTCGGCCCACTGAGTCCACGCCAACCATCAATTAACCGTTCACACTTGATCTCTTATTTACTCATCGTGAAGCTCTTCTTTACACCATGACATTGGAGTAGAATTAGACCATTCAGCCCATCACGTCGACTCCACCATTAAATTATTTAGTTTAGTTTAGAGATACAGTGCGGAAACAAGCCCACCGAGTTCGCACTGGCCAGCTATCCCCAGACATTAACACTATCCTACACACACATTAGGAACAATTTGTACACTTATACCAAGCCAATTAATCTACAAACCTGTGTGTCTTTATAGTTTGGAAGGAAACCGAAGATCTCGGAGAAAACCCGCACGGTCATGGGGAGAACATACAAACTGTACAGACAGCACCCGTAGTCGGAATTGAACCCGGGTCTCTGCGGTGCAACGCTGTAAGGCAGCAACTCTACCACTGTGCCACAGTGCCACCCTGGCTGATCTATTCTTTCTTCCCATTCTGCTGCCTTCTCCCCATAACCTTTGACGCCCTTCTTAATCAAGAACCTTTCACTCTCCACCTTAAAAATATCCAATGCCTTGGCTGCCACAGCCATTTGTGGCAATGAATTATAGCTCTAAAAGTACCTCATTACCCATGAAGAACTTTGATAACATAATGCACATAACATTAATTAATATTGGTTTAGTTTATGTTTAGTTTTTGAGATACAGCATGGAAACAGGCCCTTTGGCCCACCAAGTCCATGCTGACCATTGGTTGTTGGTTCACACTAGTTCCATGTTATCCCAGTTTCTCACCAATCCCTACACACTAAGGGCAATTCACAGAGGTTAGTTAACCTACAAACCCACATGTCTTTGGGATGTGGGAGAAAACAGGAGCACCCGAAAGAAACCCATACTGTCACAGGGAGAATGTGCAAACTCCACGCAGACAATGCCCAAGGTCAGGATCGAACCTGGATCTGTGCTACCAAAGATGGATCTGGACAAGTATTTGAATCACCAAGGCATGGAAGGCCACACACCAAGTGCTGGTAAATGGGGTTGGTGGTCAACATGATGGGTTTTTTCCAAAGGGGCTATGTTTGGACTTTTTGTGATGATTAACTGAATTAGCTGCTTTCTGATTTTTCAGATTTTTCAGATTTTTCAAAAGTAAAATGTCCCATATTGTGAAGTATTTTAAGCAACTAATAAAAAACATGATACACGCAGTAATGACCTGGTGTCAAACAAGGCTGGAGTAAAGACTAGAATATGCTCATCAAGCATCTAAAGGCTACTGTCAGAGAAGCAAAAGCAATCCACTTAAACCTAACTTGAATGTACAGACACAATAATAAAACTAGTGATAGGAACCATATGCTCAAGGACTTCCTCTAAATTAAATATAGTTTGCTTGGAGCCTGTTAACAACCTTAAAATCAATTAACTATTTGTAAAGGAAGAGAAAAGGATATTTTAATTTAATCACAGTACAATTTGTACTTTAATCATTTGTAGATTCCATGGCTTCAGGGGAAAGTGAGTCAAATCCGTCAGTTAATGGAACAATTGACATCAACTTGCCCATATCAAAATACCATGTTGTTTCTGCAAACAGAACATTAGTTAGGACAAAGCAATTTTTAGCCTAAGTGTAAGTGTTAATAGTCATAATCATATCTCGTCTAAAGGATGGAGCATTTGGAACAAGGTGGTGCGGTTGAGAGAGAGAGTGTCGATAGGCAGAAGAAGGATGACAGGAATAGAACTCATGCAAAATGACAATTTAATTTTCAAATTATTTATTAGCTTTACCAATGTCATATTTCATCAATTCACAAAATAAACAATTGCCTTGTTCAAAATTAATTTCCTCTCCGCAGCTGAGTGGAGTCAGTGTCATTTGTCATTCATTAAATCATCTGTTGGAATATGCTCATCAAACTTTTGTTAAATCACTGACATTAGGGTAGCACAGAGGCACAGCTGGTATATTGTGGCTGTTGCCTCACAGTGCCAGAGACCCAGGTGCCATTCTGACCTCAGGTGCTGTCAGTGTGCAGTTTGCATGTTCTCCCTGAGACCTCATGGATTTCCTCCAGGCGCTCTGATTTCTTCCCTTATCGCAAAGATACGCAGGCTTGTAGGTTAAGTGGCATCCATAAATTGCCCCTGTTGTGTGGAGAGCAGATGAGAAAGTGGGATAACATAGAACTACAGTCGGCGCGGATTAGATGAGTCGACGGGCCAGTTTCCACAATGTATCTCTAACCAAACCTAAACTAAACTAACATTTTCTTCAAGCACACATTATTTATGACCCTTTCATGAGTAGCCTAAGGAACTTTCATATGATAAAAATACACATGAGCTCATATTTTTCACTTCATCAATGTACTATTTACTTCTAGTGTATTAATAAAGTTTGATGCTTTCCACTTCACTTTACAAAGTAAGTTTCAAAATAACACTCTTATTTTCACTTTTGTGAATGTTGATGAGTTGATGACAATAGTTAAATCGTGGCATTTTTAGACAACTGATTGCCTCAAATTTCAGAATGCATTTCAGTAATTTCAATTGCACAGAAAGCCATAACCATTTTGTTCTGTCTTGAGGCCCTCAAAATCTCTTCACTCAACATTTTGCCACATATCTGCGCCTTTCCCTTTTTGTCTCCTTTTCATATAATGGCCAGAAAGATTCCTGCTCTCAGGCTCCTTTCAGATCAGGTTTCTGAAAGCACTGCTGCTACAGTGAGCTTCAAAACATCTACCTTTGTTTCCAAGGTGCGTCTTTGACAGGATTTACAGGGCAGTGGTGGAGGTACAGGATGCTAACCAGCCTGAACAAGTTTCTCTCCAGAATGGCTTGTAGCATGTGCGGGGTGAAATCCAAACTATACTAATCAGCATTTCATCATGATGAAATGTCTTCTTGAAATATGGGTTAATCACCTTTGGATAAAACAGGAGACCCATAAATAATATCACGGGGTATATTTTCTTCAGTGGCAGCTCTTCAGAATTGTGGAAGACATCTATCTGCCAGGCTTGTTCAGTCTTCAGAAGATTGAGGATCCCAATTATAGAAGACCATATTTCTTCAGCAGTGGAGTTATGTTGTTGTTTGATGGATTGGACATGCAAACCCTGGTTAGTCTTGCTCTGCTGCCAACATCTCCACTGTCATTCTGTCTCAACAGAGAGGGACTGCGCCTCAACATTATATAAATTTGAAGGACTAGGTGGCAACATACAAAGCGAATAACAACTAGCTCATCCCAATGGTTGTTTTCAACTGCGACTGAAGGCAATCTTCAGCATGTCTTTGTGCCATTCTGGCTGCCTTTTGAGCATTGTGTTTTGGGAGCTGGAAAAAGAAAAACCCATAGAAGGGAGGGATCAAATCACAGGGCTACTCACTGGAACTGCTTCCCCACGAGCAATTTTCAGTGCTGGTGGATCCAGTGTCAAGGAGAATATTTCCATTTGTGCATTCTCTTTTTCCCTCATTTGATCCCCAATATTCAACACAAGCATTGCTGGTGGAAGCTCTCAAAGGACAATGTTTCTCATGAGATGGTCCACGTTTTGCACCAGTAGAGGAAGTTGGACAACAAAATAGCAATCTGAAGAAGGGTCTCGACCGGAAACGTCGCCCATTCCTTTTCTCCAGAGATGCTGCCTCACCCGCTGAGTTACATAGATACATAGATACATAGAAAATAGGTGCAGGAGTAGGCCATTCGGCCCTTCAAGCCTGCACCGCCATTCAATATGATCATGGCTGATCATCCAACTCAGTACCCCGTACCTGCCTTCTCTCCATACCCCCTGATCCCTTTAGCCACAAGGGCCACATCTAACTCCCTCTTAAATATAGCCAATGAACTGGCCTCAACTACCCTCTGTGGCAGAGAGTTCCAGAGATTCACCACTCTCTGTGTCAAAACGTTTTTCCTCATCTCGGTCTTAAAGGATTTCCCCCTTATCCTTAAGCTGTGACCCCTTGTCCTGGACTTCCCCAACATCGGGAACAATCTTCCTGCATCTAGCCTGTCCAACCCCATAAGAATTTTGTACATTTCTATAAGATCCCCTCTCAATCTCCTAAATTCTAGCGAGTATAAGCCAAGTCTATCCAGTCTTTCTTCATATGAAAGTCCTGACATCCCAGGAATCAGTCTGGTGAACCTTCTCTGCACTCCCTCTATGGCTATAATGTCCTTCCTCAGATTTGGAGACCAAAACTGTACGCAATACTCCAGGTGTGGTCTCACCAAGACCCTGTACAACTGCAGTAGAACGTCCCTGCTCCTATACTCAAATCCTTTTGCTATGAAAGCTAACATACCATTCGCTTTCTTCATTGCCTGCTGCACCTGCATGCCTACTTTCAATGACTGGTGTACCATGACACCCAGGTCTCGCTGCATCTCCCCATTTCCTAATCGGCCACCATTTAGATAATAGTCTGCTTTCCTGCTTTTGCCACCATAGTGGATAACCTCACATTTATCCACATTATACTGCATCTGCCAAACATGTGCCCACTCACCCAGCCTATCCTTGCTATCCTTGTAAATAGCTGGGGTCCCAGCACTGAGCCTTGCGGTACCCCACTAGTCACTGCCTGCCATTGTGAAAAGGACCCGTTTACTCCTACTCTTTGCTTCCTGTTTGCCAGCCAGTTCTCTATCCACATCAATACTGAACCCCCAATACCGTGTGCTTTAAGTTTGTATACTAATCTCTTATGTGGTACCTTGTCAAAAGCCTTCTGAAAGTCCAGATACAACACATCCACTGGTTCTCCCCTATCCACTCTACTAGTTACATCCTCGAAAAATCCTATAAGATTCATCAGACACGATTTACCTTTCGTAAATCCATGCTGACTTTGTCCAATGATTTCACCACTTTCCAAATGTGCTGCTATCCCATCTTTAATAACTGACTCTAGCAGTTTCCCCACTACCGATGTTAGACTAACTGGTCTGTAATTCCCCATTTTCTCTCTCCCTCCCTTCTTAAAAAGTGGGGTTACGTTTGCTACCCTCCAATCCTCAGGAACTACTCCAGAATCTAAAGAGTTTTGAAAAATTATCACTAATGCATCCACTATTTCTGGAGCTACTTCCTTAAGTACTCTGGGATGCAGCCTATCTGGCCCTGGTGATTTATCGGCCTTTAATCCATTCAATTTACCCAACACCACTTCCCGACTAACCTGGATTTCACTCAGTTCCTCTATCTCCTTTGACCCGCGGCCCCCTGCTATTTCCGGCAGATTATTTATGCCTTCCTTAGTGAAGACGGAACCAAAGTAGTTATTCAAGTGGTCCGCCATATCCTTGTTCCCCATGATCAATTCACCTGTTTCTGACTGCAAGGGACCTACATTTGTTTTAACTAATCTCTTTCTCTTCACATATCTATAAAAACTTTTGCAGTCAGTTTTTACGTTCCCTGCCAGTTTTCTTTCATAATCTATTTTCCCTTTCCTAATTAAGCCCTTTGTCCTCCTCTGCTGGTCTCTGAATTTCTCCCAGTCCTCTGGTATGCTGCTTTTTCTGGCTAATTTGTACGCATCATCTTTTGCTTTGATACTATCCTTGATTTCCCTTGATATCCATGGATGCACTACCTTCCCTGATTTATTCTTTTGCCAAACTGGGATGAACAATTTTTGTAGTTCATCCATGCAGTCTTTAAATGCCTTCCATTGCATATCCACCGTCAACCCTTTTAGAACTAATTGCCAGTCAATCTTGGCCAATTCACGTCTCATACCCTCAAAGTTACCTTTCTTTAAGTTCAGAACCATTGTTTCTGAATTAACAATGTCACTCTCCATCCTAATGAAGAACTCAACCATATTATGGTCACTCTTGCCCAAGGGGGCACGCACAACAAGACTGCTAACTAACCCTTCCTCATTCCTCAATACCCAGTCTAGAATAGCCTGCTCTCTCATTGGTTCCTCTACATGTTGGTTTAGATAACTATCCCGCATACATTCCAAGAAATCCTCTTCCTCAGCACCCCTGCCAATTTGATTCACCCAATCTATATGTAGATTGGTCACCCATTATAACTGTTTTGTCTTTGTTGCACGCATTTCTAATTTCCTGTTTGATGCCATCCCCAAATTCACTACTACTGCTAGGTGGCCTGTACACAACACCCACCAGCGTTTTCTGCCCCTTAGGGTTTCGCAGCTCTACCCATACCGATTCCACATCCTCCAAGCTAATGTCCTTCCTTTCCACTGTGTTTATCTCCTCTCTAACCAGCAACGCTACCCCACCTCCTTTTCCTTTCTCTCTATCCCTCCTGAATATTGAATATCCCTGTATGTTCAGCTCCCAGCCTTGGTCACCCTGGAGCCATGTCTCCGTGATCCCAACTATATCATAATCATTAATAGCTATCTGCACGTTCAACTCATCCACCTTATTACGAATGCTCCTTGCATTGAGACACAAAGCCTTCAGGCTTGTTTTTACAACGCTCTTACCCCTTATACAATTATGTTGAAAAGTGGCCCTTTTTGATTTTTGCCCTGGATTTGTCTGCCTGCCACTTTTACTTTTCACCTTGCTACCTATTGCTTCTGCCCGCATTTTACACCCCTCTGTTTCTCTGCTCACCCATTTAAGAACCCCACCACCTCTTATTCTCTGTTTATTATTGTTTTCTTCTTTGCCCCCTACATGTTGGGTCTGAGTGCTTTCCTTCTCTGCCTCCTGCCTCACACACTGTCTAATAGCATTCTCTATTTGAGTCCCTCCCCCCAACCATTCTAGTTTAAAGTCTCCCCAGTAGCCTTTGCAGATCTCCCCGCCAGGATATCGGTCCCCCTCAGGTTCAAGTGCAACCCATCCTTTTTGTACAGGTCGCACCTTCCACAAAAGAGGTCCCAATGATCCAGAAATTTGAATCCCTGCCTTCTGCACCAGTCCTTCAGCCACGCATTTATCCTCCACCTCGCTCCATTCCTACTCTCACTGTCGCGTGGCACAGGCAGTAATCCCGAGATTGTTACCTTTGCTGTCCTTCTCTTTAACTCCCCTCCTAACTCCCTAAATTCTCCTTTCAGGACCTCTTCTCTTTTTTTACCTATGTCATTGGTACCTATATGTACCACGACCTCGGGCTCCTCTCCCTGCCCTTTCAGGATATCTTGGACACGTTGAGACACATCACAGACCCTGGCACCAGGGAGGCAAACTACCATCCGGGTCTCCCGACTGCGTCCACAGAATCTCCTGTCTGACCCCCTAACTATAGAGTCCCCTATTAGTATTGCCCTCCTCTTCTTTTCCTTACCCTTCTGAGCAACAGGGCCAGTCTCTATACCGGAGGCACGGCCGCTGTCGCTACCCCCAGGTAGGCTGTCCCCCCCAACACTGCTCAAACAGGAGTACTTATTGTCAAGGTGTACAGCCACTGGGGTACTCTCTAGTCCCTGCCTGTGCCCCTTGCCTCTCCCAACCGTGAGCCACTTGCCTGCCTCCTGTGGTCTTGGAGTGACCACCTCCCTGTAACTCCTCTCAATGACTTCCTCGCTCTCCCTGACCAGACGGAGGTCATCGAGCTGCTGCTCCAGGTTCCTAATACGGTCCATTAGGAGCCCCATCTCGATACACCTGGCGCAGATGTGGACGCCTGGAGGGCTATCAGACTCCATGACTTCCCACATCTGACATCCAGAACAGTAAACTGCCCTGGCCCTCATACTCCCCTTACCTAGGATACAATACAAAACAAACTGCTACAATACAGTACAATCAGCAGGGATCTGACTCCCAATCAGCTGCTCCCTCTTGTCTGCTTCCACCAATCAGCGGCTTCCTCAAACCCACTTGTTTTTGTAGTGGAACTTGGAACGTTACAGATTTGTGTTCCTCCTCCCTCTGCGACCGCTCCAACGGCTCTTGGGCCTCTGTAAGGAACAAGCAAGCCCCGCGCTCCACTTTATCCCCTACCGCTCGGGTGTAGCTCCTCCCTCTGCGACCTCTCCAACGGCTCTCGGGCCTCTGTAAGGAACAAGCAAGCCCCGCGCTCCACTTTATCCCCTACCGCTCGGGTGTAGTTCCTCCCTCTGCGACCTCTCCAACGGCTCTCGGGCCTCTCCAGCATTCTGTGTCACCCTACAAAATAGCAATATATACCGGGAATTTCATTGACTTCTGCTCACTGTTTCTGAATGCAGAAGATGTTTCTATAGGCCTTTGCCTTGGTGACCTTCAAATAAGTATTCAAGTTGGAAGGTCATGTTGGGAAGTCATGTTGCACTTGTATAAGATGTTGGTGTGACCACATTTAGAATATTATGTTCAGTTCTGGGCACCATGTTATAGGAAAGATATTGTCAAGCTTGAAAGGGTTCAGAGAAAATATATACAGTAAACCTGTTGCCAGGACTAGAGGGTGTGAGCTATAGGGAGAGGTTAAGTAGGCTGGATCTCTATTCCTTGGACTGCAGGAGGATGAGGGGTGATCTTATAGAGGGTATATCAAATCATGAGAGGAATAGATTGGGTAGATGCACAGAGTCTCTTGCCCAGAGTAGGGGAATCGAGGACCAGAGGAAAGGTGAAGGGGAAAAGATTTAATAGGAATCTGAGGGGTAACTTTTTTATGGAACAAGCTGCCAGAGGAGGTAGTTGAGGCTGGGACTATCCCAACATTTAAGAAGCAGTTAGATAGGTACATGGATAGGACAGGTTTGGAGGGATATGGACCAAGAGCAGGCAGATGGGACTAGCGTAGCTAGGATATGTTGCCCGGTGTGGGCAAGTTGGGCCGAAGGGCCTGTTTCCACCTTGTATCACTCTATGACTCTAATGGCCAAGTCTCTGCTATGAAACATTAAATTGATGTAGCTTTGTTTGCAAGTCCTGTGCTGAATGAGCTATCAAACAGGTGTCATTTGCAAACTGACGGCAATGAATGTTTTGATGATGACATTTGTTTTTAGCTCGGTATGGCTATATATATTTTTTTAAAGTTTTGTTCTGAACTAAAAGAGGAAGAAACCTCAGAATGTGTTGATATGCAACTCATTACTTTGGAAGAAGATTGATATTCTTTGTGAGCAGGATTGTGTTTCAGATAACACATTGCTCACCTATTGCTAAGGATGTGGTTGAAAGCATACCAGAGTGGGAGTGGGGGGAAACCAGTCACTATAGGCTATATCAGAATCAAAAACAAAGGAACAATTCAGTCAGAGGCAATGTTTAGCCAATACCAAAAGCTAGGAAATAAACCATAAAACAGGACATAGAATCTCAGAAATATTATCCAAGCTACATCTATATTAGTTTGGAGATATTCAGATCAGGGATATGAACATGAAGACAGGGTGTTCCATTTATGTTTAAGAAGGAACTGCAGATGCTGGAAAAATCAAAGGTAGAAAAAATGCTGGAGAAACTCAGCGGGTGAGGCAGCATCTATGGAGCGAAGGAAAAGGTAACGTTTCAGGTCGAGACCCTTCTTCAGACCCATTTAGTTTAGTTTAGTTTAGTTTAGTTTAGTTTAGAGATACAGCGCGGAAACAGGCCCATCGGCCCACTGAGTCCGCACCAGGCAGTGATCCCCGCACATTAACACAAGCTAGGGACAATTCACACTTATACCAAGTATACAAACTCAAGTCAATTAACCTACAAACCTGTACGTCTTTGTAGTGTGGGAGGAAAGCGGAGATCTCGGAGTTCACCCACATGGTCACAGGGAGAACATACAAATTCTGTACAGACAGCACCCGTAGTCAGGATCAAACCTGGGTCTCTGGCGCTGCACCACCGGGCCGCCCCTAGGTTGTCCCATTTCATGGGACATTGGAGGCAGCAGTGAGATAGGGAGGAACTGTGGGGCAGATTGAACTAAGTTGGGACCATGTTCCTAGCAGAAAGAATAGATAGGGTAAACATGAGGACTTCAAATGAGTGAATGGATGCTAGATGAAATATTCCCCCAAAAATGGGTGGATAATATTGCTTTTTTAGGTGCTATGCAATTGAAATTACATTAAACGTTAGTAAAAATTAATAGCAAACACTTGCCAAAGGTTGCACAATTTGGGAAATCTAAACAGGTATTTCTGCTCACTATATGTGTAATGTCAATCATTTGGCAAGAGGGTCGTACGTGGAGTAAAGTCATTCTTCATGCTGCACTTATATTCACCACAGCCGGGAGATATTTGAGAACGTGTTGGCTGCAACAACCATCTGAAGCACAGTCCTGCTTGCAAAGAATATCAACCCACTTTGTCAGTAATGAATCCATATAAATGCATTGCAAGGTTCCATCCGTTTCAGTTCATCTTTCAGCTCAGAATTCAATTTTTATTTTGTGCATATCACAGAGAAGCTCACAGACGTGTGGTTTAGGCGGTTGTCAAAGAATCCCTGCAAGCAGCTCAAGCCACTTCCAAAATTAGTTTAGGAATTGATCCTGTGTAAACCTACTTCAGGTAAGTGTGAACACTGACCTTTCTGCATGTGGCCTCTACTGTCAGAGTGAGGACACATGCAAATTGGTGGAACAGCACCTCATATTTCACTTGGGCAGCATACAATCTAGTGGTATGAATATTGATTTCTCTAATTTCAAGTAACCCCTGCATTCCCACTCTCTCTGTCCCTCCCCCACCCTAGTCGTCATGCTAGTTCCACTGTTCGCATCCATATAATCCCTTCGTTATCACCTCTTGCACAGCCAACAATGGGCTATTGTGGGCTCCACCTTTCCCTGGTCATAGGTGCCAGCTCTGATTTGTTCTGAACCTTTTCATACCTCCAATTTCCCTCTCCCCTGAGTATGGAGATGTGTCTCAACCTGAAATGTCACATTCCTTTTCTCCAGAGATACTGCCTGACCCGTTGAGTTACTCCAGCATTTTGTGTTTGTCTTTGGTGTAAGCCCGCATCTGCAGTTCCTTCCTACACTTGGTAAGGTCATAAGGTCATAAGTGATAGGAGTAGAATCAGCCCATCAAGTCTACTCTGACATTCAATCATGGTTGATCTATCTCTCCCTCCGAACCCCATTCTCCTGCCTTCTCCCCATAACCTCTGACATCTGTACTAATCAAGAATCTATCTATCTCTGCCTTAACAATATCCACTGACTTGGCCTCCACAGCCTTCTCTGGGAATGAATTCCACAGATTCACCACTCTTTGACTAAAGAAATATCTCCTCATCTCCTTCCTAAAATAATGTCCTTTAATTCTCTCCACATCCACTCTATCCAAGCCTTTCACTATTCTGTACGTTTCAATGAGGTCCCCACTAATTCTTCTAAACTCCCGCAAGTACAACAGAATGGAGTAAGCACCCAAAACATCCATATGCTTGATTGACTGAAAAAGTTATTGATGTTTAATCAGCCTTTAGGATGTCTCGATTTCATGTAACTATTATCCACATCCAGCTTCCAGTGAAAGCCTGAGAGATTAAATGTGGCAAAGACACCGTCAAGTCGTCAAGAGAGTTTATTGTCATGTGTCCCAGATAGGACAATGAAATTCTTGCTTGCTGCATCACAACAGAGTATTGTAAGCATAAATACAGAAGAGTTCAGTGTGTCTATATAGCATAGACCATATATACACACATACATAAACAGATAAAATGCAATAGGCTGTTATAGTTCAGAGTTTGTTTGATGGTGAGTTTAATAGTCTGATGGCTGTGGGGAAGTCACTGTTCCTGAACCTGGATGTGCCAGATTTCAGGCTCCTGTATCATCTACCTAATGGCAGCGGAGAGATGAGTGTGTGGCCAGGATGGTGTGGGTCCTTGATGATGTTGGCAGCATTTTTGAGGGGAGGTCAGAGCCGATGATGGACTGGGCAGTGGTCACAACTTTCTGCATTCTTTTCCGCTCCTGGATGCTCAAGTTGCCGAACCAAGCCACGATGCAACCAGTCAGCATGCTCTCTACTGTGCACCTGCAGAAGTTCGAGAGAGTCCTATTTGACATACCGACTCTCCGTAATCTTCTCAGGAAGTAGAGGCGCTGATGTGCTTTCTTTATAATTGGATCAGTGTGCTGGGACCAGGAAGATCTTCGGAAATATACACGCCCAGGAATTTGAAGTTCTTGACCCTTTCCACCATTGTCCCGTTGATATAAACGGGATTGTGGGTCCCTATCCTACCCCTTCCAAAGTCCACAATCAGTTCCTTGGTTTTGCTTGTGTTGAGAGGCAGGTTATTGTGCTGGCACCATTTGGTCAATCGGACGATCTCACTTCTACACTCTGACTCGTCACCATCAGTGATTCGTTCCACAACAGTGGTGTCATCGGCGAACTTGATGATGGAGTTTGCACAATGTTCAGATACACAGTCATGAGTATAGAGTGAGTACAGCAGGGGGCTGAGCATGCTGTGCTGATTGTTATCGAGGATGACACATTTCCACAATACGGACAGACTGTGGTCTGTGGATGAGGAAGCCGAGGATCCAATTGCAGAGGGATGCGCATAGACCCAGACCTGAGAGCTTGGTAATCAGCTTGGAGGGGATGATGGTGTTAAACGCCGAGCTGTAGTCAATGAATAACAGCCTGACATATGAGTTTCTGTTGTCCAAGTGGTCCAGAATGGAGTGGAGAGCCAGTGAGATCGTATCTACCTTTGATCTGTTGTGGCGGTAAGCAAACTGCAGTGTGTCGATGTTCTTGTCGAGGTGGGAGTTGAGATGCGCCATAATCAACCTCTCAAAGCACTTCATCACCACAGATGTTAATGCCACTGGTCGATAGTCATTGAGGCACATCATCTTGCTCTTCTTGGGCACCAGTATTATTGATGCCCTTTTAAAGCAGGTGGGAACCTCAGAGCTCAGAAGTGAGAGGTTGAAAATGTCTCTAAAAACTCCAGCCAGTTGGTCGCACAGGTTTTTAGAACACGGCCGGGTATACCATCAGGTCCAAGCGCTTTGCGAGGGTTCACCCTCCTGAAGGATCTTCTGACGTCGGCCTCTGTGACTGTGACTGAAATACCATCACAGTGAATGGGGGCTCGGGAAGGCACATCAGTGTTCTCCCTATCAAAGCGCGCGTAAAACGCATTGAGCTCGTCAGCGCACCACATGCTTCTCCTGCGTGATAGGAAAAAATATGTCAAGTCAAGTGTTTTATTGTCATATGTCCCGGATGCGACAATGAAATTCTTACTAGCTGCAGCACAACAGAAAATGTGAATATGTAAACCTAGTACATAACGGGGGAAGAGTAAACATTGAAAAAGTTCAATAAATAATAAATATAGTGCAATAATAATATAGTCTTTTTGCAGTTCAGAGCTCAGAGCTTATTTGTTGTTGTGTTTAATACTATGATAGATCCCTTCGATGGTGTGGAGGTCAAAGCCGGTTATGGACTGGGCAGTTGTCACATCTTTTTGTAGTCTTTTTCTCTCCTGGAGGTTCAAGTTGCCGTTGATAGATTAAATCGAAGGGGAATTTCCATAGGTTTAGGATACCAGATAATCAGAGTAAATAGCAAAGGAACAGCTCTCTGACATGCCCAGTCCATGACTGGCTCTGATCTCCCCACCATCGAAGAGATTTACCGGAATCACTGCCTCAAAAAGGCAGCCAGCATCATCAGAGACCCACACCACCCTGGCCACACACTCATTTCACCCCTGCCATCGGGAATGATGAACAGGAGCCTGAAAACTGTAATGTCCAGGTTCAGGAACAGCTTCTTCCCTACAGCCATTTGGCAATTAAACACTACAACCTCAAATAAGCTCCGAACTACATCGTTGTTATTATTGCACTATTATTGTTTTTTTGTGAATATCTATCTATATACTTTTAAAACTCTCTGGCTGTCGTCCGTCTGTACGTCTGTACGTCTGTACGTCTGTACGTCTGTACGTCTGTACGTCTGTACATCTGTACATCCGTACGCCGCCTTTGATACCGCCCCTGGCCCACACAGCGCGCGGAAAGGCCCATATTTTTTTACCATTTCCAAAGAGATTACATTTATCTTTACGAATAGCCACTCCTGATTAAATTCGGTCCTGTTTATGTACACGTTTTTTAATAAAATCCATCCCCCCCCCCCCACCCCCATGTGATTTTCTCCGATTTTCTCCGAAAACGATGGCATCTTTTTTTTTTCCGATTTTCTCCGAAAACGACGCCATCTTTTTTTCGCCGATTTTCTCCGAATTTTTCCGAAAACGACGCCATCTTTTTTTCAGCAGATTTTCACCCCGGGGTCTGAAGCACGTTCGGGAACAACACCCCGGGGTGTCAAGCACTTTCGGGGACCAGACCCAACGGGTCTGCACTTGGTCTAGTATATAACTAAAAGTCTCATCTTGACCACTTCTTGTCTGCGCTGTATCATGAGTTTAGAAAAAAAACGTTATCCTATATCGCTATGATTTTTGGCCATCTTACACACAGTCCTCCTCCGCCGATGAAAAATAAAAAAGGTATGAGTGTTTAAAAAATCTTGAGATCAGCTGATTGGTCCACTTGCCTGTCAATCACCACGATGAAGGTTACGCCCTTTCTGGTGGGGGCAGAACTATAAAACCCCGGATGCCTGGACATGAGTCAGTCACTCTGGAAGAACGCGAGGGAGAGGCCACAACTGTCATTCTAAGCTGTGAATCAACTGAACTGTGAGTCTGCAATGTGCTTGCAATAAATGATTTGTTAGCCCTTAATGACAATGCAATGAGTTGTTTGGCAATTTGGTGGCCTGCACTCTGCTTGAAATGCTGTAACATTTAATGTGGTGGCCTGCAATTTGCTTGACATGCTGTCAAATTGAATGTGGTGGCCTGCACTGTGCTTGAAATGCTGTGAAATTTAATGTGATGGCCTGCACTCTGCTTGAAATGCTGTGAAATTGAATGTGGTGGCCTGCACTCTGCTTGAAATGCTGTGAAATTGAATGTGGTGGCCTGCACTCGACTTGAAATGGAATTTCAAGGAATAGCCGTGAGTGAACTGCCAGCCCACCAGGCCTGACTGACTGGTCTGCAGGTCTACTAGCCCTGAGTAACTGAGCTGTCGGCCCACCAGCCCTGAGTGACAGAGCTGCCAGCCCACCAGCCCTAAGTGACTGAGCTGCCAGCCCACCAGCCCTGAGTGACTGAGCTGCCAGTCCAACAGCTCTCAGTGACTGAGCTGCCAACTCACCAGCCCTGAGTGACTGAGCTGCCAGTCCACCAGGCCTGAGTGACTGAGCTGCCAGCCGACCAGGCCTGAGTGAATTAGCTGCCAGCCTACCAGGCCTGAGTGAATGAGCTGCCAGCCCAGCAGGCCTGAGTGACTGAGCTGGCAGCCCAGCAGGCCTGAGTGACTGAGCTGCCAGCCCAGCAGGCCTGAGTGACTGAGCTGCCAGCCCACCAGGCCTGGGTGACTGGGCGGCCAGCCCACCAGGCCTAAGTGACTGAGCTGCCAGCCCAAGAATCCACATATATATACAGTATATATGCAGTCTAGTATATATATATATATATATATATATATATATATATATATATACATATATACTAGACTGTGGGACCCGTTGGGTCCCGTGTTCACACGGGAGGGCTGGTTCCCCAATGCAATATTCCACCTCTCCAACAATTCCAATATTGGTGGCCAGTGGGGGGGGGGCTTTCTTTTTTTTCACTAGTCTTTATTGCTTTTATGCATACACAAATAAAACACAAATATAACTAACAAAACATACAACAATGCAGTGAATGTACAACAGTGCAGCGGGGGGGGGGGGTCAGTTTACAATTAATGATGCAGTATACAGAACTATTTTCTTATTAAAACATTTTCCAATAATTTACATTATTGTCAATAAAATTATACAGTGTTGATGTCTTTATTTCTATACCTAATCCATTTTTCCCATTTTTCTGTCAAACTCGTCTTCTTTCACTCTTAAAGGGCTGTCTCACTGTGCGAGTTGACCCACGAGTGACCCCGAGTTTAAAACAAATTTAACTCGTGGTAATCACGTACAATTAACGTAGCGGAAACGTCTGAACTCGTGGACGCAACTTAGCGACTCTTGGTGCTAACGGGAGGTACACGTGAAACTTGTTAACTCTTGCAAAAGTTCAAACATGTTTGTACTTTTCCACGAGTAAAATGTACTCTTGTGGTTAAAATTTGAAACATTTTAAACTCGTTGTAAGAACGTAGTGGCCCGTGCGTTTAACTTTGTGACTCGTGATTCTACCGTGGGAACTCTTTTTAGAAACAATAATCAGGGACAGAAATATCAGTTACTTAGACTTTTTAAAGACAAATTCTGCTTAACAAAGTTAAGCAAGTTATTGATAAGGTGACAGAGTGGGTTGAAAAGAAAAAATTGCTTGAAGTTTATATATAAATTTGTGTTGTGTTGTGTTGTGTTGAAAAGCTTTTTGCTGATCCGTTTGATTCTCACTGTTTGTTTACTTCATTGCACAATAAAAGAGAGTTCTTTGCTATCAAGATCAAATTGATGTCTGGAAGTCTTCATTTTAATATCACTACAAAGTCTCATGACTTGAATGTAATATTCCTTTCATCATAAAACACAAAATAGAGGAAGGCAAAATATATTCACATCTTGATTCTCACAATCATTTGTGAGATTTACGGACTCAACTGCCTCATATGCTGTGCTTTTTAAATGTTTAAAATTGTCACCTCTCAGTAGATCAGAAAATAAGACAAAGCCTTATGTGAAACAAATGTCTTGAGTGTGAAAGAAAGTCTTTATTCTTGTTCAATATAAAAAACGCGTTTTTGCGCATATTGAGAAACGTAGCACTACAGCAAACACCACTGTCTGAAAAGGGCTTCTCATAAATGAAAATCAACAAATGAAGCACAAATAAAAGTATTTCCACTATATACTAATTCAGCTGAGAAATGCACAAGTCTAAATTCAGGCAATAAAAGATACAATGCAATGCGCTAAATGACAAGTTTTGAGATCTACAATCAGATAAGCAGATGCATGATAACCACGTTTTAAAGGAAAGACAGATGCAATGAAATTACTTTTACACCACAATAAAAAATAAAATCCACACTTAAAGTTAAACAATGAAAAGTCAGCAGGAATTAAACTAAACATGAAATTAACTGGATTCTTCTGCATGTGGGCTCTCCTCATGCAGTGATGTACCTGTGGTCGGCAGCCGCTCAAAATAAGCTGTCCTGCCACGGCACACTGCCCAATTCTGAATTATAGTAGGAGCAGAGATGGTCTCTCTGCTCTTTTGCACTGTTGGTCCCCGTGTTACCTCGAAAACACTGCAGTGGCACCAAAGTCTCGTCGTTTGTACCACTCCTCCACGCACCTAGTGTTATTCTCCCTGTTTGACTGTCCACTAAGTCACCGTCCTGCATGGCTGTTGCTGATCCTGAAGCTGCACCTCTGATAGGGATCAGGTTGTGCAGAACACATGCAGCAAACACAATAGTCTCTACGTTCTTTGGCTGGCATGACATCATTTTTTTTAACATGTGATGATTTTTCAACAGTTCGATATACATTGTTGCCTCAAGATTAACGGGAGAGGAACTTGGTACACTCGGGAGACGAACTTGGAACATCGCAGAAATGAGAAGTAAACGGGAAACGTAGACATACCCGTGGGAACTCGGTTAAACTCTGGATCATAAACTTGTAGTCTCGTACGCAACCACGAGTCTTTCACTCGGGGTCACTCGTGGGTCAACTCGCACAGTGAGACAGACCTTTTAGAGAATATGTCATTTTCTCCATGACAATTATTTCCTGTACTATGTCTAACCATTGTCTAAGTCTGGGTGTGTCCGCTGCAAGCCAGTTTCTTGTAATGGCCTTTCTGTCAGCTGTGAGTAGGATTTTAACCAAGTAATGATCTTCCTTCAGCACCACTGTATTTCTGTTACCCAGGTATAAAATGGAACACTTCTTGGAGACTATATAATCCTAATACCTCCTTTAATTCTGAATTCACTCTGTCCCCAAATGGTTCTATTTTACTTCGGAGTCACGTGAGTGACTACGTGAAGAAGACCCATCAGGGCGCATGCGCGTCATTACGTTGGTCGGATTGGCGCAGACAGGCTGGGAGGAACAAAGTTCTCCAGCGGTAAGTTTGAAAAATCCTACAGGTAAGTTTAAACTTATTTTTCAGGTTGTCCGTTGCAGGAATCTTTTTTTGCAGGTTCCTGCTGGATATCAAATTCAGCATAACCCGGTGGACCGCGGGGATGCCGGCTTCGGACCGCTGGAGTGTGGTAGCAGGCGGCCGGATGGTTTTGCTGGTTGAGTCGCGGACAGAACGGTCCGCGACTCCCGAGGTTTAATTCGGGCCGCGGGTTTTTTGTAGACCGTGGGTTAAGCAAGCTATGGTCAAGATAGAGGTGGCTGTTGGGCTTGTTATTTCGAGTCGCTGACAGGCAGGTCAGCGACTCCCGAGATGCGTTTTAAATAGGGGCCGCGGGGTTTCTCTAGATACCGGCTACGGTCCGCGGTAAAGTGAGGAGCCGGTGGCCGTCGGACTTCTTGTTAGAGTCGCTGACAGTAAGGTCAGCGACTCCCGAGGGGTTACTACACGACTCATTGAGGCAGGGACCCCGAATTTGGCAGCCCATATGAGTCTAAACTATGTGGAGCCTGGCCAGGAGGGTCCCCTCTGTTATATATGTATGTCCTCACACGTGTATTATCCTGATATGGTGCTCCATATCAGGGCAGGACATCAGGGGATTGCGGCAGCACCTGTGTTTTCAGGGCTGCTTACCAATTCCCTCAGTGGAGAGGAGTACAAGAGGTCAGTGTGTGGCTGACCCCAACCCCAACCCCAACTCAGGCAGTGAGATTAGTGGTTTATCACCCTTATGTGTCTATGGCAGTAGCATTTTCTGCTAATTCTGTGGAGGTTTCAGGTCAAGCTGGCCTTCAAGGAGAATTTATAATTCACGCATCCCGGCAGTGCTGCCCTCCAAATTAAGGACGAAAGCAATTTTGGGGAGCGTTCAAAAGTGTAGACATTATAGTTACCACTTGGTCACATTGTGACTATCACACCGAGACAGATGATTATCATTTACTCAATTAAGGAAATGGGAAGCCTTGTTGAGCTGTATTATCAGTCACCTGTGGGAGTTACACCAGGTGGCGTCATAGTAATTCTGCTCATTAAAAGGGACTGTGCACGGTTTCTTCCCCAAGACGCCGGATTATTCATATTAAAAGTAAATAAATCCCAGGTTTAACTGGGATGGGGGTCTTCATTCACATAAATGACTTTGCCTATGACAAATAAATGTTAAGTTTTGTTCCAGCATTTCCCACTATGTCTGATATATGGGGGCCAGAGGCGCTCCAATTCTTCCCTATAGACGGCGGTGGGATCGGGAAGGAGCACAATTTGGAGTCGCTAGCACGTGCAGCCTGTTTGGGGAAGGAGGATACCAACAGAGTATCGATTTGCATGGCTAGTCCTGGTGGTTGTTGTAGGCAGCGACCTGATAACCCCAACTCAGAGTGATTGCCAAGCCAGGGGTATCAATGTCAGACAACATTGCGTCTCGTTGCAATCCAACAATGCTCCATCGTAAGGCATGTCAGGCAGCAACATCTAGTAAAGGGTTGCAAAATTCCTCCCACTCAAGGGTCGGAGTGGTCGAGACAGTGCTACAGGAGGATGCACATGTGCCTGAAGCAACACCTGTTTGCAGGGTTGCCATTCCTCCCACTTGGTGCACCACAGTGGTCAAGAAAGTGCTAAAATACATGCACACATGCCTGAGGTGACGCCTAGTAAAGGGTTGGCAAAATTTCTCCCACTCAAATGGCAGAGTGGTCGAGAGAGTGCTACAGGAGTATGCACATGGGCCTGAAGCAACACCTGTTTGCAGGGTTGACATTACTCCCACTCGGTTCTCCGTAATGGTCGAGATGGTGCTAAAATACATGCACACAGGCCTGGGGCAGCTCCTGTTGCAGGTTGCATAAGTTGTCCCACGTGGATGTATAGCGGATGAAGATGGAGCCACACACATATGTGGTAAGATTGTGGGGAATGGTGTCGAACAACATGCTTGGTACAGAGGCATGTACAAGCAAATGGAGGAGATGGATGGTGATACCTGCTTCAGCTTCGATAAGTCCCACTCTAAAAGAGTGTCTAAGGTTAGTATGGATTAACTCCAAACAGGAATCCAAACATGGCTATGTGCCGGGATCCCATGCTGAATGCATGAGGGAAAGCAGTGGGCGTTGCCTCTAAAATTGCTGCTCAGTCGCTGATTGCTGATCCTTCCAGAGAAATCCAAATTAACACCTGACTATTTGGGTCACAATTGATTCAATTAAGTGACTCTGCCCAGGGAAAAAAGGGTAGAGCTAATTGACAGCTGTATCAAGCTAATTGAGGCATTAAGGATACATTTGGGTCATTATAATAGACCTATGCAGTTATCAGTAAAGGCTATTCTGATTTGCAATGGTGGATTCACCATGTGTCCAGGAGTTATTGCAAGGTAATGCTTGACCAGCCTTCCATGATTTTGCAGATGAATGTCAGTGCACTCAGTTGGGGTGTCACGGATACGAGTTTCAGCTGTAGAGGCAGATGGACTGAGCAAGAGGCATCGCTTCTGCAGACATGGGCAATTAACTATTAAGAGGTTTTTATGGATAAGGCTTATTGCTCTAACAAATGTAATCTGCATGTTCAGTTTCAGATTGACAATACTACGCAAGTGGCATATATATTAATCACATCGGTGGAATCAAGTCGGTATTTTGTGGCAGATTGGCCAATCAAATTTGGGCCTGGTGCATTGAAAAAGATATTTCAGCTATTTATCTACCAGGTAGATTCTACATAGTAGCAGACGCCAAGTCACGAAAGTTCCATGACAACATAGATTGGATGTTGAACCAGGAGGTGTTCAATAATATAGTACTTGTATATGAATGCCAGATATCGATTTGTTTTGAATCAAGGTTCAACCATCAGCAGCCTAAATAGGTTTCATGGGAACCAGACCAGGTGGCAGTTGTATTTGATACTTTGACGTTACATTGTGGTGGTATGTTTTATATATTTTCCTACCATTTTGCCTAATAGGTCGGATTCTGCAAGAAATCAAGCAGGATGCCGCTTTGGGGGTGCTTGTAATACCTAATTGGCCGTATCAAGCATGGTTTCCCTTTGATGTTACAGTTAGGGATCCAACCTCTTTTTTGGTGGTTCCCAAGCGTAGGAATTGACTGGAGCATCCGCTAACACGGGAAAGTCATCTGTTATGTGATTGTATTGACTTGTTAATTTGCAGGTTTTAAGAAGGCCATACCTGGAGCAAGGACTGTCTGGGTGAACGGTGGACATGCTCACTGTAGCCTGGAGAAAGAGTACTCAAAAGGGGTATACTAATTAAGTAAAAAATGGGAGTTGTGTCCAAAATAATATTGACTATAGTACTGCAGGTATTTGGATATTTTAGAGTTCCCGTTGACACTATGATGATGAGGGGCTCAGTTATAGCACCATTAATACAGCTTTAAGTGCTTTGTCATCGTATGGTTTTGATGGGGTCAGGAAAGATCCTATTGAGTTTCATCATATAATAGCTGGATTGATGAAAGGCATTTCAACACTAAACCTCCTAAACCCAGGTATATGGCGATCTGGGATGTAAGTGAGGTCCTCAAGATGCTTCGACAGTAGGTTCCTGTCATGTCTCTGAATTTGCCAAACTAATCATGAAAGTGTTTATGCTCTTGGCATTGGTTCAGCATAGCAAGTGCAGATTTTGTAAAAACTTCTGCAAGACAGGATGGAAGTTGCTGAAGAGAATGTTATGTTATATAATTGTGTCCTGCTTAAGCAGAGCAGGCCAGGTGTCACACGTTTTTTTAAATTGTGTTTCAGCATAACCTACTGATCCATGTTTATGTGTAATGGCACATTTATTTTCATTATATTGAAGCTATAAATACCTTAAGAAATGTAGAAACAGCATTGTTTATCAGTTACATGAAGCCACACAGGAGAGTGTCAGTGCAGACTATCTCAAGGTGGTTTAAAGCAAATGTTGATTAAGGCAGGTATTAACACTGAAGTGTATATATCCTTTTTTCCACTAGTGCAGCAGCAACGTCGTCGGCTAGGGCGATGGATGTTCACAGCGGCCATATTTTTATAGGTGCCGGGTGGTCAAAATATATATATATTTTTTAATTTACCATCGGCCGATCGCCAATCGGAGAGAGGCTGTATGCAAATTCAGTATTAAGTCCTGTTTAGTTTCCCCTGGGATAGAGGGGTTACTGTTTGTTTTGATTATTCAAATCAATTGTTACTGCATGATATTAACATTTCATGTTTAACGCATTATTGATTGTTTCTCATCGAAAGTCAATCAATGCAGTGAGAAGCCGGGATTTGGATCTGCGGCATAAAATCACAGAGCTTTGAATCCTTCACGTAGTCACTCACGTGACTCTGAAGTAAAATAGGTGAGTTACGTTGGTGATTACGTGCCCGCCACGCCCAACCCTCTCATAAAAAAAGCTCATATGGTAGTTCTCATGCTTTGAAGATTGACGCGCATGCGCCCTGACGGGTCTTCTTTACGTAATCACCAACGTAACTCCTCATAAAATAAAGATCAAACTTCAAACTGGTAAGTTCTCGTTTAATCTTACTATTTTTGGGCAACTCCAGAAGATATGTGCATGATTTGCGTCTGTTTGGCCACATTGCCTCCAGCATGTTTGCTGCCTTAGAATTTGCTTGCTTTTTATGTTAGGCGTAGTAAAGAAACAAATCAAATTTTTCCAATTAAATTCTTTCAATTTTTGTGAATTAGTGGATGTCTGTAGTGTTACACACATATGATGCCATTCTTCGTCTGAGATTGTGATGTTCAATTCCTTTTCCCACTTAAACTTTACTTAAAATGTAGTTTCAGCTTGACATTCCATTAAACTATGATAAAGTTTAGAAATAATCCTTAATGTTTTTTGATGATACGCATTAACTATCACTTCTATCACTGGATTATTTTCTTCTAGTGCCTCCCTTTTTACTTTTTATTGTGATAATCTCTCAGTTGGAGGTATCTAAAAAAGTTTTGGTTCCGAAGTGCAAATCTATCCTTCAAATCTTGAAAACTTCTTAGGTCTCCATTTTCAATAACAGTACAAAATGCAGTCATTCCTTTCTTCATCCACTCTTTAAATGTTGAGTCGTACATCCCTGGTTTAAATTCATTATCCAAAGCTATCCATCTTAAAACGTTTTGTCGTTTATTCAGTTTAAGTTGTCTGGTAAGAGAGAACAAGGTTACTAAAGTAAATATCGTTATTGGATCGATTATATTCCTGATATGTTCAGGAAGCGCTTTTTCTCCCAAGTGTGTTTGGATGTGGAAGTCAGGGATATTTGTCTCAATCTCTTTCCACCTAGCTATATAGCTGTCCTCACACCAATTAATCAGTGGTCGAAGTTTGGCTGCATAGAAATATATCCTAAAATTTGGAAGTGCCAATCCACCTTTGTCCTTTGGCAACTGGAATGTAGTGTATCGAATTCTGGCCTTCTTTCCTCCCCAAATAAATCTAGATATTAATTTATCCCATTCCGTGAATTGTTTTAATGGTATCTCCATTGGCAGAGATTGAAACAAGTACAATAGCCTTGGCAAAATATTCATTTTCACCACATTTATCTTACTACAAAAATTCATTGGGTAGGTGGACCATCTTTCTATATCCTTTCTTATAATTTGGTTGATGTGATTAAAATTGGCCCCATACAATATTGATATATATTTTTGTTATATGTACCCCTAGGTATTTGATTGATTTTGAATCCCATTTAATATTATACTTTTGTTTGATTTCTTCTGGAGGAGCACAATTAAATAGGAGGGTTTGAGTTTTTGAAATATTCACTTTATAATCTATATTACTAAAAGTAGATCTTGACCACTTCCAGTTTTCTGTTTCGTGATTTTTGAAAAAACGCTGCCACTTACGGCTGTGATTTTCGGCCATATTACACGGAGTTCTCCTCCACTGCGCAGGACAAGAGGGCTTTTCCCATCGATGAAAAATAAAAGAGTTATTAATGTTTAAAATATGTTGACATCCTCTCTGCTGCCCCTGCTGGTGGGAAGGGGGAGGGACTATAAAACACAGAAGTGTTGTGCCTCACTCAGTCTCTGCAAGATGGAGGAAGCGAGAGGGTCACGTCTCTCTGAGCTGTGAATAACACTGAACATATGTCTACTCAACTGTGAGTGCCCATAATGTGGTTTGAAAATGAATATGTGGTTGCTTTGAAATGCTGCACTGCATAGATGGTTGTTGTTGGTGGTGGTAACTGCTTTAACATGCTGCACTGCAAAAATGCCTGTTGTTGGTGGTGGTAACTGCTTTGAAAGGCCGCACTGCAAAAATGTCTGTTGTTGGTGGTGGTAACTGCTTTGAAAGGCAGCACTGCAAAAATGGCTGTTGGTGGTGGTAACTGCTTTGAAAGGCTGCACTGCAAAAATGGCTGTTGTTGGTGGTGGTAACAGAAAGGCTGCACTGCAAAAATGGCTGTTGGTGGTGGTAATTGCTTTGAAAGGCTGCACTGCAAAAATGGCTGTTGTTGGTGGTGGTAACTGCTTTGAAAGGTTGCACTGCAAAAATGGCTGTTGTTGGTGGTGATAACTGCTTTGAAAGGCTGCACTGCAAAAATGTCTGTTGTTGGTGGTGTAAACTGCTTTGAAAGGGTGCACTGCAAAAATGGCTGTTGTTGGTGGTGGTAACTGCTTTGAAAGGCTGCACTGCAAAAATGGCTGTTGGTGGTGGTGGTAACTGCTTTGAAAGGCTGCACTGCAAAAATGGCTGTTGTTTGGGGTGGTAACTGCTTTAAAAGGCTGCACTGCAAAAATGGCAGTTGTTGGTGGTGGTAACTGCTTTGAAAGGCTGCACTGCAAAATGGCTGTTGTTGGTGGTGGTAACTGCTTTCATAGGCTGCACTGCAAAAATGGCAGTTGGTGGTGGTGATAACTGCTTTGAAAGGTTGCACTGCAAAGATGGTTGTTGTTGGTGGTGGTAACTGCTTTAAAATGCTGCACTGCAAAAATGGCTGTTGGTGGAAACTTGACAAATTCCTGTTTGCACTGTATATTGATTTTAGATAAAACACTACCACTTATGGCTGTGATTTTTGGCCATCTTATTCAGTCCCCCGCCGCTCATCAGGTGCAGAGGATTCTTCCCATCAATGAAAAATAAAAGTGTTATTAGTGTTTAAAAAAATGTTAAGAATCTCTCTCCTGTCAATCACGCCATGAAGGCCATGCCCCCTTCTGGTTGGAGGGGGAGGGATTATAAAACCCAAAAGTGTGGGTGTGGCTCAGTCTCTGCAAGATGAGGGAGGGAGAGATCACGACTTTGTCTGAGCTGTGAATCAACTGAACACACTGAATGTCTACTGAACTGTGAGTGTGGTTTTATAGTGGTTTTATGGTGGTTTCACCCCGCTTGAAATGGTATGAAGCTGCATTTGAATGTGGTGGCCTGGCACCCTGCATGAAATGGTATGAAACTGCATTTGAATTTGGTGGCCTTGCACCCTGCATGAAATGGTATGAAACTGCACTTCAATTTGGTTGTCTTGCACCCTGCTTGAAGTGGTATGAAACTGCACTTGAATTTGGTGGCCTTGCACCCTGCTTGAAGTGACATGAAACTGCATTTGAATTTGGTGGCCTTGCACCCTGCTTGATATGGCATGAAACCGTACTTGAATTTGGTGGCCTTGCACCCTGCTTGAAATGGCATAAAACTGCACTTGAGTTTGGTGGCATTGCACCCTGCTTGAAGTGGCATGAAACTGCATTTGAATTTGTTGGCCTTGCACCCTGTTTGAAGTGGCATGAAACTGCATTTGAATTTGGTGGCCTTACACCCTGCTTGAAATGGCATGAAACTGCATTGAATTTGGTGGCCTTGCACCCTGCTTGAAATGGAATTTCAAGGAATAGCCGTGAGGCAACTGCTAGCCCACCAGCCATGAGTGAGCTGCCAGCACATCAGGCTTGAGTGACTGAGCTGCCACCCCAAGAATCCATTTGGCCCACAATGCCCATACTAGCCCTCTGGAAACCGGTCCCTTCAGCCCACAATACCCATACTAGCGCTCCTATTTACTATAATTTCAACAATTACAATTAAAATTTAAACTGAACAACAATCATTATTTTAAATATTTTCAGATTTGCAATTTCTTGAAGACATACATACAGGGATATCAAAAAATAATTCCTGATTTATTGGAAGAAGTAATGAATATTAAAGCTGATACACAAAAATTAATATCATATTTATATAATAGTATTTTAAATATAGATTAACCTGCGACTGAGGTAATTAGAGAAGAGTGGGAACGGGAATTAATGGTAAAAATTATGAAGGTTACATGGGAAAAGTATTTGATATACATTCACAAATGTTCGATTAATGCAAGACATAATCTAATTCAATTTAAAATTTTACATAGATTGTATTACTCAAAAACAAGATTAAATAAATTTTACCCAAATATATCCCCCACTTGCGATAAATGTTTAATCCAAGATGCAACTATAACACACTCTTTTGTTTCCTGTATAAAACTTTATAGATTTTGGAGTGATATTTTTGAAATATTCACAAAATTATTTAAGATAAAAATGGAACCTAATAATGAATTGATTGTATTTGGGGTAATGGAAGATGGGAATAAATTGAATCCATCTCAAAAATTATTTTTTAATTATGGTTTAATAATAGTAAAAAAATTAATACTTAAATTTTGGAAAAATACACCAATACCAATGCTCAAAATGTGGATTGCAAGTATGTTGGACACTGCACATCTTGAGGAAATGCGATTACTCCTAATAGATAAATTTGACCAATTCACAACGAGTTGGTCTCCATTTGTCGTCTTTTTGGAATCATATGGTGCAACACAATTGTAAAAGCTAACTCGTGACTGGGCGAGGGATGGTCAAGATTATAAATAAGATCTCCTTCTTTTTTCTTTTTCTTCCTTTTTTTCTTTTATTCTCTTTTTCCTATTTTCTACTCTTTAACTTTCCTCTTTCACTCTCTATTTTTCTTCTCCACACACTATATATCTCACATTTTTCTATACTTCATTATCTAATTTCTTTTTCTTTTCTTCTTTATTATAATAAAAAAAATAAGAAGCTGTAGATAAAATGTATTATGAAAATATGATTGTATACAATTGTACTTACTTCTAATAAAATTAAAATATTTTAAAAATAATTAAAAATTAAAAAATAAAAGAATTTGGTGGCCTTGCACCCTGCTTGAAATGGCATGAAACCGCACTTCAATTTGGTGGCCTTGCACCATGCTTGAAATGGTAGGAAACTGCATTTGAATTTGGTTGCCTTGCACCATGCTTGAAATGGAATATCAAGGAATAGCCGTGAGTCAACTGCTAGCCCACCAGCCGTGAATGAGCTGCCAGCACATCAGGCTTGAGTGACTGAGCTGCCACCCCAAGAATCCATTTGGCCCACAATGCCCATACTAGCCCTCTGGAAACCGGTCCCTTCAGCCCACAATACCCATACTAGCGCTCCAGAAAGGACCCCCCCTCCCACCACTGGCCACCAATATTGGAATTGGTGGAGAGGTGGAATGTTGCGTTCGGGGACCAGCCCTCCCATGTGAACATGAGACCCAATGGGTCCCACTTAGTCTAGTCCTACATAAAAATTAAATTTCCCTGACCCCCATCATCATTGGAAATGAGGTGTTTACTTCCGTGAGATACATCATTACATCATCTGCAAAAAGGCCAATTTTATGTTCTCTGTCTCTTATAGTTACTCCTCTCAGTTCCCTATCTTGATGAATCGCTTGAGCCAATGGTTCAATATATATAGCAAACAGGGTAGGGCTAAGACAACATCCCTGCCTCGTTCCTCTTCCTAACACAAATCTTTCAGTTAAGGACCCATTCACCTTTACTCTTGCAGTAGGTTGCTGGTAAATTGCTTTAATAACTTGAATTGAATCTTCGGTAAAGCCAAATCTTTCCAGTGTTTGATATAACAATTCCCAATTAACCCTATCGAAAGCCTTTTCCGCATCTAGGCTTATCAGGACAGCGCGCGTACTTTCCTTTTGAATCTTGTGTATTATATGTATGGTTCTTCTAATACTGTCCTGTGTTTGGCTGCGTATTATAAAAACAGTCTGGTCTTCATTAATTAAATCTGGCATGAACTTTTCAAATCGTTTGGAGATAATTGAAGAATATAATTTATAGTCCACATTTAGAATTGATATCAGTCTGTAGTTGGTACAATTTTCCTTGTCTTTGTTCTCTTTGGGGATTAATGTTATAATTGCCTCTTTCCATGACGGGGGTGTTTTGCCTTCTTTGATAATCCAGTTAAAGGTTCTCAGAAGAAGTGGGTTCAGCTCATTCCGAAATATTTTATACCATTCTATAGGGAAACCGTCGCTGCCTGGGGCCTTGTTTGTTTTCATCCTACCAATTGTCTTCTCTATCTCCTCCAGTGATATTCTGCTGTGATTATTTTATTTTGTGTCTCTCCAATACAGGGCAGATCTATTGTACTAAAAAAAGTCCTCATTGATTAACCCATCTACTGTAAAGGATTTGGTATATAAATGTTTATAATATTCCTGGAAGATATATTCTATTTCTTTTGGATCACTCTTCAAATTCTGTGTACAGGGGTCCTTAATTTTGTGTATGGTGTTGTCAGCCTGTTTGCGTAGCCTTCAGGCAAGTATTTTAGTGGATATAGGGCCTAGCTCATAATGTGCCTGTTTTACAAATCTAGCTGTTTTCTCCACCTCTTGACCCAATATTCCATCCATTTGTCCCCTCAAATCTTCTATTTGCTTATAAGTTCTCTGGTCCTTATTATTTTTGTACTTCTGATTTAAATCCTTCAGGTCTGATATCAACTTATTATATGTTTTCATTCTGGCCTTTTTAATATGTGATACCCTAGCTATTAACCTACCTCATATTACAGCCTTCAATGAGTCCCATAGTATGGATGGGTCCACCTCCCCATTGTCATTCTCCTCTAGATAAGTTTTGATTTCCAATTTAATATCGTTAACAGTTATTTTATCATTAAGTATTACAACATTTAATCGCCACAATTTTTTTTTCCCTTCTACTGTCCATTTGAATTGTTAAGTATATGGCATTATGGTCTGATGCATCTGCCACACCAATTCTGCAATCCGTTACCCTATAACAGTCTTCTTTCTGCATTAAGAAATAGTCTATTCTGGACTTCCGGTGGTGCTATGGTAGAGTAGAGGCACGCGCCAGCTAGCTCCACGCTAAAACCCGACTAAAAACGGGAGAAAAAAAACGGGATTGACCTGCAGAGAATGCACCGGCAGCCTGTATTGAGGGTGAGTGACGTCATCAGACCGCGACTCCGGTGATTCAAGGTCGGTGCAAATTACTCCCCCAAAAGGACAGGCAAAGATACCCGGTAAGACTAAACCACCGGTGGAAGTAGGCCCGACTGAAGTCTCGGGCTCAATTTTAACGTCGTCCCAGGAGGAAGTTCCAAAGGTCCAGAAGACAAAGTCTAAAAAAACTGAAATGGAGGAACTTTGTATTTTTTATCTCAAAAGAAACTGCAAATGTAAGAGAAGAACTGAAAAACTTTAAAGAAGAAATGAACTTTAAAGAAGAACTGAACATTTTTAAAGAAGAAATTTTAAGTTTTAAAGAAGAAATCACTGCTTCTGTTCGTGAAGAATTGTCTACCTGGAAGGAAGAAATGTCTGAAAATTGTAATCAACAAATCGAAGAGGTAAATGCTAAAATTAATTCGATGGAATTCAACTTTAACTCTAGGTTGTCCATTATCGATACAGTAAATCAACATACTGCAGCCATAACTGAATTAGAGTCAATTGCGGAAACAAGTGCTGAAACTACAAAAAGACTTCACTCCGAGAATAAGCGTTTAACAGATTTATTGAATAAAATGTCTGAAAAATGTATTGACTTGGAGGGACGTCAGAGAAGCCAGAATTTAAGAATTGTTGGTGTTCAAGAGGGCAAAGAGGGAAATAAAGACCTCCGTGATTTTGCTGCAGACTTATTAAAAAATGTTTTAAATTTAGATCAAAAACCTCTACTAGGTCGGTCACACAGAGCACTGAGACGTCGCCCGAGTGCGAGCGCCCCCCCCCCCCCCCAAGACAACTAATAGTGAAGGTGCAATATGACCATGTTTTGGATGATATTATGAAAAAAATCGCTGGCAGCAGAAATGTCCTATATGAAGGAGACAAGATTAGTATATTTAGAGATTATCCAGTCGAGGTCGCCAGGAGGAGAGCGCTTTTCAGTGAGACAAGAGGAATCCTTAAGAAGATACAAAACCTGAGATATGGACTGATGTATCCTGCAAAACTGAGTCACCTACAAGCAGAAGGAACATTTCTTCATCGATTACAAGGAAGCCCAGGATATTGAGAATCCGACTGATGATTGAACAATATTCCCATGATGTCATCATCTTGCAGAGAACAAATGGAACTTTAAATTGTTATACTTAAGGACTAATGATAGCTGATAATGATAGTCGAGCAAGTTATCTTGTTATTGACTTACAACCCTTATATTTTAGTACTAATTACTACTAATTATTACTAACTATTAACTAGATTTACTTAGAATTAGTTAAAAATATGAACTGTAAATAAGGTTTGATTTAGGTACTTTATTAATTTAAAAAAAAAATGTTTACACTTGACTAATATTTGATATTTTTTCAGGAGAATAATATTTTTTTTATTACTGGATTACAAATCCTTCGGACCTAAAAAAGCCTTTAGATGGTTAGCCATGCTAGTGTGGCTATCACTAACTAAACTGATTGTAGATGTCGGGTTTTTTCTTTGCACTCCACTAATCATTTATTTTTTCACTTTCTTTATTCTTTACTTAATTATAACTTTAATATTGAATTCAATTATAAGTTTTATTTAAGGAGATATGTTCAGGAGGAAGACTTATTAAATCTAAAATTAATCTATCTTGTGTTTGGGTGGAATGTCGGGTTTAGTGTGTTGAATCATCTGCTCTTTTATAGACCACCCTACCCATATGATGCAAGATGTTAATATGAAAATTGGGGGTGAAGGAATTACATTTTGTAGCTGGAACATTAAGGAACGTTAAGGGTAATAATGAACCAATCAAGAGAGGTAAAGTACATTTAAAATCACTCAAAGCAGATATAATGTTTCTTCAAGAAACTCACCTTAAAAATGAAGTGCAACATAGATTGAAAGCAAAGTGGATTGCCAAAACGTATCACTCCTCATTCTCTCATAAGTCTAGAGGGGTAGCAATTCTAATCCGTAAAGGTATACCTTTTAAACATATATCAACTATTGCGGATATCGATGGTAGATATATTATATTAGTGGGTGAATTATATTTTTAAAAAGTGATCCTTCTTAACGTCTATGGACCACATTTTGACAGTCCTTTGTTTTTCAAGAAAACACTTAATACTATCCCGGAACTTACACAACATAATTTAATAATTGGTGGAGATTTAAATTGTACATTAGATTCTTATCTAGTTAGATCATCAAGACAAAGGAAAGTAAAAGCCAAGACAAGTGAATTACTAAATTCATACATTAATACTACTAATATCAAAGATGTCTGGAGAATTGAAAACCCATCCGGATGAGAATATTCATTCTACTCACCGGTACATAAAACCTATTCAAGAATAGACTACTTTTTAGTAGACTCTAAACTTATCCCATTTGCTTATAATTCGAAATATCATAATATTAGAATTTCGGATCATGCACCTTTAATATTCATGATTAAACTAAATGGAATGACCGAGATGCAGACACAATGGAGACTTAACCCTAAAATTTTAAATTATAAAGCATGTCACGAATATCTTATTACACAGATCAATATGTTTTTAGAGTCGAATGACCGTCCTGCAACATCTGCCTCCCTTCTCTGTGAAACATTCAAAGCATTTGTACGAGGAGCGTTAATCTCCTCACAAGCCTTTCATGATAAAGAGAATCGTGCTAAACAACAGGTATTGGAAATGGAAATAAGGCAATTAGATATAGAGAATGCGGCCGCGCCCTCTATGATAAAACACAATAAAATTGTTGCACTTAAATATAAGTTAAATCAAATATATTCAGATCAAATCATAAAACTTTATCAACATACTAAACAACTACACTTTGAATTTGGTGATAAACCACAAAAACTATAAGCTCGTCAATTCCTAAAACTGGATGGGGAAAAAACAATTTATAAAATTAGATCAGATATGGGAGAAATACTAACATTGCCCAAGGATATCAATGACAGGTTTTTACAATATTATCAAACACTTTATTCAACCAAATCGACAGAGCGTTCTGCAAGAATGGAATCATTTTTGCAGAAATGTAATCTTACAGGTTTAGATCTGAAAGAGAGGGAATTATTAGGTGCTGAAATGTCAGTAAAAGATATTGAAGAGTCCATTAGATCTTTAAAAAATGGAAAGGCCGCAGGCACTGATGGTTTAAACACTGAATTTTATTAAACATTTCATGACCTGATTTCTCCACGCCTACAGACATTATATAATTACGCCTTTACTCAACAGAAACTGCCAGAAACTTTAAACGAATCAACAATAACACTTATACCAAAAATGGATAAGGACCTTGAGGACCCAGGTTCATATAGAGCAATTGCTCTCTTAAACACTGATCAGAAAATATTAACAAAAATGTTAGCCCACAGATTAAGTTTAGTGATTCATAAATTAATACACCCCGATCAAACGGGTTTTATTCCAAAACGTTATTCATTTTATAATCTGAGACGATTATTTAACATTATATATTCAAATAGAATAGCTAATGTAGATTTAGCAGTCATCTCGTTAGAGGCTGAAAAAGCATTTGATCAGGTGGAATGGCCCTATTTATTTTCGGTGATAGAAACATTTCAATTGAGTGAGAAGTTCTGCACATGGGTTAAGCTTTTATATACTAATCCAACAGCTAGAATATTGACAAACCAAATGTTATCACCTAAATTTAATTTAACTAGAGGTTGTACACAAGGATGCCCGTTATCTCCATTATTATTTGCCCTAGTTATTGAACCACTGGCAGAAAGTGTTAGAGTCCACCCAGAAATATATGGGTATAATACTAAAGATACAGTCAATAAAATTTCTTTATACGCAGATGATGTATTACTATACGTTACAAATCCAGAAACCAGCATTCCAAACTTGTTAAATCTTATAACTCAATTTGGCTTATTTTCGGGATATAGAATTAATTGGAACAAAAGTGAAATTATGCCAATAACGGAACTTAACCTACATACATTGCAACAATCTCTTTTTAAAATAGTCAACGAAAAATTTAAATATCTAGGAATTTATGTGACTAAGAAATATACTTCTTTATTTAAATTAAATGTTCTGCCTTTACTTAATAAACTGCATAAGAATATTCAGTATTGGAAAACACTTCCCATCTCAATGCTCGGTAGAATTAATGTTATAAAAAATGATTTTTCTTCTGCAATTCCTGTACCTATTTCACTCATTTCTCCCCCAATTTTTTTTTTAAAGTTGATTCTATTGTCACAATTTTTATTTGGGATTATAAGAACCATAGAATAAGTAAAAACATTTATGTAAATCCAAGACGAATGGAGGATTAGTTTTACCAAATTTTTCATTTTACTTTTGGGCAGTTAATATTAAAAATATGAACTTCTGGTTGGAAGATATGGATCAACAACCAGATTGGTTAAAGATGGAAAAGGAAGATTGTTTACCTTTTGAAATTGGCTCGATTCTGTTAGCTGCCACAAAACTGAATAAAAAAACCTATAGCGAAAATCCTATAATATATAGTGTTGTACGAATTTGGAAACAATTTAAAATTGGATAATTTATCAATCTTTCTCCCCATTGTAAATAATCCTTCATTTAAACCCTTTGTGTTGGATAAAGGTTTTGTACAATAGAAAAATTATGGAATTAAAAAGGTGGGACATCTTTATAGAATTTTTTTTTTTTTCATTTCAGGTGTTACAACAGAATTATGGACTACATTCAAATATTTTTTTTAGATATTTACAACTTCGAGATTATGTTAAATCACATACACAAGAAAATAGAACTAGAGAGCCAGAGACCCTTGACGAATGTTTGAATAATCCTAATACAGATAAATTAATCCCTCATTTGTAATATTATTTTAGATAGAGAGGTCCCGTCAATGGAATTATATAGACAAGCATGGGGAAATGAATTAGCTCAACCTATAATGAAAGCTATTTGGGATGAAAGTCTATAACATATATGTCAATGCTCGTTAAATGCCAGACATTCTTTAATACAATTTATAGTACTACATAGACTGCACTACTCTAAAACAAAATTAAATAGAATTTTTCCAAATGTCTCCCCTATCTGTGACAAATGTCAATATTCAGAAGCTAATTTCTATTTTTTTTTAAATTGTAATTTTTTATTAGAGGTATCTGCATATCATAGTCCAACCCATTACAAACTTTGTATAATGATTACATATTAAGTATCCAGGGTTCTGGGTACCCAGTTACCATAGCTGGTGTCCTCCTTTATCGGTTACATATTAACGTTGCCTCTAATTATATATATATTTATAGATAATAAAAATAAAGAAATTAAAAGAAGAAATTAAAAAAGTAAGATAAACTATCAATAATACAACTTAGGAGATAGGTCCATAGGTCAGAAAACGTAACTATTCATCCAGTCCTGGGTTCAGGTTTCAGTCAGGCCTCCGCGCCGGCCCAGTCTACCCTTTCAGATAATCTATAAATGGAGACCATATTTTAGTAAATAATTCTGGTTTGTCAATGAAGACATATCTAATTTTTTCCAAATATAAGATCTCCGACATCTCCATACTCCACATCTTAATTGTGGGGGTTGCAGGATTTTTCCAACATTTTAATATTAATTTTTTCCCAATTATTATACTGTAGTCAAGGAAATTTCTTTGGTTTGTTGTAAGTTTTAGGTATTGTTCGGACATGCCCAATATTATTAATTTAGGATCGGAATCCAGTTGAGTATTAACAACTACAGAGATTATTTTTTAAATGTCCATCCAATAATTTTTAATTTTTATACAATTTGCAAAGGTATGGGTTAAATTAGCCGATGAGTATTGGCATTTATCACAAATAGGAGAGATATTAGGAAAGATTCTATTTAATTTTGTTTTTGAATAATGCAAACTATGTAGTACTTTAAATTGTATTAAAGAATGTCTGGCATTTAATGAACATTGATGTATATGTTGTAAACTTTCATCCCAAATATCTTTTGTTATGGGTTGGGCTAATTCCTTTTCCCATGCTAATCTATATAATTCCGTCGACGGAGTCTCACTGTCTAAAAGAATATTATAAATATAAGATATTAATTTATCTGTATTAGGGTGTTTATTCAAACATTCATCTAGAATCTCTGGCTCTCTAGTTCTGTATTCTTGTGTATGTGATTTAACATAAGTTGTAAGTATCTAAAAAAAGTATTTGAATGTAATCCATAATTCTGTTGTAGTTCCTGAAACGAAAGGAAAATACCGTTTCTATAAAGCTGTCCCATCTTTTTAATTCCACGATTTTTCCATTGTACAAAATCTTTATCCAACACTGAGGGTTTAAATGAAGGATTGTTTGCAATGGGGAGAGAAAATGATAAATTATCCAATTTTAATGTATTTTTTAATTGTTTCCAAATTCGAATTCCACTATATATTGTAGGGTTTTCACTATAGATTTTCATATTCAGTTTTTATTCAGGAGTTACAACAGAATTATGGACTACATTCAAATAATTCTTTTAGATATTTACAACTTAGAGATTATGTTAAATCACATACACAAGAAAATAGAACTAGAGAGCCAGAGACCCTTGATGAATGTTTGAATAAACATCCTAATACAGATAAATTAATATCTCACATTTGTAATATTATTTTAGATAGAGAGGTCCCGTCAATGGAATTATATAGACTAGCATGGGGAAATGAATTAGCTCAACCTATAATGAAAGCTATTTGGGATGAAAGTCTACAACATATACGTCAATGCTCGTTAAATGCCAGACATTCTTTAATGCATTTAAAGTACTACATAGACTGCACTACTCTAAAACAAATTTAAATAGAATTTTTCCAAATATCTCCCCTATCTGTGACAAATGTCAATATTCAGAAGCTAATTTAACTCATACTTTTGTAAATTGTATAAAAATTAAACATTTCTGGACGGGTATTTTAAAAATTATTTCTGAAGTTGTTAATATCCAATTGGATCCTGATCCAAAACTAATAATATTAGGAATATCAGAACAAAGCTTAAAACTTACAACAAGCCAAAGAAATTTCCTTGATTATAGTATAATAATTGGGAAAAAATTAATATTAAAATTTTGGAAAAATCCAACAACCACCACAATTAAAATGTGGATTATGGAGATGTCGGAGACCTTACATTTGGAAAAAATTACACTTGTCTTAATTGACAAACCAGAATTATTTGCTGGAATATGGTCTCCATTTATTGATTTTCTGAAAGGGTAAATTGGTCCGGCACGGAGGCCTGACTGAAACTTGAATCGAGGATTAGATGAATAGTTACGTTTTATAATCTACGGACCTATCTCCAAAACTGTATTATTGGTAATTTATCCTATTTTTTCATCTTTTTTTTCCCCTCCTTTTCTTTCTATCTATAAAAAAACAAAACAAATAGAAGCTGTGTTAATATGTAATTGATAAACGAGGACCCCAGCTATTTTGATAGCTAGGATCCCAGCTATTAACAATATGTAATTGATAAACAAATTGTGTTTTGATTACGATATGTATATGCTTCTAATAAAATATTATATATTTAAAAAAAAGAAATAGACTATTCTGGAGTAAACTGAGTGCAATATTGAGTAATGTGTATAGTCACTTTCTAGAGGGTGAAAATTCCTCCAGACATCAAGAAAACCAAATTCTTCACAGGTAGTGTTTAGTAGTTTTGTTAACTGGCTCTTATTCTTCTTTTTACTTGTTGTACTAAGCCTATGATTCAGTAAAACATTCAGTTCCCCCCCACATATATAAATTCCTTCTGCTTCCATTGCAATAATATCAAATAGGGATTTGAAAAAATGTTTATCACTATCTGGGGGAACATAGATATTCACCAGTGTCAGGATATTATTATCAACTTTGTCCTTTACTATAATATACCTCCCTTCTTTGTCTTTTATTTCTTTAAACATTTTGAATTTAACTGAGTTTGATATCAAGATTGCCACTCCTCTTTTATGACTACAAGTATGTGAGCTATAATATGTGTTTGTATATCCAAATCTTTTCAGCTTCTCATGCTCTTGTCGCGATATATGGGTTTCTTGTAAGAAAATAATATGCATCTTCACTTTTTTCAATTTAGTCATGACTTTAGCCCTCTTAATTGGATTACCCAAACCATTAACATTTAGAGACATCAGCTTAAGTCCTTGACATTGCATCATTGCACTTAGTGTGATTGATTTCACTGTATCCCCTCAACTCAACACCAGAACCATTCTGAACAACAAACCAAAACATATGAACAAACAAAGGTGTTTTACCTGGCAAAACAAAATAAAACATTAAAACATATATGGACTCCCAAAAAAGGGTATTCTCTCTCCACCATAGATCCCGAATCCCTTTGTAAATTGAGGGGGGAAGCCTAACACTAAGAAAGGGCCCTCTCCTAGATAAGGGGGATAACCCTGTATGGGTCCCTCCATTCATTCTAGCTCTAAGGGGGGATGATTTTTGTGTGTTGTGTCTTTGTTAGTCTGTGTTCAAGATGGCGGTCGGAGGGGAGAGTGGACGCTGGCGCGGTTTAGCTGCCGCTGCTCTCGCCTCAAATTGTGTTTCTGATTTTCTTTTTTGTGCCTTTAGAATGAATTCTGTCCTTAATTTGTGTATTGTGATGTTGTTGATGTCCCTACTATTTTTAATTTTTTATTCTGCTTATATGTTTTGTAATCTGCTTATCTGCAAGGCGCAAACAAGTATAATGATAAATAAAAAATTAAAAAATAAGATTTCGCTAATCTCCCTAACAGTCGGATTTATCTAATACAGAAAGTTGTATTAAATCAACATTCATTACACTCACACGAGGTCTGTGATGCTTGGTGATATTTTTAGAACCAGGCTTATAAACAGATTTGTCTATGAATATACATATCTATACACATATTTGTAAACTTAGGATTCCATAAGAACTTAGTATTCTAACATATTGTGGCAGAGGCCACTATTATCCATGTCTATGCGTACCTTCATAATCATATCTCAGTTCAAGCATGAGTCTTTCGTTGTAATTCTTGAAGGCGCTCCCATGCCCGTCTGACTGTCTCTGATTCGCCGTGTCTCTCGACGAACGGCCACCGCGCCGTTTGGCGGAGTTGTTCGCGCAGTGGCCGCATGTCCGTGTCTCCCCGCAGCTCTTCCACTTTGTAGCCTCTCCGTTGTAGCTCTCGCACGGCTTCCCTTGCGTTGTTGTAGGTTTGGTGTCCGCTTTCCCAGTGAATACGTATTTTGGTAAATGGTGTCTGAAAGCGGATTCCTTCCTCTTTCAGGATGCTTTTAACATGTTTATATGCCTTACGTTGTTGTACTACAGCGGTCATATAGTCATGGTCAAAAGATAGCATTCATTCTCCAAGTTGCATCATCTTTTGCCATGCCTATTTGAGAACCATCTCTTTAACTTTAAACTGGAGAAATTGGCAATTATGGATCTCGGAGAGGAGCTGGGGCTTGGTTTCTGTGCCAGGGATCTGTGTGCTTGTTGAATCTGTAAATCTGTCATTTCAGGGATCGACATTTCACTTCTGAGCAGTTTCCCCACAAACTGAGGTACTGAGCTACCTCCCGCACACCGTATATCCGCAGATTATTTCTTCGGGATCTGGACTCCAGATCGTTCAATTTGTTGACAAGTAACTTCTGTTCTTTCAGTGTTTCTTGGAGTATGGTGTTTGCAGCGACACTCCATGTTTCCAGCTCCTCTCTTCGGGTGGCGGCTTCTTCCGTTTTTTTTTGGTCTTGTATTGCTTGCGCATTCGCTGCCATCTGATGATTCATTTCATGTTTATGTTCGGCCAGCTCTGCTCTCATATCCTGCTTGAAATCGTCTTTGAATGATGTGAACTCCGCTTTTAATTCTCTTCTCAAGTTGCTGATTTGTGTACTTATGCTTTTTAATCGCTCATGAAGGGCCTCTGTTGCATCGTCTCCACCAGCCTGTTTGTTTTTCTCTTCGTCTGTGTCACTTCGAGCCTGTCCTTCTGTTTCTTGCTTTTCTAGCATCTTTTCTTGCAACTTTCTGCTCTTTGTTTTGACTCCCCCACTCAAACCTTTACTCATTAAAACTTAAATACTCGCTTACTTTGAATTTAGGGGAGGTTTATTTATCCGACTAGGGAGCTCTCTGTCTAATCAGCCACCATGCTCAGCCGCCTAGTGGGGGATGGGGGGGGCTTTCTGGAGAGCTAGTATGGGTGTTGTGGGCCAAAGGGACTGGTTTCCAGAGGGCTGGACTGGACATTGTGGGTCAAGTAGATTCTTAGGCTGGCAACAGTCACTCAGGCCTGGTGGGCTGGTAGCTCAGTCACTCAGGCCTGGTGGGCTGGCAGCTCAGTCACTCAGGCCTGGTAGGCTGGCATCTCAGTCACTCGGGCCTGGTGGGCTGACAGTCACTCATGGCTGGTGGGCTGACAGCTCGGTCACTCGGGGCTAGTGGGCTGGCACCTCAGTCACTCAGGGCTGGTTGGCTGGCAGATCAGTCACTCAGGGCTGGTGGGCTGGCAGTTCACTCGCAGCTATTCCTTGAAATTCCATTTCAGGCAGAGTGCAGGCCACCACATTCAATTTCATAGCATTTCAGGCAGAGTGCAGGACACCACATTCCATTTCACAGCATTTCAAGCAGAGTGCAGGCCACCACATTCAATTTCACAGCATTTCAAGCAGAGTGCAGGCCACCAAATAGCCAAACAACTCATTGCATTGTCATTAAGGGCTAACAAATCATTTATTGCAAGTACATTGCAGACTCACAGTTCACTTGATTCACAGCTTAGAATGACAGTCGTGGCCTCTCCCTCACGATCTTGCAGAGTGACTAACTCGCGTCCTGGCATCCGGGGGTTTATAGTCCTGCCCACCCACCCCCCAGAAGGGGCGTTACCTTCATCGTGGTGATTGACAGGTGAGAGGACCAATCAGCTAATCTCAAGGTTTTCTGAACACTCATAACTTTTTTATTTTTCATCAATCGGAAAAATCCTCAGGGCTGCCTCAGCGGAGGAGGACTGAGTAAGATGGCCAAAAATCATACCGATATATGGTAGCGTTTTTTCTAAAATCAATATACAGTGCAGACAGGAAGTGGTCAAGATGAGACTTTTAGTTATATAGATGATCTATATATATTTTAGTGCATATATACACACATACTCACAAGTACAACATATATATATATATATATATATATATATATATATATATATATATATATATATATATATATATATATATATATATATATATATATATATATATATATATATATATATATATATATATATAATGTTTGTTATATTGTTTAAAGTGTACTATATTTACATATTCTGTTGTGCTGCAAGTAAGAATTTCATTGTTCTACTGCGACACATGACAATAAAACATTCTTGACATTTGACTCTTGATTCTTTTTTTTTTTTTTTTAATAATTTTTTTAATAGAAGTACGGTAGATTACAGTAATGTACAACACGTATATATTAATACATTTTTTGTACCGCTTCACTTTTTTAAACTTTAAGAAAGAAAAAGAAAGAAGTAAGAAAAGTGAAGAAAGTGCGCAAAGGTTGTGAAGTGCAAAAGAGTGTTGGGAAAAGAAAGCCCCTTAGAAAAGAAGTTAGAGAAGGAAGTAAAGTTAGAAAATAGACCCTAGAAAAGAAAGAGAAAGAAAGAAGGAACAATCGCTCTATTATAACTCTTATAACATACTTCATAGAGAAGGAACTACCAACCAAGTCTGTTTTTATTTTACCTCCCATTACCAGGTCCAGATACCTTTTATTTATTTATTTGTTTTTCTAAATTACTATTGCACCTCATGCTTGTAATAGGTCCAAAAACGTAGACCACGTCTTTTGAAATTGGTCTACTTTGCCTACTAGGAGGAATCTCATCTCTTCCAGATGTAATGTTTCCAACATATTTGATGTCCACATTTTTATTGTTGGTGTGGGCGCATTTTTCCAGAATTTAAGTATAAGCTTTTTTCCCATTATTAGCCCATAATTGAGTAAATTCTTCTGATACACGTTTAATTCAGGAATACCTTCCGATATTCCAAAAATAATCCATTCTGGTTTTGGTACCAGTTTTATTTTGATTAATTTTGAAAAAATATCAAATATTTCAAACCAGAATTTTTGGATTTTTGTACAAAAAACAAAAGAATGTGCTATGGTAGCTTCTTGACATATACATTTATCACAGATTGGTGAGACGTTAGGAAAGATTTTATTTAGTTTGGTTTTTGAATAATATAATCTATGTAATGTTTTAAATTGGATAAGCGTATGTCGTACGTTGATCGAGCATTTATGCACCTGTAATAAATGATTATCCCAACTCTCTTTTGAAATTTTTATACCTAGATCTTGTTCCCAATCTCTTCTAATTCCATCTGTTGTGGGTATTTCTATATTTAAGATGATATTATATAAGTATGATATTAAATTAACTGATTCCGCCTTTGTCTTCATTGCTTCATCTAGTAAGTCGGAAGGCATATTATAATAATCTTTTGTGTGTGTTTTCAAATAGTCACAGATTTGTAGATATTTAAAATATTGATTATTTTTCAAATTATATTTCAGTTGTAGTTGTTGGAATGATAGTAATTTTTCTAATTCATACAGATCTTCGAGCGTTTTGATTCCCATTCTTTCCCATTGTATAAATGATTTATCTATGATTGAAGGTTTAAACGATGGGTTATTGACTATTGGTATTAAGAGAGATAGGTTTCTTAATTTTAGATTCTGTTTTATTTGCTTCCATGTTCTAATAGTGCTATATATAATTGGATTTTTATTATAATTTTTATTATTCAAATTTATTGGAGAGAGAATAATCGCTCCTATATTATTCGGGGAGCAATCCCCTTTTTCCATTATAATCCAGTCCACCTGCTGGGCAGAATTGTCCAGCAGGTGAATCATATTTTTAATATTTACTGCCCAGTTATAATACATAAAGTTAGGGAGCGCTAGACCCCCCAACTCTTTTCGTTTGTTAAGGTGTGTTCTTTGTATTCTGTGGGATTTGTAATCCCATATAAAATTTGTAATGTCTGAGTCCAGTTTTTTGAAAAACTTTTTGGGAAGATATATAGGTATTGATTGAAATAGGTAAAGGATTTGTGGTAAGAAAATCATTTTTATAGCATTTATCCTACCTATTAAGGACATCGGAAGTGTTTTCCAAAATTTAATCAAATTATTTAATTTCTTAAGTAGGGGATTATAATTAGCTTTAAACATATCATGGTAATTTCTAGTAATCTCAATTCCTAAATATTTGAATTTTTCCATAGCTATTTTAAAAGGGAATTTCCTGAGATGTGTTGAGTCTTTTGGTTTAATCGACATAATTTCACTTTTGTTCCAATTTATTCTATATCCTGAAAAGGATCCAAAGTCCTCAATTAAGTTTAATATATTTGGTATACTAATTTGTGGTTTTGTGATGTACAGTAGTACATCATCAGCATATAGGGATAGTTTGTTGTTTGAATATTTTGTGTTATAACCGTGAATATTCGAGTGTGTTCTTATTTTTTCAGCAAGGGGTTCAATTACCAAAGCAAATAACAGCGGTGATAGTGAACATCCTTGTCTGTTGCCCCTAGATAATTCGAATTTTGAAGATAATATATTATTAGTTAGTATTCTAGCCGTAGGTTTGTTATATAGTAGTTTTATCCATGCAATAAAGTTTTCTCCCAATTGGAATTTTTGCAATACTTTGATCATATAGTCCCATTCTACTTGATCAAACGCTTTTTCTGCGTCCAGTGAGATGATAGCTAACTCTTGGTCATAAGATTTATGTGAATGCATTATGTTAAGCAAACGTCTCAAATTATTAAATGAGTGTCTCTTAGGTATAAATCCTGTTTGATCCTCATGTATTAGTCTACTAACATACTTGCTTAATCTATTGGCTAATGTTTTTGCTATTATTTTCTGATCCGTATTTAACAAAGCAATAGCTCTATATGATCCTGGTTCTTCTATATTTTTATCTTTTTTAAGTATTAATATGATCGTTGATTCCGCTAGTGTTTCAGGTAGGTTTTGCTCTTTATAAGCATATGTATACATTTTTTGTAATCGTGGAGTAACTATATCATAAAAAGATTTATAAAATTCATTACTGAATCCGTCTGGTCCTGGTGTTTTTCCATTTTTTAGTGTTTTTATTGTGTCTTCTATCTCCTTAGAAGTAATTTGTGCTCCCAGTTCCTCTTGTTCCCTGCGTTCTAATTGTGGTAGATTACAATTATCTAAAAATTCTGAGATTTTATTATTGTCTATTGACGTTTTAGATGTGTATAGATTCTGGTAAAATTGAGCAAATCTTTTATTAATATCCTTGGGTAGTGTTAATACTTCCCCTCTATCTGATTTAATCTTTAATATTGCATTCTCTTTTTCCCGTTTTTTAAGTTGTCGTGCTAGAAGTTTGTGGGGTTTGTCCCCGAATTCGAAGTGTTCTTGTTTTGTGATTTGAAATAATGTTATAACTTTCTCTGACAGTAATTTATTTAACTGAAATTTCAGTAGTAGTATTTTATTATGTTTATCCATAGTTGGGTCTTTAGCATTATCTATATCTAACTGTTTTATTTGATCTTCTAAGTGTCTTTGTTCATTCTTATTCTTTTTATTTTGATAAGCTTGAAATGAAATAATGACTCCTCTTATAAATGCTTTGAAGGATTCCCATAATAACGTGGGGGATATCTCTGGTGTATCATTTAACTCAAAAAATAGATCCATCTGTTTTTTTAGATAGATACTCCCTTGAGGGTCTTTTAAAATTTGTGAGTTAAACCTCCAGAACGGTTTATTCATAGACATTCCTTCTAGTTTTAGAACAAAAGTTAACGGAGAATGATCTGAGATCGCATTAATATGATATTTAGGATTCAGAGATTGCGAAATTAATTTTGTATCCACAAGAAAATAGTCTATCCGTGAATATGTTTTATGCACCATTGAATAAAACGAGTAATCCCTTCCCGTCGGGTTTGCAATCCTCCATACATCTGTTATATTTGTGTTTTCCATATATGTGTGTAAGAGTTCACTGGTTTTAGATTTCGTCTGACCTTTTTGTTTTTGCATCGATTTATCTAAATAAGGATCTAAAACACAATTAAAATCTCCTCCGATTATAACATTTTGATAATTAGATTCTGCAATTATATTCAGAATTTTATTAAAAAATTGAGGGTTATCAAAGTTGGGCGCATATATGTTTACCAGCGTAATTGGCATATTATTGATCTCCCCTGCTACTATAAGATATCTCCCTTCCTTATCTAAAATAGTGTTCTTTGATTTAAATGGAATTCCTTTACGAATAATAATTGCAGTACCTCTAGATTTGGAGGTAAATGAAGAGTGAAATGTTTGGCCTATCCAGTTCGCCCTCAGTCTTGTCTGATCTTGCTGTTTAAGATGTGTTTCCTGTAGAAACGCAATGTCCGTGTTGTATGATTTCAACTGAGCTAGTATCTTGCCCCTTTTAATAGGTTCATTAATCCCCCTTATATTCCAACTACATAATGTGATTCCTCCTATTTTCTTTTGATTGTCGTCATGCATTTTTACCAGTTTTAATGACCTTAATTATTGTGGTGCGTTCATACCTCCGGACTCTGGTTATTTTGGGAGTATTTCTATTATAGACTTCCTTGGTAGTTCTCCTGCGCGATTGTCCTTGAAGAAAAAACACACAGATGTGACATATTGTGATTAAAAAAAAAATATATAAATCAAATAAATTTACGGTGTCTAAAATTTCAACACCGTAGTGAGTGGCCCACTCGTCTGTGGGGTACGACATCCATAACGCTTCCGGCGTAGTTGGTATAAAGTTAGCCCCGCTGTATTTATTACCCAAAATCTATGGGGTCATTACCGTTTCCAATTCAGTTCTATTTCACCCAGTTACAATTTATATATATGTCAAATGTATTCGATTCCATATCCTACTCACTCTTTATCTCTTAACTATTTTAAAATGAATTTAGTATTGTTAAAGTGAGCGGTTTACTGAGTGGATTAACCGGAGTCAGGTTCCTGGAATTGTGCCAGGTGCCTGATCTCCTCTCCTCTCCACGAGCTGCGAACATAGGTGATAACTGCTGTCTGCGTTATGACGCAGGCACCACAGTTTTATCAGTTTCAAATATTATTTCTATATTAGTATTGTTAATTATTAATTATGATTAATTCTCAGCATTTTGTAAAACTATATAAGCCGTATATATTTTTCATACCAACCTCGAGTGTATATTATCTCTTAACTATTTTAAATTGGTTTTAATATTGTTAAAAATGAGCTGTTCGCTGGAAGGGTTAACGGGAGTCTGGCTCCTGGAGTTATGCCAGGTACCCGGTCTCCCCCTCCCTCCACTCTCGAGCTGCATAGCACTTGCTGTTATCTGCTAAACAGAGCAGGCTGCACATTTTTTATCTATTTCAATTGCTATTTCTATATTAGTATTGTTAATTGTTAATTATTATTAGTTCTCAGTTTTTTCAGTTTTTTATAAACAATATAAGCCATGTGATGTTTTTCACTCTCAGCCCAGCAGTTCGTCCCGTGTTATCAGGTTTTCCTCGTTTGAGCACGTAGTGTCCTTGAATTACATAGCACAATGTTCCAGCGAAGATAATAATGTCTAGCCACGTCTCACTGAGAATCTGTTGCTTGAAGTCAAATAAAAAATAAAAAATCAGTGTTCAGTTAATTCACTTTCCTTGTGATACTCTTGTTGGAAGAATAAGCAAGTTCGTTTGTTCATGTCGTCTTGGTTTTCAATCTCCAGTTGATGCAGCCTTAGTCGCGATTTCTTGAGCGTATTTGAGAGATTCATCCGAATTAGTGAATGTTTTTGACACTCCCTCAAAGGTAATACGCATTCTAGCCGGATAGAACACTCCACACAAAACTCCCTTAACACCATAAAGAACTTCTCTGGTCTGTGAGAACTTTCTTCTCTTTTGCTCAATCTCATAAGGGTAGTCCCGTAGGAGTTTAATAGTATCACCTCTGTACATCATCTTCTCTCCGTGGTTGATTTTTTTCATCAGCGCTTCCATTGTTGAGATATCCCGAAGTTTAATTATGATCTGTCGTGGGTAGGCATGTTCTCCTTGAGATCTTGATTTAAATCTGGGGAGTCGATGTGCTACTTCAATTACAGGTACTTCTGGTAGCTTCAGTACGTGTTTAATTAGGTTGGCAGCGAACTCACAAACATTGTCCCCCTCAGCTCCCTCTTTTACACCACGTATTCTTATATTTTGGCGTCTTGAGCGAGCTTCTAGGTCAACACATTTATTCGAAACCTTTGTGACTTGGTTCTTGAGACTATCTATTTCTGACTTCATAGTCTGCATCTCTCCAGCCATCACTTCCACAGCAGCTTCCAAATCATTCACTGCAGATGCATTTGCAGCCACAGTTTCGTGCACAGCCTCAAACATCTTTGTGGTCTCTTCTGCCACCTTTTCAATTTTTATCGATAATCCTTTTTCCACACCTTCAATTCTTTTTTGGAGAGCCTCAATACCCTCAAGTATTTTATCATTACCGGCCATCAATTTACTGTTCCCAGCTTCCATATCATTTTTGATATCTCTTACCGAGTTTCTTAAGTCCTCCATTTCGGCTTTCTCTTTTGCAGATCGAGTAGCCATTCCAGAGACCTCTCCAGAGGTCAGTTCTGAAGTTTCTTGCTGTTCCAGAGTCTTCAGCAGATGTTTTGAGACTTTCCTCTGTGGGCTCTGACCTGGAGATGTACTTTTCATTTAAAATGACTTTCCCTCCGTTAAAATCGCGGCGCTTACTGATGACGTCATCAGCACCGCGACATGAAGCTCCGGTAAGTTTTTAAAAACGGTCCCGACCTCCAGACCCGATTTTAACGCGAAAAATCGCGATTTTTTCAGCGGAGCTAAAAAGTTTGCGACTGCTAGCAAAGCATGTCGCCACCGGAAGTCGACTCTTGATTTGGGCTGGCAGCTCAGTCACTCAGGCCTGGTAGGCTGGCATCTCAGTCACTCGGGCCTGGTGGGCTGACAGTCACTCATGGCTGGTGGGCTGACAGCTCGGTCACTCGGGGCTAGTGGGCTGGCACCTCAGTCACTCAGGGCTGGTTGGCTGGCAGATCAGTCACTCAGGGCTGGTGGGCTGGCAGTTCACTCGCAGCTATTCCTTGAAATTCCATTTCAGGCAGAGTGCAGGCCACCACATTCAATTTCATAGCATTTCAGGCAGAGTGCAGGACACCACATTCCATTTCACAGCATTTCAAGCAGAGTGCAGGCCACCACATTCAATTTCACAGCATTTCAAGCAGAGTGCAGGCCACCAAATAGCCAAACAACTCATTGCATTGTCATTAAGGGCTAACAAATCATTTATTGCAAGTACATTGCAGACTCACAGTTCACTTGATTCACAGCTTAGAATGACAGTCGTGGCCTCTCCCTCACGATCTTGCAGAGTGACTAACTCGCGTCCTGGCATCCGGGGGTTTATAGTCCTGCCCACCCACCCCCCAGAAGGGGCGTTACCTTCATCGTGGTGATTGACAGGTGAGAGGACCAATCAGCTAATCTCAAGGTTTTCTGAACACTCATAACTTTTTTATTTTTCATCAATCGGAAAAATCCTCAGGGCTGCCTCAGCGGAGGAGGACTGAGTAAGATGGCCAAAAATCATACCGATATATGGTAGCGTTTTTTCTAAAATCAATATACAGTGCAGACAGGAAGTGGTCAAGATGAGACTTTTAGTTATATAGATGATCTATATATATTTTAGTGCATATATACACACATACTCACAAGTACAACATATATATATATATATATATATATATATATATATATATATATATATATATATATATATATATATAATGTTTGTTATATTGTTTAAAGTGTACTATATTTACATATTCTGTTGTGCTGCAAGTAAGAATTTCATTGTTCTACTGCGACACATGACAATAAAACATTCTTGACATTTGACTCTTGATTCTTGACTTGCATCACGTTTTAGACAAGAATATGATTTACATATCCAATCACTTTAATGACGGGGAATGGAAATACGTCGGAGGAATTTGTTTATATTGAATTGATGATTAACTAAAATCAGTATACAAATAATGAAATGATAATAGTCACACGAAAAAAAATCAAGAGATTGTTTTACCTTTCGGAACGGTACAGCACTGGAACAAATCCTTTGGCCATTCTTTTGTTTTAATTTATGAAATAAACTGTTCAGAATTAAAAATAAATACAAAACAATATCTGCAAAAATTCTTCATACATTCTCATTCAATAGTGTCATACTTAGTAATGCTCACACGTGTCTTTAAAGAAACTACCCTTGCCACATATGTGCACCCTTCGATCGCCGGTTACGGGAGCTTCGATCGTTCCTTCTGCAGATGGTTCAACTGCCATGACGCGAGAGAATAAAGAGGTAAGATTAGGCTTTATTGCCTTCCATCACAGTGAGGAATGTGGGGATTCTGCTGTGCTGAATGTTTATGTTAACTTTTATGTAGTTGTGTGTCTTGTTGCTTTTTTTAGTATGGCTTTATGGTAAATCAAATATCACCGTACTTTGTTTGGTTCACGTGACAATAAACTGACCTTTGAAACTTTAACAGCCATGTTGTCTGTGCCCTGCCTGATGCCAAACAAACCTAATCACTTCTGCCAGTAAAATTATCCCAAATTGCTCTTTCAGCATCTCCCATTTAAGTAATGGTGGTATAACTAATTTGTTTCAAAAAGCACTCTGAACAAATAACAACACTAAAAAGCTAATTAAAATTACTATATCTGCCTTTATAATACTTAATCACCAAAGGGATTTCCGTTTATGAATGGGTTCTAACACAGCTTGCCGGGCCTGCCACCATAGAGTTCCTCTCTGTAACCACAGGCAGACTACTAAAGGTGCTAGCTCAAATGTTGAGCAAAAGACAAATTGCTGGATGAACTCAGCGGGCCAGCCAGCATTTGGGGAGGGAAATGAACAGGCAACGTTCTGGGTTGGAACCAATCTTCAGATCAATCACTGAACAAAGGTCTGCCCAAAACATCACCTGTCCATTCCCCCCCAGATGCTGTTTGACCCGCTTAGTTCCTCCAGCACTTTTATGTTTTGCTCAAGATTCTCACATCTACAATTTATTTTGTCTCTTGCTCACTTAATTGTGTGAACTGTTGTGGACATGCACAGTGCATGTCCATGTTTAGTATTTTTTCCTTGAATGGCAAGCTGGTAATGTGTGTGTTCGTGTGCGTGTGTGCGTGTCTGTTACATAGATGTTGCCATTTCTTCAATATTGCATTGTTCAATAACCCTTGGAGTTACAGAAATAACAATATTTCATCAAGGAATATTTTTTACGGTCATTAGGCTATATGCCAGTCACCCTGCCGGCCCTGGTAAGTGCCATGCAAGAGTCAAATCACTGCATTTATTTATTTTCTTGAACAGAACCCGAATTAACCAAAGAGTAAATTTAAATTTCAAAAACATCGTCAACAAAATTCCAACTGCCAGACAATTGGTTTTAGCGATCATTATTAGATCTGGTGTTGAATAATGATTCATTAGGTACCATTGGGTACTGAACTATATTCTGCATTCTGAACCTTTTCCTTCACTCTGCTTGAACTGAGCTTCATTACATTTATGTATAGTATTATCTGACTTGATTGGATAGAATGTACAACAAAGCTTTTCACAGTGACTTGGTACACATAATAATAATAAACCTAAGCCTTAGTTTAATGCGAAAATAATTGGTGATTAGCAAATCACTGATATTTTTAAAACATTCATGCATGGCATTCAGATTTCCATAAGTACCTAGTCATATATATGTTTATTTAGTTCATATGATCATAAGATCATAAGTGATAGGAGCAGAATTAGGCCATTTGACCCATCAAGTATACACTGCCATTCAATCATGGCTGATCTATCTCCCACCTAACCCCACTCTCCTGCAATTTCCACATAACCACTGACACCTGTACTAATCAAGAATCTATCTATCTCTGCCTTAAAAATATCCATTGACTTAACCTCTGCAGCCTTCTGAGGCAAAGAATTCCGCAGATTCATCACCCTCTGACTACAGAAATTCCTCCTCATCTCCTTAAAAGAACATCCTTTATTTCTGAGGCTATGACATATAATGCTAGACTTTCCCACTAGTGGAGTTCTATGAATATTGGAGTCTAGGAGGAGAAAGTCTTACTGGACCTGGAAATAATGGACACCTCCCTTCCATATTCCCAACCCCTTCTTAATCACACATCTAAAACTGTTTACTTTGCTTCGAAGCTGATGTCCAATTTTATTTCAGGACTTAAAATTCTCCCTTTAGGTTCTCTGAGCTGAATCGTATTTGATTTTCCTTCCCTGACACCCCCCACCGCTTCCCATCTCCATTGTAAATAAGTACTCTGTGTCGATGAGCAGAAAAAACAAACAACTGGCCTATTTATTTTACAATAATTTAACAATATGAATAATGAACAATATGAATATTAGTAAAACATCAGTAATTTGGAGGTTGGTGGAGGCAGGTATGATTGTGGTGCTTAAGAAGCTTTTAGATAGAAGCTTTCATTTGGATATGAAGGAAAATGGAGGGATATGGATCATTGTGCAGTCAGATGAAATTTGTTTATCTTGGTGTCATTTTCGGCGCAGATTATAGGCCACAGGGCCTGTTCCTGTGCTATACTATTTTAGGTTTGATGTTCGATTTGGCCTAATTTTACAGAACCTTTGCAATAACTTGCTTTGTGATGTGACTGTGGCCGCAAATTTTCCCATCCTTTTACCAAGGTAACTTTGGTATTTATTCTGAACTAAAATGCTGTTTGCCTTATCCCTCCAATACATTACATAGTTTCATACCACTTCAAATCTTGATGCCAATTCCATTAGAGCTCAGCTTTCCATTCAATGGTGCTAACCCGAAAGTCCACCAGAGCCCTCCCTCTCTGGCTGCAACATGGGTGGGAGGACTCCCCATGAAATTTCAGAGCTCTGAGCAATTTCCCAACCAAGTTGGTAACAACTGCTTCCACATCACTATTGCAGCAAGCTAAAGGTTGGTAGTAAAATACATACAATGCCAAGGAAACTCAATGGTGTTATATCAACTTTCTTGCATCAGTCATAAAACCATGAATTCATGTTATACACTGATAGTTGAGAATATAATGCAACCCAATCTTCCATGTAATGCAGGCAGAATGTTGTATTGTTTGTGGAGCCATTAATCTGATGAGATATCAGGTTGACCCCATGGTTCTATTTAAGCAGAGAAGTTTGCTTGGTCAAAGTTTATTTCTTAACCAATATCACAAAAGTAGAAAGTCTTGTCATCAAGCTTATGATAGCTGCTTGTTTTGCACTGTCTGTGTGCTACATTTCTCCACTTTGCAAACATGACAATACTTCAAAACTATCTATATTACTAAAAGTCTGATCTTGACCGCTTTTGGCTCACTGTGCTGTGATATCTGAGAAAACGCCGCCACCTATGGCCGTCATTTTTGGCCACCTCGCTCAGAGCCCCCCTCCACCTTCCAGGACCAGAGGATTTTTCCCATCGATGAAAAATCAGAGATATATTCATGTTTTTTAAAAATTTGCCATTCTCTCTGCTGCCCCTGCTGGAGGGAGGGGGAGGGACTATCAAACCAGGAAGTGGCGTACCTCACTCAGTCTCTGCAAGATGGAGGAAGCCAGAGGGTCACGTCTCTCTGAGCTCTGAATAACACTGAATACATGTCTACTCAACTGTGAGTGCTCTTAATGTGGTTTGAAAATGAAAATATGGTTGGTTTGAGGTAAAAAGGCACTGCCTGCAAATTATTGTTTGGGGGGTTTGGGTTGGGTTGAAGTGAAAAGACACTGCCTGCAAATGGATGTTTGGGGGGGTTGGGTTGAAGTGAAAAGGCACTGCCTGCAAATGGTTGTTTGGGGGATTGGGTTGAAGTGAAAAGGCACTGCCTGCAAATGGTTGTTTGGGGGATTGGGTTGAAGTGAAAAGGCACTGCCTGCAAATGGTTGTTGGGGGGGTTGGGTTGAAGTGGAATCTCACATAAATTATATTAAAGCCAAAATATCCAAATCAATTGCAATACTGAATAAAGCCAGAGACCTACTAAATCAAGCCTCCCTGTATATGTTGTACTGCTCCCTCATACTCCCATACATGATCTACTGTGTGGAGGTATGGGGAAACACATACAAAACAAATACACATCCAATCTTCATCCTCCAAAAAAGAGGAATACGAATTATACATAAAACCACCTACAGACAATCAACAAAACCATTATTTATCAGACTAAAAACATTAAAATCTCAAGATCTGACAGATTATAAAACTATCCAAATTATGTTCAAAGCAGCAAATCAGCAATTGCCTTGTAATATCCAGGGGTTGTTCCAACGGAGAGAAAGCAAACACAACCTGAGAGGAACCTATATATTTGAAAACCCGGCAATAAGAACTAATGCAAAACTCCATTGTGTTACAGCAAAGGGTGTTAGTCTCTGGAACTGCCATGATGAGCTGAAAAAATGTAAGACTCTATTCAAACTAAAAACACTCTTCAGAAACACAAGATTGAATGGTTATGAGCTAGACCAGTGATTTTCTTTTCTGTTTGGTTATTTCTTGTCTGTGGACTGTTCAACAGATTTTGGGTCCATTTGTTCCCATTTTGTTTTACCATGAAAATGTATAGAAAATAAGAGGGGGTAGGACCAGAAAAGTTTTCGAACTTCTTCTTACCCCTTTTGAACATGAATGATATTATTTGTATTATTTGAGTTACTTATTTGTTTGTTTTCCTTTGTGTTTTATTTTATTTTTTATTGCTTATAAGTTTATTTGTGTTTGTATTTTTTTTTTTAACATGTTCAATAAAATAATTTAATAAATACAAAAATAAAAAAATAAAAATAAAGTGAAAAGCCATTGCCTGCAAATGGTTGTTTGGGGGGGTTGGGTTGAAGTGAACAGGCACTGCCTGCAAATGGTTGTTTGGGTAGGGGGGGGTTGGGTTTAAATGAAAAGGCACTACCTGCAAATGGTTGTTTGGGGGGGGGGGGGTTGGGTTGAAGTGAAAAGGCCCTGCCTGCAATGGTTGTTTGGGGGAGTTGGGTTGAAGTGAAAAGGCACTGCCTGCATATGGTTGTTTGGGGGGGTTGGGTTGAAGTGAAAAGGCCCTGCCTGCAATGGTTGGGGGAGTTGGGTTGAAGTGAAAAGGCACTGCCTGCAAATGGTTGTTTGGGGGGGTTGGGTTGAAGTGAAAAGGCACTGCCTGCAAATGGTTGGTACACAAAAATGCTGGAGAAACTCAGCGGGTGCAGCAGCATCTATGGAGCGAAGGAAATAGGCAACGTTTCGGGCCAAAACCCTTCTTCAGACTGATGGGGGGGGGTGGGGAGAAGTGAGGAAAAAGGCAGAGGAGGAGCCCGAGGGCTGAGGGATGGGAGGAGACAGCCTGAGGGCTGAGGACGGGGAGGAGACAGCAAGGGCTAACAGAATTGGGAGAATTCAATGTTCATGCCCCCAGGAAGCAGACTTCCCAAGCAGAATATGAGGTGCTGTTCCTCCAATTTCCGGTGTTGCTCACTCTGGCCATGGAGGAGACTCAGGACAGAGAGGTCGGATACGGAGTGGGAGGGGGAGTTGAAGTGCTGAGCCACCGGGAGGTCAGGTTGTTTATTGCGGACCGAGCGGAGGTGTTCGGCGAAACGATCGCCAAGCCTCCGCTTGGTCTCTCCGATGTAGATCAGCTGACATCTAGAGCAGCGGATGCAATAGATGAGGTTGAAGGAGATGCAGGTGAACCTCTGTCGCACCTGGAACGACTGCTTAGGTCCTTGAATGGAGTCGAGGGGAGAGGTGAAGGGACAAGTGTTGCATCTCTTGCGGTTGCAAGGGAAAGTGCCCAGGGAGGGGGTGGTACGGGAGGGAAGGGAAGAATTGACAATGGAGTTACGGAGGGAGCGGTCTTTGCGGAAGGCAGACATGGGGGGCGATGGGACGAAGTGGCGAGTGGTGGGGTCACGTTGGAGGTGGCGAAACTGACGGAGGATTACTTGTTGTATGTGACGGCTGGTGGGGTGAAAGGTGAGGACTAGGGGGACTCTGCCCTTGTTGCGAGTGGGGTGATGGGGAGAGAGAGCAGTGTTGCGGGGTATGGAAGAGACCCTGGTGCGAGACTCATCTATGGTGGAGGAGGGGAACCCCCGTTCCCTGAAGAATGAGGATTTTTCAGATGCCCTGGTGTGGAACGCCTAATCCTGGGAGCAGATGCGGCGTAGACGGAGGAATTGGGAGTAGGGGATGGAGTCCTTACAGGAAGCAGGGTGGGAAGAAGTGTAGTCCAGATAGCCATGGGAGTCAGTAGGTTTATAGTGGATGTCGGTCTGAAGTCTATCACCTGCGATGGAGATAGTGAGGTTAAGGAATGGTAGGGAAGTGTCAGAAATGGTCCAGGTGTATTTGAGTGCCGGATGGAAGTTGGTGGTGAAGTGGATGAAGTCAGTCAGTTGTGTGTGGGTGCAGGAGATGGCACCAAAGCAGTCGTCAATGTAGCGGAGGTAGCGGGGATGGGACCCTGGTACGTATTGAACAAGGATTGTTCGACGTACCCGACAAAGAGGCAGGCATAGCTGGGGCCCATGCATGTGCCCATAGCTATGCCTTGTATTTGGAGGAAATGGGAGGAGTCAAATGAGAAGTTATTGAGTGTAAGGACCAGCTCCGCTAGGCAGACGAGGGTGTCAGTGGCTGGGTATAGGTTGATTCTCTGGTCGAGGAAGAACCGGAAGGCTTTGAGACCATCCTGGTGGGGGATGGAGGTGTAGATTGACTGGATGTCCATGATGAAGATGAGGGGGTGAGGGCCTGCAAATGGTTGTTTGGGGGGTTTGGTTTGAAGTGAAAAGGCACTGCCTGAAAATGGTTGTTTGGGGGGGTTGGGTTGAAGTGAAAAGGCACTGCCTGCAAATGGTTGTTTGGGGGGGTTGGGTTGAAGTGAAAAGGCACTGCCTGCAAATGGTTGTTTGGGGGGGGGATTGGTTTGAAGTGAAAAGCCACTACCTGCAAATGGTTGTTTGGGGGGGGTTGGGTTGAAGTGAAAAGGCACTGGCTGCAAATGGTTGTTTGGGGGGGTTGGGTTGCAATGAAAAGGCACTGCCTGCAAATGGTTGTTTGGGGGTTTGGGTTGAAGTGAAAAGGCACTGCCTGCAAATGGTTGTTTGGGGGGGTTGGGTTGAAGTGAAAAGGCACTGCCTGCAAATGGTTGTTTGGGGGGGGGGGGGTTGGGTTGAAGTGAAAAGCACTGCCTGCAAATGGTTGTTTGTCTGAACTTGACCACTTCCTGTTTGCACTATATTGATTTTAGATAAAACGCTACCACTTACGGCTGTGATTTTTGGCCATCTTACTCGGTTCCCCTCCGCTCACCAGGTGCAGAGGATTCTTCCCATCAATGAAAAACAAAAGTGTTATTAGTTTTTAACAAATGTTGGAATCTCTCCCCTGTCAATCACGCAATGAAGGCCACACCTTTTCTGGTGGGAGGGGGAGGGATTATAAAACCCGGAAATGTGGTTGTGGCTCAGCATCTGCATGATGGGGGAGGGAGAGGTCACAACTCTGTCTGAGCTGTGAATCAACTGAACACACTGAATGTCTACTGAACTGTGAGTGTGGTTTGTGGTGGTTTCACCCTGCTTGAAATAGTATGAAACTGCATTTGAATGTGGTGACCTTGCACGAAATGGTATGAAACTGCATTTGAATGTGGTGTCGTTGCACCCTGCATGAAATGGTATGAACTGCATTTGAATTTGGTGGCCTTGCACCCTCCGTGAAATGGTATGAAACTGCACGAATCTGATGGCCTTGCACCCTGCTTGAAGTGGTATGAAACTGCACTTGAATTTGGTGGCCTTGCGCTTGAAGTGGTTGGAAACTGCTCTTGAATTTGGTGGCCTTGTACCCTGCTTGAAGTGGTAGGAAACTGAACCTGAATTTGGTGGCCTTGCACCCTGCTTGAAGTTGTATGAAACTGCACTTGAATTTTGTGGCCTTGCACCCTGCTCGAAGAGGTAAGAAATTGCACTTGAATTTGGTGGCCTTGCACCCTGCTTGATTTGGTAGGAAAATGGATTTGAATTTGGTGGTCTTGCACTCTGTTTGAAATGGAATTTCAAGGAATAGCCGTGAGTCAACTGCCAGCCCACCAGCCGTGAGTGAGCTGCCAGCACATCAAGCTTGAGGGACTGAGCTGCCACCCCAAGAATCCATTTGGCCCACAATGTCCATACTACCCCTCTGGAGACCAGTAGTCCCTGCAGCCAACAACACCCATACCAGCACTCCAGAATGCCCCCCCCCCCCCCCCCCCCACTGGCCACCAATATTGGAATTGGTGGAGAGGTGGAATATTGCTTTGGGGACCAGCCCTCCCGTGTGAACATGGGACCCAACGGGTCCCACTTAGTCTAGTTTTATTATAAATCTTCTGAGACTTTCATATGTTGAGAAGGCTGTTATAGAAATGGGAGTGTATCCTTTGCCTTGAGTTTTATCGTTGGAGTGTTACACTGTACATCATTCATGCTAAGTATCTACAACCCAATGAATAATCATTTTTTTATTATCTTGGTCCTTTCTTTTATAAGGTGATATTCATTACAGTGAAATACTCTCATACCTTCTCTTTACACAATACCATTTTGCTCATTGCTCTGTAGGGTTAATAGATAGCATGCTATATCTTTAGCTGGGCCAAAGGTTAATTAAACCCAAATCTCTTGCTTATGACCTTTAAGCTGGTATTAGGAGGCTCAAGAGATTTACACTGCTGAGGTACATGGAGCTAATTATCTGACAATAAAACTTGTACAGTGCCTTGGAGTTTCAACAGTCTTCAAAGATAATGGAAGGTATTAATGGCAACAGCTTTAAGTGCCTTTGTTTCACAATCATAGTGGCAGGAGCTGTCAGACTGGATCAATACATGCTTTTCAAGCTTCCTTTGGTCCTGTAATGCAGCCTCACTGAAAAACAATTTGTTAAAGCTGGCTGAGTTAATAATTATTAGAGGTTAAAGTCATAGTCATAGAGTGATACAGTGTGGAAACAGGCCCTTTGGCCCAACTTGCCCACAACGCCCAACAAGTCCCGGATACACTAGTCCCAACTGCTTGCGCATGATCCATATCCCTCCAATCCTGTACCTGTCCAACTGTTTCTTAAATGTTCACATTAGATATGATAGTTAATGGTGGGTAATGGGAGTTTAATGTTTTGTTTTGCTTTGATTTGCTTTGAATCCCCCCCCCCCTCCCCCCTCCCTCCGCGCGTTTGGGTATTTTTGGAGAAATGGATTGATATTCAAATGCTCAAAATCCCTACAGTGTCCTTACTCAATACTGGATTGATTTCTTTAGTATAGGGACATAAACTCGGGCCAAGGTCACCTAATCACCCACTTACATTGCTATTGACATTTTGCAGCAGGACATTTTAATTAATTTTCAAGATCTGGCCATTCCTATCTACCCTTTAGATGGTAGTAGTGAGATTTCTTGAATCACAGCAGTCCTTTTATTGTTGAATAGGGAATTCCAGGATTGAAATACAGCAACCATAAGGAACTGGCAATATATTCCCAAATAAGGGTGGTGGGTGAATGACACTGCAGCTGCATGTGATGGTGTTCTCATTCATCTGCTGCCCTTGTTGTTCTTGCTGGTTGAGTTCATTGATTTGGGAGGTGCTTTAGGAGTACCATGCATGCGTAACTGAAGTTCATCATTGAAGACACCATATATCGAGCAGCCACTGTGTATGAATGGAATGAAGGGCTGATGACTGATCATAAGATCATGTTCATAAGATCATAAGTGATAGGAGCAGAATTAGGCCTTCAAGTCTACTCAGCCATTCAGTCATGGCTGATCTATCTCTCCCTCCTAACCCCATTTTCCTGCCTTCTCCCCATAACCTCTGACACCTGTACTAATCAAGTACCTATCTGTCTCTGCCTTAAATATATCCACTGACTTTGCCTCCACAGCCTTCTGTGGCAATGAATTCCATACATTCACCACCCTCTGACTAAAGAAAATCCTCCTCACCTCCTTCCTAAATGATTGTCCTTTAATTTAGAGGCTAGGACCTCTAACTCCTAGACTCTGCCACTAGTGGAAACATTCTCATCGCATCCACTCTATCCAAGCTTTTCACTATTCTGTATGTTTTAATGAGGTCCCCCTCATTCTTCTAAACTCCAGTGAGTATAGGCCCAGTGCTGCCAAATGGTCATCAAACGCTCATCAAACCCACTCATTCCTGGGATCATTCTGGTAAACTTCCTCTGGACCCTCTCCAGAGCCAGCACATATTTCCTCAGATATGGTCCCCAGATATGGTCCCCAGTATTCCATATGTGGCCTGACCAGTGCCTTATAGAGCCTCAACATTTTGTATGCAAGCCCTCTTGACTGAGGTGTCAATAAAATCCACCGGGTGGTGCCACGAGTAGCAGCCTCGCCAGCACCTCGTGTGTTTTTTCAAATTGTTTTATTTTTAGTGTCTAAATGTATGTTTTAATGTTTCTCGGTATGTTTTGATTTGGGGGTGGGGGGGGATGAATAGGGGGAAACCGTTTCCAGTCACTTACCTCGACGGAGATGCGACTTTTTACCTTGTCACATCTTCGCCCCCCCTTGCAGCCTAACAACTGGATTGGTGCAGCCTCTCCAGACCGGAGACCGGCCCAGATCTTCAAGCATCAGGCGCGGTGCTGATTTAGGCGTGGCATCCTTTGCCGAGGAACGCAAGTGTTAGAGCACCAACTTTAACATTGTGGAGCAACGGTCTGCAGAGATTCTAGACGCGGGCGTGGCGCGGAATTTAACATTGCTGAGCCTGGGATCTTTTGCCGAGGATCGCCAGTGTTGGAGCTCCGACCGCTGGGCCTGTAGAATTTAACATCGTGAAGCCGCGGTCTCCGGCAATAAGCGGCTTATTCGGAACTCCAGACCACGGGTGAAAAAAGGAGAAAGATGACTGAACTTTATTGCTTTCCATCAGTGAAGAATGCTAATTCCACTGTGGTGGATGTTTATGTTAAATTCCATCGTGCATTGTGTTATTTTTACTTGTATGGCTGTATGGTAACTCAAATATCACTGTTCCTCAATTGATGATTGTGACAATAAATGTGAACTTGAACTTGAATTTGAACTTGATAAATTGGCTGTTTTGTCCTGAATTGATTGATTGAAAGAGACAGCATGGAACCAGGTTCTTTGGCGCACCATGATCACTCTTTCACACTAATAGGAAGATTAAATGAGAACTTACCAGTTTGAAGTTTGATCTTTATTTTATAAGGAGTTACGTGAAGAAGCCCGCCAGCCCACATGCGCGTCAACCTTCAAAGCAGCGGTGTGAAATCACAGATAACAGTTGTTGAACTCCTTAATTAGGAAAGGGAAAATAGATTAGGAAAAAAAACTGGCAGGGAACATAAAAACTGACTGCAAAAGTTTTTATAGATATGTGAAGAGAAAAAGATTAGTTAAAACAAATGTAGGTCCCTTGCAGTCAGAAACTGGTGAATTGATCACGGGGAACAAGGATATGGCAGACCAATTGAATAACTACTTTGGTTCTGTCTTCACTAAGGAAGACATAAATAATCTGCCGGAAATAGCAGGGGACCGGGGGTCAAATGAGATGGAGGAACAGAGTGAAATCCCGGTTAGCCGGGAAGTGGTGTTGGGTAAATTGAATGGATTAAAGGCCGATAAATCCCCAGGGCCAGACAGGCTGCATCCCAGAGTACTTAAGGAAGTAGCCCCAGAAATAGTGGATGCATTAGTGATAATTTTTCAGAACTCTTTAGATTCTGGAGTAGTTCCTGAGGATTGGAGGGTAGCTAATGTAACCCCACTTTTTAAAAAGGGAGGGAGAGAGAAAACAGGGAATTACAGACCAGTTAGTCTAACATCGGTAGTGGGGAAAATGCTAGAGTCAGTTATTAAAGATGGGATAGCAACACATTTGGAAAGTGGTGAAATCATTGGACAAAGTCAGCATGGATTTATGAAAGGTAAATCATGTCTGACGAATTTTATAGAATTTTTCGAGGATGTAACTAGTAGAGTGGATAAGGGAGAACCAGTGGATGTGTTATATCTGGACTTTCAGAAGGCTTTCGACAAGGTCCCACATAAGAGATTAGTATGCAAACTTAAAGCACACGGGATTGGGGTTTCAGTATTGATGTGGATAGAGAACTGGCAGACAGGAAGCAAAGAGTAGGAGTAAACGGGTCCTTTTCAGAATGGCAGGCAGTGACTAGTGGGGTACTGCAAGGCTCAGTGCTGGGACCCCAGCTATTTACAATATATATTAATGAACTGGATGAGGGAATTGAATGCAACATCTCCAAGTTTGAGGATGAAACGAAGCTGGGGGGCAGAGTTAGCTGTGAGGAGGATGCTAGGAGGCTGCAAGGTGACTTGGATAGGTTGGGTGAGTGGGCAAATGCATGGCAGATGCAGTATAATGTGGATAAATCTGGTTTTGCCACCAAAATATCCACTTTGGTGGCAAAAACAGGAAAGTAGACTATTATCTGAATGGTGGCCGATTAGGAAAAGGGGAGATGCAACGAGATCTGGGTGTCATGGTACACCAGTCATTGAAAGTAGGCATGCAGGTGCAGCAGGCAGTGAAGAAAGCGAATGGTATGTTAGCATTCATAGCAAAAGGATTTGAGTATAAGAGCAGGGAGGTTCTACTGCAGTTGTACAGGGTCTTGGTGAGGCCACACCTGGAGTATTGCGTACAGTTTTGGTCACCAAATCTGAGGAAAGACATTCTTGCCATAGAGGGAGTACCGACGAGGTTCACCAGACTGATTCCTGGGATGGCAGGACTTTCATATGAAGAAAGACTGGATAGACTTGGCTTGTACTCGCTAGAATTTAGAAGATTGAGGGGGGATCTTATAGAAACTTACAAGATTCTTAAGGGGTTGAACAGGCTAGATGCAGGAAGATTGTTCCCGATGTTGGGGAAGTCCAGAACAAGGGGTCACAGTTTAAGGATAAGGGGGAAGTCTTTTAGGACCGAGATCAGAAAATCATTTTTCACACAGAGTGGTGAATCTGTAGAATTCTCTGCCACAGAAGGTAGTTGAGGCCAGTTCATTGGCTATATTTAAGAGGGAGTTAGATGTGGCCCTTGTGGCTAAAGGGATCAGGGGGTATGGAGAGAAGGCAGGTACAGGATACTGAGTTGGATGATCAGTCATGATCATATTGAATGGCGGTGCAGGCTCGAAGGGCCGAATGGCCTACTCCTGCACCTATTTTCTATGTTTCTATGTTTCTATGTTTCTATATAGGAAAATTCGAGAAACTAGAACTACCAGATGACCTTTATGAGAAGAGGGTTGGGAGCGGAGGGCACGTAATCCCTCATCGTAACTCCTCATAAAATAAAGATCAAACTTCAAACTGGTAAGTTCTCGTTTAATCTTCCTATTTTACTTCGGAGTCACGTGAGTGACTACGTGAAGATTTCAAAGCTCTGTGATTTCATGCCGTGAACACGAGTCCATGCAACACACTGCATCAGTTGACCAAAGATGAGTGAATAATAACAATGCATTCAGACATGACGTAGATTTAAAACATGCTGATGCTTTTTAATAAACAAATGATATATATGAAAATAATAGTGACCCCTCATATCCGGGGGTAAACTATAAAACAGAACTTAAAATTGAGTTGGCAAACAACCCCGGCCTGGCAATGGGTTTATTATTAAACATTTGGAATGTTCGCTCGTTTGACCATCCTGCAGCTGCTAGGATGTGGTCCAGCAGAACCTCCATAACCCTCGCTGCTGATGTTGTTGCAGCTCTGGTGGAATGAGATTTAAAAACATCAGTGTCCACTCCTGCACAAGCCAAAACACGTCTTAACCACCTGGAGATGGTCTGTACAGATACCTTCTTGTGAGGTTTTTTATAATTAGTTCAGTGCCTCTGAGGCTTTTTGTGGCCTTAAAATGCAGTAGTAGATGTGTGACCACACACAACCGAAGGTCCATGGGGTATGCGATAAACTCTAGTTTGAGACCTGACGCCCCTGGTCTGCTCTGCTTGACTAAGTCATAAACATAAAATGTTATTTTATTGGCAGATACCACTGTCCAGTGGTAGCTTATGTAACGACTGGACCCGTTGCGCCAAAACCAGCGCCATGAGCATAACCACTTTATTAGTGAGTTAGACCAAGGACAGGGATGTAGCTGGAGCCCACCGCCGAAGCAGCGTCAGCACAATGTTAATATCCCATATCTCTGAGTACCTTGGCCTGGGGGGATTAGTGTTGAAGATACCCTTCATAAACCTGGATATCAGCGGGTGAGACCCGACAGAGTGGTGACCCGATCCCAGCAGCAAGTATGACGACAAGGCACTTCTGGCACAATTAATTGCACTATAACTCAATCTCTCGTCAAAGAATAGTTTTGAGAGAAATTCCAGTATATCCGTTATACGTGCCGTGTCATACGTTATGTTGGACTGCAAACAGAACGCTTCCCATCTCTTGATATAGATGTACTGCTTCTTGGTGCTATCCCTCCAAGCCGCAGTGATCATGTCCACAGTTCGATCTGACAGTCCGAGCCCCAGGAGAGGTCTTCTCAGAGTCTGCAAATCCACAAATTGATTTGATCATGCAGCGGATGATCCTCCCCAATCACGGGGTGAACCAGCAGATTTCTACGTTTGGGAATGGCCATAAAAGGCTCTGATATCATTCCCAATATTAGTGGGAACCATGGCTGCGTAGGCCAGTCAGGCACTACCAAAATGTCTTGCTGTATTTTTTGCAAGCACCGACTGATGAGGCAAAATGGAGAGAATGCATAGAAGAACATTCCTCCCCAGTGTAGCGAGAATGCATCAATCGCCACTGCCCCTGGGTCTGGCTCCCATGCAACATACTTTGGTAACTGGTGATTGAGCCTGGATGCAAACAAATCGATATCCGGTGTTCCATACCGGGCAACAATATCGTCAAATACTTTATGATCCAACATCCATTCTGTGTTGTCATTAAATTTTCGTGACCTGGTGCCCGCCACCATATTAAACCTACCTGGCAAGTAGGTAGCTGAAATCCAAATGTTTCTTGCAATACACCAGTGCCAAATGAGGTTAGCCAAATTGTCACAGGATACTGACTTGATTCCACCAATGTGATTAATGTATGCCACTGCAGTAGTGTTGTCAATCTGTAGCCGAACATGCAGTTGATGCATATTCCCACAATAAGCCTTCAACCCATAGAATGCTCCCAGCATCTCTAAGTAGTTAATACCATGTGATTGAAGAATTGATGACTCATGTGCATCCCATCTGCCACCGCAACAAGAGATGGTATTAGTAGCTCCCCATCCTTGAGCACTAGCATCAGTTTGTAATATAACTGAAGGTTTGCTGACCAAAATGTTACTGAAGCAATGCCAAATATTGGTCGTCCACCATTGTAACTCAGAAATAGCTTCAGCTGGTAACTGCATAGGTCTGTTAAAATGACCTGCATGGTATTTGAGTACTTGCTCCTTTGCACATTGTAAAGCCTGATAATGCAAATGCCCAAACTGTGCAGCTGGAAAAGCAGCCACTAATTTGCCAATTACACTGGCTACTTGTCGAATAGATGGTTGCTCCATAACAATAAGGTTGTTACAGGCTACTATTAATTCTAATCTCTTGCCCCAGGGCAGAGTCACAGACATGTTAATAGAGTTAATGGTAAATCCCAAATAATCAATAGCTCTAGATGGTATCAACTTGGATTTAACTGGATGCATGAGAAACCCCAATCTCTCAAACATGAGTTTAGTGGCTGAAACAGCTAATTTAGCTAATTTCAGAGTTTTCCCTATGATTAGAATATCATCCAAGTATGCAATAACAATATGATTTTGAGCTCTAAGTAGCCCAAACACCGGTTTCAATAATTTGGTAAATAATCTGGGGGCTGAAGTTAACCCATTAGGCAATGCTTTTAACTGCCACAGTTGCCCCATCCAGTTAAACTTCAAATATCTCCAGTGATCCCTGTGAATGGGTACCGAATAGTATGCATCTTTGAGATCGATGCATGCCATAAAGCATCCTTTGGAAATCAGTTGTTTGGCAGCAACGAAGTTTTCCATTTTTAAATGTCTATACTGCACAAAAGAGTTAAAGGCCTGTCTCACGAGTCTGCGGTCATTGGCGGCGAAACGGGAAGAATCTACCGCTCCTGGGCCGCCATAGACCGCGCACTCGGTCAAACGCACAATTCCGGGGCCGTGCGGCGTTGTTCCCAACACAGCACGGTGCTAAAATAAAACCAACACTGTTCAAAAATATGTCCCTACCGCACAGCCTCCGCTAGTGAGGCACGAGTGCGGCACGGCCGCCGCCACAGCCGGCGCCACAGCCGCCGCCAGTGTGGCTCGAGCGCCGTGCGTCGAACTTGCACCACCACAGCATCCGCCAGTGAGGCACGTGTGCGGCACGGCCGCCGGCACAACCTCCGCTACAGCGCCGCGATCCGGACGGCCGCCGCCACAGCCGCCGCTAGTGAGTCACGTGTGCGGCACGGCTTCCGCCACAGCCACTGCTACAGCGCCGTGATCAGGACGGCCGCCGCCACATCCCCGCAGATCCAAAATGACATCCTCGCAGTCGGCCCACCCTTTTCTTTACTTACCGCAAGCATGTGGGACCAGCCTATTTAAATCACTCGGCCCCCGCGCAGCATCCGTGCGGCGCACCCGTGGCATAGGCTCGGCGCTCTCGCCGTTGCCGTGCGGTCCACTCTACAGGCGAAGCCGCGCTTCACCGCCGATGACCGCAACACTGTAAGACAGAGCTTTTAAGTTGAGTCAAATCAAGGATGATTCGGCATCCTCCATCTTTCTTTTGTCTTGTAAATATATTACAAATGAATTGGTGATGTTTATGACTCAACTTTTCAATTACCCCTTTTGTATATAACGTTTGAATTTCAGCTTGTACACCCAAACCTTCCTGTTGTGAATGAACAAATGTCCGGCTTGCTGTGTGGGTGGCAATGAATTGGGAAGGAATTTGATTTGGAACCCTTGTATACTGTGCAGTATAAACGGATCTGATGTTATCCAACGCCATTCATTCAAAAACAAGTGTAATCTCCCACCAACTTGTAACTGGTCCACACACCCCATGTTCCAGAAAGAACCAGACCCACCTACGTCCATGGTTACCGGTGGTTGTATGGTTTCTATTTCCGCCCCCGATGTTTGGGGGGTAGGGTTGCTGGAGTGCACGGGTTGCGCATCTTCCACGAGGGCCGGCCTGGGCCTTGGCCTAAAAAAGACTTCTGCCCAGAGAATTTGGCCTTCGAGCTGCTGATGGAAGCGTAGGGGTGCTGCTGCCGGAATGGTGAAGCTTTGCTTGTCGATGGAGCCTTTATCAGCCCGACAGCTTTCGCTTCTTCGTCCAGGTCTTTAACCTGTTTCGGCAGATCTTCTCCGAACAGAAGATTCGGCGGATGGACATTGCTGGCCCTGCACAGCCCCGCAAATTTGGGGTTCAGGGCAGGTCGGATGGCGTTTTTGCGAAAACAGTTAATTTCGAAATGTGCATTGCACATTAACACCAGGGCATCCTGCTGTACATCTGACAAGGGACCCCCATCCACAGACCTGGCAAACACCGTAATGCCTGAAGCCAGCAATTTCAGGATTCTCTGGAGCTTCATCTCCTGGGCTTTGATGCCCCCTCCGATGTATCCCCAGATAGAGCTGTTCATAGCCGGCACGTTCAGTGAAGCACAATTACCAGGTGTGTGGTACTTTGCAGATGTTTCCACCATTACCTGTTCCTGCAGCTGGTGCGATGTGAGGTAATTATTGCTCGCTGCTAGTTCCTCTTGCAGCGGCTCCCCTGTTTGTGAGGGTATCGCAAACTTCGACGCCATAGCAGGCAATTCTTGTGCTTCACGCACGTCGTGCCTTGTGGTATGCTCCCCAGACATACCTCCAAATTCGGAGTCAGGCCAGAACTGAACCCGTACACACCCCTCCTCAGAGAGGGAGATATTATGCAGCCCTGGAACAGACGCTGCCGCGGGACCCCGGGGAGACCCGCGCTGGTATAACTCCGTTTCCAGGAGCATATCATGATGGAGCATCCTTTCCATAAGGTGCTCCATCTGGGATAAACGCCCGAAGAAGCTATCCATTGTAGGAGGCGAATCCTCCTGGCCTGACTCATCCCAGTAAACAGTTCTGTCAGACCTCTTCTTGGCCTTCCCCCCTTTCGGGGTTGCCAAGGTGCTTTGGATAGGCACCAAGTCTGAAGTCACTGACCACACCGTCAGCGACTCAGATGGCAAAATCGACGGCCACCGGCTACCCGCTCTCCCGCGGTCCTCCATAGCTGGTTTCCCCGCGGCCTGTCTGGACTTCGCCCTAGATTTTTCCATGCTTAGTTCGAACTTGCAACTCTGTAACAAGATTTTACCGAACCAAACGACCTCACAATAAGATTAAAACTTACCTGTAGGGCTTTTAAACTTACCGCTGGAGGAGCGACGCACCTTCCAGCCAGTCGTGCGCCATGAGTTAGACGTATTGACGTGCATTCGGGCTGGCGGGCTTCTTCACGTAGTCACTTACGTGACTCCGAAGTAAAATTCCATACTTTCACAACCACTCACTGCACACTTTAATTAACCTACAAACCCACACAACTTTGGGATGTGGAAGGAAACCGGAGCACCTGGAGGAAACATACATGGGAACAAGCAAACTCCACACAGACAGCTCCCAAGGTCAACATCGAACTTGGGTCTCTGGCATTGTGAGCCAGCAGCACTATTATGCGACTGTGCCGCTCTGGCGTCAGGTTTGTTGAGAGTTTTAGTTTAGTTTAGATTAGTTTGGAGTTACAGCGCGGAAACAGGACCTTCGTGGAAATAGGATCTTACTTGCAGCCACCACAGTTATGTGATGGATCCATGTGAATTTCTGCTTAGTGGCAACCCCCACACCTTAAGGTGTTTTGGCAATGCCTTGGAAGTAAAGGGTAGATTATCAAACTCTTCATTATCTGGCATGATTGTGCTACAAATGTTACTTGCCATTTGACAGGCAATAACGTCATGTTATTTGGATCAATCACCATGTATTTTAACCAAAACCAAAAATATGACTTCAATTTAGCTTATAATAAACAATCCATTTTGCTGCATTTACAATTTTAATGAAGGTGGGTAAGGATATTTATTTGAATGGAGTTGAGGGGAAAGTTGAGGGGAATGTATCCATCAGCTCTGTAATGTTATGAATTGCCCCTAGACTCAATGGTGATTCCAGGCATGCAATGCATGTTTAAATCCAGCGGCATCTGATCTCCATTGCATTCCACCCCCCTGTGCTTATGTGTGCAGGCATGGATGACTCAAATAAAATGACATGCTCATTGCACCCGCCAACGTTTCTTAGGGACTATTGGCTGGTCATCCAATTCAATATTATTATTGGCTCATCTAAAGTATCCCATTGCTCACTGTTTGTTGCAACAAGTCAAAGGAATTGGTGCCAAGGATTCGCGTTCAAACATGTCATATGGATTATGGAGCACTATATATCTTATGTACTATTTGTACAAATATGCATGGTTTGAATAATTCTGCTGACACCGAAAGTGCTTTTCTTTTACTCATTCTCTATGTTTGTCTGTCATGATACAATACTGTGAAAGGATTTAAGGGATACTAACATCGAGGTCTGAAGAAGGGTCTCGACCCGAAAAGTCACCCATTCCTCTCCAGAGATGCCGCCTGGCCCGCTGAGTTATTCAAGCATTTTGTGTTTACCTTCGATTTAAACCAGCATCTGCAGTTCTTTCCTACTAATGTTGAGTTTTTATCTAAAAAATAAATAAATGTTCTTCTATGCAACATTGCAAGATATTTCAAATACTATTTTGCGATTCTATGCCTATGCCTATAAATATTGTCTGTTGGATTGAATTAGTTAGTAGTTTAGAAATGTATATAATATTGGACCATAAATTAGGTATGTTACAAAACTTACCTTCAGTCGCGCTGTAATTCTGCCACTGGCCGTGTGCGCGATTTTGGCGCCTTTAAGGGGGGGGCGGGGTTAAAACGCGGGTTTCTTCCTTGTCCTGGAAATATTTTGTTGGAGTACAAAACTTCGCTGACAAAATCGTTCCTACCGGCGATTTGTGAATTTTTTTTTAAAATTAAATCGTCAATGTCGGCGCTAGAGTCATTTTAAAAGCAGCTCCTGAAGCGTCAACGCCAATAACGGGGACGGATTTCACACAATGGACAGGTAAACAAAAGTGCTTTCTTTAAATGTATAAAAGTGCTTCTTAAGAAGCCTTTAATTCACATTTTGTCATGCGACACGGTGATTTTATTCCCCGAATTAACGGCAGTATTTTTCATGCCAATACGGGGTTAAATTCACCGCAAATGAACGTTCCAAAAGATCGCGTTCCAGTAATTCTCACTCGCAAGATGAATTAAATCCCCATTAATTTACAGGTATTAAACATTCAATTCCTTCCATTTGGCCTGTAAATTCATGAAAATTAGATTTAAAAATTATGTTATATTGTGAATTATTGTGTGAATGTTATTTGGACACTTAGGCTATTTAAAAATGTTAATCTATTCTTAAGAAATTGATAGATGTTTAGATCTAGTAATTGAATTTTGTAATTAGCTACAATTAGGTAACTAACTAATTATATGCTTTACTTTCATGTCTTCGAAGTAAGATTGTTTCATATTTGTTTCAGAATGCTTCAATCTATAATACCTGAAAATTTCTTTCAGTTACCATAATTTTTAAGAAAGTTATGGGCTTTTAACTGTCCTCGATCACAGCTTTTGTGTTAAGTCAATGGAAAAGCAATAGGGAACTAGATGCTAATTTCTGAGTATGATAATGGCCATAACTTTTTTAATACTGAAGATATGAAAGTGAATTAAGTGTCAAATTAAACTTCTTTTTATGCTTTATCTGATGGGATAAATTGCAGACTTTATTTTTTAAATCTCAAAATTTTGTAACATTGCTACATAAATGAATGAATAAGTTGATTGGCCAAGTATTCACAAACAAGGAATTTGCCTTGGTGCTCCGCCCGCAATTGACAACATGACATACAGTGACAGTTAAGAATGATACATAAAACATTAAACATTAATAATAAAACATTATTGATTGAATTAAATAAAATACCAGAGCAAAAGGAGGCTACAGATATTTGGTTATTGAGTAGAGCTACTACTCATGGAAAAAAGCTGTTTTTATGTCTGGCTGTGGCAGCATTGACAGTCCGGAGTCGCCTTCCAGAGGGAAGTGATTCAAAGAGTTTGTGGCCAGGGTGAGAGGGGTCAGAGATGATCTTACTCGCTCGCTTCCTGGCCCTTGCAGTGTACAGTTCGTCAATGGAGGGAAGGTTGCAGCCAAAAACATTCTCAGCTGATCGGATGATTCGCTGCAGTCTCCGGGTATCGTGCTTGGTGGCTGAGCCAAACCAGACCACGATGGAGAAGGTGAGGACAGACTCTACGATGGCCCTATAGAATTGGACCATCATTGCCTGTGGCAGATTGTGCTTCCTCAGCTGCTGCAGGAACTACATCCTCTATTGTGCCTTTTTGACTGTGGAGTTGATGGTAGCCCCCATTTAAGGTCCTTGGAGATGATGGTTCCCAGGAACTTAAAAGGCTCCACAGATGTGACTCTGGTGTTGTTGATAGTGAGTGGGATGAGGGGAGGGGGAGCTCTCCTAAAGTCTACAATCAATTCCACTGTCTTAAGAGCATTGAGCTCCAGGTTGTTGCGATGGCACCAGGATGCCAGCTGTGACACTTCCTGTCTGTAGGCAGATTCCTCCCCATCCTGGATCAGTCCAATCAGGATTGTGTCATCTGCAAACGACACATAAGGTCATAAGGTCATAAGTGATAGGTGCACAATTAGGCTATTCGGCCCATCGTCTATTCCGCCATTCAATCATGGCTGACACATCTCTCTCTCCTAACCCCATTCTCCTGCCTTCTCCCCAGAACCCCTGACACCCGTACTAACCAATTTCTTATTCCAAGAGACACAATATAAAAAAATAACTTTCAAGTCACATTCTAAACTGAAATTTAATCAACTTTGGTCAATTTATCAAATACACATATGTGAAAACGATAATTTTAGGTGTTTTTTTCTCTTGACATAACTTGATGCACCAATAAATGGCATCATTTTTGTTTCTCAGAAACAACAGAATTGTTCCCAACACACATAAATTATTTTATTCTTTCATGAGTTGTTGGGTGAACAAGCAATATCTGGAATTATACTCGGGGCTAACATAACTTTATAAAAGTTCAGTCTGAAGAAGGGTCTCGACCCGTAATGTCACCCATTCCTTCTCACCACAGATGCTGCCTTTTCCGCTGAGTTACTCCAGCATTTTGTGTCTATCTTCGATTTAAATCAGCATCTGCACTTCCTTCCTACATAACTTTATAACATTTAAATAAGGAGTTTATGTAAAAGCTTTTTTTTGTTTAAAGTGTAAGTGCCACAGGTGAACAGGTTTCTCATAATTTATCTCTTTGTGTGGTAGGTAGGAGTTGCAAGTGATAAATCTTATTTCGAAGTCACGTGAGTGACTACGTGAAGAGCCCGCCAGTCTGCATGCGCGTCAATATGCGAGACGCAATTGGCAGGTAAGTAAATTTTACTTTCAGCGGGCCGCTGCGACAGCAGTCCCGGAGTAGCTGATGGAGGCGGCTGCTCTTGGCGGCTGCCGCCATTGGAGCTCCGAACGGGAGCAGGCGGACGATTTCGGAGGCCGCCGTGGAAGCTCCATAGGAGCTCGATTTTGTTATTGCCTGCCAGCTTTGGGCTCTATTTGGGAGCCGTGGAAACTCCAATAGGAGTTGGGGCTGCCGGCGCGGCTTGGGGGCTCGCTGCTAAGATTAGCAGCAGACGGTGTTTAAATATTGCCGCGGCTAGGTTTCGAATCGCTGCTAAAGTTAACAGTGGCCGGTGTTAGCCGCGGCCAGGGCAGCGAACGCTAGGTAACCTCAGCTGCCATAGTGCCTATAAACTTTTTAACATAGAAATGCTGCTGAGGCAGCATACGCTGGTACCAGCATATAGTGTGTGCTCTATTCGTTGCGGCATTTTGATATATTACACATAGTTCTTTAATTTAAGTCAAAATCTGAAGAACTGATTAAGGTAGTTAAAAATAGAGCTGGTTGTGTTTAATAGCGGATGCTGTTCGGTCACGTTTGTGACTATTGCAGTAGATAGGACATTTATTATCATACACCATATGGGGTAGAACAATTTGACTTGCCATTACGGCACAGAATGGGACTCCACTGGAGCGGTGGCTGTTCGGAGGAACTCCATTGAGGCTCCAGAAAAGCGCTCCTGGCTTGGGAAGCCTTTTTTCAGCTGTGTCTATTAGACAACTGTGGAGCTATACCTAGTGCGGGGGTGCGTCATAATAATTTCCGCTCAGTTGAGGGGACTGTTGGAGATCCTTCATAATAGACCCCAACCATGGGGATCAACAAAGCAGTCAAATCTTTGATCCAATGGGGCTATGCTTCTGCTTAAATCATATGAACTGTGACAGCGCCTGGCAGGGTTGCAGTATTTCTCCCACTCTGTCTAGTATTGGGTTGCGCTCTATTTCCTCCCTGAAATACTCCGTTGAGGCTCCAGAAGGTAGTAAGGACTCGGAGTCACTAGCAGGTGCAACCTGTCTGGTAAGTATAATGATGATACCGACAGAAAACCGATCTGCACGGCTAGTCCCGGTTCGGCTCCTAGAGGGAGCAGCTTGACAACCCCGAGTCGGGGCACAGTCAAAGCCAAGTCTGTGGGACAAGTCCTGTCGGACGATTTGGGTCAAGGGGATGCTGTCCCCACATTTATGCCAGATATGATTGGCCGTTTGTTTCAATTGAAACATCTGATGAATCAGATGGTGGCACGAGAAATGCTCCGTGTTAACGGAGGCATGTACAGGCAGTTTGAATCATACGCCTGAGGCAGCTCCTGGTTCAGGGTTGCAATTTTCCTCCCACTCGGATGAAGGATGGTGCCAAATAATATGCTCCGTGTTACGGAGGCATGCACAGGCAGTTCAAGTCTAATGCCTGAGGCAGCTCCTGGTTCAGGGTTGCAATATTCCTTCCACTCAGATGAAAGGAGTGGTGGAGATGGTGCCAAATAATATGCTCCGTATTACGGAAGCATGTATAGGAAGTTCAAGTCATATGCCTGTAGCTACCCCTGGTTCAGGGTTAGAATATTCCTTCCACTCGAAAGACTATCAGAGATGGTGTCACAAAATATGCTCCGTGTTACGAAAGCATGCACAGGCAGTCCGAGGCATACGCTTGTGGCAACGCCTGGTTCGGGGTGCACTATTTCTCCCACTCTAAGATAGTGTCAGAGATCAGTATGGAACTGAATCCGAACATGATTCTGAACATGACTATGTGCCTGAATCTCATGCTTTAATGAATGATGTACGAGAGTCGCATAAGGAAGAGCTGCCTGCTCTTGCCTCTAAATTTGCTGTGCCCTCGGGGACGGACAAGCCACTACAAGAGGAGTTGGCCAGCGGCATCAGCTATCTAACATCACACCAGCTGAAGAAATGACAAGCAAATGGAACCTTGCTGAAGCTCCAACAAGCAAATCGACCCGGGGTCAGAGATGCTGGGAGGTAAGGTCTCTTTATTAACCTCCGTAATACTCCAAATGGAGCAGTCTGTAGGCCCAGGTTTGGGTTTACTGGCAGCATGGGCTGTCTAGTGTTTTTTCACTGTCTCTGGGATAGATCCGGTTGATGTAGAGACATTGGCAGGGTGACTTGCTTAGTAACCTCTGCAAGTTCCAAGTAGGAACAGTTTGGTTACCCTGGTTCAGGGTAGACCATCACGGAACTGGCTGGCCATATGGGTCATATTGACCAGGGAAGCACTGCCTCATCATCTGTGATTGAGGTTATCAGACAGCTCAGTAGAATGAAGTAGTTGAAGTTTTCCTCAACACATGGTTTATTTTCTCCTCAGTTAGTAGAGTTGCCAGTTCATTGGAATCATCATTGCCATCCTCTCTGGGATAGGTAGTTACCAGCAGGAAGCTGGTCTGGCATATCTATATTACTAAAAGTAAGATCTTGACCGCTTTTGACTCACTGCGATGTGATTTCTGAGAGAACGGCGGCACTTACAGCCGTCATTTTTGGCCACCTCGCTCAGAGCCCCCCTCCGCCAGACTGGACCAGAGGATTTTTCCCATCGATGAAAAATCAGTTTTTTAAAAGTTTGCCATTCTCCTTGCTGCCCCTGCTGGTGGGAGGGGGAGGAGACTATAAAACCCGGAAGTGGTGTGCCTCACTCAGTCTCTGCAAGATGGAGGAAGCGAGAGGGTCATGTCTCTCTGAGCTCTGAATAACGCTGAACAAATGTCTACTCAACTGTGAGTGCCCTTAATGTGGTTTGAAAATGAAAATATGGTTGGTTTGAAGTAAAAATGCACTGCAAATGGTTGTGTGGGGGGTTTTGGGGTTGAAGTAAAAAGGCACTGCAAATGGTTGTTTGGGGGGTTTTGGGGTTGCAATGAAAAGGCACTGCAAATGGTTGTTTGGGAGGTTTGGGGGTTGAAGTGAAAAGGCACTGCAAATGGTTGTTTGGGGGGTTTGGGGGTTGAAGTGAAATGGCACTGCAAATGGTTGTTTTGGGGGGGGGGTTTGGGGTTGAATTGAAAAGGCACTGCAAATGGTTGCTTGGGTTGTTTGGGGGGTTTGGGGGTTGAAGTGAAAAGGCATTGCAAATGGTTGTTTGGAGGGTTTGGGGGTTGAAGTGAAAAGGCACTGCAAATAGTTGTTTGTGTTGTTTGGGGGGTTTGAGGGTTGAGGTGAAAAGGCACTGAAAATGGTTGTTTGGGGGGTTTGGGGGTTGAAGTGAAAAGGCTCTGCAAATGGTTGTTTGGGGGGTTTGGGGTTGAAGTGAAAAGGCACTGCAAATGGTTGTTTGGGGGGTTTTGGGGTTGAAGTGAAAAGGCACTGCAAATGGTTGTTTGGGGGGTTTGGGTGTTGAAGTGAAAAGGCACTGCAAAGGGTTGTTTGGGTGTTTTGGGTTGAAGTGAAAAGGCACTGCAAAGGATTGTTTGGGAGGTTTGGGTTGAAGTGAAAAGGCACTGCAAAGGGTTGTTTGGGGGGGGGTTGGGTTGAAGTGAAAAGGCACTGCAGAGGGTTGTTTGTCTAAACTTGACAACTTCCTGTTTGCACTATATCGATTTTAGATAAAACGCTACCATTTACGGCTGTGATTTTTGGCCATCTTAATCAGCCCCCCTCTGCTCATCAGGTGCAGAGGATTCTTCCCATCAATTAAAAATAAAAGTGTTATCAGTGTTTTAAAAATGTTGAGAATCTCTCTCCTGTCAATCACGCCATGAAGGCCACACCTTTTCCGGTGGGAGGGGAGGGATTATAAAACCCAGAAGTGTGGGTGTGGCTCAGTCTCTGCATGATGGTGGAGGGAGAGGTCATGACTGTCAGCTGTGAATCAACTGAACACACTGAATGTCTACTGAACTGTGAGTGTTGTGTTTATGTGGTGTTTATGTGGTGTTTTGTGTGGTTTTATGGTGGTTTTATGGTGGTTTCACCCTGCTTGAAATGGTATGAAACTGCATTTGAATGTGGTGGCCTAGCACCCTACATGAAATGGTATGAAACTGCATTTGAATTTTTGTGGCCTTGCACCCTCCTTGAAATGGTATGAAACTGCACTTGAATTTGGTGGGTTTGCACCCTCCTTGAAGTGGTATGAAACTGCACTTGAATTTGGTGGCCTTGCACCCTGCTTGAAGTGGTATGAAACTGCACTTGAATTTTGTGGCCTTGCACCCTGCTCGAAGAGGTAAGAAACTGCACTTGAATTTGGTGGTCTTGCACCCTGCTTGAAATGGTAGGAAAATAGATTTGAATTTGGTGGCCTTGCACTCTGCTTGAAATGGAATTTCAAGGAATAGCCGTGAGTCAACTGCCAGCCCACCAGCCGTGAGTGAGCTGCCAGCACATCAGCCTTGAGGGACTGAGCTGCCACCCCAATAATCCCTTTGGCCCACAATGTCCATACTAGCCCTCTGGAGACCAGTAGTCCCTGCAGCCAACAACACCCATACCAGCGCTCCAGAAAGCCCCCCCCCCCACCCCTGCTGGCCACCAATATTGAAATTGGTGGAGAGGTGGAATATTGCTTCGGGGGACCAGCCCTCCCATGTGAACATGGGACCCAACGGGTCCCACTTAGTCTAGTAATATATATATTTTGTATCTGACCTGCAGGTTCATGTTGTAAATCTACAATGTATTTCAATACCAGTATTCCTGATTGAGTGGCGGGTCAAAGAGATTGTGTTGTGCAATCTGGTGACTCAGACAAGGGGTTTTCAGTCAAAGGACTGTGAGGCAATTCCTGATTCAGGCTTGCATTATACTAATTTCCACTCTGAGGAAGAACGCTGAGTATTCGTGGTGACTCTTATAGTCAAGAGTTGACAGGGAACTCGTATTCCCACAACAAAGGGAGACTGTGTTTTCAGCTCTAGTCCTAAGGTTCTAATTATATGTCATCAGCGAAATGTATGAATAACTAGATAATGCATCTTCCGCGGCAAGAGAAGCCAAAAATTCCCGTCCGTATTGTCAATAGAGGAACGGGGGTTCCGAGTGGAATCAGTGACATCTCATCCGAGGATGAGTGGTCTGGCCAAGGACTAGAGGGGTATATTTCTGATACTTCTCAAGATTACAGAAACTTGGTGCAGGTCGAATCAGGTTAGCATTTGGCTAATCTGATCATGTGTTTAGTTACCCAGTTTAAGATGGATGATTGGCTTTCAGCAACTTAACTGATTCAGAGAATCGATCTTGAAGTTGCGTACTTTGCCATATCTATACACATGAGGCACAGATTATCTGGTGGACTGTAGATCAATCACTATTGCTGATTTGATCCATTTCTGGTTTTGCTATAATTGACCCAATCCATAATCCATGTCGGGGTTTCCACTATATCATCTTGTGGAATGCGAGCAGCCATACTGTTTATTTTTACCTAAAGACTTCGAGCCTACATTACCTATTGCTATGGTCTCTGCATGTATTCTTATTAAAGTATTATGAAGTTTAATGACTCAGTGTCAATAGTACTTTACACATGATGTCAGAAGTGGGATCCAAACCCACGACTCCAACCAGGTGGGAGTGGGAACATGTATTAAGATCACAGTTCAAATACTTTAAGGCCTTTGACACAAGTGATGAGAAACGTTTGACCACTGGCATAGTTTTACAACAGTACAGAATGCTGACATCTGTCAACGAAACATTTCAGAAATTAAAGAGAATCCTACTGGAAACCTTGTGCCCTTCAATAGCACGTGAAGAACTTGGGGGACCCAAATCTATTGGCCAATAACTAAAGAAAAGCAAGCGATGAGATGGTTGTTATACTGATCCTTTAGGATGTTGCTCAATATTTCCTTGCACCATTGGGATAACACAAGAGGCAACAACCATTTTTGAAAGTTGAGCATCAAATATCCCATGATAGCAGGAGGAACGTCGTAACATTTACTGCACATTGAGGCGGCAACTGTCCTGAGATGAAAAATTGGACTAAAACCAGGGAAAACACTGGAACACTCATAAGAAAAATAAACTGGATGTTCTTTTTTTTGGAAAACCTTTTTTTTCGGCTTGTTCCAGACAAGAGACATATGTCTGATAGCTTTGGGAGTAAAGATGCGGGAATGATAATGGAGGCAAAAGGGATTTCATTCATTATATTGGCATGGGGTAATGTAGCACACAGAAGATCAAATAACCAGTTACTTACCAAATGAAGAGTTGATTTGGATTAAACTCCTTCCACTCATTAATACCATTAGTCGTTCATTGTCAGGTTCCCTGACTTTTATTGAAGGCTAGAATCCAAAACCAAGGTGGCAGACTCAGTGGTTCATCTGCTGCCTCACAGCGCCAGAGACCTAGGTTTGATCCTGACCTCAGGTGCTGGCTTTGTGGAGCTTTCTACCAACTGTGTGGATTTCCACCAGGTGCTCCAGTTTCTTCCCACGAACCAAAGGCATGCATGTTTGTAGGATAAGTAGACGCTTGTGTGTAAGGGAGTGGATGTGAAAGTGGGTTAACATAGAATTGATGTGAACAGGTGATTAATGGTCAGCATGGACTGGGTGATTCCTTATTGGGTAGTTGGTGGCTGGGCCTGATTCCTTACTGTATCTCTAAAATAAACTAAACTAAGCTAAACAATACATTTACCTTTACCTTTCTGATTTGCAGATTGACAGATTCTTAATTAGTAAGGGTGTCAAGGGTTATGGGGAAAAGGCAGGAGAATGGGGTTGAGAGGGAAAGATTGATCACCCATGGTTGAATGGTGTAGACTCGATGGGCCAAATGGCCTACTTCTGCTCCTATGACTTATGAAGTTATGAACTTTCACTTTTTACTTTCACCTCGTCATTTTTTCTCTGGCTTTTACCTTTTGAAAAACAGGCAAATCTCTCAATTTTTTACCAGTTTTGACAAAACTCTCAATCACAAACAATAACTTTCTTCTTTCCATAGATGAGTGAATGACACTTTATTATCATATGTGACATTAACAGTGAGATTCTTTGTCTTGTATACCCAAGGTATGCAAAGAGTCGCTACATAGGCAAAGTAACAAAGTATTCCATTTAGTCCCCAATGGTTCCTCTTTGTTCTCAGCGCCCCCCCCCCCCATGCCGGGTCCCCCTTTATTCTCGGTGCACCCACCCCCCACACCTGGTCCCCCTTTGTTCTCGGCGGCGTATGAGAGCTCCGGCACCCACGCAGCACTATAAAACCTTCAACACCCACACAGCCCCTCTACTGCTGCCGCCCATGACCTAGAATCGGCGTTGCCCACTCTTGACCATGTCCTCGAACACCACCCCGACCTCAACCTCAGCCACCGACCCCGACCCCGACCACCACCAGATCCTTTCTTGACGACTCCAAGGTGCCGACCCAGTGTCTGGCTTCCCTGCGGACACCTGAGTGCGTCCGGACCGATGTACACAACCCAATGAATATATCCCACACTTTCTATATGTCCAATGTGTTTAAATATCCACTTCTGCTCAAATACTAGTCATAAGTTGGGAAGAGTTTTATTTCCAATGAAATGACCCTGTGAGAAGCACAAAAAGCTGGAGCAACTCAGCAGATCAGGTAGCTTCTTTGGAGAGAAGGAATGGGTGCCGTTTCAGGTCGAGTCCCTTCTTCAGACCCGAACGTCACCCATTCCTTCTCTCCAGAGATGCTGCCTGTCCCGCTGAGTTGCTCTAGCTTTTTTGTGTCTGTCTTTGTTTTGAACCAGCATCTGCAGTTTCTTCCAATGAAAATATCCTGAAAATACAAGAATTTTGTTTTCCTAAATTTTTTGGCATTCACAACCATTTCAAGAACATCGTAATCAAATAAGTCTATAAATAGACAGAAATATTAGGATGACCATTAAATAACATTTTAAGTTGAACATCATAATATCAGGAAGACAATTGATTATCTAAATAGAACAGAAGCAAAGACAAGTAAAGCATAATAAACATAAATAACATGACCCAAACTTCTATCGACAGAATATCCAAAAGCATGAAAATGTATTCCTTTGCTATAGCTAATCATTCCATTTGCAATTTATAATCAGGTTATGATTTTTAAAAGGATCAAAACACATCACAATCAATGACTCTAACGTACAAATATTGCAGTCAGTCATGTAGAGAAATGCAACAACGTTTCTGTGAACAGAATGAGTTTGATGTAACTACAGGATATTTTTAGGATATGTTTCTCCTAGAGGAGGTTTACAAGAATGATTCCAGGAATGAATGGGTTAGCATAAGATGAGCATTTGACGGCACTGGGCCTCTACTCGCAGGAGTTTAGAAGGTTGAGGGGGAAACCTCAATGAAACTTTCAGAATAATGAAAGGCGTAGATAGAGTGGATGTGGAAAGGATGTTTCCACTGGTGGGAGAGGCTAGGAACAGAATTCATAGCCTCAGAATTAAAGGCACTCTTTTAGAAAGGAGATGAGGAGGAATGTCTTTAGTCAGAGGGCAGTTAATTTGTGGAACTCATTGCCACAGAGGGCTGTGGAGGCCAAAATATCAGTGGATATTTTTAAGGCAGAGATAGAAAAATTCTTGATTAGAACAGGTGTAAAGGGTTATATGGGGGGAGGCAGGAAAATGGGATTAGGAGGCAGAGATCAGGCATGATTGAATGGGCATTATGGCCTAATTCTACTCTTATAACTTGTGAACATGTTTTTTTTATGATTAATGAGCAAGGTTGCAGAAGGAATGTTGTATCGGACACTTTCAGATCATCTTCAATACTTCAAATACAGTAATATCCACTTGAACCATCAGAATAAATATACAGCGCCTGCTTCATTGTGTCATTTGTTGGATGCTGCCTGAGAGAATAAATCTTTAAGATTGCATTTGACCTGTTACTATACTGAAGGAGGCCATTTGGATTATCATAACCTGGCATCCAAAATAGGGAGCTATTTCACTTGATTCCATAGGGTCAGGTCAGGGCGAGTTCCCCCGCCACGGGTACCATGTAATCCCGTGCTATCTGCTCCATGGTCGGACAGTCGACGACTAAACCGTCTCCCCCCACTTGGTTTGCCAAGTGAGGAGGGGGCTGTGGACCCCCAGCAGGTCCAAAAACAAGACCTGTCAAAGAGCGAATGAGCTTTTAGCGAGCCAAAGGCCATCCACACTTCAGTAGAAGTTGCGATCACTGTCGTACATAGCATTATAAGGCCCGTTGATGTTTTCAACGATGATGATGATGACGATGATCCACATCCCATAGCTTGCTGCAATGTCCTGTATTTTGTGCTCTTCAACTGCTTTTCCAGGTACTTCCTTTACATGATGAGGATTTCCAAATAATTTTCAGACATTGAGTTTCAGATTGCTGCCATTCCTTTGTTGAAAATGTATCTTCTTTAGGCTAATTAAGAGTACACTAAGTGGAAATATGTCTTCCACTTTAGTTGGAAGCATAAGAAAGTAGAATATTATTTATATAGTATAACATTACAAAATGGCATTAAGTGAGATTCCAGTTTTACAGAAGGAAAGCAGAAAGTTATTAAGCAGATGCAGCATGTATTTAAGAAGACAAACAGAATCTTGACGTTCATTTCAGTGTGGGTGGTGTACAAAATTATATACTGTTGGTCTTGCAAAAACTCTGCAGAGATTTGAGAGAGTCCCTGGAATGCTATGTCTCCTTATTGATAAAGAATGCTATGTCTCCTTACCTATAACTTCTGATGACTGTCCATGTCCTAAACTCAAACCAAGGCCTTGATTTGTCCCCCAATCCCCAACCTAGGGACTAGTGCAACCAAGACTACCAACTGTGGAATGCCACAGATGCAACCCCTAGATTCCTTACCGAGGCCATGATTTGACCCTCAACCACTGACCCCTGTCTGGGGTTTACTGAACACTTTCAACTGTGCACAATGGAACCTGTGGCAGAACCTAAAAACCTCAGCCACTGTGGATTTCTAGATCGGAAATTTTATCTTAGACCTCTAACCCTTCTGTACTGGGGAAGACTGACTCCACCCCCCCCCCCCCTCCCAATCTTTGCACATCCCCTTTTCCTGGACTTTCCACTCGTCACTTTAATTTCACGTTTCATGTATTATTTGTTTTATGTTTTATTAATGTTGGCAGACCAATTTCCTTCCTGGGATAAATAAAGTTCTTTCGTATCGTATTGTACCGTACAATAAATTCACAATAAATGGGATAAAATTGGACAGCAAAAATAGGATTTTGTTTTAGCTCAAACAACCAAACAGAGGAGTTGATAAATAATTATATAAATGGTAATGACTAGGCTGTGGGGCCAAACTGGAAGGGTATGTGTGTATATTGGGGTCTTTATGGATAAAGAATTTGCAGCAGATGGAACATTTCTGAGGGACAATGTGAATTATTTTGGATCATCTACAGCGGTCCAGTTGATTAATAGTTGCTCCAGATAAATGCAGGATTGGATGCTGATTCCGTACATGACATATTTTTTTCCGGTGGGAGTACAATCCTCCTAAAAGGAGGTCTGGTCTAAAATCATTTTGAATGCATCTAAGCAGAACTGAGTAATGAGTGTTCTTCCCTGGGCTTCATCATATCCACACTGAATAGCCAGATGGTAAATTAATAGAATATAGAATAGAATAGAAACTTTATTTGCCACGCGACCAGGGTTGGTGGTAATTGGGTTCGGTACATGATGGTACACTGCTTTAGCACATTAACACTAACAACAATAATAATAAAGCACATCACAAATCACAAATCTCACCAACAATACATAGTGCAAAAGAACAGACAAAAACCATAGACAAGACATTGTATACATCAAAGTCAAAAAGTTATTGGAGGGAATTAAGTGTTCTTATTGCTGAGGGGAAGAAACTGTTTTTAAAGCGGGTGGATTTTGTAGCAAGTGACCTAAGGCGCCTCCCTGAAGGGAGAGACTGGAAAAGGTGGTTTGCTGGATGGGAGGGGTCCGAGATGATCTTTGTTGCCCGTTTTGAGGTACGTTGGAGGTAAATGGAATGGATTGAGGGGAGGGGAGAGTTGATGATCCTAGAGGCCTTGGAGACAATGCGCTGTATTCTGTGTAGTGATTGACTGTCAGTGTTTCCGTACCAGACTGTGATTGAGGAGGTGATGATGCTTTCAATGATGGATTGATAGAAGCGTACCAGGAGGTGTTTGTGGACTCTGAACTTCTTGAGCTGTCTGAGGAAGTATAGGCGTTGTTGTCCTTTCTTAATGATGTGGTCAGCATTGATGTGCCATTTTAGATTATTGCAGATATAGGTGCCCAGAAACTTAAATAAGTTCGTGGAGGTTATGGGATGGGAGTTGACATGGACCGCGGGTTTGAGGTTTTGTTTGCGTCTGAAATCTATGATGGTTTCTAAGGTTTTTGAGGTGTTAAGCTGGAGGTTGTTTTCTGCGCACCATTTGACTGCGCTGTCCACTGTTTGATGGTATTGTGATTCATTGTTGTCTGAGATGAGGCCAATTATTGTCGTGTCGTCTGCATATTTGAAAATTTTAACTGAGCTGCATTGGGATGTGAGGTTGTTGGTGTAAAGTGAGAAGAGCTGAGGTGACAGAACGCACCCTTGAGGGGCTCCTGTATTGATAGTCAGAGGGCTGGAGAGTTTTTCACCCACCTTGACTCTTTGTTGTCTGTTTGTAAGAAAATGTAAAATCCAATGGCACATGGCTAGGTGAATGCCCATGTCCAACAGTTTATTGTAGAGTTTAATTGGGTGTATAGTATTAAAGGCCGAGCTAAAATCTATAAACTATAAAATAGATTTCAGCCCCATCCAAGTAAATGAGAAACATAAATCAGTGGATCTGCTTAACTTAGAACTAACTCCATACAATGAATGTGGAAACAAGGAACTGCAGATGCTGGTTTACATAAAGGACACAAAGTGCTGAAGCAACTCAGTAGGTCAAGCAGCATCGCTGGAAAATGTGGATATATGAAGTTTTAGGTCAGGACCCCTTTGAAGAAGGATCTTCTGAAGAGAGGTCCCAACCCGAAACATCAACTATCCATGTTCCCCAGTGATGCTGCCTGACCCGCTGAGTTACTCCAGCACCTTGTGTCCATTTTTCAATAAGATTAATATCTGTATAATCTACCAGGCTGTGCCAAAGTCCCAACAGGTATATTTTTATTTTTATTAAAAGCAATCTGGAGGCTGAATTGTAACATTCTCTTCTAGTAGCCAGGCTAGCCTCTCAGTTTTCCAGAAGACTCACTTTCATCAATTAAAGATAAGGAAACTGCTTTTAAATACCGACCAGAAAATTCTAGCAAAGACCTTAGCTAGAAGACTAAGCAAATATATTAGTAAATTGATAAACCCTGATCAAACGGGGTTTATACCCAAAAGATATTCATTTAATAATTTGAGACGCCTGTTTAATATAATGTACTCACATAAAAAGGAAGAAAAAGACTTAGCAATTATTTCTTTGGACGCAGAGAAAGCATTTGATCAGGTAGAATGGCAGTATTTATACATAGTATTACAAAAATTTAATATGCGAGAGAATTTTATTGCATGGGTGAAATTATTATATGATAAACCGATGGCAAGAATATTAACTAACAGCATGTTATCTCAAAAATTTCAATTATCAAGGGGTAATAGGCAGGGATGTGCTTTATCACCCCTGCTATTTGCCCTTATGATAGAACCTCTGGCTGAAAGTATAAGAAGCCATCCGAATATTCAGGGTTATAATACTAGGGACTCAAATAATAAAATTTCATTGTATGCAGACGATATTTTGTTATATATAACAAATTCACAAACGAGTATACCAAATTTATTAAATTTAATAGAGGAATTTCGGTCCTTTTCAGGATATAGAATAAATTGGAACAAAAGTGAAATTATGACGTTAAAACCTCAAGAATCCACACACTTATTGAAATTCCCCTTTAAAATAGCAACAGAAAAATTCAAATATCTGGGTATACAGATTACTAGAAAACATAAAGCTTTATTCAATGCTAATTTTATACCCTTAATAAATAAACTTAATATAATGATAACATTTTGGAAAACACTCCCTTTATCATTAATAGGCAGAATAAATGCTATTAAAATGAGCTTCTTACCACAGTTATTATACTTATTTCAATCTATACCAGTATATGTACCAAAATATTTCTTCTCTAAACTGAATGCTAATATTACTAATTTTGTTTGGGATTACAAATCACATAGAATTAAAAAAGAACACTTATGTAAACCAAAAGATGTCGGGGGACTTTCACTCCCTAATTTTTTGTATTACTATTGGGCAATACATATTAAGAATATAATTTACTGGTTGGATAGTTCAACTCAACAGACAGAATGGATAAAAATGGAGAAAGAGGATTGTTATCCTTGTAATATAGGAACAATCCTCTTCTCCCCGAAAAAAATGAACAATACAATATATAAGAAAAACCCAATTATGCAAGATACAATAAGAATATGGAAACAAATAAAACTATCCTTAAAATTAAGAAACCTATCATTGTTAACACCGATAGCGAATAATCCTTTATTTAAACCATCTATGATGGATAAAATATATAATCAATGGGAAAGTTTAGGAATTAAAAGGATCGGGGATATGTATGAAATGGGAGATTTATTATCATTTCAACAATTACAATTAAAATTTAAACTGAAAAACACTCATTATTTTAAATATTTTCAGATTTGTAATTTTTTGAAGACATACATACAGGGATATCAAAAAATAACCTGATTTACTAGAAGAAGTAATGAATATAAAAGCTGATACACAAAAATTAATAGCATATTTATATAATAGTATCTTAAATATAGATTTACCTGTGACCGAGGTAATTAGAGAAGAGTGGGAACGGGAATTATTGATAAAAATTACGAAGGCTACATGGGAAAAGTATTTGACATACATTCACAAGTGTTCGATTAACGCAAGACATAATCTAATCCAATTTAAAATTTTACATAGATTATATTACTCAAAAACAAGATTAAATAAATTTTATCCAAATATATCGCCCATTTGCGATAAATGTTTAATCCAAGAAGCAACTATAACACACTCTTTTGTTTCTTGTATAAAACTTCATGGATTTTGGAGTGATATTTTCGAAATATTTACAAAATTATTTAAGACAAAAATGGAACCCAATAATGAATTGATTATATTTGGGGTAATGGAAGACGGGAACAAATTGAGCTAATCTCAAAAGTCAATTTTTAATTATGGTTTAATAATAGCAAAAAAATTAATATTGAAATTTTGGAAAAATACACCAATACCAACGCTCAAAATGTGGATTGCAAGTATGTTGGATACCGCACATCTTGAGGAAATGCGATTCCTCCTAATAGATAAATTTGACCAATTCATAACGAGTTGGTCTCCATTTGTCGTCTTTTTGGAAACGTATGGTGCAAAACAGGTGTAAAAGCTAATCCGTGACTGCGGATGGTCAAGATTATAAATGATCTCCTATTTTCTTTTCTTCTCTTCTTTTCATTTATTCTCTTTCTTCTATTTTCTATCTCAACTTTCTTATTTCATTCTTTATTTTTCTTTTTCACACACTATATATCTCACATTTTTCTATTTTTCATTATCTAACTTTTTTCTTTTTCTTCTTTATTTCAAAAAATTTAAAAAATAAGAAGCTGTACATAAAAGGTATTATGAAAATATGATTGTATACAATTGTACTTACTTCTAATAAAATAAAAATATTTAAAAAAAAAAAATTAAAAAAAAAGATAAGGAAACTGGTTGCAACTCTACCAAAATCACAGCACTGTGATTTAACAACTTATTGCCATATATTGTGATGTGAAATCTTTGAAACAATGTGTTTATAATTCAGGAAGCCTTCATGCTTAGTTGGTGGTCTCCAACCATCAGATTGCATTTGGTACATTACCATGCTGAAGGGGGCCATTTGGACCATCATGACCTGGCAGCCAGAATAGGGAGCCATTTAGCTTGTTTCCACATTCTATCGCTTGCTTCAAAGTCCTGCATTTTGCGCTCTTCAACTGCTTTTCCAGGTACTTATTTTATGTAATGATGGGGTTCCAAACCGTGCTTCACAGTAACGCTGTGGTAAAGTTGCTGCCTTAAAGCACCAGGGACCCGGATTCGATCCTGACGATGGATGCTGTCTGTATGTTGTTTGTATGGACTCCCCGTGACGCGTGGGTTTTTTCCGGGTACTCCGGCTTCCTCCCACATTTCAATGGTGTACAGGTTTGTAGTTTAAGATCATAAGATCATAAGGTCATAGTGATAGGAGCAGAATTAGGCCATTCGGCCCATCAAGTCTACTCCGCCATTCAATCATGGCTGATCTATCTCTCCCTCCTAACCCCATTCTCCTGCCTTTTCCTCATCACCTCTGTCACCGATACTAATCAAGAATCTATCTATCTCTACCTTAAAACTGATGTCCTTCACAGCCTTCTGTGGCAAAGTATTCCACAGATTCATCACCCTCTGACTAACGAAACGTCTGCTCATCCCCTTCCTAAAACAACGTCCTTAAATTCTGAGGCGATGACCTCTAGTCCTAGAATCTCCCACTTGTGGAAATCTCCTCTCCACATCCACTCTATCCAATCCTTTCATTATTCTGTACATTTCAATGAGGTCCCCCCTCATTCTTCTAAACTCCAGTGAGTACTGTCCCAGTGCTGTCAAATACTCATCATATGTTAACCTGCTCATTCTTGGGATCATTCATGTAACTGACTTCACTAAAAATTGCAAATTGTCACTAGTGTGTAGGATAGTGCTAGTGTACGGGGATCGTTGGTTGGCATCGAATCAGTGGGCCGAAGGGCTTGTTTCTGGGCTGTATCTAGAAACTAAACTAAACTAAACGTAATGAGGAATTCCAACTCCATTTCAGGCAGTGAGTTTCAGATCGCTGCCATTCCTCAGATGAGAAAATGTATCTCCTTTTGGCTAATTAAATAGAGTATAATAAGAGGAAATATATATATTCCACTTCGGTAGCACAGAGAAGTAGAATTATTTACAGTACTCAATGGCATTTAAAAATATTCCAATGTTGCACAAGGAAATGGTTCTGCAGTGCTGCTTGCTATGGTCTTCCAGTTCTCATTGTTTCTAACTCTGGCATATTTTTGTTCCATTTATTTGCATACTCTATCCAACAAATATAACAAATGAGTTATAATCCTTCCCAACCAGCTGCCACAGCCCCAACATCTTTCTCATTTATAGATCTTTTCCGATTTTTATCTTGCCAAATGTGGCAGTTCCTCCATCCTACTTTGTACCGCAATTGTTCCAGAGGCAAATGTGAGAATACAGACAGATTTTACACTGCAAGACGCAAAGTGCTGGAGTAACTCAGCAGGTCAGGCAGCATTTGTGGAAGACATGGATAGGTGATATTTCAGGTTGAGACTCGACTTCAGAGTTGATATTGGGGAAACGTCACAGTATTGGAAATGTCAACTTTTAAATTAAACTAGACCAAGTGCAGATCCGTTGGGTCTGGTCCCCGAAAGTGCTTGACACCCCGGGGTGTTGTTCCCGAACGTGCTTCAGACCCCGGGGTGAAAATCTGCTGAAAAAAAGATGGCGTCGTTTTCAGAAAAAATCGGAGAAAATCGGCGAAAAAAAGATGGCGTCGTTTTCGGAGAAAATCGGAGAAAAAAGATGGCGTCGTTTTCGGAGAAAATCGGAGACAATCGGAGAAAATCACATGGGGTGGGGGGGGGGATTTTATTAAAAAACATGTACATAAACAGGACCGAATTTAATCAGGAGTGGCTATTCGTAAAGATAAATGTCATCTCTTTGGAAATGGTAAAAAATATGGGCCTTTCCGCGCGCTGTGTGGGCCAGGGGCGGTATCAAAGGCGGCGTACGGACGTACAGACGTACAGACGTAAAGACGTACAGACGTAAAGATGTACAGACGTACAGACGTACAGACGGACGACAGCCAGAGAGTTTTAAAAGTATACTAGACCAAGTGCAGACCCGTTGGGTCTGGTCCCCGAAAGTGCTTGACACCCCGGGGTGTTGTTCCCGAAGGTGCTTCAGACCTCTGAGTGAAAATCGGGGAAAAAAAGATGGCGTCGTTTTCGTGAAAAATCGGAGAAAATCGGCGAAAAAAAGATGGCGTCTTTTTCGGAGAAAATCGGCGAAAAAATTTTTTCGGAGAAAATCGGAGACAATCGGAGAAAATCACATTGGGGTTGGGGGGGGGATGGATGTTATTAAAAAACGTGTACATAAACAGGACCGAATTTAATCAGGAGTGGCTATTCGTAAAGATAAATGTCATATCTTTGGAAATGGCGAAAAACGTGGGCCTTTCCGCGCGCCGTGCGGGCCAGGGGCCGTATCAAAGGCCGCGCGGCAAAGTCAAGCAGGCCGTCGGACGTACAGACGGACGACAGCCAGAGAGTTTTAAAAGTATATAGAAGATAGATAGATATAGATAGATAAGGCTTTAATTACGCTTGGGCAGTTTGTACCCCAGCGGTATGAACAATGACTTCTCTAATTTCAGGTAGTCCCAACTGTCTCCTCCCCTTCTCAGCTCTACCTCAGCTCTCTGGCTCCTCCTCTTCCTTTCTTCTTTCCGCCCCCACCCGCACATCAGTCTGAAGAAGGGTTTCGACCCGAAACATTGCCTATTTCCTTCGCTCCATAGATGCTGCTACATCCGCTGAGTTTCTCCAGCATTTTTGTCATACCTTTAATTATTCTGCCTGGTTGCAAAGGATCCTGCACCATCATTGTAATGAAGCACAGGGAAGTCATCCTCTTTATCTTGGGAATTTTTATCTCGCAATCAACATCACTTAAAATTCAGATAATTATTTTATTAATATTAAGTGTAGCTGTGTGCAAGTTACCCACGACAATTCAATAGTAGCTACTTGGGAATCTGTGGAATTCTTTGCAACAGAAGGCTGTGGAGGCCAATGGATATTTTTAAAGCAGATATAGATAGATTCTTGATTAGTATGGGTGTCAGAGGTTATGGGGAGAAGGCAGGAGAATGGGCTTAGGAGGGAGATAGATCAGTCATGATTGAATAGCGGAGTAGACTTGGTGGGCCAAATGGCCTAATTCTGCTCCTATCACATGACCTTATGACCTTACGTAACAACGGATTTCATTGGCTAAAGAGCATTCTTGGATGTCCTGAGGAAATGAAGTACATAATCTGAACGTTTGTGACCTTAAGTCCTTCATCCCATCTTCTAAATGGAGCTCATCTTCTCCTGCAAGCTTTTCTCCCATCTTCATGATAGATAAATCACTTCTGGACTGTTAAAGAACAGGAACTATTTGCAAATACTGAATCTCATTTTACTATCATGTTTGTGATGCTGGCTTCTTATCGGAGAGTTACTTTTCAAAAATTACTGTGAGTCTAGGTGGATTGATACAACAAAGACACCATTTACACAGTTATAGTGAGGAAGCAAGGGTTTGTGTTTTAACTATTATGAGTAACATCATGGTAGACACAAAATGCTTGAGTAACTCAGCTGGACAGGCAGCATCTCTGGAGAGAAGGAACAGGTGACGTTTCTGGTTGATACCCATCTGAAGAAGGGTCTCGACCCAATACGTCACACATTCCTTCTCTCCAGAAATGCTGCCTCTCCCGCTGAGTTGCTCCAGCATTTTGTGTCTACCTTCGATTTAAACCAGCATCTGCAGTTCTTTCCTTCACATTTGTCATTCACATGAATGCGGCTTTCATCTTTAGTTTTGTGGAATCATTAAGAAATTATTTAAAGATAAATTACACAGAACAGCAAACTACTGTGGACAAATTAAATTTAACTATGCAAAGTATATTTAGTTTAGTTTCGAGATGCAGCGTGGAAACAGGCCCTTTGGCCCACCAAGTCAGCGCCGACAAGCGATCCCGAAACACTAGCACTATCCTACATACTAGGGACAATTTTTTACCGAAGCCAATTAACCAACAAAACTGGAGTGTGGAAGGAAACCGGAGCACCCAGAGAAAACTCACGCGGTCACGGGGAGAACATACAAACTCCGTACAGAGAGCGCCTGTTGTCAGGATAGAGCCCGGGTCTCTGGCACTGTAAGGCAGCAAATCTACAGCTGCGCTACCATGCCGCCATCTAAAGCAGATATAACAGTATTATTCTTGAAAATATTTCATTAGAGTTTAAATAGCTGTAGAACCTAATGTAGTTATGTCAAACCTCCATGGAGGCTTTGTGAGGGTAGATAATGATGTAATAGTATAGAATGGTTGAAAATGGATAATTGACAATATTATTGAGGAAGATGCATTTATTGATGACGGATTTATTGATGCATTTTTTAATGACGGGAGGATATTCCAAAGAGGCATAGCCAATGATATCACTATTGCTACAAAATCAATTCAAATAGCACTAAGACCGATATTTAAGATATTTTGAATTTACTAAGAATATCACCTCAATTGAAGTGTATTCTTGTATAGTATTTTTACCTCTGAGATATCTATGTATTCTTATATACAGAATAACATATTTGAGATCGTCATTTAACAAAATGAATGAGGCATAAATATCCAAACACAATGGCATTGGTAAACTCCAAATTGAAGCAATTCAATAACATTTTATTTGGAAAGATGATACAAGTGTCAAAAAACTTGTCGGAACACCATTAGCAGTATCCATTGTAAATAAGATTGTTTTAATTTTTATTTAATTTGCCAGAAACTGTAAACAAAGCTTCTGAATGTTATTTAATATTTTATGCCAATAACATGTAAAACAAGAGTGAAGATATTTGGCCGAATGGACATTTTCTCATTCCATTAAATGCTTGGCTGAAGTAAATCACAAATACATTTTCTCCAAGATTTGACACTGACAAACACACTATAAGAGCGAAAGATGATACGACTTTGCTTTGATATCTAAGATGGAGAGATTGACATCTCTTTACAGCGTCTTGTTCTAAATTGCACTGTGAGATTGTCAGATTTTCCAGAAAGGTATTAGATATTGTGATGCCCTGTCAATGATGCTGAAAACATTAGCAGATTATTTATCGCACATCAGGACCCTGTAAAAGAGAAGTCAAGAACAAAGTTGAATAATTTTGTCAATGTTGAAATACTAGAGAACAGCACGTCCTGTATTACTTTTCAGTTGAGAGGATGATATATGAAACACATTTAATGATATGCTCATAAACATTAAATTGAAGCTTGTTTATTGAAAATACTACTTGCATGGATTCTATTTCAGTTAAACTGTCATTGATTTGTTCATCCAAGTAAACATAAAGGGTTTTAGTACCCTGGTAACTTGGACTCAGGACATGAAAGTGATATTTTGCCATGTGTCACAGAAAGAACACATACAGCAGTTACTGGATCAAATTACACTAGTGGAAAGCCAAAATCCTCACTCACAGCAATTTCAGTTAAGAAGATTATTATGATTGGAAAATGTTACTTGTTCATACAATGAACTGTCTGTTTAAAATGCCTAGTTGAGTTGACTGATATATTATTGTGCAGTTGTAGTAAGTAAGCAAGCAAAAGTACGTGCTATTTATTGTGAAAATTAAGAAAAGTAGCCTCAAATAACTGGAAAATGGTGGAAAATGAATTGATTCTGCAGAAAATAAAACTGCAAGCAATACTGCTGAGATATGATTTAATACTAATAATTTACAAAGGCCAAGATGTACGCAAAAGTGGACCATTGGTCTGGTAATGCTATTTGGAGCTGCTTTGTTGAGTCTCATCTGTTCAAAATTATTCTTGATGCCTCAGTGGGATCAGCCCAGATTAACTAAGCCATGTGGACAGCAAATGGTGCTGTCATGTGTCTGTGAGTATTGCCTGTGCTAAAGGACTGGTTAGACAACATGCGCAACTGACAGACGGCAGTGGAGGCCAATTCACTGGATGTTTTCAAGAGAGAGATTTAGCTCTTAGGGCTAACAGAATCAAGGGATATGGGGGAAAAGCAGGAACAGGAGGCTGATTTTGGATAATCAGCCATGATCATATTGAATGGTGGTGTTGGCTTGAAGGGCCGAATGGCCTACTCTGCACCAGAATCATACTCCTGCACCTCTTTTCTATGTTTCTATGTTTCTATGTCCTGGGTGGAAGAGGTGCCATAACTGCTAATGTTATTGCCAGTTGAGGAAGAAACAATCGCTTCTTTCTGACAAAAATATAACTTTTAAGCAACAGGTTTGTCAACTGAATCAGTTACTACAATTTTGTAGAAAGTCTAACAGTTTATTTCAAATTGATTGTGCAAAATGACATTCCTACTCCCGAACCAATATTGACTTCTCACCACCCCACCGCATGTTAACAGAATGTTCTAGAACATTCTAACACTGCTACTAAAATTGACCGAGCCATGGAAAGAAAACAGGAGCATGCGTGCACCGATGTTTAATGTTGGAAACAGAGTAGTATTTTTTTTGGTAAAATGTACTTGATGGGGCATGGTGGCAAATGAGTAACTATCATTGAAAGATTCTGTGCCTTTGGCAAACAGATCCTGTGGCAGCCACTGAGGAAACTCCCTAACAAATCTATCTAACTTTCAACCTTTTCTCTTCTTCAGCTGCCCTGTAAAACTGGAGCTGAACACTTCACGCTAAATTAAGAAATGACCACAAGATGAAGATAGGTGGCAAAATGTTAGCATACTATCCGGACAGGCAAGTTTACATTATCCAAATAGAGGTTATAGACCCTGTTATTATGGAGGGAGGGAAAAGAGGTGGAGGAATTGTGCTACTTTCACAAGTGCACACTTTATAGAAACATGTTAAGTCTAAAGACATAATGCTGCACCAGAATCATACTTTCATAGTTTTGTTTGTTTATTTGCTTAGAGATAGAGCGTGGAAACAGGCCCTTTGGCCCACCATGTCCGCACTGACCAACGATCCCCGCACATTCACACCATCCTACAGTAGGGACAAATTTAAAATTATACCAAGCCAATTAACCTACACACCTGTACGTCTTTGGAGTGTGGGAGGAAACCGAAGTTCTCAGAGAAAACCCACGCTGGTCACAGGGAGAACGTACGAACTCCATACAGACAGCACCCATCGACAGGATTGAACCCGGGTCTCTGGCTCTGTAAGCGCTGTAAGACAGCAACTCTACCCCTATGCCACCCTGCTGCTTGGAATTAGACCCTAATTGATGAATGGCAGAAAACTGATAACAAAAATATCTGAGCCAATTTTGGAGTTCCCAGAGTCTAAGTACTATAGTTCCAAAAATGAGCACAGGAATTCTAACTAATATTTAATCCTAACCAATTGTATGGAATACAGACAGCATGCCAATTTTTAGATGCCCACTCAATAGATTGTTTTCTGAACTGGAGGCATGATATTGATTGGCATCATCAAGATCCCAATAACTTTCATAATGCTCGCTTGTTAAATCGTGTCTACAGAATGGCACCCTGTGCCAAATTGTGTCAGGAATAGTTTCTGGAAATTGCTCTGCAAGTGCATCTGTTCTGGGAGAGAGATCTATGGCTGACCATAGGGTGTGGATCTGTTAGTTTCATGGACTGCATGCTGAAGGTTTAGGCCGTGATTGTGGAAAGGAGGGGAGATGGCCTATATCCTTGGGACGGGGAGGAAGGATGTTCATTGGAGAGAGCGGTGGAGACAATGTGGTTATGAGGGCCTGTAGACACACAATGACATCTAAGGCACAGGGTACAGGGAGCATGGTGGTCAATGACTGAAGATACTGTAATACACCAGGGCCAGATAGGCTGCATCCCAGAGTACTTAAGGAAGTAGCTCCAGAAATAGTGGATGCATTAGTGATAATTTTTCAAAACTCTTTAGATTCTGGAGTAGTTCCTGAGGATTGGAGGGTAGCAAACGTAACCCCACTTTTTAAGAAGGGAGGGAGAGAGAGAACGGGGAATTACAGATCAGTTAGTCTAACATCAGTAGTGGGGAAACTGCTAGAGTCAGTTATTAAAGATGGGATAGCAGCACATTTGGAAAGTGGTGAAATCATTGGACAAAGTCAGCATGGATTTACAAAAGGTAAATCGTGTCTGACGAATCTTATAGAATTTTTCGAGGATGTAACTAGTAGAGTGGATAGGGGAGAACCAGTGGATGTATTGTATCTGGACTTTCAGAAGGCTTTCGACAAGGTACCACATAAGAGATTAGGATACAAACTTAAATCACACGGTATTGGGGGTTCAGTATTGATGTGGATAGAGAACTGGCTGGCAAACAGGAAGCAAAGAGTAAGAGTAAACGGGTCCTTTTCACAATGGCAGGCAGTGACTAGTGGGGTACCGCAAGGCTCAGTGCTGGGACCCCAGCTATTTACAATTTATATTAATGATCTGGACGAGGGAATTGAAAGCAACATCTCCAAGTTTGCGGATGACACTAAGCTGGGGGGCAGTGTTAGCTGTGAGGAGGATGCTAGGAGACTGCAAGGTGACTTGGATAGGCTGGGTGAGTGGGCAAATGTTTGGCAGATGCAGTATAATGTGGATAAATGTGAGGTTATCCACTTTGGTGGCAAAAACGGGAAGGCAGACTATTATCTAAATGGTGGCCGATTAGGAAATGGGGAGATGCAGCGAGACCTGGGTGTCATGGTACACCAGTCATTGAAAGTAGGCATGCAGGTGCAGCAGGCAGTGAAGAAAGCGAATGGTATGTTGGCCTTCATAGCAAGAGGATTTGAGTATAAGAGCAGGGAGGTTCTACTGCAGTTGTACAGGGTCTTGGTGAGACCACACCTGGAGTATTGCGTACAGTTTTGGTCCCCAAATCTGAGGAAGGACATTATAGCCATAGAGGGAGTGCAGAGAAGGTTCACCAGACTGATTCCTGGGATGTCAGGACTTTCATATGAAGAAAGACTGGATAGACTTGGCTTATACTCGCTAAAATTTAGGAGATTGAGAGGGGATCTTATAGAAACGTACAAAATTCTTATGGGGTTGGACAGGCTAGATGCGGGAAGATTGTTCCCGATGTTGGAGAAGTCCAGGACAAGGGGTCACAGCTTAAGGATAAGGGGGAAATCCTTTAAGACCGAGATGAGGAAAAACTTTTTCACAGAGAGAGTGGTGAATCTCTGGAACTCTCTGCCACAGAGGGTAGTTGAGGCCAGTTCATTGGCTATATTTAAGAGGGAGTTAGATGTGGCCCTTGTGGCTAAAGGGATCAGGGGGTATGGAGAGAAGGCAGGTACGGGATACTGAGTTGGATGATCAGCCATGATCATATTGAATGGCGGTGCAGGCTCGAAGGGCCGAATGGCCTACTCCTGCACCTATTTTCTATGTATCTATGTATCTACAAGAAAGCACAGTGGCACAGCTAGTAGTTCCATTGCCTCACAGTCCAATATCGTTGGGTTCCATTTTGATAACAGGTCTCCAGTATCTGCAATATAACAAGCAAGAATGTTCTGTCTCTGACTTCATTGTTTCTTCCGGTTGCTCCAGTTTCCTCTCACATCCCAAAGACATGAAGATCGGTAGCTTAACTGGCCTAAGTAAATTACCCTTAGTGTGTAGGTGAGTACTAGATTCTGGGGGCTTTTGGGGGGTTGGGGGCTAGTTTACAAGAATGTAAAATGCAGGTAAATGTAGGTTTAAATATAAATGGTGCATAAATGGTTGGCGTGAACTAGGTGGGCGGAGTGCTTGTTTCTATGCTATATGACCCTCTTTGAATGCTGTGCTGAAAGAAGTTTAATGGTCACACAAGATTGGTCAAGATCAGTGAATGCATGTGTTCCACAAACATCACCAAATGATCCACCACAGATTACTATGCCCCATGACTCACCTGTTGTGGATTCACATGTAACATTAATATGCCTCACTACATTCCACATACCTAACTGTTGTTGGTCTGACACCCACATCCCACAGGTGGTATGCACTGCTCTACTATGTCAGACGCATCACTGGAACATAACAACTGACACCTAATGACACACTTAATTAACTGTCTTCCAGCAGAGGTTGCACAACCTAATGTAGCAAGATAGACACAAAATACTTGAGTAACACAGGAATGAGCGACATTTCGGGTCAAGACCCTTTTTCAGACTAGTCCCGAAACATCACCCATTCCTTCTCTCCACAGATGCTGCCTGTTCCGCTGAGTTACTCCAGCACTTTGTGTCTATCTTTGGTTTAAACCAGCATCTGCAGTTCCTTCTTACAGATGTAGCGAGAACTAGTTGGTGAACATACAGTATCTCCACATAATAATCCCCTTAGAGGTGACAGTCTTGGTTTATTATGAGCAGAGCCTTGATTTAGGCTTGTCTACCAACAAGGTTGAAACTCAAGAAGATGTGAGCATTTCGCGTCTCTAATCCTCACGCTTTCATTTCACTTATCCTGCATTCACTTCTGCCTGAGATGGAGCAAACTGTGCTTTTTTAATTGTGAAAGAAGGAACTGCAGATGCTGCTTTAAACCGAAGATAGACACAAAAATCTGGGGTAACTCAGCGGAACAGGCAGCATCTTTGGAGAGAAGGAACGGGTGACTTTTCGGGACTAGTCTGAAGAGGGTCTCAACCCAAAACGTCACCCATTCCTTCTCTCCAGAGATGCTGCCTGTCCCGCTGAGTTACCCCAGCATTTTATGTCTATCTTGTTACTTCTGGTCATTAGATGTCAGTTGTTTTGTTTCGAGACCCTTCTTCAGACTGCTTTTTTACTTGCTCCTCTCCCCTGAATAGACACAAGGCCTTGAGCCCTTACTCTAAGGCGGAGGAAAAGCTGGAAGATGGGGAAGATAAGGCAGATACTAACACTATGTATTAACAAGTGCTTTAAATAAAGTGCATTGACTAAATTCTGTGGCCAGGATAGGGGTAATGGATGGCACTGTTGTCAGCAGCTGCAGTGGACTCCGACAGAAACCTAAATAGCACTTGTTACAGAACGATGTGTATAATCTAATTGCTTGATTCACTATAATTTCTCCTCAAAATCCAGTTTCTAATGTCGAGGAACGTAGTTCAGGATCAATTTTGGCCCACGGATTTGTGTAACAATCGGAACCCCTCTATACAACTGCTTACCTTCATTAGTGTACCAGAGCAGAGAATCATAACATGGTGACACAAGTAGCGGCATGGTGGTGCAGTGCTAGAGTTGCTGCCTTAAAGCACCAGTGCCCGACTGCGGGTGCTGTCTGTACGGAGTATGTACGTTCTCATACATGACCGCGTGGGTTTTCTCTGGGTGCTCCGGTTTCCACCCACACTCCAAAGACATGCAGGTTTGTAGGTTAACTGGCTTCAGTAAAAATTGTAAATTGTCCCTCATGTGAAAGATAGTGCTAGTGTACGGGGATCGCTGGTCGGTGCGGACTCAGTCGGCCGAAGAGTCTGTTTCCGTACTGTATCTCTGTATCTGTAATTGTCAGTAACTCCAGATGTTGGAATCTTGAGCAAAACACAAAGTGCTGGAGTAACTCAACAGGTGAGGCAGCAGCTCTGGAGGGAATGGATAGGTGAAGTTTGGGATTAAGTCCCTTCTTCAGACTGATTGTAGTAGGGGGAAGCTGGAAAAGAGGTGTAGGAAGGACAAAGCCTAGCAAGTGGTAGGTTGATATAGATGAGGGAGGTTTGATTGAAATATGAGTGGAATAAGTGACAAACTTGTTACATGGATAGGACAGGTTTGAAGGGATATGGACCAAACGCAGGGAGATGGAAGTAGTGTAGCTGGGACGTGTTGTCCGGTATGGGCAAGTTGGGCTGAAGGGCCTGTTTCCACACTGTATCATTATGATTCTATGACTCCATGACTAGATTAATGAGATGGCGACTAATAGCTGAAATCTTGGTTTCAATTGCAACATGCAGCATACATCCAAAATCTTAGCACTGCACGGGAAGCTCAGCTTGCAACTGTATTCTCAGGTTGCTCCATCTCGAGCCAAAGCTCTATCATATTAGGATGCAAAGCAGTTGCCAGGCCTCAAGCACTCCAGCCATTCATTCCTCAATAAATCTATTCAGGAATAAGATTTATTCCTCAGAACATATAGTCTTCTGCTAACATTCCTCCTTCTTCCTCTTTTTTTTCTCCCCTCTAGCTCCTCTGTTCAATCATGGCACATTGGCCTTCATAACAAGAGGAGTATAGGCATGCTAATGGCATGTTGGCATTCATAACAAGAGGACTTGAGTATAGGAGCAAAGAGGTCCTTCTGCAGTTGTACAGGGCCCTACTGAGCCCACTCCTGGAGTATTGTGTGCAGTTTTGGTCTCCAAATTTGAGGAAGGACATTCTTGCTATTGAGGGAGTGCAGCGTAGGTTCATCAGATTAATTCCCGGGATGGCGGGACTGTCATATGTTGATAAAATGGAGTGGCTGGGCTTGTATAAACTAGAATTTAGAAGGATGATAGGGGATCTTATTGAAACATAAGATTATTAAGGGATTGGACACACTAGATGTTGTGGGTGTCCGGAACCAGGGGCCACAGTTTAAGAATAAGGGGCGGGCCATTTAGAACAGAAATGAAGAAAAACGTTTTCACTCAGAGAGTTGTGAATCTGTGAAATGCTCTGCCTCAGAAGGCAGTGGAGGCCAATTCTCTGGATGCTTTCAAGAGAGAGTTAGATAGAGCTCTTAACGATAGCGGAGTCAAGGGATATGGGGATAAGGCAGGAACAGGGTACTGAATGTGGATGATCAGCCATGATCACAGTGAATGGCGGTGCTGGCTTGAAGGGCCGAATGGCCTACTCCTGCACCTATTGTGTATTGTCTATATTGTCTATCCAGTTGTGTATCATGCTAGGAGAAAAGCTTCAAAGCCACAAATGATCAGATGGCACTAACTTGCATACAAGCCTTTATGTTAGGGCTATACAGTATGTGCAGCTGCACCTGGACTACACCTTACTGAAACTTTGAGCAACTATGGTAACGCACCTACAATGTGTAGGTTTACAGAAAGATCCAAAATAATTTATTCTGCCTTTAAACATTTGATGATCAATTTAAGAAGTTCTGCTGGAGACTACTTCATGCCGTTCACCATGTATATACCTGCTGAAGGTTACACCTTATATTCCATTTGGGTGTCTTACAACCCAACAGTATGAACAGTGATTCTCCAGTTTTAGGTAACACAACCCCGCCACCCTCATTCCTCCACTGTTTTTCCAGCACCCAACCCTTGTGTGCACCCATTTCTCCCACCCTTTCCCATTTGCTTGCACCTATACCCCTCCCTCTAGCATTACGTTTACTCCTCGTCTCTTCACAGCTGATACACTTTTGTCTCTTTTTCATCTCTAAACTTTGTCAACCCATCTGCCAAACAAATCTCCCCCTTACCTGAATCTGTTTATCACTTGTGTAGGAAGGAACTGCAGAAAAAAGGGAAGAGACTTGAACTTTATTTCACCTTCCATCACAGTGAGGAATGTGTAGGAGTCACTGTGGTGGATGTTCATGTTAAAATGTGTTTTGGGTGATCTGTTGCTTTTTATTTGCATGACTGACTTGGCAAATGAAATTCCTCGTATGTTGCAAAACATACTTGGCCAATAAAGTACTATTCTGATTCTGATTCTAATTCAGACGCTGATTTAAACCAAAGATATACACAAAAAACTGGAGTAACTCAGCGGGACAGGCAGCATGGCTGGAGAGAAGGAATGGATGACCTTTTGGGTTGAGACTAGTCTGAAGAAGTGTCTCAATCCAAAAACGTCACCCATTCCTTCTCTCCAGAGATGTTGCCTGTCCCGCTGAGTTACTTCAGCTTTTTGTGTATATCTTCGATCTATCACTTGCCAGGTGTCATCACTCCCTCACCACCTTTCCATCTTTCTCCCCCTTCCTACAATCAGTCTGAAGAAAGGATCCAACCCATAACATCGCCCATGCATGTCCTCCAGAGATGTTGCCTGACCTGCTGAGGTACTCCAGCACTTTGTTGTTGTTTTTTTGTAAATCAGTAACTGCAGTTCCTTGAGTCTCCACAGGTTTATGCAGACTGGATTATGAAATTCCACTTCAACGTTGGATGTTGTAAAGCTTGTAAAGTTCTTCATCAACATTGATACCACACAACTTGCTTACTGGCATCTTATGTCTTATTTGCTTTTGTCTGATTAATGCTGGGTACCTGGGCACTGACCCCTTTAGCAAACTGAGGACAGGTCCACCTTAGGTCAGAAATCTGCATTGATATCAATGCTCCTTCAGACCCCAAGGGCTTTACTAATGCACAAAAACAGATGCTAAGGAGCATAGTTATGCTTCTAATTACTTTCAGAATTCAATATTATTTTGGGTAGCTAATACTTCCCAGTGGAAATTTATGAAATACTAATGCTTTTCTAATTAAAGCAGAGGTGTTTTTTTTTTCCTCATCCCATACTGAACAATTTAACTGGGAAATCAAAATATGACACTTTTGAAGAGCACATAAATACAAAGGAAATTTGGTCTGAGCCATACCAACACTGAGGGGATCAAAACCATTGACTTGCATGAAGGCTGATGGATACTGAGGGAATCAGACCTGCTTGGAATTGGTAAAGTATCAGGAGAAAAAATATACAGGTTCTGTAAAGGAATATATTTCACATTCAAGACACAGAAAAGAGAAGCATTAAAAAAAGGCAAATAGTTGGTAACATTTCTAACATTATAAAGATATACACCAGTCAAATTTGTATTCACCAATCTTGGCCAGATCCAAATGGATCTGTCCTCATTTTGCTAAAGGGGTCAGAACCCATGCACCCACCACTGAGGTTGTTGAGTTCCTTACAACATTCAGGGTTTGGGCTTGCATTTCGTGATTCATCTCTACCCTTATCAGCCTCTACAGCTTTAAGAGAATGTGTTTGGAGATGAGGTACTCTTCTATATCATACTCCTGCCTCCCATGGGCACAAAGGGTTTCTCCTCTCCTTTCCACTCCCCTCTGCAATTAGGCCTCCACAACTTCAATCGTTGTAACTAAGAACATGAATGAGATGTAGGTTGATTGGTATCCGAATAGCAAAGATCAACCACGGGTTTTGTGGCAATTTTCATCAGAGCAGCATTTCAACCTTCTGAAGAAGTGTCCCGACCCAAAACATCACCAGCGATGCTGCCTGACCAGCTGAGTTACTCCAGCACTTTGTGTCCTTTTGTGACAACCTTCTAGTGGTTCATACACAAAAGATTGATCTGAATTTATTTCTTTAATATAATTAGAGCACTGTTGTCTTTCTTTAAAATTCCAGACAATTCGGGGCTTTTTCTGTCATCTGCACAATGTCAGTGAAATGCAAATGACACAGAATATGCCAAACATGAATCTAAAACCCTTCCATTACATATTTAAAATTAAATTTAAAATGATCAAATTGCATATTGCACACAAATTTCACTTTCATAAATCTTTGCAATTGAATTTTTTAATGGTTTATACAAATTTGAGATAACCTTTTCCAGATGTTTTTTGTCTCCCAGTTTACTGTGCGCTTTCTTGCAAGTTGAAATGATTGGTTACTTAACAAATCTATCAATTTACTTATTGGAAATGGTAACAATTATTGTACTTAACTATGTACTTTGAAAATAAATACTCTTGTACCAACTGCTAAAAGAAAAATCACTACAAGCCCGCTCATTAAGGAATGACTTTTAAACCCATCTAATCTTCTGTCTACCTACCTGGAGGCTGTAGTTCCCACAAGTTGCCTCCTAAAACTTCCTCTGCTTTGAACACTTAATAAAATTACATCTGTTTCAATATAAGTTAAACATTTCAGTTGACTTGTTTTCCTTTTTTCCTAAAGGTCTGAAGATTGTGACAAATTAGATTAAACCCCCTGACCCTAAATGAGTGTGTTGGTCACATGGGTGTCTATACTCAAACTCACAACCATCCATCATAACTGATAATAATTTCATCACGTTGAATCAATTAGGTCACACAAATTCCAAAGTGATAATTCATTTTTCCCACTTGCTCGGGTGGATGTTGTTAAATTTTTATCATAAGTCTAAGGACGTTAGTGGATTTGGGAGTTTCAAACCAGAGGTTGTTTTACTTGTTAATGCTTTCCATCTAGTTATACTGCACTGCACTGTTAATCTGAACGTTAGCAAGATAAGTTTTAGCAGAAACTCTGAGAAATCATAATAAAGCTGACAGTTTCCACTTGTACTATTGGTCTATGTCAAATGATGAGTAAATGGAATATAATGATGCAAATTAATTAACTGAAAATGCTTCGAGCCTTTTCATCAATTGAGACATTTTGTATTAACTGAGAAAAAACAACTGAGGCAACAAATCTTTTTGACGCTGTGTTCAATAAATCATCAAAATTAAAGATTACATTACGTGTTCCTCATATTTATATGGAAAGCCTTGGGTTGTAAAATACCTGTGGATGAAGATTACCTTGGTTTGTTTGGTTAAGAAGGAATTGCAGATGCTGGAAAAATCGAAGGTAGACAAAAATGCTGGAGAAAATCAGCGGGTGAGGCAGCATCTATGGAGCGAAGGAAATTGAATCTGAAGAAGGGACTCGACCCGAAACGTCACCTATTCCTTCGCTCCATAGATGCTGCCTCACCCGCTGAGTTTCTACAGCATTTTTGTCTACCTTTGGTTTGTTTGGTAGTTCTTCTTGAAGAAGATGAGGATCCAGTCCATCTCTCGGAATTAGATTAACAGTGAAATTTGCCTTCTGTTGTACATGCTAAACATTCTGTGACTGAAGAAGGGTCTCGACACGAAACATCACCCATTTCTTCTATCCAGAGATGCTGCCTGACCCGCTGAGTTACTCAAGCATTTTGTGTCTATCTTCGTAAACCAGCATCTGCTGTTCCTTTCGACACACAATATTAGCATGTGGAACTGTTATTGAAATATAACTCCATAAATGTCAATGGCATTTAGATCTAGGTTGACAGACTAAAGATCTATGGACGTTTTTCAGTGGATTCAAGTAACCAAAATAAAGTGACATAAGCAGATTTCTGCAACTTAATCTGTCGATTCTGCACAAATTACTGCAGCTTTATATAGTAGACGCAATATTCACCATTGTATTATGGATCATTTTAGCAACATTTCATGTAATTATACATTTTCAGTATACTATGTACTTATTACAACATCGAAGACGGCTGTTCTGCCCACCAGGCCCATTCTAGCTTCCAGTACAGCAATGCCATCAGTACCATTTTTCCTATAGCCTATTTTCTGTCCAATGTCCATTTTCCCTTTGATTAATTTGGCCACTTACCTGTACTAAGGGATAATTTGCAAAACGCACACCATTGGGTCATGTGAGGAAACTAGGGCAGACACCTAAATGGTCACAGAGAGAATTTACAAATTCCACACAGAGCACCCTAGTTCAAGGTCAAACTTGGGTTACTGGAGCTGTGTGGCAGTAGCTTTAACTGCTGCCCCACTCTTATTACTCATTATTACTCTTCAGGCTTAGGGAATAACTTTCAAAGATTGATGTTCTATTATGGCTTTAACTGAAAGATATTTACCATGGTGAATGATTGGAATGTGGTTTAGGGGGTCTGTCAACCTGTTAGCTCCCTTAGTCATAGAGCTATACAATACGGAAAACAGCCCTTTCTTTATCCATGCCCCTCGTGGACTTGTACATCTCAATAAGATCACTCCTCAGCTTCCTACAATTCAAAGAAAAAAGTCTCATCCTAATCAATCTCTCATTATAATTGAAGTCCAGCTATCATCCTCTTAAATATCTTCTATTTCCAACTGAATGACATCCATCAGTAGCTGGGCGACCAGTGGGCGGCCACGGTGATGCAGCGGTGGAGTTGCTGCCTTACAGTGCTTGCAGTGCCGAAGACCTGGGTTCGATCCTGACTACGGGAGCTGGTGCTGGCGCTGTCTGAACGGAGTTTATGCATTCTCCCCGTGACCGCATGGGTTTTCTCCGAGATCTTCAGTTTCCTCCCACACTCCAAAGGCGTACATGTATGTAGGTTAATTGGCTTGGTGTATGTGTAAATTGTCCTTAGTGTGCGTAGGATAGTGCTAAGTAGGTTGGTGCGGACCCGGTGGGCCGAAGGGCCAGTTTCCACACTGTATCTCTAAACTATACTAAACTAAACTGCACACAGTATTTGAAAGTGTGGTCTCACCAATGATTAGTACAGCTTCGTCAAGTTGTCCTAGTCGTTGCATTCAATGCCCTAACCAATAAACGCTAGCCTGCCAAACACCCTATTAACCACAGTGTCCACCTGACTCGCCACTTTTAGGGAACCATGCACCTGTACTCCCAGATTTAGAGGATTCTAAAAACAGAGGTGAAGTCTTAAAGTGAGGGGAAGGAGATGAGAGACCTCATGGACAACTTCTTCCCTCAGAGGATAGTCTGTGTATGTAATGAGCTGCCAGAGGAAGCCAGAGAAGCAGATACAATTATGACTTTAATCTGCAACTTTCTCCAGGACACTACCATTTACTTTGTAAGTACCACCCTTGTTTGACAAAGACCTTACACTTGTCAAAGTTAGAGTAAATTCCATTTTCTATTCCTTGGCTCACCTTGTTGACTGATCTAGATCAAGAGAGTCAAGTCAATAGAGTTTAATTGTCATATGTACCAAAATGGAGCAATGAAATATTTCCTTGCAGCGGCATAACAGGTATGTAAACATAGTACTCATTAGATTACATAATAAACTAACAAAAAAAGTTCAATAAATAAAAAACAATATTTGAGCAAAACAATTTTATAGCCCAAAGTCCATAATGAAACCAAGACAGTCCATAGCTTAGTTGATGGTTGTGCTGTTCAATAACTTGATGGTTATTGGAAATAAGCTGTTTGTGAACCTGGCAGTCACAGTCTTCATATGGCAGGAATGAAAAGAAAGCATGACCAGGGTGGTATGAGTTTATGATGATGCTGGCTGACTGAGGCAGTATCTCCTGTAGATCCCTTTGATGGTGGGGAGATCAGTACCTATGTTGGACTAGGCTGTGATCACCATTTTCTGCAATCTCTTTCATTCCTGGGTGTTCAAGTAGCAAAAACAGGCCACAATGCAACCCATCATTATGCTCTCTACCAAACACCTGCAGAAGTTAAATTGAGCATTTGGTGACATACTGAATCTCATCAAGCTTCTATGGAAGTAGAGGCATTAATGGGCTCGCTTTATGATTGCACCAATGTGCTATGTCTTGTTAAGTTGGACTGGGTCTTGTTGTATCTTGTTCATTGTCTATTATACCACCAATCCTGCTGTCACCTGCAAATTTACCAACATTGTTAACTACATTGTCATCCAAATTGTCAATGTATATAACAAATAGCAGAAACCTCAGTATTAACCCCTGCATGCTCTCTACTGGTCAAAGGAGGCCTCTAATCAGAAAGACAACCACCCATAACTACCCTTTGAATCTTCCTTCAAGCCATATTTGAACCCAATTGGCTAGCACGCCTTGGATTCAATGAGATGTAACCTTCCAGATTAGCCTATCATGTGGGATTTTGTCAAAGGCCTTGCTAAAGTCCATATGGCCAACGTTCAATGCCCTGCACACACCAAAACTCCTGGTGACATCTTTAAAAAATTCTTAGCAGATTTATGAGACACTATTTACCATGCACAAAGCCATGCTGATTATCCCTAATCAGTCTGTGCCTATCCAAATGCTGGTAGATCCTTTCCCTAAGGATTCCTTCTAAAAACTTTCCCACTACTGACATCAGACTCATCAGCCTATAATTCTTTGGCTTGTCCTTGCTGCCTCTCGTAAGTAAAGACACATCATTAGCAACTTCCAGAACTTCACCTGTGGCTAAATATGTTGTAAAGGGCATCCCCAATTGTATCCCTTGTGTCCCACAGATCTGAGGATGTACTAGGTCTACCTTAATTTGCTTTAAAACCACCAATACCTCCACTTTGGTCAATTGTGTATGATGACATCACAACTCTATGCCTCAATTCCGTAGCTTCTGTGATTCTTCTCCTCAGTAAAATTGGATGAGAAGTATTCAATTAATATCTCCCTATCTCTTGTGGTTCTACACAGACATGGCCATGCTGATATTTAAGGGGACGTATTCCTTCCCTAGCCACTTTTTACTCTAAATATATCTGTAGAGTGTCTTGGGATTTTCTTGCTTGCCAGCAACATTTCATGTCCTCTTTCTGCCCTTCTGATTGCTTTCATGTTATATCATATTATTGTATCAAATTGTATCATATTATTATCACTCTTCTACAGAACATTATTTATTAGTCTGAATCAGTCTGAAGAAGGGTCTCAACCCAAAACGTCACCCATTACTTAGCAACAGGATACTCTGGATACTTTCAAGAGAGAGCTAGATAGTGCTCTTAAAGATAGCGGAGTCAGGGGAGATGGGGAGAAGGCAGGAACGGGGTACTGATTGTGGATGATCAGCCATGATCACATTGAATGGTGGTGCTGACTATATAAATAAAATGTATTATTATTATTATTATTAAAGTCCACCATGATTGTTGGATTCTTTAATTTGCCACAAACTGGCAGTATTTCTCAAGTGATAGTCTGTTCACTTGTTTGTGTTACAGTTATGGGGCCCGTGGATCACTTTCTGCCCAATGCTATTCCTTGTCTCAACCTATACTAATTCTAGCTCCCAGGCTTCTGGGTAAAATAAGTTTCCACCATTTTTTCCTGTCAATTCTTCATCATCAGATCTAACCCTTCTTTTCCACTCTCCCCATCTTGGCAAAACATTACATGCGTTTGACCTGGATGTGATGACTGATTGGCTTTCGAATAAAGAACGGGCATTCCTGCCACATCTAATCTGCCTGCAGAAGATATACTAAAGAATAAAGAATTCATTATAATTATATCAAAACACTGGAGTAATGAAATGGGTCAGGCACCATCAATGGAGGGAAATGGGCAAAGGACATGTTTTGGGTCGGGACCTTTCTTCAGACTGATGGGTGGGGGAGATTAATATACACTTATAGATCAGACCTGTCCCCCCTGCCGAAGAGATATAATCAGTTTTATTTTGTAGCGATTTGTCCACTGTAAAAATGCAATGGATGTGCCAGTTTATCGATTTCTATAAATGAGGTATAAATGTTTGCCAGGACTCTGAACGACTCAACTTTTTTTATGCTGCTGTTCTTTTGTTCTTGGTGGGATCTATTCTGAGCAAGGAGACCAGTTAAACATCATATCCGAAAGATGGATTTCAGGCAGATTTATAGACTTAGGGATGGAAAAAGGATTAAGCTGGCAATAACATTTTAAAATGAATTGTTTCCAGGCAGCTTCTAATCACTGTGAAAAATCACTGTGAAAATAAGCCAGAAAATTTGTCACAGAAACTCTCCTTTTTCTAAGCGTGCTCCTTGGTCAAAACATATCCCTTTCCCCTGCTCAGAACAACCTGTTAAGTCACAAAACTGCCAGGAATACTTATGTTTATGCGAGATTGTTAGTGTGACTTCATTCCCAATAAACCCTTACTCCTGAGTATTGCAGAGCTCAATCCAAACCTTTCTTTTGCTTAAAAAAACATGTTCATGAGTACAACATTCTCAGGCTGTATAGAATTTAAACATATCGCAAAGGCACTGTGAAATGATTGTCATATAATTTATGTGATAAACCTCAAGTAGCAAGAATTAAGAGTTCATACCTAACAGGAATGATATGCTGAGGTATATTAAAATTAAAATTAAAATGGCTTAAATATTTCTGTACAACTAACACAATGTAAATTAAGCTTTTGTATAGTTAGTATTGTTAAATAAATATAACAATTTTTTTCTGAGTGTCATTTTAAAATATGATCCTTTTAAGCTTTCAGTTGTTGCCTTGTGGTGGTAGTGCTGAGGAGAAAGTGCTGCTAATTCTCTTAGATCTTGCCCTCAGCTGTGACACTTGCCTTCTTTTATTGCATCCATTATTGTCTCCAGCTTAATGTGGTGCTCTGCACAGTACATCGTAATGTGGCCATAGTCATTGATGGCAGGTCAAAGACGTCCCTGAATTCACCAGCCAAACTGCCCTGGGATATTCTTGGGTGCTTCAAAGCATTCAGCGATGGAGTAATTAGAACTAATAGTCACTTCAGGCAATAGCCTGTGAAACAAGCAAGGTAATTCAAGCTATGGGCATGGCAACAACATGCCTGGTGGTCTTGCAAATCGGCAAACATCAGAAGGGAAAAAAAACCCTACAAAGCTTCCCAACCAATTCACAAACTGTTGATCAACAGTGGACTATATTGAGCAAATATTAGAGACAGAACAATCTGAGGAGCAAACTAACAATTAAATACTATATTTCCATACCAACAATTAATTAATGGCCAGCCATACATGTACATAATTTAATTAAATTGATTTTCCAACCTTTTAATTATTTTAGATCAATGATGCATTTTAATTCTAATTTGTAGAATAAGTTGTTGCTTCTGTTGATTAGATGAGAATTCGAGAATTCTAGCAGAACCAACTATAAATCTCAGATTGTGTAGGAAAGAACTGCAGATGCTGTTTAAATCGAAGATAGACACAAAATGCTGGAGTAAATCTGCGGGACAGGCAGCATCTCTGGAGAGAAGGAATGGGTGACGTTTTGGGTCCAGATCCTTCTTCAGTTGATAAATCGGTAGGGCGATGGGGGCGCTGCAAGGCGGCAGCCCTGCCAGCAGCGTGTTAGTTTTTTCACATTTTTAATTTTTTTGTGTGTATTTTAATGTGTGTTTTTAATGTCTCTTTGTGTGTCTTGTATGGGGGGTGGTGTGGGGAGGTAAGGGGGAAACCGTTTCGGTCGCTTCCTCCATGGAGAGGCAAATTTTTCCATGTCGCCTCCCCCGTGGCCTAACATCGAGGATCGGGCGGCCTTTCCCGAAGAAGCGCCCGGGGCTTCAGCGGCGGGCGCAGAGCGGACTCTCGTCGCGGAGTGGGCGAGCCCTCGCCGGGGGTCGCCGGAGGGGAGCGCTCCATTCGCTGGCCCGCAGCAGCCTGAAGCCGCGGTCTGCAGAGCTCCAGCTGGCGCGGCGTCCGCAGCCTGGGATCCCTCGTTGGGGACCCGGGAGGAGTAGAAGGTCCGACCGACGGCCCGCGGCCTACTTCTACCGCGGGCGCAGCGGGGACTTACCATCAGGAGCGGGGTCCCTCGCCGGGGACCCCTGGAGAGGAGCTCTGACCGCCAGCCCTGCAGTCTGCAGTGCTTCTGGCTGCAGCGCGGTGGGAACTTTAAATCTTCGACCGCCGGCCTGCGGCCTACACCAACCTGAAGTTGCGGTCTCCGGTGGGGAAGCAACGATTCAGGACTTACCTGGACTTTATCCGGACTTTGCCTTGTCTGAACTTCTGGACGCCTGCAGCGGCGGCTGCGGAGGGTTGAGGTCCCGACCACCGGGGGAAATGGAGGACTAGCCAAATTTTGTGCCTTCCACCACAGTGATGAATGCTGTGGTGGATGTTTGTGTTAAAAAAATGTTTATTGTGTTTTTGTGTGTTCTTTTTCATTGTACCGCTGCTGGCAAATTCATTTCACTTGCACTTTATGTGCAAGTGACGAATTAAACTGATATTGATATTGAAATCTCAGATTGCTGTGTTAGCAATTTTGACCTGGTATTATTTTTTCATCTGCATAGAGGAATGCTGCAAGGAGCAGATATTTTTGATGTGTTCGTGAGAGATCAGGGAAGCAGTCAGTCTGACTTCCTTATTACATTTAAGCTGAGTTCGCGTTTATTCCGATCTTCTATCCTTGTCAAAGAGAAAAGCAAATAGATCATATATTTTAACCTGCATGAGGAGTAGGGACAAGTGGTCTGAGGTGATACATCTTCAGTTCTCTGTCCTCTCCATAATACACCATAACACCACACTCACTGCTTTTCTCCACAGCTGTGTGAAATGTTACTTTAAAATGTCAGTCATATCTTACATGACCAATCTTGATTTCATCCAAAAGAATTTTACAATTAACTGTTAACATATTAACTGTTACACCAGCAGCAGTTTCTCAAAACTCCAAAACCAAAGAGGCCAACGTCAGGCAACGCCATTGTAGTTGGAGACTCCATTGTGAGAGGTACGGACAGTGGTTTCTGCGGCAGCAGACGGGATTTGAGGATGGTGTGCTGCCTTCCTGGTGCCAGGATCCAGGATGTCACGGACAGAGTGCAGAAAATCCTCATGGGCGAAGGTGAACAGCCGGAAGTGGTAGTGCATGTCGGCACAAACGATGTCGGAAAGAAGGGGATGAATATTCTGCAGCGTGACTTTAGATAGCTCGGAAAAATGCTGAAAAGCAGGACCTCCAGGGTTGTTATCTCCGGTTTGCTTCCAGTTCCTCGTGCTGGTGAGAGCAGGAACAGGGAGATACGGGACCTGAATATGTGACTGAGGAACTGGTGCAGGGGGCAGGGATTTACATTCTTAGATCACTGGGATCTGTTTTGGAGTAAGGGGGAACTGTACAAAAGGGACGGATTGCATCTTAACAGGTGGGGGACCAGCATTCTGGCAGGCAGGTTTGCCACTGCTACACGGGTCGTTTTAAACTGAATAAGGGGGGTGGGGTGTCAAATGGGATAGTCGAGGATGGAGTTAAAGAGAAAGAGAGTAATGGGATGGTTAATGACCCCAGAATTAACGGGAAAAGAAGCTCACAAAGGGATAGGAGAATATGGCCAAGTGTAATAGGGATCGATGTGAAAGGTGAGATGCGTAAGGAATTAAAGGTATTGTATATGAATGCGCGAAGTATAAGAAGTACAGTAGATGAGCTTGAGGCTGAGTTAGAGGTTGGTAGATATGAAATTGTGGGGATTGCTGAGACGTGGCTGCAGGAGGATCGGGCCTGGGAACTTAATATTCAGGGTTATACATCCTATAGAAAGGACAGGCAGGTGGGCAGAGGACGGGGGTAGCTCTGATGGTGAGGGATGGAATTCAGTCCCTTGCGAGGGAAGACATAGGGACTGATGAGGTAGTCACTATGGATTGAGTTGAGGAATTGTAAAGGCAAGAAGACACTAATTGGTGTTATTTACAGACCCCCAAATAGTAGCCTGGATATAGGGTGTAATTTGCAGCAGGAGTTAAAACTGGCATGTAACAAAGGTAATGCCACTGTGGTGATGGGGGATTTCAATATGCAGGTAAACTGGAAAAATCAGGTTGGTTCAGGACCCCAAGAAAGAGAGTTTGTAGAATGCCTCCGAGATGGATTCTTAGAGCAGCTTGTAATGGAGCCGACCAGAGAAAAGGCAATTCTGGATTTAGTGTTGTCCAATGAACCAGATTTGAGAAGAGAACTCGAGGTAAAGGAACCGCTTGGAGGTAGTGATCATAATATGATTAGTTTTAATCTGCAATTTGAGAAGGAGAACGTTAAATCGGAAGTGGCAGTGATGCAGTTGAACAAAGGGGACTAAGAAGGCATGAGAGGGGAGTTGGCCAAAGTAGACTGGAAAGGGATCCTAGCAGGAATGACGGTGGAACACAATGGCAGAAATTTCTGGGCATAATCTGGGAGACGCAGGATCATTTCATTCCAAAAAGGAAGAAAGATTCTAAGGGGAGTAGGAGGCAACCGTGGCTGACAAGAGAAGTTAGGGATAGAATAAAACTAAAAGAAAAGAAGTATAACACAGCAAAGAGTAGCCGGAATCCAGAGGATTGGGAAACTTTTATATGACAACAGAAGGAAACAAAACGGGCAATACGGGCTGAAAAGATGAAGTACGAAGGGAAGCTGGCCAGGAATATAAAGAAGGACAGTAAAAGCTTCTTAAATATGTTAAGGGAAAAAGAGTAGCAAAGTCAAATGTGGGTCCCTTGAAGGCAGACACGGGTGAAATTATTATGGGCAACAAGGAAATGGCAGAATATTGTATAGGTACTTCGGATCTGTGTTCTCTAAGGAAGACACAAACAATCTCCCAGATGTACTGGAGGACAGAGGATCTAAGGGGTAGAGGAACTGAAATAAATTTTCATTAGGCGAGAAATAGTATTGGGTAGGCTAATGGGACTGAAGGATGATAAATCCCCTGGGCCTGATGGTCTGCATCCCAGGGTCCTCAGGGAGGTGGCTCTAGAAATAGTGGACGCATTAGTGATCATTTTCCAATGTTCAATAGATTCAGGGTCAGTTCCTGTGGATTGGAGGATAGCTAATGTTATCCCACTTTTCAAGAAAGGAGCGAGAGAGAAAACGTGGAATTACAGACCAGTTAGCCTGACTTCGGTGGTGGGAAAGATGCTGGAGTCAATTATTAAAGAAGTAATAATGGGGCATTTGGATAGCAGTAAAAGGATTAGTCCAAGTCAACATGGATTTATGAAAGGGAAATCATGCTTGACTAATCTTCTGGAATTTTTTGAGGATGTGACAAGTAAAATGGATGAAGGGGTGCCAGTGGATGTAGTGTATCCAGACTTTCAGAAAGCCTTTGATAAGGTCCCGCGCGGGAGACTGGTGACTAAAATTAGAGCACATGGTATTGGGGGTAGGGTGTTGACATGGATAGAAAATTGGTTGGCAGACCGGAAGCAAAGAGTAGGAGTGAACGGGTCCTTTTCAGAATGGCAGGCAGTGGCGAGTGGAGTGCCGCAAGGCTCGGTGTTGGGGCCGCAACTGTTTACCATATATGTTAATGATTTGGAAGAGGGAATTAGGAGCAACACTAGCAAGTTTGCGGATGACACAAAGCTGGGTGGCAGTGTGAACTGTGAAGAGGATGTTAGGAGGTTGCAGGGTGACCTGGACAGGTTGAGTGAGTGGGCAGATGCGTGGCAGATGCAGTATAATATAGATAAATGTGAGGTTATCCACTTTGGCGGCAAAAACAAGGGGGAAGATTATTATCTCAATGGGGTTAGGTTCGGTTAGGGGGAGATACAGCGAGACCTGGGTGTCCTTGTACACCGGTCACTGAATGCTGGCGTGCAGGTACAGCAGGCAGTGAAGACAGCTAATGGAATGTTGGCCTTCATAATAAGAGGATTTCAGTATAGGAGTAAAGAGGTTCTTCTGCAATTGTTTCGGGCTCTGGTGAGACCTCATCTGGAGTATTGTGTACAGTTTTGGTCTCCTAATTTGAGGAAGGACATCCTTGTGATTGAGGCAGTGCAGCGTACGTTCACGAGATTGATCCCATGGATGGCGGGACTGTCATATGAGGAAAGATTGAAAAGACTAAGCTTGTATTCACTGGAGTTTAGAAGGATGAGGGGGGGTCTTATAGAAACATATAAAATTATAAAAGGACTGGACATGCTAGATGCAGGAAAAATGTTCCCAATGTTGGGCGAGTCGAGAACCAGGGGCCACAGTCTTAGAATAAAGGGGATGTCATTTAAGACTGAGGTGAGAAAAAACGTTTTCACCCAGAGAGTTGTGAATTTATGAAATTCCCTGCCACAGAGGGCAGTGGAGGCCAAATCACTTGATGGATTTAAGAGAGAGTTAGATAGAGCATAGGGGCTAGTGGAGTCAAGGGACATGGGGAGAAGGCAGGCACGGGTTATTGATAGGGAACGATCAGCCATGATCACAATGAATGGTGGTGCTGGCTCGAAGGGCCGAATGGCCTCCTCCTGCACCTATTTTCTATGTTTCTATGGTTCTATGTTTCTAAAACATATTTAAAGAATGAGATCCAAAATGAGGATCGAAATACCACAGAAGTACACTTGGGTTCAATAAAATAAAGAGATCTTCATCCATAGCCTAACACCATCATTTCCTAATTTTAAAGCCGACACTGATGCATAAAAAGACGGAGAAAAATTCATCAAGAACATAAATTTGGTGAATAAATTTGGTAATTTGAAATGTGATGATCAAATGTGAAATGTGAAATAAATGCATTTTCTGTATAGTAACACTGTATAGCAACAGTAGAAAGTGAGTCTGATGATTTGAAACTGCAGATGAAATATTGTGAGTTCAAGTTCAAGTTTACATGATGGCAGGCAAATTACAGATCCATTCAATATTGCTGTAGTAAACTCCATGGTTGTTTAATTTACCAGAGTGATAAACTAGTCCCAAAGTTATTATATGTCATATGAGCCATGCTACAAGGTCATTGCATAGCATTCCGAAAAATACCATTTACATTACGGCAAACTTCACTAGTGCCCAAGGCCATGATCTTATCATTGCTACATTTTTCCTTCTTGTACTCATCTGCACCTGAAGGGAAGCATGGTAACCTGGACTGAGACCAGGTGCAAGCTGTTTCAGGAGTTGGAGACCAGATTAGGATTGGGTCTGTGGCATGTAGAGGAGTGGGTCAGATATTGCGGATCCCATCGGGTTCAGGAGGAGGTCAGGAGACCATTGCTGATATTGCTAGAGGAGTTGGATATTGATTGTTGCAGAAGGTGGATGAGATTGGGAGAGTCATAGTGGACGTTGAGTAGTATTTTGCATGATTAGAAACATAGAAATATAGAAAATAGGTGCAGGAGTAGGCCATTCGGCCCTTTGAGTCAGCACCACCATTCAATATGATCATGGCAGATCATCCAAAATCAGTATCCCATTCCTGTTTTCTCCCTATATCCCTTGATTCCGTTAGCTCGAAGAGCTATATCTAACTCACTCTTGAAAACATCCAGTAAATTGGCCTCCACTGTCTTTTGTGGCAGAAAATTCCACAGATTCACAACTCTCTGGGTGAAAATGTTTTTCCTCATCTCAGTCCTAAATAGCCTACCCCTTATTCTTAAACTGTTACCCCTGGTTCTGGACTCCCCAAACATCGGGAACATTTTTCCTGCATCTAGCCTGTCCAGTCCCTTAACAATTTTACGTTTCTATAAGATTCCCTCTCATCCTATTTTGAATACATTGTTAATCTTTCCAAATAATCATCTTGGAATAAACAAGAAAGCTATCAAAGAAATTTGATAGCTTTCTTGTGATGGCAGAAAAGTACTCAGAGGTGTATACAGACAATTATACAATTAGAAGCTAATGAACAATAAAGTCTGAGATACTAATAACATGAAAACAATTACATTTTTCGTGCTTGAGTCAAAATATTTTTCACCATCAGCAGATATAATTTATCCAGGTCATTTTCCATGGTGCAATGCTATTTACTTGATAAAATCAATTTATTGCTGCTATTCAGTACAATTTTGTTTCCCCTCCTTATTCCAAAGTGAAGCATCTGTGAAATAGTAAACAAATCGTAAAAGAGAATTAACGATTCCACTCAAACTATCAAACAGATAAACTGAAGAGTTAAATGATTACTACTCACTGAGAAATTCTTGCTTCAACACAAAATATTAAGATATTTAATTCTAAATAGTGTTCCCCAGAGGTCTAGATTGGATAAGTATTATTATGTAATAGAAATAGTTATGCTTTTTTTATTTTAATCTGTGTTTAGCGCTGCTTTAAATATTATATAGTTAAACAATACATCTTAATTTCATGAAACACTTCATAAATAAATTTAAATGACAAACAAATTGTCAGCACCCTGAATTGTAAATGTTTCATTACGAGGTGATTTTACAAAGTGTTCAATGAGTTTTAGTTGTCCAACCATAGCTTCATGAGCCTTACTTGCTTGCTTCCCATAAATCATTGTCAAGGCAAAATAATTATGTTGTACCAGGTTCCCCTTCTTTGGCAGTTTTGCCCAGATGCAGTATTGTGAATGACACCTATTTAATCATCACTTCATTATCAGTCACTCACATCAGAGAGGAAATTTGAGAAAAATTACCTCATATCCAAATAATTTGCTTTGAGGTTCAAATTAAAATGCAGTAAATTATTAACTATCATTGCCAAAACAGAGTACTTTACTGTACATTATCTAGCACATCAGTAGAAAGAAAAAGCTAAATTAAAAAGTTCCAACCTCAAGTGCAGAGTCCCAAGGGGCTGCTATTCAGTTGGTGTGAATTCCATTGGTTGTGATTCTATCCTTTCTAATCGTGAATAGAAGTATAAATCACATTTTTTAAGCAACAGTTTATTTGATTATCTACAAGCGCAAAGATATGTTAGTTGGACAGGTTTTCTGCCCCATTTGCGTTTATTCCGAAAAGCTGAGCAGTTAATCCATTTGGACGAAACAATTACTATAAAAATTGTGCACAGTTTCAACAACAATACGTAATTTCTTACTTTGTTCTATAGTCTTTTAAAGTTAAACTCTGATGTTCCCATATTTGTATCTGTCTGTTTTTTTGTGTTATTCTGGAATGAGCGAAAATAAATTTAGTGACACCACAGACCTCGTAAAGTATAGATAAAATCCATAACAAATAAATTATTACTCATTAAATGAACGGAGATTCATTTATTATATGCAGTTTTTAAGTAATAATCAACAAGTTGTCCTACAACCTTAGGCTTTACATGCCATACGCAAGAAGAAGTAGAAGAGTGATAAATTAATAATTTGGTATGTAGGCACACTGTAATCCATAATATTAATAAATGTTAGAGACACTGAACTCGGACAATTTCATGGCGATATATTGATAAACAACATTTATATTGCACTTGTAACATATTAAACATTTCTTAGCATTTCACAGGAGCAAAATCCTGCATAAATCTTTTACATTTTTTCGCATAGAGACTGGGATTGACTCAGCTGGTGATATTTTTTTAGCAGACGTCTATGAACTCAATAGAATGTAGCAGTATATAGATGGAAGTGAAAAAGTTCAGATAAAATAGTAAATCTTCCCACGTTGCAGAAGATTCCCATGTACTTTTGGAAAAGTATAAATAATTTTTTCCAGTCTATTGGTCGATGCCATCAAAAGCAAATGATTAGCTCATTCATGTAACAGGTTTGCAGATTGTAATTAATTGACTCTGAAGAGCTTTGGGATGTTGAGGATAGTTAATTTATTAGATAAACGCAACCACCTAACCCGACAAATTATGCGGATTTATTGAGGGAACCACGATAACTTCTTTCTCATTTACATGTTAATATCTGGTTTTAGGTGCTGTTAGCATCAGTCAGATTAATGCAAACATAGGAAACTATTCTGTCAGTATTTTAACAAACATAAAATTTTGATTTATTGAAATAATTTCAAAGAGATATTACATGTAAATTTGCCCTTAATTGTGCAACTAATATTACATCGAATAATTTTAAAGTCTTGCTTAAAACTATCAGTTGTTGGTGCAAATATAAATTCAGCTACAATTTTCTTACAGGCTCTTGTTGCATGCAAGTCCCCAACGATAACAAAAGGCAAAATCAGGCACATTGAACGATTAAAACAATCGGATGAAATTTGTTTTTTTTTGCACTTTTTAAGCAAAGCAAAATGTTCACTCCTGTTGCAGAATCCTTGAGGAAAACCTTTCCTTATATTTATTATCTTTCATTTACTTCTGTTTTTTTCACTATTGTATTGTCAAAGAGTAGTTTTTACAAGAAATGATAAAATCCCAGAGACACACAGAACCACAGAATAGTTACAGCGCAGGAGGCATTAGACTGCATTGTCTCCACATAGAAGCAACTCGGCTAATCCCACACCCCACCCTCTCAACCGCCCTGTGAATTATTTGTGTCAGGTACCTATCTGGCTTCTCTTTGAAAAAAATGACTAAATCTTGCAAAATAAACATTTCAAAGATGATAAATACTAATCAAACATTGTGCAGTTTTATGCTGAAAATTTATGGATTAAAACAAACCTCAGATCAAATCTTAGATATTGTCAGCAAAATTGTCAAGACAACCTGGAATTAGCAGAACTGCAAAAGCAATCAGTGGAACTATGCTCTGAAGTATCACGTTGGAGATATCATATTATCTGCAGGCTAGAAGCTTGCAGATGTTACAAAATCTTCACGATTTAACAATCGCAAGTCTGTTACTGAGCAGACTTGCGCGAGTGGTACCAGGACCTAGAAAATTACCCAACCTCTTGCACCCAAATTAGGTTTTGCAGCCTTGTAAAGTTAATAGGAATGGAACATTTGTAACTGAGCTTTAACAGTGTGACGTTGGGTTTTGAAATGGAACAGTCGCTGCAGCTGACAGTCTTTGTTGAAAATTTCTGGAGTGGGAAATAAATGTGACATTATTAGCTAATGTGATCGCCAACATAACTGCCTTGTCAGAACAAGCAAAGGCTTGTAAGACCTATCCGATTGCCATGGGCACTTGGGCACCTCTCCTGAAATCAATCACCAAGCTCTGTGAAGAAGAGCAGAGCTGAAACAATGGCACCAGAGGAAAGAGGTCCTAATGAAAGCCATTTGCTGGTCCACACCTAACCTGTCTAGACAGCACCTCCTGTGCTTTGATCACTGATAAAGATCCTGAATGTTGCCAAGTGACCTCTTCTGTTTACAGCCAACTGCTGGGCCTCTGGCCATCACCTCCATTTCAAAGTTCCTTTCCTCATCTGAAATCCATTGCAATCAAAATATCTGTGTATGAAAGAGAGAGAGAGAGAGAGAGAGAGAGAGAGAGAGAGAGAGAGAGAGAGAGAGAGAGAGAGAGAGAGAGGGGAGAGGGAGGGAGAGAGAGAAAGAGGGAGAGAGAGAAAGAGGGAGAGAGAGAAAGAGGGAGAGAGAGAAAGAGGGAGAGAGAGAGAGAGGGAGAGAGAGAGAGGGAGAGAGGGAGAGAGAGAGAGTCCTGACACAAGATACGTTTACCAGTAATTATAATGAATGAAAAAAAATCAGAAATTTACATGTTTTGACAGCGATTAAGTAGAAATCAACATAATGGAATTACAATGGAAACATTGATATGGTTCTGGTAAGCATGTAAACAGTGATAAAATTATAAGGCTATATTTAGTTTAGATATAATGTTATGAATATTACTGATATCGGAAATAAGGTCTTGTGTTGCAAATTGAAGAAATCGTGTTAAAGATTTACCAGTCAGCATTTTCTCTCATGATTTATAAATGTTTTCATATTATTTTTAAATGAAAAACGAAAACTTCTGAAAACAGAAACAAATTTGATGGAATTTAATTGCCATGTCAAAGGGATTTTTCAGTGACTTTTGAAACTGGACGACTATAAAGACAAATTAAATAAATGCCTGTGTATCTTTTTATATTTAATACATTTTATTAGCCATCATAAAATGGGTACAGATTATATTGCCATTATCCAAGCTCATTTTTTTTCCAAATGTACATATCAAAACAGAACATTTGAGTATTATACAAACAATATGGATGGGCATGTTTATAAAAACAACATTAAAAATAAATAAATAAATAATGAGGCAGAAATAAAGATTTAAAAAAAAATAATAATACAAATAAAAATAAAAAAATACATAAGCAAAGTGCAGAAGGTGACTACAGTACACATGGAGCAGTTCCGTGTAATAATTCTTTGTGAAGACTCTTGTTTCTAAAGCTTCTAACTCTCTTGTCTTCTATCCCTTACTTATAATTTCATTAAAATGGATGGTTTAGAGTGTAAATAGGTTTGTGTTATGTGTCAATATTCTTCTATGCAAGAAATGACATAAATGGTTGCCAGATTTTATTAAATTGGTTGACTCTATCCTTTAAAACATATCTTATTCTTTCTAAATGTAATGTACTGGTCAAGTCATGAAGCCACATTCTGGAATTGGGAGCTGTTGTTTTTTTTCTCCATAACATGAGCAGTAGTTTCTTTGTCGTAATGAGACAGGAGGAGAGGAATTGTTGTTGAGCAGTTGTGAGTTGTCTTGATGATTCAGATACCCCAAAGATAATTAATAAGGGCTCTGGGTTTAATGGGATGTTAAGAATATCTGAGATGTTCTTAAATATATCAGACCAGAAAGAGGTGAGTTTAGGGCACGATACAAAGTTACTAAAAAGAGTAGCATCTGAGGAGTGACATTTATCACAAGTAAGAGAAACATTTGGATATATACTGTGTATTTTTGCCTTTGAGTAGTGAAGTCTATGTATAATTTTGAACTGTATGAGGCAGTGTCTAGCATTGTTTGAGCACCTATGTATGTTTGAGGCTTTCCTCCCATATTACATCTGGCATTTGCACATTTATGTCTTTTTTCCCAATTGATCTTATACTTGCTAGAGGATGGAGAGGTTATTAATTGAAGGACATCATACATATAGGAGATAAATTTGTCTTTATATGGTGATGTTTTAAGGCAGTCATCTATTTGAGACAGCCTCTCAACTTCAAATCCCGACAGATGCTTTTGTATATAATCCCTGATTTGCATGTATCTGAAGAAGTTACTATTTGGGAGTCCAATTTTCTTTCGTAGCTGTGTAAAGGTCTTGTGTTGCAAATTGAAAAAATCATGTTCAAGATTTACCAGTCAGCATTTTCTATCATGATTTGTAAATGTTTTCATATTATTTTTAAATGAAAAACAAAAACTTCTGAAAACAGAAACAAATTTGAAGGAATTTAATTACCATGTCAAAGGGATTTTTCAGCGACTTTTGAAAATACACGACTGCAAAGACAAATTAAATAAATGCCTGTGTATCTTTTTAAGACCAACACACCGGGAGAATGCTTACAGTATATGAAATCCATGGGAGATTTTTTTCCCCCCCAATTAGCCATTCGTAAAAACTGAATACATCAGCAAAAATAAACTAAAACATGAAACGAAAAGGAGGATGAACGACTTTCTTCTCCGGAGTGTAGCACTGCAGGGGGAACTTGTTACTGAAGTGACTGCACCGCTCCCAACTCAGATAAGTCTGTCTTCACATAAGTGAAGAACTTACTGATGGCCGTGCAATTTGTCCGAGTAACAGATCTTTTCAATTTTTTTATTTTTTTTTACATTATTTGAAATTTTGATTGCCTCTGAAGAACTCCTGCAATTTGTGTTATTTGTTTTGCTAGCTTCTGTCTTAACCCTATCTTTGTTACAAGGTCATGTTATACATCAGAATGAAGCACATTTTGAATGTTAAAAATACAGTGTTTCCTAAGCTTCTGTATAATTTTCCAAAAACGTCTGTCGAGTGTATGATTCTGCTATTCATAATGTTGTTATGCCATTAACCCCTAAGTTCCTTTATGTTATGTTATTTATATCCTCGATGATTTGAAAATCACTAATATCCCATTTGGAAATCCCACAACAGCTCAAATGATCTGCCACATGTTCAAAATATCAACAATGCAGAATCAATGATATGATCAGAAGATAGACACAAAATGCTGGAGTAACTCAGCGGGACAGGCAGCATCTCTGGAGAGAAGGAATGAGTGATGTTTCGGGTTGATGCCTTTCTTGCCTGCCCCGCTGAGTTACTCCAGCATTTTGTGTCGATCTTCAGTTTAAATCAACATCTGGAGTTCCTTCCTACTCAATGATATGATCATCAGTTTATTCCACAAGAGATGACATGTAAGATATATTTCACAGATCAGGTATTCATTGATAAATTGGCTCATTTGTTCCTAAGGTGAGCTGCCAACAACAAAAATAATTTATCATTAGGACCTCTGTCTGTTTCAACCTCATTTCCATATTTCATCATGTTTCAACTCACTTGCTTCCATAGCCATCAGTCATGTCTGTTTCCTTGCTGTATATGACTAGAAGACTCCACGTCATTTTTACTTCAAGCTTCAACCATCAGTTTAATTTGGCAACAGGTTTGGCACAAACATTGTGGGCCGATGGGACCATTCCTCGTTTTCACCAAGCCCACAGCCAACAGTGGGCCATTTCCTTTATCATCGTTACTTTTTTGTTTATCTCTCATTCATTTCTTCTATATCTCTCTATAATCGCCGTCTATATCTTTTGTTTCCATTTCCCCTGAATCTCAGTCTGAAGAAGGGTCTTGATCCGAAACGTCACCTATTCCTTTTCTATAGAGATGTTGTCTGACCCGCTGATTTACTTCAGATCTTTGTGTCTATCTTTGGTTTAAGCCAGCATCTGCAGTTCCTTCCTGCTCATTCCTGTGCTGTATTGTTCCATGTTCTATGTTTGCGCTCCAACACATTGTGAGCCAGCCTCCCATCTCCCTCGAATGCTAATAACTTCTAACTCTCCGCTGTTCTTTTCTTTACACATTAGCTCTGTACACCCATCAACCTAGAGATCTACATTGGCTCCCAATTTTTCAACAGCTTGATTTTAAAACCCTGACCCTTGTTTACAAATCTTTTCTTAGTTTTGACCTGCTGTGCCTCTGTAAATTCCTTGGTGCTGTAGATCTGCTCTACTTACATGTTAACCAATACTGACACAAATCACTATTATCTATAATCCAGTCTGGGTTTTCATCATGCCGGCACCACTCTTATTAACGAATCCTGGCACAAGCTGCCAGTTGTGATCCAGACAAGGTGATGCCAACATGCTGTGTAACTTTATTGTATGTCAATAAACCTGTTGGATTTTCCTCTGAGTATGTGTTATTTGCTCTACATGGTGTCAGAGTTCCTGGACCTATTCTACGCCTAGTCTATCGGGGTTTCTTTTGTTTTATTTCCCAAGTATTTTTTCTTCCCGCCTTCTTTATGGCTCATACATTTAAGAAGCCTGACCCCCTGGTTTTCTATGCCGACCTTATCGAGCTTTGGCAAATTTTCAAAAGAGATTTTAACGTCTACACTCGGGCTGCCCATCGTGGAGCGCCTCCTGGTCTTATAGCTGCTGTACATCTCAACGTCGCGGGCTCAGAAGCTATTCAACGAGACAAATGGTTCAACTATGCCCTGGCTGTATTGGATGACAACCATGTGGAGATCACCCCTGCAGAATCTATTAACAATCCGGTTTGTCTGATGAACAAGCTCAGACAACTGTGTGAACTTCAGACTAATATGGTGATGGAGCGCAACAAGTTTTTTCAAAGAAACCAGCTCCCTGGCGAGCCAGTCGAGGCTTACATAAGTTAGCACACTGCCAGTCGGTGCCGTTTTGGGGATCTGTGCGATGAGCTTGTCTGCAACAGATTGGTGAGTGGCATCTTGAACGATAAAGTGAGAAGTGAACTACTACAGGATGCTGATCTAACTCTCATCGGAGCAGAGAATGTCTGCCGCATTGCTGTAATTACTGACTCTCAGAGCTGGGTCCACATTCCTCATACCACATGAATGCTGCCAACCCGTTCTACCGTGCTCAACGCCTGCCACCAGAAGTGCAGCAGCCTGGCGGGTTCCTCGATAAATGTAATAATTGTGGTGGTTCACACACCACTTTCCTCAAGCAATGCCCTGCCTACGGGAAGGTTTGCCACTACTGTAAATGAAGAAATCACTTTATTCAGTGCTGTCATGCCCGCAGAGATCATACAGAACCCAAGCAGTCAGTGCACCTGCTCCAGCAAGATGGTTCCCACAGCATAACCGATCAAGACCAAGCTGTACCATATCCCTGTGGGAATCCTGAACCTGACATTTCCAGTCTAAACATACATTCACTGTCTGAAACTTCATGTGAACTTCACGATCCCGAGGTCGTCTTTCGAATCAACAATACTACAGCTGTGGCAAAAATTGACACTGGAGCTCGTTGTAATGTCAGGTCCTTATCTGAGTTCTCCAGGGTCAGAAATGAAGAAGCTATCCCAAACACCAAAGCTTCGTTAGTTCCCTTCGTAATGGGAGAGGTTCACCCAGTTGGAAGGGTTGACCTGCAGTGCCACCGAGCGACATGCGGGCACAAGCTGAACTTCTTCATTGTCCCAGGAAAAGTGACAACTTTACTTGGCATCGATGCCTGCCAGGACTTGGGATTGGTAAGCTTTGGAAAAGAGGTGCACGAACTTTCCCCTGCCCAAGATACTACCGAACAGTTTGTCTCTCATTACAAGGAACTTTTTGACAACAAACTCAGCAAACTGCCCCATAAGTATTCAATTGTAACTGACCCCAACGTAATGCCTGTTGTTCGAGCCCCTCATAGAATTCCGCATGCCATGCGCGACTACGTACAGAACAAACTTCAAAGAATGGAATCGCTGGGCATCATCGCTGCAGTAACCGACCCGTCGGACTGAGTCTCAACCATGGTGGTGGCTACCAAGAAAATCAAAGACGAAATACGAATCTGTATTAATCCCAGACACTTGAATAATGCAATCAAGCGTCCACATTATCCAATGCGCTCAGTTGAAGAGGTAGCAGCACACCTGGGCAAAGCGACTGTGTCCTCCATTTTAGATGCAAAAAACTCATTCTGGCAAATCCCGTTAGACCAGAAATCATCTGAACTGACCACTTTTGGCACATCTTTCAGCCGCTACAAGTTTCTGCGCATGCCTTTTGGCATCAGCTCCACTAGTGAAGTTTTCCAGCGCACGATAGAACAGCTGTTTGCAGGTTACCCTTGTGCCATTGTTGTCGATGATATCCTTATTGCTGGCCATGATATGTCAGAGCATGACAATTTAAAGAAAGTACTGGATCGTGCCAAGGACACAAATCTCAAGCTCAACCCCCTAAAGTGCAGACTTCATGTCAAGGATGTGAAGTACGTGGGACACATTTTTACTAGTGATGGACTCAAACCAGATCCTTCCAAGACCATTGCCATCAACGAACTGCTGGCTCACACAGATGTAACCAGTCGACAGAGAATCCTGGGAACGGTGAACTACCTGGGTAAGTTCATTCTGAACATCAGCGAATTGTCAGTTCTGCTGCAGCAGCTAACACACAAGAACGCAACCTGGTCCTGGTATACACAACACCAGAGAGCGTTTGACACCCTAAAACAGCAGCTGGCCTGTGCCTTGACTCTGGTTTATTTCGACGTGAAGCTGCGTGTAACACTAACCTGTGACGTGTCCCAGTACGGATTGGGTGCTGCCTGTCTCCAGAGTTCCAGTGAGGGTGACAGCAGACCCATTGCATATGCCTCTCGCACAATGTCCGAGACTGAATCGATAGCTCAAATCGATGAAGGAACTACAGGCAGTGGTATTCGCCTGCAAGAAATTCAAAGACTTTATTTTTGGATCGACCGTAACTGTTGAAACAAACTACCAGCCCCTAATCAACATCATGAACAAACCGATCTATACCGCTCCTGCCTGACTGCAGCGAATGATGAGGCAGTTTCAAGGGTACGATATTAAACTAGTTTACAAACCAGGCATAGACATGCACCTAGCCGACGCTCTATCCAGAGCCCCACGCAAGACCTGCGAGCAACAACTGTCAGACAACGACACCTACATTGTGAAGATGGTGTCCTACCTTCCACTGAATGCCTGGACGACTTGGCTGCACAGAAAGCAGTCGATGACACCCTACAGTCCCTGTCCACGATCATCCAGCGTGGCTGGCCGGATAAACGGCACAGGGTACTAGTTGCTATTCGCCCGTCCTTCCCGGTCCGCAATGAGCTTGTGCTCCAGGACAGTGTGATCGTCAAGGGACACAAGGCGGTCACCCCAAATGCCTTACGGGACAAATACTTTGACTCTGTCCACGGGGGACATCCCGGTATCGAGTCAACCATTCTTCAAGCTAAGAGCTTGTTCTTCTGGCCCGGTATGACCGAGTTCATACGGGAGAAGGTGGAAGCTTGCGCGATCTGCAACAGCCTAGTGTCCCATCAACCCAAGCAGCTGCTTCTCTCCCACCCAGTCCCTGCACTACCATAGTCCACACTGGCAACTGACCTTTTTGAATGGCGTGGTAAGCAATACCTGGTTCTTGTTGACTCATACTCGGGATGGTTTGAGATTGATCTGCTGCCCAGCCCCACTTCAGCGGTAGTGGTTCAAAAACTAGCGTGCCACTTTTCGGCTCACGGGGTGCCCTCAAAACTCCTGTCTGACAACGGAAGCCAGTTCACCAGCCAGTGTTTCGAATTTTGCCCAACGATGGGACTTTCGTCACATTACCAGCAGTCCAGAGTTCCCTCAATCAAATGGGCTGGCCGAGCGGGCGGTCCAGAGTGCCAAACAAGTGATGGAAAAGTCACATTTGGCAAAATCCGATGTCTACCTGGACTTGCTCAACTTAAGAAACATTGCCGCTGACCCAGTGCTAGGGTCTCCTGCCCAATGTCTCATGTCAAGGCAGACCCATACCACGCTGCCCATACCCAAGCAATTACTGCAGCCACAAGTTCGCAAGCCATTGGTAATTCAAGCACAGCTTCAGCACGTGCGAGATCCAGAAACAATCTTACGACAAAACAAGCAGGCCTCTTAAGCCTCTGGTGAGTGGCCAAGTTGTACGACTCCAGACTGACAAGGGCCACGGTCGTCTTGGTTTAATCCACAGCCCTACACCGAAACCACGTTCATACATGGTCGATTCGAATGGAGGGACCTACCGGCGAAACCGTCAGCACCTTCTACCAGTGAAGGAACCACAACCCACAATCCCGTATTCAGAAATTCCAGGACTGTTTAACCGAATGACTGACACACGTTCTTCCCCGGCCCGACGTCCACCCACAGAGTCTGCGCCCATCATGTATCCTGCCTTCACGTCACCACATTCGGTGCCCCGGTCTCCAGCTTCACCCAACCCGTCTCACGGATCTCCGGTGTTCCAACAGTCCCCAGTCACTCCGTTTTCGCCAGTGAAAGATGGAGATGTGAGCTTATACCATAAGCGCGTGGGTCGTATTTGTAAACCCACCTTCAGATACGGGGACTATGATTAACCAGCGCTGAAGCAACTGTTTATTTTTTACACGTGCTAGTTAAACTTGATTAATTGTACTCACATATATATTCATAGTTACGTTATTTTCTTAAGAGGAAAGATGTAGATCTGCTCTACTTACATGTTAACCAATACTAACACACACCACTATTACCTATAATCCAGTCCGAGTTTTCATCATTACGGCACCACTCTTATTAACGATTCCTGGCACAAGCTGCCAGTTGCGATCTGGACACTGTGTTTAACTTTATTGTATGTCAATAAACCTGTTGGATCGTTACTCTGAGTATGTGTTATTTGCTCTGCAGGTGCTAAAACCCATTGAGATGTCTGCTTTCCTCCAACTCTAGGTCCTGTCATTCTAAGTACGGACATACAGCCTTTGTGAATTACAAGATAACAGCAAAATAAATATGACATCCATTTTCTACTTTCTCTTGCAACGTACGTCAGGAAACGATGTAAGAGTTAGGCCTATTTCTAACTGCATGTAGCAATATTATAAATGCAATCTGAAGTTTAATTTAATTTAGTTTAGTTTAGAGATGCAGCTTGGAAACAGGCCCTTCAGCCCACCAGGTCCATGCCGAACAGCAATCCCCGCACATTAACATTATTCTACATACACTAGGGACAATTTACAATTTTACCAAGCCAATTAACCTTCAAGCCTGTACATCTTTGGAGTGTGGGAGGAAACTGGAGCACCCGGAGAAAATACACACAGTTCATGGAGAGAAGGTACAAACTCTGCACAGACAGCACCTGCAGTCAGAATCGAACCCGGGTCTCTGGCGCTGTAAGGCAGCAACTCTACTGCTGCACCACCATGTTCACCAGCAGATATTTTGCTGATTATGGTGATGTTAATTTGTTAAAAAACGAGATTAATTTATTTCCAGGGAGTTTAATGGGCCTGTCCCACTTACGCGACGTTTTCTGCAACTACCAGCATCCGTCATAGGTTGTTGAAGGTCGCCGAAAATTTTCAACATGTTGAAAATTCAACGGCGACCAGAAAGGCGCTACGATTCTTTGGGCGACTGAGGAAACTACTCACAACCATACAGGCGACACCCTGGTGAAGCTTGTATGGTCGTGAGTAGTCGCCCAAAGAGTCGTACCTTGTTCTGGTCGCCGCTGAAAAATTTTGGTGACCTGTAACGACCTATGACGGGTGCCGGCAGTCGCCGAAAAAGTCGCATAAGTTTGACAAGCCCTTAACTGTTTTTAAGTTGCACAAAATAATAAAATATTATGTGGAATTGAGCAATTTAACTAAATTAAATTTTTCCCTGTGGGAGTTGCACACATATATTTCATAATAAAGCTTTATGTCCTTGGGTATGCATAGTGACTTAATAGAAATAAGTTAAATAGCACAGAACAATTAGTGTAAACTGCAAATGTTAATTCTTTAACGGTTGATAAATATCCAATTTTATGAATCAGACAGGACCACTGATAAACTCAATGTAAACCAACAGCTACTTGTTTTATTGTCACATCCCAGGTTCTGGCACGCTCAGAACTATACAGCTTTAAAATGGAAATAAACACAGTGAAAAAAGAAAATGCACGAACATTGCATGGCTATATTACACATTTTACATCACAGCAATTACAATGGAGAAAAGTGGTTCACAATTACTTTCACATATCTTTAGATGAGCAATATGGAATTATTTTACCTATCTCATATTGTTTATATATGTCAGCATTAACCTTTGCTGTGGTATGACATGTTTTACATTGAGTTATTTTTTTTAGAAACAATTCTTAATGCAAATGCTCTGAGTCACAGCAAAGAAACACCAAAAGATAAGATAAATTGCATGTCAGCACAGTAAATTCTACAAGTTTAGCATGAAAATATACACTGCAGTCATTTCTGGAAAATGTAAATGCTTGAAGTAAGTCTGGATTTATGATCCACTAGAGTAAGTGAGACCCGTTGGGTCCCAGTTACACGGGAGGCCTGGTCCCCCAACGCAACATTCCCCATGCAATATTCCACCACTCACCCATTCCCCCAATGCAACCTATTCCCCCAACGCAATATTCCACCACTCACTCATAGCCCCTAACTGCGCAGGCGCGGCTCATTTCCCCTCATCCCCGAGCACTCCCTCCCCCTCCTCTTCATGTGTGGGAGGGGAGGAGGGATGTGTGTGGATGGGGAGGTGTAGGAGGGGGGAAGAGGGTGATGTGTGGGGAGGGGGGTGGGGGAGGGGTGTGTGTGGCAGGGTGGTGTGAGGTTGGGGCTAGGTGTGTAGGTGGGCAGGAGGGGTGGAAGGAGGGATGTGGGATGGGGGTATGTGGAGGAGACGTGTGGGGGAGGGTGTGTGTGTGGTAGGGGGATGTGTGTGGGCGGGAGGGTGTGTGTGGGTGGTTGTGTGTGGGCGGGGGGGTGTGCAGGCAGAGGTATTGTGGGGGGGAGGGGTGTGTGAGCGGGAGGGAGGGGTGTGTGGGGGCAGGGGGTTGTGGGGGTGTAGCGGTTGTGCGGACAGGTGGGTTGTGGGGGTGGGGGGGATTGTAGGGGTGAGGAGGGTTGAGGGTGCTGGGGTATGTGGGGGAAGGGGGGCTTGTGGGGGCATGGGGTTGTGGGGTCAGGGGGGGTTCTGGGGGCAGGGAAGGGTTGTGGGGACGGCGGGGTTGGGGCTGGGCTGCTTCCGGTCCCTCCGAAAGTCCGGTTGGAAACCTCTGCCGGCCACCTTCACTCCAGTAAAGACGCGATGGGGCAGGAAGGGATGGACCATCCCGGGGAGTGATAGGGGAAGAGACTAATCCATGCAGCGCCGACTAGCAGGAAAAGAGATCGATCAGCGCATGCACGGTTTTTAAGATTTTTAAACATCGCTAACTTTTACGACATTCAACCGCTCGGAATGAAACTTGGCGCACTCGCAGCATAGGAGAACGGTGAGTGAATTGGCAAAAATTCGCAGCGCTGCCATGAACTGTTTTTGCGCAAATAGAAAGACCGCCAAAACAGAAGATAACAAGATCAGAGTTTTAGTTATGTACTAGACTAAGTGGGACACGTTGGGTCCCATGTTCACATGGGAGAGCTGGTCCCCCAATGCAATATTCCACCTCTCCACCAATTCCAATATTGGTGGCCAGTGGGGGCGGGGGGGGGCTTTCTGGAGCGCTAGTATGGGTATTGTGGGCTGAAGGGACTGGTTTCCAGAGGGCTAGTATGGACATTGTGGGCCAAATGGATTCTTGGGGTGACAGCTCAGTCACTCAAGCCTGATGTGCTGGCAGCTCACTCACGGCTGGTGGGCGAGCAGTTGACTCACGGCTATTCCTTGAAATTCCATTTCAAGCAGGGTGCAAGGCCACCAATTTCAAATGCAGTTTCCTACCATTTCAAGCAGGGTGCAAGGCCACCAAATTCAAGTGCAGTTTCTTACCACTTCAAGCAGGGTGCAAGGCCACCAAATTCAATTGCAGTTTCTTACCACTTCAAGCAGGGTGCAAGGCCACCAAATTCAATTGCAGTTTCATACCACTTCAAGCAGGGTGCAAGGCCACCAAATTCAGGTGCAGTTTTCTACCACTTCAAGCAGGCTGCAAGGCCACCGAATTCAAGTGCAGTTTCCTACCACTTCAAGCAGGGTGCAAGGCCACCGAATTCAAGTGCAGATTCATACCAATTCAAGCAGGGTGCAAGGCCACCAAATTCAGGTGCAGTTTCCTACCACTTCAAGCAGGCTGCAAGGCCACCGAATTCAAGTGCAGTTTCCTACCACTTCAAGCAGGGTGCAAGGCCACCGAATTCAAGTGCAGATTCATACCAATTCAAGCAGGGTGCAAGGCCACCAAATTCAATTGCAGTTTCATACCACTTCAAGCAGGGTGCAAGGCCACCAAATTCAGGTGCAGATTTCATACCAATTCAAGCAGGGTGCAAGGCCACCGAATTCAAGTGCAGTTTCCTACCACTTCAAGCAGGGTGCAGGGCCACCAAACTCAAGTGCAGTTTCCTACCACTTCAAGCAGGGTGCAAGGCCACCGAATTCAAGTGCAGATTCATACCAATTCAAGCAGGGTGCAAGGCCACCAAATTCAATTGCAGTTTCATACCACTTCAAGCAGGGTGCAAGGCCACCAAATTCAGGTGCAGTTTCCCACCACTTCAAGCAGCGTGCAAGGCCACCGAATTCAAGTGCAGTTTCCTACCACTTCAAGCAGGGTGCAGGGCCACCAAACTCAAGTGCAGTTTCCTACCATTTCAAGCAGGGTGCAGGGCCACCAAACT
>CM075977.1:274361987-274510704 GCA_038087875.1 Malacoraja senta
ATGGTCGTCGACTGTCGCCAAAATATTTGAACAATTCAAAATCCAGTGGTGACCAGAAAAACGCTACGACTTTTTGGGCGACTGAGGAAACCACTCACGACCATACAGGCGACACCCCGGCAAACATGTGGCGACAGCCTAAGCGCCTGTAGTCGCTTAAAAAACAGCCTAAGTGGGACAGGCCCTTAACACTCTCTCTTTGCAGCTGACCTGCATACAATAAGCTTTACCTTGAGCCGGACAGCATATGTGCAGCTTAATTGAGGTAATGGATGTGCAGCAAGTAGTTAAACATTCATTGCTAGTGGAGGTGGTGGGAGGTGACAGGGGGGAGGGGTTGAAGGGGAATGGGGGGGGGAGTTTGGATGGATTCTGATAGGAATGAAGGTACATTTTCCCTCCACTTGCACGTCAGAAGTCTACATGCCAGCCCTGCACAGTTATAGTTTGCATCAGTTTACACCTGGTTCCCCATACATCCTAAATCCAGAGGATGTTAGCCAAGGGCATACCACCAGTATGAGCAAGCAAACTTCTGCTACCTTGGCTGAAACTCTCTCTTGAAATTCTACAGGTGTACGGTGGAGAGCATATTGACTGGTTGCATCACGGCCTGGTTTGGCTACTCGAATGCCCAGAAGCAAAGAAGACTGCATAAAGTGGTGAACACTGCCCATTCCATCACGGGTTCTGACCTCGAAGGGATTTACAGAAGTCTCTGCCTCAAAATCAACCAGCATCGTCAGCCAGCATCAGCACCCAGCATCATCAGAGACCTACAACACCTTGGCCACATACTCATTTCATTCCCGCCATCAGGAAGATAATTTAGAATCGTGAAAACCATAACATCCAGGTTCAGGAACACAGCCATCAGACTATTAGACACAACAACCTTCTAAAAAGTTCTGAACTACATGGACTTGGGAGCGTTGTTTTTGTTTTTTTGCACTATTATTGATTGTTTTTATGTAATGTATGTATGTGGGTGTTTCCGTAAATACAGCACTCAGTAGTGAAACTGAAGGTCTCCAAACTTCCAGGGTATTTTCCTGTTTCTTTATGTAATATTCCCATTGTTTCATATCCTGTATTTTAAGTAGTATAGATCATGGTGTATGGCCAAAATAATGAGATGAAGCAAAAATAAATAAATCTGTTTTTACAAAGAAAAATATCAGATATGTCCCTGTGTTTTCTTGCCTTTTTTGTGACATTTTTCAAGTAGGATTTCATCAAATTAGGCTAATTTATACCAGAAAGATTACATTAATTTTGCAATTAAATAACTATGTAAGCTAAATTCTGATTAAGCTTATGATTTTTATCCTTTATCACCCAATTAGATGGTTTTCTGATGCCCCAGGATTTTGCAGCAGAACGTGACCCCTTTGGTCATATGTGAAATATGTCATGTGTGAACCGTTTTTATATTTATTGTTCCTTTTTTGTTGTTTTCTAGACTAAGTGGGACCCGTTGGGTCCCATGTTCACATGGGAGGGCTGGTCCCCCAATGCAATACTCCACCTCTCCACCAATTGCAATATTGGTGGCCTGGGGGGGGGAGGGGGGCTTTCTGGAGTGCTTGTATGGGTGTTGGGACTGGTTTCCAGAGGGCTAGTATAGACATTGTGGGCCAAATGGATTCTTGGGCTGGCAGCTCAGTCACTCAGGCCTGGTGGGCTGGCAGCTTAGTCGCACAGGCCTGGTAGGCTGGCAGCTCAGTCACTCATGCCTGGTAAGCTGGCGGCTCAGTCACTCAGGGCTGGTGGGCTGGCAGCTCAGTCACACAGGACTGGTGGGCTGGCAGCTCAGTCACTAAGGGTTCGTGGGCTGACAGCTCATTCACTCAGGGCTGGTGGGCTGGCAGCTCAGTTACTCAGGGCTGGTGGGCTGGCAGATCAGTCATTCAGGGCTGGTGGGCTGGCAGTTCACTCACGGCTATTCCTTGAAATTCCATTTCAAGCAGAGTACAGGCCACCAAATTCAATTTCATAGCATTCCAAGCAGAGTGCAGGCCACCAAATTCAATTTCACAGCATTTCAAGCAGTGCCGGCAACCACATTCAATTTCCCAGCATTTCAGACAGTGCAGGCAACCACATTCAATTCCACAGCATTTCAGGCAGAGTACAGGCCACCACATTCAATTTCACAGCATTTTAGGCAGAGTGCAGGCCACCAGATTCAGTATCACAGAATTTCAGGCAGAGTGCAGGCCACCACATTCAGTTTCACAGCATTTCAGGCAGAGTGCAGGCCACCACATTCAGTTTCACAGCATTTCAGGCAGATTGCAGGCCACCATATTCAATTTCACAGCATTTCAGGCAGAGAGCAGGCCACCGCATTAAATTTCACATAATTTCAGGCAGAGTGCAGGCCAGCACATTCAATTTCACAGCATTCCAGGCAGAGTGCAGGACACCACCTTCAATTTCACAGCATTTCAGGCAGAGCGCAGGCCATCATATTCAATTTCACAGCATTTCAGGCAGAGTGCATGCCACCACATTCAATTTCATAGCATTTCAGGCAGAGTGCAGGCTACCACATTCAATTTCACAGCATTTCAGGCAGAGTGCAGGCCACCACATTCAATTTCACCGCATTTCATGCAGACTGCAGGCCTCCACATTCAATTTCAAAGCATTTCAGGCACAGTGCAGGCCACCACATTCAATTTCACAGCTTTTCAAGCAAAGCAAATTGCCAAACAACTCATTGCATTTTGATTAAGGGCTAAGAAATCATCTATTGCAAGTACATTGCAGACTCACAGTTCAGTTGATTCACAGCTTAGAATGACAGTTGCGGCCTCTCCCTCACGATCTTCCAGAGTGACTGGCACATGTCCAGGCATCTGGGGGTTCATAGTCCTGCCCCCCCCCCCCGGAAGGGGCATTACCTTCATCATGGTGATTGACAGGCGAGAGGACCAATCAGCTGATCTCAAGATTTTTTAAACACTTATAACTTTTTTATTTTTCATCGATCGGAAAAATCCTCAGGGCTGCCTCAGCGGAGGAGGACAGTGAGTAGGATGACCAAAAATCATAATGATATAGGGCAGCATTTTTTCTAAAATCATTATTGAGCGCAGACAGGAAGTGGTCAAGATGAGACTTTTAGTGATATAGATATTTTGTGTTTAAGCTTTCCATTGAAATACTTTGTAATGAATAGAACTTAAAATCATTAAATAAAAATCTATTTTAGCGATGTCTCATTCTGTTGTCCGCCTCCCCCCCCCCCCCCCCTCCACGTTGAGAAACCTTGTGAACGCTATTTGTAGTGCTATAATGGGGTTTGTTTGTTTGTTTTTTATTATTCAAACAACGCAATTATAATGACCCTGGTGTGAAGTACGCGCCTCGTGGTGGGTTAGGTGCCGACATTTTGTAAGGGATCTTCGAAATCAGTAAATGTCCCATATGTCTTGTATATTTTATAAATTAAAAAAAATTCTCGTTTGTTTTTCAAATTTTGAAAGTATAACATTTTGGTCAACTTTTGGTCGATTTTGATCACAAATTAGCTGTAAATTATCATAGGTTGGGCCATTTTTGATCCTGTAGTATTTCATTATGATTTAATAACTTTCAAATTTGGTCACCCATCACAGGTTGGCACCCTTATTTACAGAAACACCCATGTATAATATATACACATAAACTGATCATTTATTATATTGTTTACAAAGTATTATATTTACATATTCTGTTGTGGTGCTTCAAGTAAGATTTATATTGTTCTATCTGGGACATAAAACAATAAAACACTATCGCCTCTTGACGACAAATATTTCTGGTTGCATAAAAGTATTTCCACTCCAATGTTAGTTGTTATATTTCTGTTGGAACTTCAGCAATACAAATACTCGTTTCTCTGGCTTTCTTGACATGCAATTTTTGGCTAGTGCCTTCATTGGTGCCATTTCATGTATCTGAATAGGAAGATATGAGTTTAGTTTAGTTTAGTTTAGTTTAATTTAGTTTAGAGGTACAGCGTGGAAACAGCCCCTGCAGCCCACCGAGTCCGCACCGACCAGCGATCCCCGCACATTAACACAATCCAATGGACAATTTTACATTTATACCAAGTCGATTAACCTACAAACCTGTACATCTTTGGAGTGTGGGAGGAAACCAAAGATGTTGGAGAAAACCCACGCAGGTCACGGGGAGAATGCACAAACTCCGTACAGACAGCACCCATTATCAAGATCAAACCCGGGTCTCTGGCACTGTAAGGCAGCAACTTTACCGCTGCGCCACCATGCTGCCCACAGATGTTAATGTTGAATAATTGGTGTACATCAAAGGAACACACAGCTATTTGCAGCACTGCTTTGGTCCTCTCAGTGTGGGGCCTTCCATGATGATACACTTGACAAGTGCGGCCAATAGGAAGCTGGACCTACATGGAAATGTTCATTGAACTCTTAAATATTGCAGATAGCAATTCATAGACATTCCTACTGAGCAATTTAATGATGCTACCACAAGATATCACTTGGTACAAAACAGGAGAGGTGGCAGACGCAAAGCAGCAGTAGATTAATAATACCAGAAAACTGGAATGATCTGCTGCAAGATTAGCACGTTCAGAAGGACAAAGCCAAACTCGCAAACCCAGCAGGAGTGTTCTGTGCAAACCACATGAAAATTGGCTAATTCCCCCCCCCTTGTATTCCAGAGTCTCTGTAAGACGACATCTCCATATGTGCAGTCGTGTGGGAGGATTGGATAATTCTGCAATCGACCATAGAATCGGTTACATCTCCATGGCCCTCTGCAGAGGACTCCCTGGCATTGAAGGTCATGTGTCAAGTGTCAAGAGTCAAGAGTGTTTCATTGTACTGAAACAGAACAATGAATATGTTATTTGCAGCAGCACAACAGGTTTGTAAACACAATATTCCATACATAACATATTAAATGAATAGGTAAAGAAGATCAATAAATAAAAATCTCCAATATAGTACAAAAGTAAAGCTCAAAGTCTCTAGTGCAACCAAGGCAGTTCGAAGTTTGAGGTTCAGTTGGTGTTCGTAATGTTCAATAGCCTGATGGTTGTTGAGAAGACGCTGTTCCTGAACATAGAAGTCACTGTTTTCAGACTCGTATACCTTCTTCCCAATGGCAGGAGTGAAATAAGAGTGCACCTAGGCTGGTGTGGGTCTTTGATGATGCTGACTGACATTTTGAGGCAGTGCGTCCTTTAGATCCCTTCGATAATGTGAAAGTCAATAACCGTGATGGACTGGGCAGTGTTTACCACTTTTTGTATTCTGGACATTTGAGTTGCTGAACCAGGCTATGATGCAACCAGCCAATTTGCTCTCTACCACATACCTGTGGAACTCCAAGGGAGTATTCATTGACATATCGAATCTTCTCAATCTTCTAAGGAAGTAACGTCATTGATGGGATTTCTTTATAATATGCTGTGTCCAGGACAGATCTTCAGAGATATACACACCCAGAAACTTGATGTTTTTTACTCTCTCCACCACCAACCCATTGATGAAGACAGGTTTATGGATCTGCAGCCTTCCTCTTCCAAAGTCAACAATCAGCTCCTTGGTTTTTCTGACATTGTGTGCAAGGTTGTTGTTCTGGCATAATTCAGTCAAACAATCAATCTCCCTCCTATCCTCTCTCATTGTTAACCCTATTGATCTACAGGCAAATTGTAGTGGGCCCAGGTTCTTGATACAGTAGGAGTTGATATGCACCATAACCAACCTCTCAAAGCATTACATAACAACAGAGACTAGTGTCACTGGTCGATAGTCATTGAGGCATGTCGCCTTACTCTTCTTGGGTACCAGTATTATGATGCTCTTTTAAAGTAGATGGGAACTTCATGAACCTCAGTAATGAGAGGTTGAAGATATTCGCCAGTTGATCCACACGGGTTTTGAGAGCACGGCTAGATGTTCCATCAGGTCCAGACGCTTTCCAATGGATCCCCCTCCTGAAAAATATTCTGGCATCCGCCTCAGTGATGGAGATTGCAATGCCATCAGAGGCTATGGGGACCTGAAGAGGCACATCATTATTCTCCCTATCGAAGCATGCGTAGAACCCATTGAGTTTGCCCAGGAGTGATACCTCACTACCCTTGTCACAAGTCAAAGTGTACAGTAGGTTTGGTTGGTTACCTAATGCTCCTACTGAAACCTGAGGGTCCAGTGAAATGGAGAATAGATTTATTCCCTTACTCATTGTGAGATACTTATGAGGGAAAGCAATAAAAAAATATAAACACTGAAGCTGAAACCTTGAACATGCATTTTTCGGAGAAATACAGTGTCACTCATGATATTAGTGGTCAGAACAAAAACAAATAGTCATCAATTAAATCATGGATTATTCAGCAGGGTATGTCCAGTTTGAGTCTGAAGAAGGGTCTCGACTTGAAACGTCACCCATTCCTTCTCTCCAGAGGTGCTGCCTGTCCCTGAGTTACTCCAGCTTTTTGTGCCTATCTTCGGTTTAAACCAGCATCTGCAGTTTCTTCTTACAATTATGAAGAAAGGAAGCAGCTGAACAGATTTATCTTTGAAACATCCTTGCTGATCATTGTGGTCACAACAAAGGTCACAGCAATAGTTTATTTTTATTGTTCTGTAGATGCTGATCAGTGGAAAAAGAGGGCTATGGTGCAAATAGCAGGACACAATAGAGCAGTGCAAAAACATCAACAACAAGCCACATTTCTAAATCTACACTATTCTTTTTTTGGGATGAAGCCACTTACTATCCATCCTTAATTGCTTTTGACAAGGGAGTGAAGAACAACCTATTTTAATCGTGCAACCCTCCTGGTAAACGTATACCCACCATGCTATCACAAAAAGAGTTCCAGCATTTTGACAGTGTAACAATGATGGGATAACAACATATTTCCAGTTCAGGATAGTGTGCACCTTGGAGGAGACCAGCAGGATAGTGTATTCCCATGAGCTTGCTGATGGAGTTTGCAGGCTTTATGAAGTGCTTCCAGAGTAGTCTAGATAAATAAATGCAGAGCGATTTTGATGGTAAACAAAGCCACTCTGTGTGGGTGGTGAAGTGAATGAATGGTTATGGTGGTCTATGTAGTTTCAATCAAATTGGCTGCTTTTTTCTTCATAGCGTCATGCTTTCTGAAATGTATTGTGCTGTACTAATTCGGACAAGTGTAGAATATTCTATCACACCTCTGATTAGTATTTGTAGAAGGCTTTCAGGTATCATAAGGTGAGTCATTTGCCAGAGAACTCTAGCTTCTGACCAGTTTGTGTGTTCATGTAGCCGCAGTATAAGGTGGAAAAGGTGCAGAGAAGATTTACGAAGATGTTATAAGGTCATAAGGTATAGGAGGAGAATTAGGCCAATAGGCCCATCAAGTCTATTCCACCTTTCAATCGTGGCTCGTCTATCTCTCCCTCCTAAGCCCATTCTCCTGCCTTCTCCTCATAACCCCTGACCCCTGTACTAATCAAAAGTCTATATAGCTCTGCCTTAAAAATATCCAGAACTCGAGGGCTTGAGCTATCGGGAGAGTCTAGTCAGGCTAGGACTTGGCGTGCAGGAGCTTGAGGGGTGATCTTATAGAGATGTATAAAAGTGGAATAGATGTTGACCACACAGTCTTTTACCCATAGTATAAGAATTAAGAATCAACAGACATAGTTTTAAGGAGGGGAAAGATTTAATAGATACCTGCGGGGCAACTTTTCACACATGGAATGCACTGCCAGAGGAAGTAGTTGAGGCAAACACTAAAACAACGTCTAAAAAATATTTGGTTAGATACATGGGTAGGAAAGTTTTAGAGGGATATTGGCCAAATGCAGGTATGAAAGACTAGCGTGGACAGGGCATTTTGGTCGGCATGGATAAGTTGGGCCTGTTTCCGCAATGTATGACTATGGCTCCTTTGAATCCTGAAAAGCGCTATATAAATAAAATGTATTATTATTATTATTATTATGGCTCCATTTTTGTAACTGATTTGGTTGATTTTTGGTCAACAGTGAGCCTTAGGGTGTCAATGGGAGATTCAGCTATGAGAAAGCTATTGAGTAACTGTTTAAACATTCTTTATATTACCTGCCATTTGCCAGTCCATGCCTGAATCATGTCCAGATCTTCATGAATGCAGGCATGCTTCCTTTGCTTAAGACTTAAAAATTGAATTTTCCACTTCCCACCATATGAAGAAAGGAAGATAGACACAAAAAGCTGGAGTAACTGAGCGGGACAGGCACTCCAGCTTTTTGTGTCTATCTTTGGTTTAAACCAGCATCTGCAGTTCCTTCTTACACATTTCGTCTGTTCCACTGCAAAACCTCCTCAAGGTATGTCTACTTTGAAGAAGTTCTCCTCCTCTCTCCGACGAGAGTTCTGCAACACCCTCTTCACATCACCGTCTATATCTCTCATTTCCCTTATCCCTAACTAGTCTGAAGAAGGGTCTCGACCCAAAATGTCACCCATTCCTTCTCTCCAGAGATGTTGTGTGACCCGCTGAGTTACTCCAGCTTTTTGCGTCTATCTTCGGTTTAAACCAGCATCTGCAGTTCCTTCTTACACGTTATGGAAAGGAAGCAGCTGATTTGGATCTAAGACACTGTCCAGTTATATCCAGTGGCTGGGCTGATTGCCCTATTACTCTTTAGGCATAAGCATTTTTATGATGGCAACTATCACAGTATTTCCCCCATGATGTTCATTAATTTGTGTTCTACCAGGCCTCCTTGTTTTTTTAACTTTTAAGTCATACTCAGGTCAAATGCTGCCATGATATCTTGAACAATCAAGTTCACACCACCTCCTGAACCAATGATGTTTCTCTAACTTCAAGTATCCCTTGCATCCCCTCTCTCTCCGTCCCTCCCCCACCCTAGTCGTTGTACTAGTTTCACTGTGGTCCTGGTGAGTTTCATTCGCTGTAGAGCAAATTAATATCTGGCCCACAGCCAACAATGGACCGTTTCGTTGATCATCATTATTTTTTTGAATATCTTTCATTCATTTGTTCTATATCTCTCCATATCACCGTCTATATCTCTCACTTCCCCTTGATTCTCAGTCTGAAGAAGGGGCTCGACCTGAAATGTCACCTATTTCTTTTCTCCAGAGATGCTGCCTGACCCACTGAGTTACTCCACATTTTGTGTCTATCTTCCATTTAGATGCAGTCAGCCATGCATTGCATCTTTTGTCCATGTTGAGTCAAAGGCTGTAAATTAGGTCTAGAGCAAAGTGGTCCTGACAATACCTAAACTGGGCATCAGTAAACAGGTTATTGGAGAATTAATGCTGTTTATAAGCATTGTCAATTACACTTTTCATTGCTTTCCTTCAGACTTTGGACTTTAGAGGTACAGTACCGAAACAGGCCTTTAGGCCCACCGAGTCCGCGCTGACCAGCGATCACACTGTGCACTAGCACGATCCTACACACTAGAGATAATTTAACAATTTTACCAAAGCCAATTAACCTTCAAACCTGCACGTCTTTAGAATGTGGGAAGAAACCGGAGCACCCAGAGAAAACCCACGTGGTCACAGGGAGAACATTTCAACTCCGTACAAACAGCATCTGTAGTCAAGAGCGAACCCAGGTCCCTGGAGCTGTAAGGTAGCAACTCTACCGCTGCGCCACCGTGCTGCCCCACTCCTGATGACTGAAAGTGGACTCAATAGTAGTAACTAATCAGATTGCATCTGCCTTGCTTTTTGTGAACTATATGTACAGTACCTGAGCATTGTCATATGATTGTCATTGTTATTACTATACTAGAAGAGATATATTTAATATATACATAATACTTTAATACTACATCTGGGATGATGTTTTGGTCCAGTTGTATTTTCTACATCCCAGGCGCTCTGTCATGTCTTTATATCACATGGAAAAAACAGCCAGGCTGAAAACTGGCTTCTATGATGATGGAGATCTCAGAAGGAAGCTGAGATGAATTATCTAATCATCAGTTTTTTTCTGAGCATGGTAGCAAATGCTTCAAGCTTGCTTTAGCTCTTGTCCGCTGTGGCCCACCGTCATTTAAGGGTGAGGATTTTCTTGGAGCCTCGTCCACCTGCCAGTAATTTTATTGTCCCCAACCATTCATGACTATATGTGTTCGGACCACAGATCTTTGATCTAATGTGTTGCTTGTGGGATTCCTTAGCTCTGTTGGTTTTGATTAATAGCATGCATGTAATGCTAATGGGGCTGTACCACTGCACGAGCTCATTCAAGAGCTCTCCCGAGTTTAAAAAAAAATCAAACTCGTGGAAGCACGTAGAATGTATGTAGCGGGTACGTCGGAGCTCTGGACGTCTCTTAGCGACTCGTAAAGCTAACGGCAGGAACTCGGGAAATGTGGTAAGCTCAGGAAGACTCATGAAGAATTTTCAACATGTTGAAAAATGTCCACGAGAGCCCCGAGTACATACGAGCGGCCATTATCGTAAATCTCCGAGTTCAAATCAGGGCAAACTCGGGAGAACTCTTGAATGAACTCGTACAGAGGGACAGGCCCATTAGTTGAGGCTTCGCCAGATCAGCCTTTCATTTTCAGGTATGCATAATACTGTTTCCATCATGCCCTTACACACATCATTGTATGAGTGTTGAATCTCTAGCTTGTTAATAATGGGTGATATTTCCCACACTAAGAAGAGACAGCTTATGGTGGTATACATTCTGCTGTTGTTGATGGTCCATATTACCTCAGGTATGCCCATTTTCAAACAGCTAAATCTCTTCCCAACTTATCCCATTCCACACCACATGAAGGAGAATGGCCTTGGTGTGAAGAATGGATGTTACCTTCATAAAGACAATATTATGAAAACCTACCAACAGAGTCATGGTCAGATGCGTTTTGGTGAGGCCAACATTTATCTTTAATGTTAGTCCCCTCACCACCTGCCACAGATGCATTCTGGCATCTTTGACCTTAAGTACTCAACTTGATAAACATTGGGGTCTCCCACATAGAGTACATATGTGAAACGTCTTCAGACTGCAATAGAGGAGTTTGGCACATTGATTGAGATGCAATACTTCATTTGGGGCTGTGGCTTGGATAGCTCTACCCAACTAGTCACCAGCCCCCAGATGCTTGTGAGGCTAACTTTGCCGAGCTAATTACTTTGGGGTGACTTTGCTATGTCTGGATTTGGTGCCTAGGTTGATGCAGGGAGTTTTGATGCGTGTGTATTTTGGACGAATATGGGGCGTGTGAGGGACAGACTATTGACTAGCCTACTTTGAGGTCAGAAACACGAAGTTGAATTGAACTGAAAGCATTTCATTTCAATTCTACTTCTTTCGCCAGCATCCCTTCATAATGGTGCCCCAACCCACACACATACAATCAAAATGTAATGAAATATGCTGATAAAATTAATGCATTCTTTCTCAGAAAAATACGACATAATCCATATACTTAGAGATAGATTCCACCATATCTTTCATCCAGAACTACAATTAATATTAACATTCTAGTTTTAAAGGTCACATATTAAAGCCTATTGTAAAGAAAGCATAAAATTAAGTTCTTCCATCGCACCAATTATACTCTTCCTATTACTAAAATTAATTCCACATATCAAAGTTGTCACTTGTCATTATCAGTTCATTACAAAAATTCGTATAAATTCCATACTGAATGATTTCAACCATCATAAAGGTCAGTTAGAATGATTGTTATCATCATCTGTCATCATCTCCAATGAGAAATTCCACTATAATTGTTCAAAAACCTTCTAAACAGGGCACCAATTTTAACTTGTTTTCTTCAGGTTACTTTTTCTAGAACATCACAATTCAAAATATATATTTTTAAACAACATTTTTGAACTGCACTCTGGCAAGATCTAATAAGGATACAAAATTATGCACATTCAATGATAGCAGATGATAAAGCCCATTTAGTATCATATTTTAAAGATTTATTAAGAATACACAATACTCATGAGCATTTCAGTTGTGCAAATTTAGAAATAAATGGGTTAAGGTTTGTTTGTCCACGGGTATATAGGGTCAAAGGGACAACTCCTGCCTTTCAATGGATGGACTCAGGCAGTTGATATTATGGGACGGTCCTCATTGTCATCAATCCAACAAACCTAACACAGCTATATGTAGGAAGGAACTGCAGATGCTGGTTTAAACCAAAGATAGACACAAAATGTTGGAGTAACTCAGTGGGACAGGCAAAGGTCTCGACCCGAATCGTCATCCATTCCTTCTCTCCAGAGATTAAACATAACGCAGCTTCTGGATATCTTTGGGTACCTTGGAGATTGCACTGCTACTACATAAGCAACAATTCTAGGGAGAGGGTGGATCAGAAAGGGTTGATTTGGAAGAAGCTCAGTTTATAAGCAAGAAGCTGCAGGGTCAGAACTAGCCTCTTGGTTTTCTACACATTTTTATTATCTCATTTCAGAACATTGAGATCTACTGTTGTATTCCTGAAATAAACGTTACGGCCTGGCTTACACTCAATCTTAAATAGTTTCCACTTTCTAGATCCTGGAGCAAGAGATGGGTTTCACCTAAATGCTCTCACAAAGAAAATTATTTTAATCAAAAGCTCAGAGAACATGCCCAGCATATGTGCAGGTTGAACATCCAGTTCTCATTTTCCAGGGTGAAGTAATACTCCTACTTTTTTAGGTCTGTTGATGTTGGCTCAATGTTTGCTGGAAAAATAACATAATTTAATGCACATGCTGTGTTTATTGCATTTAAAAAAGAAACACCATTCATGATGAAGAAGAGACATAAGTGTTACAAATCGCCTCAAATTCCTGGACATTTTTTATCGTTCCACTATCACCCTCTCAAAATACGATCTCACTATTAATCTCCCCATATGTGTTCGGAATTTGCTGGGCTTAAGCCATAAATATCAATTAAGTGCCAGGGAAAGTTTGGGTTAGTATTACTTAATGTAATGGCTCTGTTAATTGGATGATATATTGCCTTGACTTGGCATTTAACCTTGAGAGCTTAAATAAGGCTTTTTTTAGACTGTTGAATCCCTGTTTCAATAAATGATAAATGCTTTCTTAGATCTTACAAATGTTATGCTCCTAATCTTATTTTTGCTTTTCCATTTGATTTTTGTCTTTTTTTTTCTCTCTCTCTCTCTCAGACTAACTACCTCTTAATTCATTATTTCTGTCATTTTCTTCATTCTATTTAATCTGATGAATGCACCTTATTTTCTGTTCTATCAATAACTGGCTTATTCATTCAATCGTTAAATATCATTGGCACATGTAATAGTTGGTCTTATCATTTGTTCAGATGTTTCCTAAACTTTGCTGTGCTCTTATCAACTCACAACTCCAGCTACTTGCACACGAAAAATAACTCATGTTATAAGACAACAACAAAAAAGCCAAGGTAGACAAAAGTGCTGGAGAAACTTGGCGGGTGAGGCAGCATCTATGCTGCCTCACCCGCTGAGTTTCTCCAGCGCTTTTGTCTACCTTTGATTAGATAGATGCTGCCTCACCCGCTGAGTTTCTCCAGCACTTTTGTCTACCTTTGATTTTTCAAGCATCTGTAGTTCTTTCTTAAACAAAGGAAAAAAAGCCAGCTCATTAGGTGAATATAGGGTGTCCTGCTCCAGTAAATCGCAAGGCAATACATTTCTTCAACTGGAAATCTCACATGCCAACCCCAGCTTTGCATGACAACATCGTCCTGTCCCAGTTTTATCCTTCTTAACAGAAATTGATATTTTTCATGCCAGAAGGTGCCTGATGGAAGGATAGAGGGGCAGTTGGTACAATGGTGTGCCTCTCCCACCACATTCACTGGACTGTTTTTGTCCTCCCAATGCATGGAACCGAAATCCTCAATTCCATCCCGTCTGAAGGTGGTGTTGAGCATAAGAGTGTCATTTCCTGCCCTACAGAGCCAACTGAGTGTAACTCTGGCCTCAGTGTTGGATGTGAAGGCCTGGGAGAGAACATGACATTGGATTGCTCATTGGTCTAATAAATTTAGAAGATTTTGCAGAGCTAAAGTTACTGACATTTTTCCATTGCCATAAGAGATTATTGCCATACTCTCAAAAGCACATTAGGGAGCAAAAGTCATGAGTTTAAGCCTTCTTAGATCTTCTTTGATCAAAGAAGAAGTAAATTGGTGCTGGAGAAGGATCCCTACCTGAAACAAAACCTATCTATGTCCTCCAGAGATGCTGCCTGACCCACTGAGTTATTTCAGCACTTTGTGTTTAACTTCTTAAAACAAATGTGGATTAATGGTTAAACCACCACCATTAACAGTGTTTTGATCACTGTTTGCAAAAATGATGAGGAGCACTGAAGAAGGTGTAAAAATATTTACCGGTATGAAGTTAAAACAGAAAGATTTTAACTATCAGAATATAGTTTGCACTATTATCTCTAGAAAAGTGAAGGTTGAAGGAATTTAGTTAAGAAGGAGTTTGCTAGGATGGACAGAGATAATGGAGTCATAGAGCCATACAGCAAATAAACAAACCCTCCAGCCCAACTTGCCCACACTAACCAACATGTTCCAGCTACATTAGTCGCACCTGCCTGTATTTGGGCCAATATCCCTCTTAACCTGTCCTATCCATGTACCTATCTAAATGTTTTTAAAATATCACGATTGTACCTGCCTCAACTACTTCCTCTGGCAGCCCGTTCCATACACCCACACTTTATGTGAAAAAGTAACCCCTCAGGTTCCTATTAAATCCTTTCCCATTCACCTTAAACCTATGTCCTCTGGTCCTCGAAGCCCCTCCTCTGGGCAAGAGACTCTGTGCATTTACCCGATCTATTCCTCTCATGATTTTCTCTCATGAAGGCATTGAAACTTTATCCTTTCAAGGTTTCAAGGTCAGTTTATTGTCACATGTACCAGTTAAGGTACAGTGAAATTTGAGTTACCATACAGCCATACTAAGTGAAAAGCACCAAGACACCCAACCACATAAAAGTTAACATAAACATCCATCCCAGTGGATTCCACATTCCTCACTGTGATGGAAGGCAATAAAGTTCAATCTTCTTACTTTTTGTTCTCCCGTGGTCGGGGCAGTCAAACCACCCGCAGTCAGGGCGATCAAAGCCCCCGCAGCCAGCGATCGAAGCCCCCATTGGGGTGATCGAAACTCCCGCGTTGGTGGCGGTTGAAACTCTCTCCACGGCATGGAGCTCCTGAGTCGGCCTCTTCTTACCAGAGACCGTGGGCTTCACGATGTTAAAGTCCACAGGCCCCTGGCTGGAGCTTCAATCCCCGGCAAAGGGATCACAAGCTCCGCGATGTTAAAGTCTCGCAAACTCCCGCGGCTTGGAGCGCCGGGTCGGTCTCCAAGAAAGGCAGCCAACTCCACGATGTTAGGCCGCAGTGGAGACGGAGATACGATACGGAAATAAATTGCATCTCCGTCAAGGTAAGAGATTGTTAAACATACTTTTTAACACATACTAAAAATAACAAAAAGAACAAAGGACAGACATACTGTTGGCGAGGCTGTCTCTGATCTAAATGCATGCTCTAAATGCATTATCAAATGAAATTCTGCAGATTAAGCAGTTAAGTGTCTTCAACCTCACTTCCAACATTTGGATCCACTGAAATCAATTTCTACCTAAAAATGTTTCAGTTTGTTGGATAAGACAACCCCAAGGGCACTCAATAATTAATTGTAAAAAATAAATTCAGTATGGAATTCTTCCACCCCGAAAATTATTAGAATATGGACACTGCTATGCCATATCAGTCAATTAAATATTATTGATGTATTTAGGAGGAAGTTTGATAATGTATTAGGGAAAAGGAACTGTAAAATGTGCTGATATTTATAGATGAATAGGAACAGGTATGTGGAGATCATAAACACAATGCCAGATGAACTGGGCCACTGCCCGTAGAACTTAATGCAAGTGGGTTTCAAAACAAGGTAGATAGCTGTAAGTAAGAAGACCCTTTAAAATTATATAAAGCAATTTTTGTAAAATAAAAACATTCTTCTGCAATTTAACTTCCACAGAGTTAGCTCATTTTTTTAATTTATGAGCTAGGACTGGCATTGTAAAAAAAAACCATATGTCTTACAGAAATTGATATTATATGCTCTAACTTACATTGCATATGCCTTTTTTTTACTATTTATTGGTATAATCAATGTAAAATAACTCTTTTATTTTCATAAAACCTGCAGCACCTTTAATGATCAGAAATTATCAGACATGCCATGGAGGTTCAGGCTTATATTGGTGCTAAGAATGTATTCTGCAACACAATACCCATACTGTTATTAGAATTTAATTAAAGTTAGATCATATCAAGAACATATTTCCAGCATTCTTTTAAAATGGGACAAAAAGTTTTTGCAATTGTAAGCTCAAAGGGTTCTACTGCATTATGTGCTGCAGAGAGACTGAAGATGTATTGTGCAGCCTTATCTGCATCCACCTCATTTAATTCTGTTAAAAAGTAGGACGCTATTTCAGTTCAAGGATCTGTACAACAAAAAAACTCTTCATTGCACACATAATATGGTTATCAGTTCATCTTGGACATCCTAAAAGCCCTGTTTACATGAAATAAAATTGACTCTCTCCGCATGATTTCTTTTCAACCCACACTGGTCATTGATAGTTCATTGTATTTACAAAGGACTACAGGTATCGTGTATATTTCTTCTGTTTTCCTAATGTACCAAATCTTGCATAAGTGGACAATATAGCACCCACTTTGTTATATTGCATGTAATTGTAACTATGCAGAATACAGTTTGAACTGTCAAAATAATTTTTGCCATTCATTACTGAATGAACAGAAATTTATTCCAACTAAATAATATGAAGATTAAATACATTGGCAGTTCACAAACAGCACTTCTGAGACACCAGCTCAGACCTTCTACCTCAATCCTCATTGGGATTGAGTGATTAGCTGAGTAATTGTAATTTTTGATTCTGAGATGAGATTCCATCTTAGTCTTAATCATTACTAAAATTAAAGCTCTTATTTCCTCAGTAACTTTGCTTAATCCTGCCTCTATGTCAGCTCACATGCTCCTGTAACTCTCATCTAAACCTCTGATATTTCTAGACCTAACTACTCAGCACACATCTGTTCAACTTTCAGTCTCTGAGCAAGCGTTCATGCCTTAACTTATACTCAGCCATCAACCCAGTACCAAGTCACCCAAGTTTGCTTCCACTTGGACAGTGAATTTAGACTTTAGTCTTTAGAGGTACAGCGTGGAAATAGGCTCTTTGACCCACCAAGTCAGAGCCAACCAACAATCACCCGTGCACTCATTCTATCCTACACACTAGGGACAATTTACAGAAGCCAATTAATCTACAAACCTGCATGTCTTTGTATTGTGGGAGGAAACCAGAGAAACCCCATGTGGTCACAGGGAGAATGTCCAAACTCCGTACAGCCAGCACCCATAGTCAGGATTGAACCCAGGTCTCTGACACTGTACCACTACACCACTGTGCTGCCTTTAAAAAAAAAATGGCACTTATGTCGGTAACCTCAGCGTCTGTTAATCTATCAATATCATGGCTGGTAAACTAATAATATCCAGTAAATACATTAAAAAAATCAAATCTTCATTTTCAAATCACTCCATGACTTCTCATCATTATTTCAATATTACTTTCCAGCCTAGCAACTTTACATGAAATCTGTACCTCTGCTTCCGAAGTCTTCTGATGCCCTAATCTTATCCCTTCAAGACTTTGCAGTCCCTTCAAATGCAAAACCTCAAAGATCTAGAATTGTTTCTTTGCGTCTCTGCCTCTGTTTCTTCCTCTTTCAACCCTATTTCTATAAACCACATCTTCAGTAATTTGCTTATATCTCTTTTTGCAGCTCCTGGACTGTCATGATTGGAGCAATGTATTATGGTGAAAAGAGAGTTAAACTGTTATTTTTGCTGCCATGGAAACATTTAATTGTAATATGTCTCAAAATATGCACACACACACACACACACACACACACACACACACACACACACACACACACACACACACACACACACACACACACACACACACACACACACACACACACACACACACACACACACACACACACACACACACACACACACACACACACACACACACACACACACACACACACACACACACACACAGGAAATCTGAAAATATCCAAATTAAATAGAATTCAAAAGTCTCATTCTTTTATAAAAATCATAGTTCTTAACTTTTCTAAATCCCTAAATTCCTTTCAAAAATTAAAGTGTCAGTCTAAGTTAAAAAAAAAATAGCAAAACAAATTGGAGCTACAGATTCAGAATTGTAGAGCTTTATCAGAATCATTTTTCGGATATTCAGAACTGTCATGAGTGTAATGCTGCTAAGTAAGGTGTTCGGAAACACTTACTTCCCTCTGATATTACAAAGACTGTTACTTGATAGGCTGTGAAAATGCAAACTATCAAAGAATAGACTGCCTAATATTAAAGGTCATAAAGTTCCTGCTGCATCAACCAATGTTACTTGAACTTCTGATTGAAATTCCCGAGAGAGGTTCAGTCACACAGGTCTCTAGAGAGCTGCATTGGTTGGTGTTCAGACTGAGTTTATACTCACCACAGATTTAGATCACCAGTGATCAGTAAATCCTTTTCAAACCATTTGGATCCAACAGTCCTTTGAGGGGTAAATCCTTTGAAGTAGTAGACTTTGTTCTTTTCAGCTGTTTTACTACTTTTTTAAATAGATGTGATAATCTTTGGTATTCTGGCAGTGTGAGCACGTTTTTTTGTGAATTTCAGGGTAATAAGCACCTCTTCATATAGGCAGATGAGAATTTAAAAAAATAAACTTATTTTTCTTTTGTTCACTATAACGTGTAGCCGCTTCACAAATATTCTCATGTTGCACTAAACCATGTTTGTGAATGCGAGTGGAAGTGCAAACGTTTACTTGTTGCTAGGGGAAACATGAAGTTCCAACTAATGATGATTATAAAAAAGAAACGGTATCCTAAATAACGTATTAAAAAAGTTGTATTATTCTAACAAATGAAAATAATTTGGATTGGAAAACACAGCATTTTCTGACCTTTATTAGACTGGTGCAAACTTTGCAATGTCAGAGATTAAATTTCCATCTCTGCAAAATTGATTAGTTTTAACATTTTCTACATTAGCAAGCTGCTGCAGCTCATAAGAAATATTGAATACTGTTGACGAATTGAAATGATTCATATAGAAGCCCTAGAAGCTTGTCCAAATAGTATCTCAATAAGTATGAAAAATTAATTGTTTTTTGATTTGTAATGTTAACTTCTCGTAAATTGTTACATAACACACTAGATTTTTAATATGTTCACAGGATTTTTTTAATGTTATTTTAAATGGCTTATTTGAAGTAGTAAACACAGAGTGCAGAGAGTAATTTCAATTTCAAGCTGCTATAATTTCTACTCTCAAAGTCATAAATAACCTTCAGTAATGCAACAAGGTTGTTATAAGAAATGTACCATGAATTCACAATGGGATTACACTTTTTTTTGTACATAAACTAGTCACGCAAATTTATTCTTATTTACATATGTAACAATAACACACCTATCTATACAGAAAGTCGTACTTCATAAAATCAAGTCATTTGGCTCACCACATCCATATTTCCACTGGGCATCAATCCCGATTAATTCCATCTTCCAGCATTGGCCCAAAGTCTTCAATGTCTTGGCAATTCAAGTGTTCAACTACACAATTCTTAAATGCAATTCTTAAAAGCTGATAAGGGAAATAGATTCCTGCAGTCGAATTTATCTATACCACTCACAATTTTATGTCCCTCAATTATATCCCTTCTAACATGCATTATTCTTCTATTTATGAACATGAAATAACGTATTATGAGCCTGTCCCACGTAAGCGACTTTTTAGGGAACTACAGGAGAATATGAGGTCGCCACAAGGTCGCCACGCCACATGTTTGCTGGAGGTTACAGGGGTGTCGCCTGCACGGTGGTGAGTAGTTCTGGCATTCTCGCAACTAGTCGTGGCATAATTCTGATCGTCAGGAAGGTGTAGTTTGTCATAGGTTGTCGTAGGTTGTTGCCGATGCTGACCGGTGTATTTCATTGGCTCATTGGGAAAAAACCCCGTAAACGGTAGTTTTCAGAACCAAGGATAACCGACAGGTAATGTTAATGTCCGCTGAATGTCCTCTGGCTTCTTAAAATTTGTCTCCATTCCTTCTCCCCACCCCGTCTCCCCCCTCTCCTCCCCTCTTTTAAAGTACTCAAGTGACCGTTCCCGTACACTGTGCTTTCACCGTCTTAATTACAGCGCCAACCTTCATGTTCATCATGGTGTGTGTCTGTATCACATTGGCTTTGCACCATGTGAATTTCACTCAGACAACGCTCCCCCCACTTGCCCTGTCCCCCGCCTGCAAAACTGGCTGGTGAAGGAAGTGATGTGTGTGTGTGTGTATTCCACTCTGACTGTCGTCGTTCCAGTCGCCGTTCCAGCAACCGGCTACGACTTGACAGTCGCCGACAGTCACCTGAAAAATCGTCTAAGTGGGACAGGCCCTTTAGTATTTGAATCTGATCTATGAGAGGCATAGTGTAAAATCTCTAAGATAGTAACAAAAATAACGCAGCATGCAACCTTAATTGTCATCATTTGGAACTTAAGCATTACCATTGCCCAGTGAGGGGATCTTCTTATCGCATCCACATCACAAGATTAGAAATTGTTCAGCCGGAGCTGAACACACTTCTCGGCATATGCATATAATTGCGTCTTGCGCTTCTTATGTTTGTTGTGCTTCTTGTGCGTATTGGGTGGAAAGATTGGTGGAAACAAGGTTGCGACATGAACACTCTTTCCTCGACCCCAGTGAAGAGATGATGGTGTCATTTGTATGAGGCATTCTGCAGCTTATATACATCAGTGATGCTGCCTGACCCACAGTTTTACTCCACTACTTTGTGCCTTTTTTTTTGCAAACCAGCATCTGCAGTTCCTTGCTTCTATATTCATCAGCCTGGAGTGAAGCTAATTTACAAGAATGATCCCAGGAATGAGTAGGTTAACCTATGATGAGCGTTTGTCGGCACTGGGCCTGTACTTGCTGGAGTTTAGGAGAATGAGGGGGGGAACCTCATTGAAACGTACAGAATATTGAAAGGCTTGGATAGAGTGGATGTGGAGAGGATTTTTCCACTGGTGGGAAAGTCTAGGACTAGAGAACATAGCCTCAGAATTAAAGGATGTTCTTTCAGGAAGGTGTTGGGGAGAAATTTCTTTAGTCAGAGGGTGGTTAATCTGTGGAATTCTTTGCCTCAGAAGGCTGTGGAGGCCAAGTCAGTGGATATTTTTAAGGCAGAGATTGGTAGATTCTTGATTAGTACAGGTGTCAGGGGTTATGGGGAGGAGGCAGGAGAATGGGGTTAGGAGGGACATATAGATCAGCCATGATTGAATGGCGGAGCAAATTTGATGGGCTGAATGGCCTAATTCTACTCCTATCGCTTAAGACACATGGCCTTAAGTGTTATAGAAGATAGATTACCTACCTTTTGACAGAATTCTTCTAATAGTGCAGTATTCCTTCAATATTACATTGTGGCATCAGCCTAATCCTTCCCTCAAGTCTGTGAACCAATTATCACAGGATATGTTATCACTGGAATTTCAGGCAATGTAGACATTGTTAAAAATGAATTTAAAAATGTTATATCAATCTAAATATTCTACACATTTGCTCATGATGAGTCTCCAGTTCTAAAACTCTCAGCAACAGTGATATTCCAGCTTATTGTACACACAAAAAAACCTGAACAGAGTTATCTTTCACTTACTGGACTTGAGTTGACTGGAAATACAAGGAATTGCAGATGCTGGTTTACCAAAAAAGATACAAAGTGCTAGAGTAACTCAGCACGTCAGGTCGGTGATAGATAAGGGATGTTTCTGGTTGGGACCACTCTCCAGACTGATTGTGAAAGGGGAGGAAGAGAGATGGAAGAGAGAAGAGGCAGATGGTTGGACAAACGGCAGAGATGAAAAGACAGAAAGTGTGAGATAAGGATAGTGCAAACAGTGTGTAGGAAGGAACTGCAGATGCTGGTTTACACCAAAATAAACACAAAATGCTGGAGTAACTCAGCAGGGCAGACAACATCTCTGGAGAGAAGGAATGGGTGACTTTTCAAGTTGAGTCTGAAGAAGGGTCTCGATCCGAAACGTCACCCATTCCTTTTCTCCAGTGATGCTGCCTGTCCTGCACAAAACTGCATTCACTGGCTGAGCCAAAACATAAGCTTGAATATGTACCTAACATAATTTGCCCTTTAACAAATAAGTTTGTTCTAATTCAAAGTTATTAAGATCTGTTAAATTCACTGTGAATGCAGAGTGGAAATAAATGAACAATCTCTGAAAGGCATCATGGAATCAGCCATCAAGATACAACTTAGCAGGAAAAGGAAATGTAAAATATAAATCAAAAAGGAAAACTACTGAAACAAAGCTACATGTATGAAATCACATCTTTAAATATTGGAGTAAAATCCACGGAACTCACTGCACACTAGCATTAATCATAAGTTTAAAATATGAATCATTGTTGACACACTGGTCAACCTGAGGAGCACCTTCAACAACAGACTGGTTCCACCAAGATGCAGCACAGAACGCCACAGGAGATCATTTTTCCCTGTGGCTATTAAAATGTATAACTCCTCCCCTTTCTGTCATGGGGTAGACTGTCTCCCCTTCCCCCCACCACCACCACCACCACCACCACCCTTGCCTCCCCGATCTTTGCACATCCCCAATCCTGGACTTTCCACTCGTCACTTTAATTTCATGTTTCATGTATCTTGTATTTTATGACTATTGGCAAATCAATTTCCCTCCTAGGATAAATAAAGTTTATCGTTTCATATCGTATTGTATTTGTGTTCATGTGGAAATTATGATGTAACTTTAAATTGTCTCACATATGCAGAGCTAAAATGGGTTAATGCCCCTAACCTGCGCTCTATAAATGGCCAACGCTCACACATTTCTTGTATCCCATTACCTCACATAATACGTTGACTGTTGTGCCTCTGGAAACCAAGGGTTATTGACATCCTCAGATTTTTGCTCTCATGATCATTTCAAGCTACCGCTGTTACTTGTTGGCATATCCCTATTTGTTAATCACTGCTACATTGGGTAAGCCACCAAACTCCACTCCCAAGGAGAAAATACTTAATCTGCTTTTCCTTCAGTCCAGAGGAACAGCCAGAATGGCCACAGGTCTTTGGCTGCTTTGCATTTTTCACAAACCTCAGGCATTCAGAGACTGCACCCAGATCCTAAAAGGGACATCACTCTCAGCAGCCAGCCAGAGCTCCTGCCTGCAGCACTGGAGTGTCTCTATCATCCCTCTGCACAAAGAACAAGCTCCTGTGGGCACTATTTTTCACCATAGGATATTATTGCCATGTCTAGAGAAAAATGAAATAAATTAGAAGTCTCATTACAATTTTGATCATTTGAAGTTTGTCTGAAAATGTGAATTTTGATACGGAGATAAAATCAACCCTGAAACTAAATGCTAACAGTACCTATTAAGAGGAAATCATGTTAAGTCTATGGGAGCTAAATCTTTTAATATAACTAAAATTAAGTTTCAAGAACTAGATTAATGACAGCAAATCTCTATAACTGTAGGCAAATGCATTTTCATTGTCCATCAGTTACATTGTACATTGGCAGTTACATTTCTCACCATTTGTGAATACAAATGTGTCAGATATGTAAGAGTGGAAGACTTACAAATCAAATCAGGATCTTTGCTTTTGAAATATGATCATTTTGGTTAAGAAGTCACTTGATTATCTCACATTTCCTCAGAATACCACATGTGGTCTTTGAAAACTGAACAGTTTAGCTTGGAGCAGTAACACAATACAGCATTTATTAGTTACACTTTCATTCCTTTGTTTCCCAAGTATTCTATTTGAAATGATTATCAGAAATAACAAGAGGAGGATTGAAAGCATCATGTTCATTTATTTGTTAATAACATGGAATAAAGTAAGCATGCTTGCCAAAGAAAACAAAAGTTTTAAAATAAGGAGTATCACTAAGGTAAAAGACATTTCTCTTACAATTGTCAATATCTTGAAACAGCGACAGCTGCCATATAATGTAATCACTTCCATAGCCAGAGGAACTCTTGCAAAGCAGTCGAAAATATGAGCCAGCACCGAAGAAAAATACGTCAGTTCATTTAGAAAAACATGTTTGACTCTTAAAGGTGCATGCAAATTCAGCCTGAAAACCTGGGAAATAAATCAAGGGGAAAGGGATAGGTTTGTTCAACAAGAGTTAAACAGAAAATGTTCCTTCGCTCCATAGATGCTGCTGCACCCGCTGAGTTTCTCCAGCATTTTTGTGTACCTTTCCTTTCAGATTGTTTGGCAAACTACTTAACTTCGGTCAGAGATAGGCTGAACCATCGGAGAAATGGCACAAAATTAAAGCAGAATATTGGGAAAACATATGCAAAAATTCAGAATGTGCAATGCTTTGGAAAACAAAGCATAACAATTTTGCTTTCCAGCACAAAGATTAAAACTTCAACCTAAGTGTTTATAGATATAAAACACAATTTTGTTTATTAATTGTACTGTTTTAAAAGTGAAAAGTGAATAAAATTATTTCTCATTGATGTACAGTACAGGACACAATTTTATCATGTTTATCACCAACTTCTACCCTGCCCTAAATTCGATTCAAATTCATACTGACTAATTCTGACACTTCTCTTCCTTTTCTAGATCCCACTAACTCATGGGACAGACTTGCCACAGACCTCTTCTGTAAACCCACCGAATCCCACAGCTACGTCGAATGTATGGAGTGGATCAGTGGCACAGCGGTGGAGTTGCTGCTTTACAGTATCATAGATCCAAATTTGAACCTGACTACAGGTGTACTGTCTGTACGGGATTTGTACATTCTCCCTGTGATCTCGTGGGTTTTCTCCGGTTTCCTCCCACATTCCAAAGATGTACAGGTTTGTAGGTTTATTGGCTTCTGTAAATTGTCCCTAGTGTGCAGGATAGAGCTAGTGATCGCTGGTCGGCATGGACTCAGTGGACCAAAGGGCCTGTTTCCACGCTGTATCTCTAAAGTCTAAAGCAGAGGTCAGCAACCTAAGGCCCACGGGCCGGATCCGGCCTGTAACCCGAAATCACACGGCCCACAGGCGTATTTTTCTTCAATTAGTTTTTGCTACCTTGGAACTGCAGCCAGACCGGGGGACACGAGCTGATCTGTGAACAGCAGTTAGTCCCGAAGCACACAGGCGACCTGGGCGCTACAGCCAGGCCCAGGACAGGCGAGCCGACCTATGAACTGCAGCCAGTCCCGGGGCACACTATCTGCTCACAGATAGATGTGGATCTATCTATGAGGTGGCGCATTCTATCTGTGAGCGGATGGCACCATCTCATAGATGTGGCCCACTATCCGCTCACAGACATGGGTCCTGGCCCCTATGCAGAACAAGGTTGCTGACTGTATCTGCTCTCATAACTAGACCTGCTGATGTGGGGCTTCTGAAATGTCCCCAATCTTCTGGAAACATGGCTTCCCCTCTGCCATTGTCGATGGAGCCCTCACAAACATATGGTCCAGATCCCACATATCTACACTTACTCATCCTCTTCCCAGCCTCACCTTTTACCCTGCCGACCTCCAATTCCATTACATCATTATCCACAATTTCCACCAGCTCTGAGGTGATCCCAGCACTGATCCTATCTTGCCCCTCTCCCTCCCTTTATGCTTTCCACATAGAATGCTTTATTTGTGATTGCCTGGCCTATTAATCTCTCCCCACTCACCTTTCCTGCCACTGGCACTTGTCAAAGTGGGCTAACATAGAATTACTGTGAATGGGTGATTGATAGTTGTATGGACTCGGTGGGCGAAACGGCCTGTTTACACACTGTATCTCGAAGCTAAACCATTCTAGTTTCCATTTAAGCTTTTACCCTTCCTTGCCAGAGATAGTAATGATGATGGGATATGTAATCCATGCAAACTTGACACCTCCACCAATGAAAATTTAGAAGATGAGCAACAAAGTTTGAACTAGCCAACGACATCCAGATTCTTCCTTCCTCAGAAGAAATTATCTGAATGAGGAATCAACCTCAGCAAGCCGGGTTGAAATGCATTTGAGCTCCCGATGGAAGAGTACCTCATCCATTTTCCAATATTTAGTACACTGTTGAGCTGCACACCTGACCTACTGCTCCACCCTTTTCAGGATGGTGGCAGTTCTGGGTTATACCAAAATTAAAAAGTTGAAGATGTTTGAAATCTGAAATAAAAACAAAAATGTTGGAAACACACAGCAGGCGAGGTAGCATCCAGAGGAAGAGAAACAGATTGAAGACCTTTCATCAGGGTCACCTTTCATCCAGATTAAACGTGGTGATGAAGGGTCTTTAACCTTAAATGTTGACTCTGTTTCCCTTTCCAGAGTTTCTGCATGGCTTTCTGCCTCATATTGAGCCGAGGTTCTGACATTACATCCCACCCTTAAGCTTGTCTGTCACAAACAGTGGAGCTATGCATTTGATTAGAATTATTAACTTCCATTAAAAAGCTGTTTAGATAAGTTTTTTAGTTACTCTACTTGTGGGCTTGCAATTAATCTCCAACAATTTAATACTTTTCAAGTTACATTTATTACACTTTAAATCTATTTCAACTTTTATAAAATATTTCTATCGGAGCCATTCACAAATATTGAAACATGCTTTTGACTGTGACAAGGGCTCTTAGGTATAGCGGAATGAAGCGATATGGGGAGAAGGCAGGAACGGGGTGCCAATTGTGGATGATCAGCCATGATCACATTGAATGGCGGTGCTGGCTCGAAGGGCCGAATGGCCAACTCCTGCACCTATTGTCTATATATCTATGTACAGTATCTAAGTCCTCAAAGACCATTTGGAGTGATTCCACTACTAAATCGAATACAGCTATCACTCCATCAAGAGCCATGAGTCAAGAGCATTTTATTGTCATACAGTATGTACTGGAATGCAACAATGGCAGCAGCAGCAGAACAGGTTGTAAACACTGTACTCAATATATAAGATAATACTTTTTTTTAAGTTCAATAAATAAAAAGCCCAAAGTAGTGCAAAAACAAAACAATGTCCAAAGTCCCTAGTGCAACCGATGCAGTTTGCAGTTCGGAGTTTAGTTGGAATTCATGGTGTCCAAAAGCCTGATGGTTGTTGGGAAGAAGCTGTTCCTGAACCTGGACTTTACAGTTTTGAGGCTCTTATATGTTCTTCCCAATAGCAGGAGTGAAACGAGAGCAAGGCCATGGTGGTGTGGGTCCTTGATGATTCTGGCTACCTTTCTGAGATTCTAGATCTTTTCAATAGTGGGGAGGTCAGTACCTGTAATGGACCTGGCAATGTTTACCATCCTTTGTAATCTCCTTCATTCCTGGGCATCTGAATTGCCAAACCAGATCATGATGCAACCAGTCAATATGCTCTCTGCCGTACACCAGTAGAAGTGCAGAGAGTATTAATCGATAAAGCAAATCGCTCAATCTTCTAAGCAAGTCGAGGTGTGGATGGGCTTTCTTTAAGACTGCATCAATTTGCTGGGTCCAGGACAGATGTTCAGAGATATGAATGCCCGTGAATGACGTTGTTGACTCTCTCCACTGTGATTCATCGATGGGGGGTATGGAGAGAAGGCAGGTACGGGATACCGAGTTGGATGATCAGTTGGATGATCAGCCATGATCATACTGAATGGCCTACTCCTGCACCTATTTTCTATGTTTCTATGTTTCTATTTTCTATGTTTCTAAGACAGCTTGTGGATTCACGGCCTTCCTCTTCTAAAGTGAACAATCAGTTCCTTGGTAAAAATGATGTTAATAGCAGATTGTTGTTGTGGCACCATTCAATTAGACGATCGATTTCCCTTCTATATTCTAACTTAATTCGTCCATCAATGGTGGTGTTGTCAGCAAATTTAAAGATGGAGCTGAAACTGTGTCCAGCTACATAGTCAAGGGTAGAGAGTGAGTAGAGCAGGGAATTAAATGATAATGCCAATTAATTTGTTGATTTTTTCATGTGCATCTAAACCTGTTTAGCGTGGGGATATAATCATTATCATCAAATTATATCACTGAATTGGTTGAAGCTATCATGGGATGTGGAGTGGGCAGATGGATCTCAACCGGAAATGTCACCCATTCCTTCTCTCCAAAGATGCTACCTGAGTTACTCCAGCATTTTGTGTCTATCTTTGATGTAAACCAGCATCTGCAATTCCTTCCTACACATGGGATGGACTGACTCTATCATTCAATTGAGTGATTTTATCACACTACTGAATGTTAACATCACTGCATTCAACAAGCCTATCATTGTTCTGAATGATTCTCTCACTGCATTGAATGAATCCAACGAACCATTGAATGATTTTGTCATTGATTTGGTCATTCTGTCACTGCAATGAATGCTGCTGTTACTGCACTCAATAACTCACTTCGCTGAATGATTCTACCATTGGACTGAATGGTGCTCCCAAGGCACTAATTGATTCCGTCACTGCACCAAATGATTCATTTTCTGCATTAAATGATTCCAATAGACTTGGGGGCATTGTTTTTGTCCTTGCACTATTATTGTTTGTTTTTTCATTAGTTAGTTTAGTTTATTGTCACGTGCACTGACCTACAGTGAAAAGCTATTGTTGCTTGCTAACCAGTCAGCAGAAAGACAATATGTGATTACTAGAGCCAGGATGTTTAGGCGCTAAAAATCTCTGAAATAGGCAGGCAAAAAGGCATAATAAAATTACAAAAAAGGCACGAATAAAGGCTTTTTTTTTTTTTATAGGCATAAAAGGCATTTATTTCCGCCACCAAAGTATGGTTAAAAATGATAATATAACGGTATTCTACATTAAATGACCAAAGTTGCCTGGTTGCACATAATTACTTGCATTTTTTTCAAATTAGCTGGTGTTAAACTATGCCGTCTGTCAGACAGAATATGCTACAGTTGTGAAAAACTTCTTTCTACCCCAGCTGAGGTCACTGGTGCATACCTGAAACAAGCTACAAACTCTATATTCATGTCGATATCTTGTGCATTACAACTACCTTTGAGAACTTTAGCTATGTTTTGTATTTCTTCAAGATCTTTGTTAGCAATAATCCCCCTCTCACATTTTCCTTGTATGTCTTTACCTACATCGCAAGGAACTTTAAGTACAAAGTACAGCAAGTGAAGATGTAAACAACTGAGCAATAGTTGAGCTCTTTGACTTCTCCAATATTTCCGATGTCAAGAAATACTCCTTTGATGGTTGACCTGCCTCCAGTGTACCGATGACCACATTGGCAACATATCTCCCCACAGCATCAGTTGTCTCGTCTATTGAGATCCATATTTTGTTGCATGCAACTTCATCTCTAATTTTCTGCACAACAATGTTGAAGTTGCTGTCAACATAATTTTTCCGTAATGATGACTCGCTTGGTATATGTTCCTCTGTGTATTTCCCTAAAAAACCTCTGAGAGATTTGTTTTCCAATTTCCATAGTGGAATTCCAGCATCAATGAATGCGTTGCACAGATCACTCGAAAACTCAGATTTGCGACTGGAGCCAGAAGTAAATGTGAGGAGACAAGCTTGTGTATTTCCTACCTTCAGTTTCTCTGCCGCCGACTTGTGTTTAGCTATCTGTACATGCTGGGAGACGAAATATTTATTTTCCTGATTCACTGCTTTCTCACATGCGTTGCAAAACAGCACACAGTTGTCTGTAGAGAATATATCACTCCCGTACACTCTCACCAAATCGTTCAGTTTTTTACAAGGCATTGACTTGACTTTAGGCATTTTGACACTTGCAGGGGTAAATCCTACAGGAGTGAGGATGCAGATCTCTACAGGCAGGCCAAGTACAAGCTGAGAAGAGGAATCAGAGCTGCCAAGGAAAGGTACTCTGAGAAGTTGAGGAGAAAGTTCTCAGCAAATGACTCTTCTTCAGTGTGGAAGGGCTTGCAAGAAATCACAACCTACAAGAGGAAAACCCCCCGCTCCTTGGACAATCGTCAGCTGACCAACGACCTAAACGCGTTCTACTGCAGGTTCGATAAACAGAAACTTAACCTTGATACCCCCACACCCAATCGCTTCACACCTACTCACAGCTTGACTCCAATTTGAAATTACTGGACCCTCCCCCACCTACTCCTCCCAATCACCACTTCACACCTACTTAAAGCATGACTCCAATCAGCAAAGACTGGACCCTTTCCCACACACCCCTCTTCAATCACCACTTAACACCCACTTACAGCCAGGTTTCGCCCCGGTGGTGTAAATTTTCTTGTAAGTTACGTTAAAACGGCCAAAAAAAGGCTGATTTAGGCACAATCGTGAAAAAGGCATTATCTTCCTGAAACCATCAAAAAAGGCATGAAAAGGCATTTATGGCAAAATCCTGGCTCTAGTGATTACAGTCGAAGAAAGACACATAAGCCGGAGTAACTCAGCGGGTCAGACAGCATATCTGGAGAAAAGGAATAGGTGACGTTTCGGGTCAAGACCCTTCTTCCAGCTAGTTAATAATGCTTTTTGTGTCTATCTTTGGTTTAAACCTACATCTGCTGCTCCTTCCTACACATGATTGCAGTTGAGCCATTCACAGTGTACGTTTATATGCTGAACATTTTTTTGTTGTTTGTTTTGGCATTTTACAGGGTATTGTGTTTAAATATCAGTTATGCTGCTGCAAGTTAGAATTTCATTGTTTCATTTTAGGACATATGACAGCAAAACACTCCTGACTTGACTCTTGACAACTCATGAAAGATTTTACAGCTGTATTGAATAACTATCCCTGCAGTTAATGATTATGTCGTGCCATTCAATGATTTAATACAAGGTATGATGCATAATTTTTGACAAGGATGGTTCAGAAAGGTAATGCACAAAGGGTCTGAGGTTTATTTCTTAAAATCTAATCTAATCCAGACAAATACCAGACATTGCAATTTGGGAAATCAAATTCTGATAGGAAATATGGGGTGAATCCCAGGGACATTAGGAACGTTGATGTACTGAAAAACTTTGGGATCCAAATCCATAGTTCACTGAAAGTGGTGAGACTGGTGGATAAAGTACTGAAAAAGGAATTTGATATGCTATCCTTCATCGACATCGGAGTAGGCATTGAGTATAAAAGTTGGCACATCATGATCCTATGATTCCTTTACCGTTTTGCTGTCATTGATACATTAACAAATGTTTTTTTATCATATATATGTGTATATATATATATATATGTATAAATATATTACGGATTCAGCCGCGGGATTGACTTACCATCACCCGGCGGGGTCACAACATCAGAAGTCTGGATCGCCTCGGCGTAGAGGAAGAACAAAGCGGGAAGAGACAGAGACTTTAAGACTTTTGCCTCCATCACAGTGAGGAGGTGCCTGGTGAACTCACTGTGGTGGATGTTAATTTGTGTTTATTGTGTGTTTTGTTATTTATTATTATATGTATGACTGCAGGCAACGGAATTTCGTTCAGACCGAAAGGTCTGAATGACAAATAAAGGAATCTCTCTAATCTCCCTAATATAAATACACAAAAATTCTGCCACCGCAATCAATGATTATAACATTGTGTTGAATAATTCTAACACTACACTGAAAGATTCTCTAATTTATTTCAATTATTTATCTCAGTACTGAATAATTCTGAAATCAGTTGAATACATTGGAGGGCCAAAACACTGCAGATGCAGGAAGCTGCAGCAAAAAAAGAGAGTAGGCAAATGAACTATCCTATCAACAACTAGAGAGCGGTCCTGAGCTACTATCTACCTCGCTTGAGACCATCGGACTATATGTAATCGGAATTTACTGGACTTTAACTTGCACTAAATATTATTCCCTTCATCATGTGGATAGCTCAATTGTAATCAAGTATATAGTCTTTCTGTTGACTGGTTAGCTCACAACAAAATCTTTTCACTGTACCTCAGTACATTTGACAAAAACAAAACTAATCTAACTAAACCAAACAGCTGGAGGAACTCAGTGGGTCAGGCAACCTCTGTTGAGGGGAATGGACAGTTGGCATTTCAGATTGAGACCCTTCATCTGGACTGAAAAGCAGAGGGAAAATAGTTAGTAAAAAGAGGTGGGCCAGTGGTTGGGCAGGAGTGACCAAGCAACTGGCTGGACAGGTTAACTAGATGTTTAAGAAGGAACTGCAGATGCTGGAATATCGAAGATAGACAAAAATGCTGGAGAAACTCAGTGGGTGAGGCAGCATCTATGGAGCGAAGGAAATAGGCAACGTTTCAGGTCGAAACCCTTCTTCAGACTGAAACCCGAAACGTTGCCTATTTCCTTCGCTCCATAGATGCCACCTCACCCGTTGAGTTTCTCCAGGTTAACTAGTTGGTAGAGTTGGGCGGGGTAGGAAAGGGTGGGGATAGTAACAGGCTGAGAGGTAATAAGGGCAGAACAAAAGGCTGTATATTCTTGGTTCTGATAAAAAAAGGAAGGTGAAGAATGGAAGTAAAAGTGGCAGGGGAACAACAGAGAGAGGGGAGGAGTGTGCAGTGAGGGTCGGGTAGTGTGTAGGGGACGGGCAGGATAAAGAAAGCAGATGATAGGCGACTGGGATGTAACAAGGGAAGAAGGGTGTGTGAGACAGATCGTGGTAGGTAGGAGGAGAGAGAAGGGGTCAAAAACAGTGCGGGTATCCTGAAATTGGAGAATTCCTACCAAGGTGGAATATGAGTCGCTATTCCTCCAGTTAGCATTTGGCCTCAACATGGCAGTGGAGGAGAGCGGAGACAGACAAGTTGGTATGGGATTGGGAATGGCTGTTAAAATGATCGGCAACCAGGAGTCCCAATTGGCCACAGCTGACAGAAGGGAAGTAGCTAATATAAAGAGATTGAGGATGAGGCAAAGAAACCTCTTTATATTAGCTACTTCCCTTCTGTCCCCATATACTGGCTAGGTAGACAAAAATGCTGGAGAAACTCAGCGGGTGAGGCAGCATCTATGGAGAGAAGGAATAGGCAATGTTTCGGGTCGAGACCCTTCTTCAGACTGATGTCAGGTGGGGGGGGGGGACGGCAAAAAGAAAGGAAGAGGCAGAGACCTTAGGCTTGTGTGAGAGCTGGGAAGGGGGAGGGGAAGGAGGGAGAAAGCAAGGACTATCTGAAATTGGAGAAATCATTGTTCATACAGCTGGGGTGTAAACTACCCAAGCGAAATATATTGGCTACTTCCCTTCTGCTCTTTCAGTCAAGATAAAGTGTGACTGTCCATTTCCCTCCACAGATGCTGCTTGACATGTGGCGTTTCACCAGGTGCTTTCTTTTGCCGTCTATACATTGAATGATTGTATCACCTAATTGAATGTTCCCATCATTGCACTGATGATTCGCTCACACCAGTGAATGCATTGAGCTATTCTATTATTGCATTCAAAAATCCTATCACCCCTTTGAACAAATCAATTACAGTGCTAACTGATCCCAACACTGCAATGAATAATTCCTTCTATATTTTGAATGAGCCATTTGCTGTTTTGAGTGATCCTATCACTGTATTGAATGATTCTGTTACTGTACTGAACGAGTCAATAACCATCGATTGATTCAATAACTGCAATCACTACACTGATTACCATGCTAAATGGTTCTATTTAAACGTTAACTGATTTGACTGTGGCATCAATTGATGTTATCCCTGCATTGAAAGATGTTATTACCTGGCTTATTGGTTCCATTCTTGTGTGAATGACACTATCACCCCATTGAACAATTTTAGCTCGGCATTGAACAATTTGATCATTGCATTCAATCATCCCATCACTACATTGAATGATCCTGTCGTGCAGTTAAATAATTCTCTAACGAGTGACTAATGCTATCACTGGACTTTAAGACTTAAGAGGCTGCATTGAATAAATCAATAGACACAAAATGCAAGAGTAACTCAGCGGGACAGGCAGCATCTCTGGAGGGAAGGAATGGATGATGTTTCGGCACCATAACATGAATGATCTCAGGAATGAGTAGGTTAACCTATGATGAGCGTTTGTCGGCACTGGGCCTTGAGTTTAGAAGAATGACGGGGGACCCCATTGAAACATGCAGAATAGTGAAAGCCTTGGATAGAGTGGATGTGGAGAGGATGTTTCCACTAGTGGGAGAGTATGGGACGAGAGGTCATAGCCTCAGAATTAAAGAACTTTCTTTTAGGAAGATGTTTCTTTAGTGAGACAGTGGTGAATTTGTGGAATTATTTGCCACAGAAGGCTGTAGAGGATGTCAGTGGATATTTGTAAGGCAGAGATAGATAGATTCTTGATTAGTCAGAGGTTATGAGGAGAAGGCAGGAGAATGGGGTTAGGAGGGAGAAATAGATCAGCCATGATTGAATGGCGGAGTAGACTTGATGGGCTGAATGGCCTAATTCTACTATTACTTATGACCTTATGAGACCCTTCTTCAGACAATGGAGGATAGTGAGGTCACTGTAGGTTATACTAATATGCGAGGGCAGTCTGAGCCATAGGGTCATAGAGCTTTTCAGCATGGATCAAGCACATTGGCCCACCTTCTCCATTCTGTCCAAGTAGGCTTGTCTCATTTGCCCTCATTTGGCCATAGCTCTCTAAACCTTTCCCAGCTATAAGGAGAGATTGGGCTAACTTGGATTGTTTTCTGTAGACCATTGGAGGTTGAGGGGAGACTCGACGGAAATGTATAAAATTCCAAGAGGCAATGGATCAATGGTGCTTTATTATCACATGTACAGTGATTGTTTTTAAAATACAGTTAAGTGACAATCTTTCCATACCATAGGCACTATTATATTTAAGGACAAAAGTCCTTAGATAATAGATTGCACTGAGGCAGTAAACAATGTCGCCACATTTCTGGCGCCAATTCGGCATCCTCGGTAATATGGTACCAATACACTGAACAAGAACAACGCCAGAGACTTTGCCGAGTTCCTATTTGCAACCAGATATTAAAAGTTGTACAGCACTGAAATGAGCTCTTCAGCCCATTATGTCCATGCCAACATTTTGGTCAATCTACATTAATCTCACTTGCCTGCACTAGAATCATATGCTTCTATGCCTTGACATTTTGTACCTGTCTAAATCCCTCTTAAATTTAGCAATTATATCAGAAATCCACCTCATCTCTGGCAGCATGTACCAAATATCAACCATTCTCTGTCTAAAAAATATTTCTGTTCCACATTAAAACTCGTTCCGCTCACCTTAAACCTATGCTCTTTTGATTCTGATCCCCCTACCATGGGAGGAAAGATTTTGACTATATATCCCATTAAAGGGTAGATAGTCAATTATAATTTTATATACCAAATTATAATTGTATGTATATAAAGCCTCTGTTGCTACAGGGAATATGTCCACCCTATTCCAACTCTCCCCATATCTAAAGTCCTCCAATCCAGAATTAACCTTCATCTCCTCAATGCCTTGACAAATATCCTCTTCATTCTTGCAAGGCCAATAATATCCTTCCCATGGTGGCGCAGTGGTAGAGTTGTTGCCTTACTGCGCCAGAGACCTGTATTTGATCCTGACTACAGGTGTTGCCTGTACGAAGTTTGTATGTTCTCCCCGTGACCTGTGTGGGTTTTCTCCATGATCTCCAGTTTCCTCCCACACTCCAAATATGTACAGGTTTGTGCGTTAATTGGCTTGGTATATTTGTAAATTGTCCCTAGTGTGAGTAGGATAGTGTAAGTATGCAGGGATCGCTGGTCAGCACAGACCTGGTTGGCCGAAGTGCCTGTTTCCGCGCTGTATCTCTAAACTAAACTACCGTGTGCTAGCCCGAAGTGTACACAATATCCAGCATTTTATATAATCACAACATAACGTCCCAACACTTAAATTATCTTACAGAGAATATACGAGAAGTTGGATTCAGAATTCTATGCTGATATGCTGGGCAGGCTCAGTTGGCTGATTGAATAAACAGATCCAAAAAACCACCCGATCTCAATATCAATAAATCTCAATATAAATAAGTTCTCCAGAGGGAGAGGGAAAGGAAATAAAAATGAGCCAAAATAAATGTTAGCATCTTTTTGATTACAGCTCTCCCTCTGGAGAACTTATTATATTGAGATTTATTGATATTGAGATGGGGTGTTATTCTGCTTTGAATGCGTAATCATTTTTCCCACTTCTGGAGATGGATTTTGTTTTGGAACCATTTCCATCCAAATGACAGTCTTGCTCCATATTTCTAACAATCCTTTTCTGTAACCTGTGTAGATTCCTCTCCCCGTGGGCAAGAGCCTGCTTTCAACATAGCCTAAACCGTTCATTTAAAATGCAGAAGCATTTTGTTAAACAATCACAGGTAACTACAACAGAAGAGAAACTACAACAGAAGGTGCAAGAACTGACTCAGCGGCCAGTCGAGAACTAGGACGGACCCAGCAGCTGACGAGAACAAAGATCCGGCGACCCCCGAGAGAGAAGTCCTGGCATGCTGCCCACAACCATGTGTGGCAGCAGGCCTGGTTCACTGCTGGGAAGAAGGGCCCATCGGACTTTGTCCACAGGGGGAAGCTCGGAATCCCCAATGGACTTCGGGTCGTGCGTCTGCAGCAGCCTGGGACTTACCTGGGCTTACCTGGATCAGCGGTGCTCCAGTACTTGCAACATGTGGCGACTGCATTTGTGAATTATGCAAAAGAATTTCACTGTGCTGGCCATGTGACAATAAAGAACCATGGAACCATTGAAAACTAAATGGCACATGCACTTTGCATGCATCAGTGTTACACAGTTCAACTGCTCTTTTCACTGATTGCTACTCTCATCTTGAGGCAGGACTCTCATTTTCTAACTGCAATTTACATGGACTTATCACAGATTTAATTTTGACATACAGCTAGAAAATTGGCCCTTCGGCCCACCGCATCCGCACCGACCAGTGATCCCCGTACACATTAACACTTCCCTAAACACACTAGTGACGATTTTTACATTTATCAAGCCAATTAACCTACAAAACTGTACGTCTTTGGAGTGTGGGAGGAAACCGAAGATCTCAGAGAAAACCCACGCAGGTCTTGGGGAGAAGTACAAACTCCGTACAGACAGCATCCGTAGTCGGGATCGAACCAGTGTCTCCGGCACTGCAAGCGCTATAAGGCAACAACTCTACCGCTGCGCCACCGTGCCATCGTGATTCTATTGTTTGTATTGGCACTCACTTATTCCTTCTCACCTATCACTCTTGTGCTTGGTGACCTGCAAAGCTGAACACTCCCTAACCTATTTTAATATTCATTTCTTTGCCTCAGTACCAATTGCATGTCTGATTATGGTCTTAAAGTGCCCTAGCATGCTTGCAGATAAGATGGACATCAGAACTTGTTTTCCAAGGTGGAAATGTCAAAGACTAGAGGGCAAAGGTTTAAAGTCAGAGTGGGAATGATTAAAGAAGATGTGTGGGACAATATTTTTTTATACAGAGAGGGCTTCGTGCCTGATGCACCTTGCCAGTTGCCACAGTGAAAGCAAGTATTTTAGTGGTGTTTAAGAGGTTTTAGATGGGCATATGATGGGAATGGAGGGACTTGGAGGAGATTAGTTCAACATGGCATCATGTTCGGGTCAGATTTTGTGGGCCAAAGGGCCTGTTCCTGTTCTGTAATGTTCCATGTTCCATGTTCAATACTTTATTTTTACCGCAACAAATTATTCAGTCGCTAAATTGATGATTTAGCAATTTCAGCACTGAACTAATCTATTTTTACACAACATTTTTATCACTTTGCGTGAGGAAATATTTCATTACATGATTCAATTACTGCATTTAATAATTCTATCACTGCATTAAATGGTTCTTTGGCTCCATTGAATGGCTGTGTCATGGCATCGAATGTTTAGTTTAATTTTGTTTAGTTTCGTTTAATTTGGATGGTTTTGTTTAGTTCAGTTTCGGCTAGCTAAGCTTAGTTATGTTTTGTTTATAGATATCACGTATACCGAGGTACAGTGAAAACCTTTTTGTTGCTTACTATCCAGTCAGCAAAAATACATGATTACAATCAAGCCATCCACAGTGTACAGATACAGGATAAAGGGTATAACAATTAGTGCAAGATAAAGTCCAATAAAGTCTGGTTTAAAATTATTTGGTCTCCAATAATGTAGACCACCTAATTCCATGATTCTATCATATATATATATATATATATTTTTTAATTTTATTTATTAGAAGTACATTAAATTACAAAAAAATTACATTAGTACTCATCACATATATCTTATTACAATTAATGTACTCCGTCATTTTTTAAAATTAATAAAAAGAAAAGGTTGAAATTAAGAAAAAAGAGAAAGTGAAGGAAAATAGTGAAAGTGTAAAAACGTGTAAACAGGAAAGAACAGAGACCCTGTAGAAAAGAAATTAAAGAGAAAAGATTAAGAGATAGACCCTAAAGAAGAAAAAAAGAGAAAGAAGAGCAAAGAGAAAAACAAGTACTTTATTATGAGCATCACGCAAATGGGATATACCAACTCGCCACCTTTCATCCCCCTTTACCTGACATCGGTACTTTTTAAAGTACTTTTGCACCTTATGCTTGTAATAGTTCTATAAATGCAGACCACGTCAGATGGAAGTGATCTGATTTGCCTGCCAGGAGGAGTCTTATCTCTTCTAGGTGTAATGTTTCAAACATGTTTGAAATCCACATGTTTATAGTTGGTATTGGAGCGTTTTTCCAAAATTTTAGGATAAGCTTTTTTCCAGTTACTAACCCGTAATCAACTAATTTCTTTTGAAACACATTTAGTTCAGGGCTATCTTCCGTTGTTCCGAAGATAATCCATTCTGCTTTTGGCGTCAGTTTTATTTTAAATAATTTTGTAAAGATTTCAAAAATTTCAATCCAAAATTTTTGAATTTTTGTACAAAAAACAAATGAGTGCGCTATAGTAGCTTCTTGAGATTGACATTTATCGCAAATAGATGATACATTGGGGAAAATTTTATTAATTTTAGTTTTTGAATAATATAATCTGTGTAAAATTTTGAATTGTATTAAAGTGTGTCTTACATTAATTGAGCATTTATGCACATTTAATAAATGTTCATTCCACCTTTCCTTTGAAATTTTAATAGCTAATTCTTGTTCCCAGTCTCTTCTAATACCTTCCGTAATTGGTATTTCTACATTTAAGATAATATTATACAATACGATATTAAGTTTGCTGATTCAGCTTTTATCTGCATTGCTTCGTCCAGTACATCTGGTGAGATGTTATAATGATCTTTTGTATATTTTTTCAGATAATCACATATTTGAAAATATTTAAAGTATTGATTATTTCCCAGCTTATATTTTATTTGTAATTGTTGGAATGATAGTAATTTTCCAGTTTCATACAAGTGTCCGAGTGTTTTAATTCCTAATCTATCCCATTGTATAAATGATTTGTCTGTAATAGAGGGAATAAACGAAGGGTTATTAACTATTGGTGATAAAAGCGATAGATTTCTTAATTTAAAATTTTGTTTTATTTGTTTCCAAGTTCTAATTGTACTATGTATAATTGGGTTTTTGTTATAATTTATGTTATTCAGTTTCATTGGTGAGAGGAGGATCGCTCCAATATTACAAGAGGAGCAGTCTTTTCTCTCCATTATAATCCAGTCCACCTGCTGGGCAGAGTTGTCCATCAGTTGAATCATATTTTTAATATTTACTGACCAATAATAATACATAAAGTTAGGGAGTGCTAAGCCCCCTAATACTTTAGCTTTGTTCAAATGTGTTCTTCGTATTCTATGGGATTTATAATCCCATATAAAATTAGTAATGTCTGAATCCAATTTTTTTTAAAACTTCTTTGGTGTATATATATAGGAATTGATTGAAATAGGTATAGAATTTGTGGTAAAAAGATCATTTTTATTGCATTTATTGGGCCTATTAAAGACATCGGAAGCGTTTTCCAAAATTTAATTAATGTATTTAATTTATTAAGTAAAGGATTATAATTTGCTTTGAACATGCCTTGATATGTTCTGGTAATTTCAATACCCAAGTATTTAAATTTTTCTGTAGCTATTTTAAAAGGGAATTTTAAGAGATGTGTTGAGTCTTTTGGTTTTATTGACATAATTTCACTTTTATTCCAATTTATTCTGTATTCATAAAAGGATCCAAAATCCTCAATTGGATTTAGTATGTTTGGTATAGTAATTTGAGGTTTTGCGATGTACAATAATATATCATCTGCATATAAAGATATTTTATTATTTGAATATTTAGTGTTATAGCCATGGATATCTGGATGTGTTCTAATTTTTTCCGCTAAAGGTTCAATTATAAGAGCAAATAACTGCGGTGATAATGAGCATCCTTGTCTGTTACCCCTTGATAGTTGGAATTTCAAAGATAATATGTTATTAGTTAATATTCTAGCTGTAGGCTTATTATATAATAATTTAATCCATAGAATAAAATTCTCTCCCAATTGGAATTTTTGTAATACTTTATCCATATAATTCCATTCTACTTGATCAAATGCTCTTTCAGCGTCCAACAAAATAATTGATAATTCTTGTTCTTCAATTTTGTGTGAGTGCATTATATTGAGTAGATGTTTCATATTATTAGATGAATATCTCTTAGGGATAAACCCCGTTTGATCTGGGTTTATAAATTTACTAATATATTTACTTAATCTTCTAGCTAATGTTTTCGCTAATATTTTTTGATCTGTATTTATCAATGCTATAGTTCTATATGAACCCGGTTCTTCTATATCTTTGTCTTTTTTTAGTATTAATGTGATCGTTGATTCAGCTAGTGTATCAGGTAATATTTGTTCTTTAAAGGCATATTGATACATTTTTTGTAACCGTGATATAATTTTGTCATAGAAACTTTTATAAAATTCATTAGTAAATCCGTCAGGACCTGGAGTTTTTCCATTCTTTAATGAATTTATTGTGTCTTCTAATTCCTTGATTGAAATTTGTGCACCCAATTCCTCTTGTTCCTTCAACTCTAACTTTGGAAGATTACAGTTATCCAAGAACTCTGTAATTTTATTGGTGTCCATTGTCGTTTTGGATGTGTACAAATTCTCATAAAATTGCGCAAATCTTTTATTAATATCATTCGGTAAAGTTAGTGATTCCCCTCTATCTGATTTAATCTTTTGAATCCTATGTTCTTTTTCTCGTTTTTTAGCTGACGAGCCAAAAGTTTGTGTGGTTTAGCCCCAAATTCAAAGTGTTCCTGTCTTGTAATTTGGAAAAGTCTTATAAGTTTGGCTGATAATAATTTATTTAATTTAAATTTCAGAATTATTATTTTATTATGTTTATCCATAGATGGATCTTTAGCATTATCTATATCCAGTTGTCTAATTTGTTCTTCTAACTGTCTTTGTTCATTCTTATTCTTTTTATTTTGAAAAGCTTGGTATGAGATTATAACACCTCTAATAAATGCTTTAAAAGATTCCCATAGTAAAGTAGGCGATATATCTGGAGTGTCATTTATTTCAAAAAAGACATCCATTTGTTTTTTTAGATATATACTCCCTTGCGGGTATTTTAGGATTTGAGAATTGAATCTCCAAAACGATTTGTTCTTAGACATTCCTTCCAGTTTTAAAAAGAAAGTTAGTGGTGAATGGTCTGAAATCGAGTTGGTATGGTATATTGGGTTCACAGTGTGAGGGATTAATTTTGTATCCACCAGGAAATAATCTATACGTGAGTATGTTTTGTGTACCATTGAATAAAACGAGTATTCCCTGCCAGTCGGATTAGCAATTCTCCAAACATCTGTTATATTGGTATTATTTATGTAAGTATTTAAGAGTTCACTAGTTTTAGATTTTGTATTACCTCTCTGTTTTTGGCTAGATTTATCTAAATACGGATCTAAAACACAGTTAAAGTCACCTCCTATTATAACATTTTGATAATTAGATTCTGCGATTATGTTCAGAATTTTATTGAAAAAATGAGGATTATCAAAGTTAGGCGCATATATATTTACCAAGGTATTTGGGGTATCATGAATTTCTCCGGTAACTATCAAATATCTCCCTTCCTTATCTGTTATGGTATTCTTTGCTTTGAATGGTATGCCTTTTCGAATAATGATTGACGTACCTCTAGATTTCGAAGTATATGAAAAATGATATATTTGACCTATCCAATTCGCTCTCAATCTAGTCTGATCCTGGGATTTTAGATGGGTTTCTTGTAAAAAAATGATGTCAGTATTGTACAATTTCAGCTGAGCTAATATCTTACCCCTTTTAATAGGTTCATTAACACCTCCAACATTCCAACTGCAGAATGTGACTCCTCCTAGGTTCTTTTGTTTAACATCTTGCATTTTGAATAGTTATAATACCTTTAAATCTTGCAGTGCATCCATACCTCAGGTCTTTGGGTATTGCGGGAACCTTTGTGTTACTAAGTTTTGTTGCCATATCCCTTTTACGCTAATCGCTAAACAAAAAACACGAACAAGTGACTTGATGTGATAATTTTAAAAAAATTGAAAAAGTGAAAATACAGTGTCTAAAATGGTCGACACTGTAACAAGTGGCCCACCTGTAGGTGGGAGAAAACCTTGTATCGACTTCCATTGTCGATGTTAACAAATAGCTCCGCACCATTGATTACTCATAACATAATGGGACGGGGCCTCGCAATCAGATATATAATACAGATTTACCCTATATATTTCGTTATAACATATCATATGTATATATAACAATTTTATCTACTAATTGTTAAACAAATGGTTTTACCTTCAATAATAATCAACTGTTGGTTGAAGGGGTTAACGTGAAACGTGCTCCTGGATCTCAGCCAGGTGCTCGTTTCTCTTCCCCTCCCCCAGTTATAGATAAGGCTTAGATTTAGTGAGAATTTGTATTAGTTGTGTTAGTTCATACATTGTTTTTTTCTTGTTAGCGTCCGTTACTATTTCTATATTAATATTGTTAAATTGTTAAATTGTTAAATTATTAATAGGATTAGTTCTTTACAATTTAAATTAGTATTTTAATCTCTTAAACAATTAATGCTTCTGGTATAATGCACTCTCTTCGGCTCGGCGATCCTCTGTTATCCGCTATTTGCTTCGTTTGGAACACAGAATGTCCTTGAGTTAAAATTCCACAGATAAAAAGTCTAGATATCCCCAGCTTGAAGGATTCTTCAAATAAGTTTTTTTTTTAAACACTACAAGAACTGTTTCTTCGCTTCAGATCCTCCATTAACTGTGGAATTATAACTAAAAAGTTTGTCCATACCATCCATGTATTCCCGCTACTTTTCCACGATGCTCTGGGCATATCTGTACGCATCCTCCGGGTTTACAAATGATCTCTCATGTCCCTTATAAGTAATGCGCATCTTAGCGGGGTAGAAGACACCCTATCTAACATCTTGAATTCCTTTTAGAATTTCTTTTGCCTTTGTGAACTGATTTCTCTTTTGTACAATTTCATACGGATAGTCCCTGAATATTTTTGATAGAGTCGTTATCAAGCCTCAGTTGCATTCCATATTTGATTTTACTCATCACCTCTTCAAGTTCTGAAATGTCCCGAAATTTCACAATAATCTGTCATGGGTGGTCTGGTCTTGCTTGAGATCTTGGTTTAAATCTCGGTACTCGATGTGCCACTTCAATTTTCGGTTCCTTGGGGAGATTAAGCAGTTGTTTGAATAAGCCCATAGCAAACTCACAAATGTCCCTTCCCTCAGCTCCCTCTGAGACTCCAAGAATTCTTAAATTCTGGCGTCTTGAACGAGCTTCCAGGTCCAGGCATTTGTCTGAAACTTTCCCCAGATGAGTTGCCATCTGTCCTGTAGTTTGCTCATGTTCTTGCCTCATTCTCTCCATGTCTTCAGCCATTCGAGCCAAATTTTTCTCCATTTCCATGATTGTAGCCATACTTGCAGCCACTGTTTCAAGCACAGCCGTGAACCTGTCCGTAGTAGCTTCTTCCACCTTATCAATTCTCCCCGATAGTTCTCCTTTCACATCATCAATTCATTTGTTTATAGTGCCAATTGAATCAATAACTTTCTGATTACCAGCACTCGAATTCTCCATCGTCTTTTCGATTTTTTCCATCATTTTCCCATCATAATTTTATTTTCATCCAAAATTTCATCTTTCATATCTCTCACCGATTTCTTCAAATCCTCAAATTCTTTATCCTTAGCCAGATCTGTCTTAGATCTTGTAGACATTTCTGCAGCCACTTCAGGAACCCCTTCAGAGGTAACTTCTTCATGATTCTTCAGGCTTTTCAGCAGCTGTTTTTTAACTGTTCTCTGAGGACTCTGAGCTGGAGACAGTTTTTTCATTTAAAAGTCCTTAAACCACCGTTTAAATCATCGCGCTTACTGATGATGTCATCAGCGCGGCGACCAGAAGCTCCGGTAAGGTTTTTTAATCAGTCCCGACCTGTAGACCCGTTTTAACGCGAAAAATTGCGAATTTTTCGGGAGCGGAGCTAGGTGTGCGTCTGTTAGTGTAACATGGCACCACCGGAAGTCTCGATTCTATCATATTTTTAAATGATTCTATGGACACGTTGAATTTATCAATGTATTCAGTGATTCTATCACTGCAGTGAATTAATCTATCACGGCATTTAAGTATGCTAACACCACACAGAATGACTGATTTAATCATTTTATCCTAGCATTAACTTGCTTTTTGACCCTATTGAATGACACTTTTGCTGCATTGAATGATTCTGTCACAACATAGAATGCTTCTACTTCAACACTGATTGATTCTTTCGCTGCATTAAGTGACCCTATCATTGAAACAAACAATTCTATCACTGAATAATTTGATCGTAGCATTGAATGAAGCCTATTGCTACATTGAATGATTCTACCACATTGAATTGTTGTATCACTGCTTTGCATTAATATTTTGCAGCGTTAAATTATTATTTGCTGCATAGAATGGTTCTATCTCCAGTCTGAATAGTTCTATGTGTACTGAATCTTCCAGTCACTATTTAAATGACTCGGCCATTACATTTGATGAATCTATCAGGAAATTGAAAGGCTCCATCAGTGCACCAAATGGTTCCTACCAGCACATTGATGATGCTTTCACAGTACGGAATGATTCTGCATCCCAATTGATGGTTCTGTTGCTGAATTGAATACTTCCGTCACCACATTGAACATTTCTATCAATGCACTGAAAAATTCTATCACTGCTTTATGTGAACCTCACATTGAAATCGTGAGTCTATCATTGCACTAAATGATTGCATCACAACACTGTGTTGCGATGTTATTGCTGCACTGAATAAAACTAACACACCACTTCATATGCATTATTGGGTGCACTGAATGAGTTTGCTCCTCCACTGAATGATTCTATCAGTGCAGTGAATGCTCCAATGAATATGCTTCATCATTCCCTTATCAGAGTGAATGATACCAATGATTCTATCATCTCACTCAATTATTGCACCGCTGCAGCAAATGAATATATCGCCGCATTAAATGATATCATCTTTGAAATCAATGATTCTATCACTGCATTGAATAATTATTTCACCACTTGATAAGATTCAATGTTTGTATTGAATGATCCGATCATTAAGATCAATTATTTTATCAATACAGAATGGCTTCATCATTGCACTGAATGATTCCATAATGTGGATTGATTCTCCAACTTGGTCTGAAGAAGGGTCTTGACCCGAAACGTCACCTATTCCTTTGCTCCATAGATGCTGCCTCACCTGCTGAGTTTCTCCAGCATTTTCTGTCGACCTTCGATTTTTCCAGCATCTGCAGTTCTTTCTTAAACACTCCAACTATATTGGATAATGCTATCCATGAACTCATTGATTGTATCACTGCACGGAATGATTCAGTTACTTTCTAGAGACACATTGAACGATTATGCTGCTGCATTGAATATATTTAATACACTGTATTAAATGATCCAACCACTGAATGGATTGATTCATACACTGCAGTGATAGAATTTCTCAATGACAGTGATTCAACCATGCAGTGCCATCATTTAATTCAAGAATAGAACATTAATTGTTGCAATAGTGGCTTTTAATGGATAATAAAATATTTTGATGTTATCATAAAACTATTCAAGTTTCATTGCTCTGGGTTATTTCATCAATGCATTAAATAATTCTAATGGCACTAAATGATTCTGTCACTGGATTGAATGATTCCATTGTTGCATTGAATGGTCCAGTAGTTATACTGAAATATCCTATCCTGGCATTGACAGTATTGAATGATTTTATCACCCCATTAATTGATTCCATCACTGCATTCAACAATCTAGCACTGCAGTAAATGATTACTTTTAATGATTCTATGACTGGTCTGAATGATTCCAACATTGTATTGAATGATTCTATAATTGAATTGAATAATTCACCAACTGCAGGGCTTCAACTTTCCTATCCCTCATTCTGATACTCTCTACAACATTCTCCACTCCACTAAACCCAGTCCTTCCAGCATCTCCTCTTAGCTGCAATGCTCAATCCAAGGAAATAACTATTGAGTCTCCTATGCTGGACCTTTTGAAAGATCATACAAACTCCACGTGGACAACAGCGGCTAATGATTACGGCGGCACGGTGGAGCAGCGGTACAGTTGCTGCCTTACAGCGCTTGCAGCACCGGAGACCCGGGTTCGATCTTGACAATGGTGCTGTCTGTATGGAGTTTGTACATTCGCCCCATGACCATGTTGGTTTTCTCCGAGATCTTCGGTTTCCTTCCACACTCGAAAGGCGTACAGGTTAGTAGGTTAATTGGCTTGGTCGGGGGTAATTGCAAATTGTCCCTAATGTGTATAGGTAGTATTAATGTGCTAGGTCGCTGGTCTGTGCAGACTCGGTGGACCAAAGGGCCTGTTTCCATGCTGTATCTCTAAAAACTAAAAAAAAAATTAAGCATACTTCCTCAATTAATACATTTAGGATCCTCCTCGACAAATGCTGTTAAGTGTCTCAGACTGGCTCTCCACTTAACAAAACAACACTGACTATCCATCTCCAGATATAGATGTAGATCCTGTTCCTCAGATCTTTTCCCAAAATGTCCCCACTACTAATGCTAGACTCATGGATCTGTAATTATCCATGGTTTATCCCTGCTGCCCTTCTTGATAAAAGGTACCACTTTTACTGGCACCTTTTCCATGCCAAAAAATATTTCAAAATCTCATGGCAGCCTGGGATATATCTCACCAGCTCTTGGAATTTACCATCTTTATGACATCTATGACGTTTAACACCTTTTTGATGACAATTTGTTCCTAAATTTTACTTCGGAGTCACGTGAGTGACTACGTGAAGAAGACCCGTCAGGGCGCATGCGCGTCATTACGTCGGTCGCATTGGCGCAGACAGGCTGGGGGAACAAAGTTCTCCAGTGGTAAGTTTGAAAAATCCTACAGATAAGTTTAAACTTACTTTTCAGGTTGTCCGTTGCAGGAATCTTTTATCGCAGGTTCCTGCTGGACATGAAATTCAGCAGAACCCCGTGGACCGCAGGGAAATTGTGGACCGTGGGGAAGCCGGCTTCGGACCGTGGGAGTGCGGTAGCAGGCGGCCGGTGGGTTTGGCTGGTTGAGTTTAATTCGGGCCGCAGGTTTTTTGTAGACCGCAGGTTAAGCAAGCCACGGTCACAATAGAGGTGGCTGTTGGGCTTGTTATTTCGAGTCGCTGACAGGCAGGTCAACGACTCCAGAGATATGTTTTAAATAGGGGCCGCGGGGTTTCTCTAGACCGTGGGGATACCGGCTACAGTCCGCGGTAAAGTGAGGAGCCGGTGGCCGTCGGACTTTTGTTAGAGTCGCTGACAGTAAGGTCAGCGACTCCCGAGGGTATTCGGGGTGCAGACTGAGCGTGGTCGTCGGGTTACTACCCGGCTCATTGAGGCAAGAACCCGGACTTTAGCAACCCATATGAGTTTGAACTGTGTGGAGCCTGGCCAGGAGTGTCCCCTCTGTTATATATGTATGTCCTCAGTGGAGAGGAGTAAGGTCCCAGGGCTGCTTACCAATTCCTCAGTGGAGAGGAGTACAAGGGGTTAGTGGGTGGCTGACCCCAACCCCAACTCAGGAAGTGAGATTAGTGGTTTATCACCCTTATGTGTCTATGGCAGTAGCATTTTCTGCTAATTCTGTGGAGGTTTCAGGTCAAGCTGGCCTTCAATGAGAATTTATAATTCACGCATCCCGGCAGTGCTGCCCTCCAAATTAAGGATGAAAGCAATTTTGGGAAGCATTCAAAAGGGTAGACATTATAGTTACCACTTGGCGCTCCAATTCTTCCCTATAGACGGCGTTGGCATCGGGAAGGAGCACGATTTGGAGTCGCTAGCATGCGCAGCCTGTTTGGGGAAGGAGGATACCAACAGAGTATCCTACAGCGACCTGATAACCCCAACTCAGAGTGAGTGCCAAGCCAGGGGTTGCAGGGTTGCCATTCCTCCCACTTGGTGCACCACAGTGGTCGAGATAGTGCTAAAATATATGCACACATGCCTGAGGTGACGCCTAGTAAACGGTTGCCAAAATTTCTCCCACTCCAATGGCGGAGTGGTCGAGAGAGTGCTACAGGAGTATGCACATGGGCCTGAAGCAACACCTGTTTGCAGGGTTGCCATTACTCACACTCGGTTCTCCGTAGTGGTCGAGATGGTGCTAAAATACATGCACACAGGCCTGGGGCAGCTCCTGTTGCAGGTTGCATAAGTCCTCCCACGTGGATGTATAGCGGATGAAGATGGAGCCACACACATATGTGATAAGATTGTGGGCAATGGTGTCGAACAACATGCTTGGTACAGAGACATGTACAAGCAAATGGAGGAGGTGGATGGTGATACCTGCTTCAGCTTCGATAAGTCCCACTCTAAAAGAGTGTCTAAGGTTAGTATGGATTAACTCCAAACAGGAATCCAAACATGGCTATGTGCCGGGATCCCCTGCTGAATGCATGACCGTAAGCAGTGGGCGTTTGCCTCTAAATTGCTGATTGCTGATCGCTGATTGCTGATCCACCCAGAGAAATCCAAATTAACACCTGACTATTTGGGTCACAATTGATTCAATTAAGTTACTGCCCAGGGAAAAAAGGGTGGAGCTAATTGACAGCTGTATCAAGCTAATTGAAGCATTAAGGATACATTCGGGTCATTATAATAGACCCATGCAGTTATCATTAAAGGCTATTCTGATTTGCAATGGTGGATTCACCATGTGTCCAGGAGTTATAGCAAGGTAATGCTTGACCAGCCTTCCATGATTTTGCAGATGAATGTCAGTGCACTCGGTTGGGGTGTCACGGATACGAGTTTCAGCTGTGGAGGCAGATGGACTGAGCAAGAGGCATCGCTTCTGCAGACATAGGCAATTAACTATTAAGAGGTTTTTATGGACAAGGCTTATTGCTCTAACAAATGTAATCTGCATGTTCAGTTTCAGATTGACAATACTACGCAAGTGGCATATATATTAATCAAATTTGGGCCTGGTGGATTGGAAAAGATATTTCAGCTATTTATCTACCAGGTAGATTTTACATAGTAGCAGACGCCAAGTCACGAATGTTCCATGACAACATAGATTGGATGTTGAACCAGGAGGTGTTCAATAATATAGTACTTGTATATGAATGCCAGATATCGATTTGTTTTGCATCAAGGTTCAACCATCATCAGCCTAAATAGGTTTCATGGGAACCAGACCAGGTGGCAGTTGCAATTGATACTTTGACGTTACATTGAGGTGGTATGTTTTATATATTTTCCTACCATTTTGCCTAATAGGTCAGAGTCTGCAAGAAATCAAGCAGGATGCCGCTTTGGGGGTGCTTATAATGCCTAATTGGCCGAATCAACCATGGTTTCCCTTTGATGTTACAGTTAGGGATCCAACCTCTTTTTGGTGGTTCCCAAGCGTAGGAATTGACTGGAGCATCCGCTAACACGGGAAAGTCATCTGTTATGTGATTGTATTGACTTGTTAATTTGCAGGTTTTAAGAAGGCCATACCTGGAGCAAGGACTGACTGGGTGAACGGTGGACATGCTACTGTAGCCTGGAGAAAGAGTACTCAAAAGGGGTATATTACTTATGTAAAAAAATGGGAGCAATATTGTGTACAAAATAATATTGACTATAGTACTGCAGGTATTGTGGATATTTTAGAGTTCCTGTTGACACTCTATGATGATGAGGGGCTCAGTTATAGCACCATTAATACAGCTTTAAGTGCTTTGTCATCGTATGGTTTTGATGGGGTCTGGAAAGATCCTATTGAGTTTCATCATATCATAGCTGGATTGATGAAAGGAATTTCAACTAAACCTCCTAAACCCAGGTATATGGCGATCTGGGATGTAAGTGTGGTCCTCAAGATGCGTCGACAGTAGGTTCCTGTCATGTCTCTGAATTTGCCAAACTAATCATGAAAGTGGTTATGCTATTGGCATTGGTTCAGCATAGCAAGTGCAGATTTTGAAAAAAACTTCTGCTAGACAGGATGGAAGTTGCTGAAGAGAATGTTATGTTATATAATTGTGTCCTGCTTAAGCAGAGCAGGCCAGGTGTCACAGGTTTGTTAAAATTGTGTTTCAGCATAACCTACTGATCCATGTTTATGTGTAATGGCACATTTATTTTCATTATATTGAAGCTATAAAGACCTTAAGAAATGTGGAAGCAGCATTGTTTATCAGTTACATGAAGCCACACAGGAGAGTGTCAGTGCAGACTATCTCAAGGTGGTTTAAAGGAAATGTTGATTAAGGCAGGTATTAACACTGGTGTATATATTCTTTTTCCACTAGTGCAGCAGCAACGTCGTCGGCTAGGGCGATGGATGTTCACAGCAGCCATCTTTTTATAGGTGCCGGGTGGTCAAAAGAATTGTTTTTTTTTTAATTTACCATCGGCTGATCGCCGATCGGAGAGAGGCTGTTTGCAAATTCAGTATTAAGTCCAGTTTAGTTCCCCTGGGATAGACGGGTTACTGTTTGTTTTGATTATTCAAATCAATTGTTACTGCATGATATTAACATTTCATGTTTAATGCATTATTGATTGTTTCTCATCGAAAGTCAATCAATGCAGTGAGGCTGGGATTTGGATCTGTGGCATAAAATCACAGAGCTTTGAACCCTTCACATAGTCACTCACGTGACTCCGAAGTAAAATAGTAAGATTAAACGAGAACTTACCAGTTTAAAGTTTGATCTTTATTTTATGAGGAGTCACGTTGGTGATTACGTGCCCGCCACGCCCAACCCTCTCTCATAAAAAAGGTCATATGGTAGTTCTCATGTTGCTCATCTTAATATGTTACTTCAAATATTGTGTTGTCTGCGAATTCATACCGCTGCTTTGAAGATTGACGCGCATGCGCCCTGACGGGTCTTCTTCACGTAATCACCAACGTAACTCCTCATAAAATAAAGATCAAACTTCAAACTGGTATGTTCTCTTTTAATCTTACTATTATACTGTAGTTCATCTGAGGCTCATATATGTCCTCCAACTCTAAGCCCATATGGCAACTTTAGCTTCTCTTTCCCTGCTTACCTGCTTGCCCCTTATATGATTAAAATGTACTTTGAGTACTTTGCCTTAACCTTGCCTGTTAATGTTATTTCATACACCCTCTTTTCCCTCCTAATTAATTTTTAACCACCTCCCCTTTCCACAACTTCGCTACATTTTCTATCTTCCAGAAGGACCTCTGCAAGAATGATTCAAATAAGCCTGTCCCACTTACGCAATTTTTTTGACGACTAGCCGGCACCCGTCATAGTCGCAGCAGGTCTACGAAAATTTTCAACATGTTGAAAATCCAGCGGCGACCAGAACAAGGTACGACTCTTTGGGCAACTACACATGACCATACAGGCTTCACCCGTGAGTAGTCTCTCAGTCACCCAAAGAGTCTAGGCGTCTTTCTGGTCGCCGCTGAATTTTCAACATGTTGAAAATGTTCGGCAACCTATGACGGGTGCCGGCAGTCGTCGAAAAAGTCACATAAGTGGGACTGGCCCATAAGATTACACTGAATAATTTGATCGCCACATTCAATTATTCTATTCCCCAAAAAATAACATACACATTAAATTAATTTCCCACTGCAATGAATAATTTTCTCAGTACAAGGATGATTCTATCCATATGTTGAATAATTGTTGCTGTCATAAATGATTCCATTATTTCTTTGAATAATTCTGTTGATGCATGGAATGATCGTTTCACTGATTAGATGTTTCTACCATCGTTGAATGTCAATGTCAATGCATTAAATCATTCCCTTGCTTCCTTGAATTATTCTATCATCTAAATGAACAATTAGTATAGTTTAATTTAGTTTAGTTTAGAGATACAGCGCGGAAACAGATCCTTCGGTCAACCGGGTCCGCGCAGACCAGCGATCCCTGCACATTAACACTATCCTACACCCACTAGGGACAATTTTTACATTTACCAAGCCAATTAACCAACAAACCTGTATGTCTTTGGAGTGTGGGAGGTAACCGAAGATCTCGGAGAAAACCCACGCAGGTCACAGGGAGAACGTACAAACTCCGTACAGACAGCACCCATAGTCGGGATCGAACCCGGTTCTCCGGCACTGCATCCGCTGTAAGGCAGCAACTCTACTGCTGCGCCACCGTGCTGCCCTTGAGCTATTCTCTATACGCCTTGAATTATTCTATCAATGCATTCAATTATTCCATCCTGGCATTGAGTGATGCCATCATATCAATGAACTATAATACCACAGCTGATTATTTTGCTGCATCAGAAGATACTATTATCACACGGACTATCACCAAATGCAATATTTCTATAATTTCTCTGAATTATTTCATCATCCCATTGAATGAACCTTGATTCTCATGCCACACTGAATTACACGATTCTGCATTCAACAACTCTATGAACACATTTTATAATTCTACTATGCAGTGAATGTGCAAAAATTGATTCTGTCACTACATTAAAAGGTGTTATCACTGGAATGACTACTAATGATTCTATTACCGCATTCAATGATTTTTTTGCTGCATTAAATGAATGGTTAAACAGCCAGAAAGTTTATATTACTGACTGAATGAATTTGTCACCTCATAGATTGCATTATCTAACTGAAAGTTTAATCCTGTCACACCACTGATTCACTAGATAACTGCATTAAATTATTTTATCGCTGCACTGTATGAATTTTCATTGCACTGAATGATTCTGTCACTGCACAGAATAACATTATCCCTGCATCGGATGAATGTATTGTCCAATTCAATGATTCGATCACCGTGTTCAATGATTTTCCACAGTTCTGACTGATTCTATCACTGAACTAAATGTTTCTTCAATTGAATGAATCACTGGACTGATTAAATCTGTGATTGCCTTAAGTGATTTGATCACAGCAAGGAGTTATTCTATCATTGCATTGAATGATTCTTCTGCTGCATTGCAATTTGATCACTGCATTCCTTGATTCTATCAGGACAAGGACCATATTGAATTTTGCCATCACTGCTTTAAATGATTTCATCATCTCATTCAATAATTCTGCCTGCTTCCAAGATGGCGCCGAACCCAGGCGACCATTTGTGTGCTAGCCACAGAAGCAGATCTACAATCACATATTACAACCGCTCCACACTCTTAAATCAAGGGTCACGGAAAGATTGTTCACGTCGTGGTCCTGTTTCCACCAATCTCACCAATCTCACCCAGCTGAGGTCTTAAAGGAAGGTGGACCGGAGCTCCACGCCCTACTCCTCAAGGTCTGGGAAAAAGAAGAACTTACCTCAGAATTCAGGGATGCTCTAACAGTGACCATTTTCAAGAAGGGGGACAAGGCTGAATGTGGAAACTACAGGTGTATCTCACTCCTGTCAACAACAGGAAAAGTCCTTGCTCGTGTCCCCGCAAACCGACTTCTACCACTGTCTGCGGAGGTATTCCAAGAATCACAGTTTGGCTTCCGCCCATCCAGAGGTACATTCACAGCATGCCAACTCCAGGAAAAATGCCGTGCACAAAGACAGACTTTGTACATGGCCTTCATAGACCTGACAAAGGCTTTTGACTCGGTTGACCGCCAGGCTCTTTGGAGCACACTATCAAGGTACGGTTGTCACGACAATTATATCAGAATATTGAGGCTTCTACATGATGGCATGTCGGTCACAGTGCTCAGCAACTGCGGCTCTGAGTCCAAGCCCTTCACTGTGGAAACGGGGTCAAACAGGGATGCATCATCGCACCCACCCTGTTTGTCGTCTTCATTGCTGCCATCACCTTATTGACGAAGAGCTGCCACAAGGGATCCCAATCCTCTACAAAACTGACAGTGGGCTCTTCAACCTTAATAAAGGCCAAGAGCAAAGTCAGTAACACCGCCATCATGGAGCTTCAGTATGCGGACGACTGCGCCATTGCAACACACTCTGCGGAAGATCTCCAAGGCATCCTGAATGTCTTTGCCAAGGCATACAGAGCCATGGGTCGAGTCTTAAATATCAAGAAGACCCAGGTCCTCCATCAACCTCCACCCAACCAGCCGTCTGCCCAGCCCATTATAAAAGTGGACAACACCAATCTTGAAAACGTTGACCACTTCCCCTACCTTGGCAGCATTCTTTCCTCAAAAGCTGACATCGACTCTGAGGTCAACCATCGCCTGAGTTGTGCCAGCGGAGCCTATGCCAGACTCAGTAAAAGAGTCTTTGAAGACCGAGACCTAAAGGCTTAAACAATTCTGCTGGTCTACAGAGCCATTGTCCTCTCCACCCTGTTGTATGGAGCCAAGTCATGGACCACCTACAGCAGACAGCTGAGAGCCCTGGAACAATACCAACAAAGATCCTTACAAAATCAGCTGGGAGGACCAATGCACCAACATCAGCGTTTTGGAGGAAGCCAACATGATCAGCATCACCACCACAATAATGCAGCACCAACTTCGATGGATTGGCCATGTCATCCGCATGTCCAACACACTTCATCCTGAACAAATCCTGTACTCTCATTTGAAGGAAGGTCGTCGAGCCCCCGGCGGGCCAAAGAAATGCTTCAAGGACAACATTAAGAACAGTCTGAAGAAATTCCACCACATCAAGCAACTGGGAGCACATTGCACTGGACAGGCGCTCCTGGAGGAAATCCGTGCAGGAAGGAGCTGCATGTCACGAAATGGAACTACGCCGTGTCGCAGAGACAAAGCGACAGCACCGTAAGGAGAGAAGGGGGCTCGACAACAACCAACCACCGCCAGTCTCCACTACCCACATTGCACCAAGGTGTGTGGATCGCAAATCGGCCTCTACAGACATCTGCAGACCAACAAGTAGACGACCCTATGGGGAAGAGAAGACAGTCATACTCGTTACGAGTGACCGGCGATGATTCATCACTTCACCAGCATCATCCAAAAACAGACATTTGTGAACACACCCGTGCACAGATTGCCTTCTGTATATCCTGTGCAGTAATAACACCACACTTCAAAAGTATAGGCTTGCTGGTAATGTAACTTGAGATGTCCTAATGCCATAACATTTGTCACGTAAGCCCATATACTTTTCCTGATTCTTGTTTGTACATGGTTGGACTGTTGACATTCACTGAGGGGGTTAATTTTCACTGGAAACTAGGCAGGGAATATTGATTGTAGCTCGTTATCATTTTCTGCTGCTTTTATTCCAATTCATTTGTCAACGTGCTCCATCTTAACTCTTATGGAAAGATATGGTAACATTAACTGACCAGAATCTGGTCTCATCAGCACTGCTGAGAAAAAAAAATCTTTTGAAATCAATCGCTAAACACATTTGCACATTAATCATACTTTTCTACAACTGTGAATTTTAAGCACAGAGGTCTGAATCTGAGAAAACATGAAAAATAAGTGAATCAATCTTTGGTGTGCAATAGAGATTCCTGTTTAATGAACTCATCTTGATTTGTTACCGTTCTCATACTACATATCATAGTGAAATCTTTGCACTTAATTGTAACATGAAAGATTATGTTTAAAATATTCTGCCAAGATACCATTTCCTAGTACGTGAATAGGACTGGAGCAAATATTATGGTAAATTATATTCCCTTGTTCTTGGACATAGTAGTTACTAGACTAAGTGGGACCCGTTGGGTCCCAGCTTCACACGGGGCTGGTCCCCCAATGCAATATTCCACGTCTCCACCAATTTCAATATTGCTGGCCAGTGGGGGGGGGGGGGGCTTTCTGGAACGCTAACATGGGTGTTGTGGGCCGAAGGGACTGTTTTCCAGAGGGCTAGTATGGACATTGTGGGCCAAATGGATTCTTGGGCTGGCATCTCAGTCACTGAGGCCTGGCAGCTCAGTCACTCATGCCTGGCAGGCTGGCAGCTCAGTAACTCAGGCTTGGCGGGCTGGCAGCTCAGAATGCCAGAAATTCTGCCGAAACAGGTGACAGACTCTGTGAGAGAGAAGGGGGAGAGGGTGGACAATCAATTTAAGACATCTTCATCTTTTATTAGATCAAAGCAATGAAGGAGGAAAGTCTATCCTTGCGTGGATCTCTGGAGCACTAGTATGGGTGTTGTGAGCTGAAGGGACTGGTTTCCAGAGGACTAGTATGGACATTGTGGACTGAATGGATTCTTGGACTTGCAGTTCAGTGAGTCATGGCTGGTGGGCTGGCTGTTCACTAAGTCATGGCAGGTGGGCTGGCACTTCAGTCACTCACAGCTGGTGGGCTGGCAGTTCACTTACCCGTGGCTGGTGGGCTGGCAGTCCATATGAGTTTGAACTGTGTGGAGCCTGGCCAGGAGTGTCCCCTCTGTTATATATGTATGTCCTCAGTAGAGAGGACTAAGGTCCCAGGGCTGCTTACCAATTCCTCAGTGGAGAGGAGTACAAGGGGTCAGTGGGTGGCTGACCCCAACCCCAACTCAGGAAGTGAGATTAGTGGTTTATCACCCTTATGTGTCTATGGTAGTAGCATTTTCTGCTAATTCTGTGGAGGTTTCAGGTCTAGGCCAAGATGGACTTCAAGGAGAATTTACAATTCACGCATGCCTCCAAATTAAGGACGAACGCAATTTTGGGAAGCGTTCAAAAGGGTAGACATTATAGTTACCACTTGGTCACATTGTGACTATTATACCGAGACAGATGATTATCATTTACTCAATTAAGGAAATGGGAAGCCTTGTTGAGCTGTATTATCAGTCACCTGTGGGAGTTACACCAGGTGGCGTCATAGTAATTCTGCTCATTAAAAGGGACTGTGCACGGTTTCTTCCCCAAGACGCGGATTACTCATATTAAAAGTAAATAAATCCCAGGTTTAACTGGGATGGGCGTCTTTATTCACATAAATTTCTTTGCCTATGACAAATAACTGTTAAGTTTTGTTCCAGCATTTCCCACTATGTCTGATGTACGGGGGCCAGAGGCGCTCCAATTCTTCCCTATAGACAGCGTTGGCATCGGGAAGGAGCACGATTTGCAGTCGCTAGCATGCGCAGCCTGTTTGAGGAAGGAGGATACCAACAGAGTATCAATTTGCATGGCTAGTCCTGGCAGCTGCTGTAGGCAGCGACCTGATAACCCCAACTCAGAGTGAGTGCCAAGCCAGGGGTATCAATGTCAGACAACATTGCGTCTCGTTGCAATCCAACAACGCTCCATCGTAAGGTATGTCAGGCAGCAACACCTAGTAAAGGGTTGCAAAATTCCCCCCACTCAAGGGTCGGAGTGGTCGAGAGAGTGCTACAGGAGGATGCACATGTGCCTGAAGCAACACCTGTTTGCAGGGTTGCCATTCCTCCCACTTGGTGCACCACAGTGGTCGAGATAGTGCTAAAATATATGCACACATGCCTGAGGTGACGCCTAGTAAATGGTTGCCAAAATTTCTCCCACTCAAATGGCGGAGTGGTCGAGAGAGTGCTACAGGAGTATGCACATGGGCCTGAAGCAACACCTGTTTGCAGGGTTGCCATTACTCCCACTCGGTTCTCCGTAGTGGTCTAGATGGTGCTAAAATACATGCACACAGGCCTGGGGCAGCTCCTGTTGCAGGTTGCATAAGTCCTCCCACGTGGATGTATAGCGGATGAAGATGGAGCCACACACATATGTGATAAGATTGTGGGGAATGGTGTCGAACAACATGCTTGGTACAGAGACATGTACAAGCAAATGGAGGAGATGGATGGTGATACCTGCTTCAGCTTTGATAAGTCCCACTCTAAAAGAGTGTCTACGGTTAGTATGGATTAACTCCAAACAGGAATCCAAACATGGCTATGTGGCGGGATCCCCTGCTGAATGCATGACGGTAAGCAGTGGGCGTTTGCCTCTAAAATTGCTGCTCAGTCGCTGATTGCTGATCCACCCAGAGAAATCCAAATTAACACCTGACTATTTGGGTCACAATTGATTCAATTAAGTTACTGCCCAGGGAAAAAAGGGTGGAGCTAATTGACAGCTGTATCAAGCTAATTGAAGCATTAAGGATACATTCGGGTCATTATAATAGACCCATGCAGTTATCATTAAAGGCTATTCTGATTTGCAATGGTGGATTCACCATGTGTCCAGGAGTTATAGCAAGGTAATGCTTGACCAGCCTTCCATGATTTTGCAGATGAATGTCAGTGCACTCGGTTGGGTGTCACGGATACGAGTTTCAGCTGTGGAGGCAGATGGACTGAGCAAGAGGCATCGCTTCTGCAGTCATGGGCAATTAACTATTAAGAGGTTTTTATGGACAAGGCTTATTGCTCTAACAAATGTAATCTGCATGTTCAGTTTCAGATTGACAATACTACGCAAGTGGCATATATATTAATCAAATTTGGGCCTGGTGGATTGGAAAAGGTATTTCAGCTATTTATCTACCAGGTAGATTTTACATAGTAGCAGACGCCAAGTCACGAAAGTTCCATGACAACATAGATTGGATGTTGAACCAGGAGGTGTTCAATAATATAGTACTTGTATATGAATGCCAGATATCGATTTGTTTTGCATCAAGGTTCAACCATCATCAGCCTAAATAGGTTTCATGGGAACCAGACCAGGTGGCAGTTGCAATTGATACTTTGACGTTACATTGAGGTGGTATGTTTTATATATTTTCCTACCATTTTGCCTAATAGGTCAGAGTCTGCAAGAAATCAAGCAGGATGCCGCTTTGGGGGTGCTTGTAATGCCTAATTGGCCGAATCAAGCATGGTTTCCCTTTGATGTTACAGTTAGGGATCCAACCTCTTTTTGGTGGTTCCCAAGCGTAGGAATTGACTGGAGCATCCGCTAGCACGGGAAAGTCATCTGTTATGTGATTGTATTGACTTGTTAATTTGCTGGTTTTAAGAAGGCCATACCTGGAGCAAGGACTGACTGGGTGAACGGTGGACATGCTACTGTAGCCTGGAGAAAGAGTACTCAAAAGGGGTATATTACTTATGTAAAAAAATGGGAGCAATATTGTGTACAAAATAATATTGACTATAGTACTGCAGGTATTGTGGATATTTTAGAGTTCCTGTTGACACTCTATGATGATGAAGGGCTCAGTTATAGCACCATTAATACAGCTTTAAGTGCTTTGTCATCGTATGGTTTTGATGGGGTCTGGAAAGATCCTATTGAGTTTCATCATATCATAGCTGGATTGATGAAAGGAATTTCAACTCTAAACCTCCTAAACCCAGGTATATGGCGATCTGGGATGTAAGTGAGGTCCTCAAGATGCTTCGACAGTAGGTTCCTGTCATGTCTCTGAATTTGCCAAACTAATCATGAAAGTGGTTATGCTATTGGCATTGGTTCAGCATAGCAAGTGCAGATTTTGAAAAAAACTTCTGCTAGACAGGATGGAAGTTGCTGAAGAGAATGTTGTGTTATATAATTGCATCCTGCTTAAGCAGAGCAGGCCAGGTGTCACAGGTTTGTTAAAATTGTGTTTCAGCATAACCTACTGATCCATGTTTATGTGTAATGGCACATTTATTTTCATTATATTGAAGCTATAAAGACCTTACGAAATGTGGAAGCAGCATTGTTTATCAGTTACATGAAGCCACACAGGAGAGTGTCAGTGCAGACTATCTCAAGGTGGTTTAAAGCAAATGTTGATTAAGGCAGGTATTAACACTGAAGTGTATATATCCTTTTTCCACTAGTGCAGAAGCAACGTCGTCGGCTAGGGCGACGGATGTTCACAGCGGCCATCTTTTTATAGGTGCCGGGTGGTCAAAAGAATTTTTTTTTTTTTAATTTACCATCGGCTGATCGCCGATCGGAGAGAGGCTGTTTGCAAATTCAGTATTAAGTCCTGTTTAGTTCCCCTGGGATAGACGGGTTACTGTTTGTTTTGATTATTCAAATCAATTGTTACTGCATGATATTAACATTTCATGTTTAATGCATTATTGATTGTTTCTCATCAAAAGTCAATCAATGTAGTGAGGCCGGGATTTGGATCTGTGGCATAAAATCACAGAGCTTTGAACCCTTCACATAGTCACTCACGTGACTCCGAAGTAAAATAGTAAGATTAAACGAGAACTTACCAGTTTAAAGTTTGATCTTTATTTTATGAGGAGTCACGTTGGTGATTACGTGCCCGCCACGCCCAACCCTCTCTCACAAAAAAGGTCACATGGTAGTTCTCATGTTGCTCATCTTAATATGTTACTTCAAATATTGTGTTGTCTGCGAATTCATACCGCTGCTTTGAAGATTGACGCGCATGCGCCCTGACGGGTCTTCTTCACGTAATCACCAACGTAACTCCTCATAAAATAAAGATCAAACTTCAAACTGGTATGTTCTCCTTTAATCTTACTATTATACTGTAGTTCATCTGAGGCTCATATATGTCCTCCAACTCTAAGCCCATATGGCAACTTTAGCTTCTCTTTCCCTGCTTACCTGCTTGCCCCTTATATAATTAAAATGTACTTTGAGTACTTTGCCTTAACCTTGCCTGTTAATGTTATTTCATACACCCTCTTTACCCTCCTAATTAATTTTAACCACCTCCCCTTTCCACAACTTCGCTACATTTTTATCTTCCAGAAAGACCTCTGCAAGAATGATTCAAATAAGCCTGTCCCACTTACGCAATTTTTTTGACGACCCGTCATAGTCGCAGCAGGTCTACGAAAATTTTCAACATGTTGAAAATCCAGTGGCGACCAGAACAAGGTACGACTCTTTGGGCAACTACACATGACCATACAGGCTTCACCCGTGAGTAGTCTCTCAGTCACCCAAAGAGTCTAGGCGGACTCTTTGTAGTCTCTCAGTCACCCAGAGGACTAGTATGGACATTGTGGACTGATTGGATTCTTGGACTTGCAGTTCAGTGAGTCATGGCTGGTGGGCTGGCTGTTCACTAAGTCATGGCAGGTGGGCTGGCACTTCAGTCACTCACAGCTGGTGGGCTGGCAGTTCACTTACCCGTGGCTGGTGGGCTGGCAGTCCAGTCATTCATGGCTGATGTGGTGTCCATTCACTCAGGCACCCCTCTTCCCTTCACCCCCCCCCCCCAACTATGCTCCTTGTCCATTCCCCTCCCTCCACGCATTCAGTCCATCTCCCCTCAACATCCCCCCATGCACTTTTATTGGCTCTCCGACAGTGCAGCCATTCCTGCCTGTTAGGTACCCATTGTGATGAAGAACACACAGGCATGGCATGGAAAAAGGATTTATTAAAGTTTAAAATGTGAATGACTTAAAATATAACAACAATTTAAATGTTAAAGATGATTTATTAAGTTCAGTTCTTTCTTGTTGTTTTCTGCTGCTCACTGCCTCTTGATGGCTCTTTGCTGTTCATAAAAAAAGAGTCAATTTTAATACAGAGAGTTTGAACGGTCAAATTTTAACAAAGAATATCTGAGAATTTACCTCAAAAGACAACAGTCAGTGCAGGCAGCAAATCCTATGTCACAGCACTTCAAGCAGAGTGCAGGCAGCAAATCCAATGTCACAGCACTTAAAGCAGAGTGCAGTCAGTGAATTCAATGTCACAGCACTTCAAGCAGAGTTTAGGCAGCGAATCCAATGTCACAGCACTTCAAGCAGAGTGCAGGCAGCGAATCCAATGTCACAGCACTTCAAGCAGAGAAGCAAATCTAATCTCACAGCACTCCAACCAGAGCAGCAAACCCAATCTCACAGCACTTCAAGCAGAGTGCAGGCAACAAATCCAATCTCACTTCACATCAAGCAGAGTGCAGGCAGCAAACCCAATCTCACAGCACTTCAAGCAGAGTGCAGGCCAGCAAATCCAATCTCACAGCATTTCTAGCAGAGTGCAAGCAAGTAAATCCACACACACATACACAGACTCCATGAAACTCACACACACGCACACACGCACACGCACACACACACACGCACACACACATATACACTCACACACATACACACAAACTCACACACATATACACTCACACACACACATACACTCACACATTCACACACACAGACTCACACACACACACATACACTCACACACACACATTCACTCACACACACATACTCACACACACAAGATTCAAGATTTCCTTTATTGTCATTCAGACCTTTCGGTCTGAACGAAATTGTGATGCCTGCAGTCATACACAGAACCAATAATAAAGAAACATACAATAAACACAAATTAAACATCCACCACAGTGAGTTCACCAAGCACATCCTCACTGTGATGGAGGCAAAGTCTTAGTCTCCGTCTCTTCCCTCCTTGTTCTCCCTCTGCGCTGAGGCGATCGATCCAGGCCGAAGATGCCACCCTCCAGTCCAGCGGACTTCCGTGGTGATGTCGCCGTCGCCGCCACCGAAAGCCGGAACGCCGTCTCCGCTCCGAGACGGCCCGCCAGAGCATCAGCTCCGGGTCCCGCAGTCCCCGCTCCGGGCCACCGCCCCAGCTCCGGGTCCCGCAGTCCCCGCTCTGGGCCGCCGCCCCAGCTCCAGGTCCCGTAGTCTCCGCTCCGGGCCGCTGCACCAGCTCTGGGTCCCGCAGTCTCCGCTCCGGACCCCGCTGCATCAGCTCCAGGCCGCCGCCGAAAGCCAGAACGCCGCACCAGCAAGTCAGGCCACCGCTGCCTCAGCCCCGAAGATGGCCAGCCTCTCGTTGGTAAGTCCTGGCTGGCTCTGCCTCCGTAGCCTCGGGGTCGGTCGCAGGATGGAGGCCGCCAGCCCCGCCATTAGGCCTCACCGCAGACGGAGGCAGGGAAGGGGGATACGACACGAAAAAGTCGCATTCCCCCAAAGGAAGAGACAGAGAACATGTTTCTCCCCCCTCCCTAACACAACCCAACAAACTAAAACTTAACCAAAACAAGACAAAAAAAACAACAGAAAAAAGTAAAAACAGACGGACTGCAGGCGAGCCGCAGCCGATTAACAGCACCGCCACTTCTGGATTAACAGTGCCGCCACACATACACTCACACACACACACTCAGACACACACATACACTCAGACACACACATACACTCAGACACACACATACACTCAGACACACACATACACTCACACACACACACATACACACTCACACACACATACATACACACTCATGCACACACACATACACACACGCACATATACTCACACACACATATACTCACACACACATATACTCACACTCACACACATTCACACACATTCGCACACATTCACACACACATACACACACATACACTCACAAACACACACACACACTCACAAACAAACACACACACACACAACACACACAACACACACACATACACTCACAAACACACACACACAGACAGACAAACACTCACAAACACACACACGCACACACACACAAACAAACACATACACAGACACTCGCATACACTCACAAATACACTCGCAAAAACACACTCGCAAAAACACACTCGCACAGACATATACACTCACACATATGCTCACACACACATATACACTCACACACACACACTCACACACACACACACACACACATATACACTCATACATACACTCACACACACATATACACAATCTGACACTCTCACACTCTCACACACTCCCAAGCCCACACAAACACACACACACACACACAAACACATACACACACATACACTCACAAACATATACACTCACAAACACACACACACTCACACACACATACACTCACAATCACACAAACACATACACATACACTCACAAATACACCCACATACTCAGACTTAAACACACACACACACACACACACACACACACACACACACACACACACACACACACACACTCAAACACACACATACAGACACACAGACACTCACACTCAAACACACACACACACAAACACACACATACACTCTCTCACACACACTCACAAACACATACACACACAGACACACACACACACTCACACACACTCACACACACAAACACACAGACACTCACACACACTCTCACATGCCATCTATATGGCAGTAAACTCTCTTGAATATACTCACACAACTCAGCGCGGCTCTCCACTTTGGGGCCTCCGCAATCAGCAGCACTTCCGCAATCTGCATGACCTCTCCACTCACCGGAAATTACGCAATCAGCGCGACCTGTCCACTAAGCAGAAGTCACAAAATGAGCGAGACATTTGTACAAACACAGTCAGATCTAATAAAGCATTGCAGTTTCAAGTACAGGCAGGGCAGCAGGCCAAACAACTCAATTCATTTTCATCAAGGCTAACAAATCATTTATTCAAGTACATTGCAGACTCACAGTTCAGTTGATTCCCAATTTAGAATGAGAGTCGTGGCCTCTCCCTCGTGATCTTGCAGAGAGACTGAGTCACGTCCAGCCATCCAGGGTTTTATAGTCCTGCCCCCCCCCCCCCCCGGAAGGGGCATTAAATTCATCGCGGTGATGACAGGCGAGAAGATCTCAAGGTTTTTTAAACACTCATAACTATTTTATTTTTCATCGATGGGAAAAAATCCTCGGAGCCTGATCAGCGGAGGCGGACTGTGAGTAAGATGGCCAAAACTCATAGCAATATATGGTAGCATCTTTTCTAAAATCAATATACAGCGCATACAGGAATTGGTCAAGATTAGACTTTTAATTATATAGATCTCGGTAGGAGTAGCAAATAACAGTATTGTACATAGACACAAAATGCTGGAGTAACTCAGTGGGACAGGCAGCATCTCTGGAGAGAAGGAATGGGTGGTGTTTCGGGTCGAGTATGTGTATGATCAGCCATGATCACAGTGAATGGTAGTGCTGGCTTGAAGGGCCAAATGGCCTACTCCTGCACCTATTGTCTATTGTCTATTGAGACCCTTCTTCAGACTCATGTTTTGTATTGTACCACTTTCACCCATCTGTTATCATCAAAGAACTGCAAGATTGCAATTGTTCTTTCCAGTTTGTTATTCCTCGGTCCACACACACACAAATATTAACTCTCATGTGAAAAGGGAGAACATCTCCCCATTTGATTATACAGTTAAGGATATACACGAGGCTACAGATGCTGGAATCTATAGCAAAAAAATCTAGCAAACTGCTGGAGAAACTCAGCAGGTCAACCAGCATCTGTAAAGATGAACTTCCTCCACACTCACGCCTCCTGGTGCAGGGTCCAAACCCAAAGCATCGACCAACCCTTTGCCTCCACAGCTGCTGCTCGACATGCAGAGTTCCTGCAGCTGTCTTTTTTTAATCATAGTCACTATCTGCTAAATTAGCCCTTTTAAGCAATACCATATCTTGAAATGTTGGTAAATGTTGTGATATTGCAAAGCATGCTTTTTAATACATTAATCTCTGCACATATTCACCAAAGCACCTCCCCTGTTTATTTTTGTTGTATATGCTCATTCAAAAACCCTTTGCAAAGGATAAATTATGTCATATCATAGTTTATAATTGAAAACGGCAAATTTAGAAAGCTAAAATATCCCATTTCAAACGCTGTTGAAGTTAAAAGCCAACCTGTTTGAAAAGCTGTCTGAAACAAACAAAATCAATTTGCTAGATGTTGTGCAGACTACTGAAACCAGATGATCAAAGGGATTGGTCTAAGGGATTTGTCATTATCACGTTAGAAAACACTTACAGATTTAACACTTTACCACACCTGTTGAAAAAGATAAAAGACAGAGAAATCATAAAGTTTCTTTTGTATTTGTTTTTTTCAAAATGAGGAAATATCATCTAGCTGCAAAAAATATCTACAATAGCATCTGTTTTTGAAAATGAACAGTGGCTCTTACAACCGAACTCGCTGCGGCACTTGGATTTTTTTTAGTTGGGCTCTATCTGAAGCTTTAAAGCTATATTCTGTGCTGTGTTTTTTTTTACACCACCTGTCATACTCATGTATGGTATGGTCAAGCATGGATAGTGCGTAAAACAAAATCTTCCACTATACTTTGGTAATAAATCAATGCCAATAAATCAATGATAAATCAATGGCAATGACTTTTCATTCAATCTAAAAGGGCTGTCTCACTGTGCGAGTTGACCCACGAGTGACCCCGAGTTTAAAACAAATTTAACTCGTGGTAATCACGTACAATTAACGTAGCGGAAACGTCTGAACTCGTGGACGCAACTTGTCAACTCTTGGTGCTAACGGGAGGTACACGTGAAACTTGTTAACTCTTGCAAAAGTTCAAACATGTTTGTACTTTTCCACGAGTAAAATGTACTCTTGTGGTTAAAATTTGAAACATTTTAAACTCGTTGTAAGAACGTAGTGGCCCGTGCGTTTAACTTTGTGACTCGTGATTCTACCGTGGGAACTCTTTTTAGAAACAATAATCAGGGACAGAAATATCAGTTACTTAGACTTTTTAAAGACAAATTCTGCTTAACAAAGTTAAGCAAGTTATTGATAAGGTGACAGAGTGGGTTGAAAAGAAAAAATTGCTTGAAGTTTATATATAAATTTGTGTTGTGTTGTGTTGTGTTGAAAAGCTTTTTGCTGATCCGTTTGATTCTCACTGTTTGTTTACTTCATTGCAAAATAAAAGAGAGTTCTTTGCTATCAAGATCAAATTGATGTCTGGAAGTCTTCATTTTAATATCACTACAAAGTCTCATGACTTGAATGTAATATTCCTTTCATCATAAAACACAAAATAGAGGAAGGCAAAATATATTCACATCTTGATTCTCACAATCATTTGTGAGATTTAAGGACTCAACTGCCTCATATGCTGTGCTTTTTAAATGTTTAAAATTGTCACCTCTCAGTAGATCAGAAAATAAGACAAAGTCTTATGTGAAACAAATGTCTTGAATGTGAAACAAAGTCTTTATTCTTGTTCAATATAAAAAACGCGTTTTTGCGCATATTGAGAAACGTAGCACTACAGCAAACACCACTGTCTGAAAAGGGCTTCTCATAAATGAAAATCAACAAATGAAGCACAAATAAAAGTATTTACCACTATATACTAATTCAGCTGAGAAATGCACAAGTCTAAATTCAGGCAATAAAAGATACAATGCAATGTGAAGAAAGACTGGATAGACTTGGCTTATACTCGCTAGAATTTAGGAGATTGAGAGGGGATCTTATAGAAACGTACAAGATTCTTATGGGGATGGACAGGCTAGATGCAGGAAGATTGTTCCCGATGTTGGGGAAGTCCAGGACAAGGGGTCACAGCTTAAGGATAAGGGGGAAATCCTTTAAGACCGAGATGAGGAAAAACTTTTTCACACAGAGAGTGGTGAATCTCTGGAACTCTCTGCCACAGAGGGTAGTTGAGGCCAGTTCATTGGCTATATTTAAGAGGGAATTAGATGTGGCCCTTGTGGCTAAAGGGATCAGGGGGTATGGAGAGAAGGCAGGTACGGGATACTGAGTTGGATGATCAGCCATGATCGTATTGAATGGCGGTGCAGGCTCGAAGGGCCGAATGGCCTACTCCTGCACCTAATTTCTATGTATCTATGTAATGCGCTAAATGACAAGTTTTGAGATCTACACTCAGATAAGCAGATGCATGATAACCACGTTTTAAAGGAAAGACAGATGCAATGAAATTACTTTTACACCACAATAAAAAATAAAATCCACACTTAAAGTTAAACAATGAAAAGTCAGCAGGATTTAAACTAAACATGAAATTAACTGGATTCTTCTGCATGTGGGCTCTCCTCATGCAGTGATGTACCTGTGGTCGGCAGCCGCTCAAAATAAGCTGTCCTGCCACGGCACACTGCCCAATTCTGAATTATAGTAGGAGCAGAGATGGTCTCTCTGCTCTTTTGCACTGTTGGTCCCCGTGTTACCTCGAAAACACTGCAGTGGCACCAAAGTCTCATCGTTTGTACCACTCCTCCACGCACCAAGTGTTATTCTCCCTGTTTGACTGTCCACTAAGTCACCGTCCTGCATGGCTGTTGCTGATCCTGAAGCTGCACCTCTGATACGGATCAGGTTGTGCAGAACACATGCAGCAAACACAATAGTCTCTACGTTCTTTGGCTGGCATGACATCATTTTTTTAACATGTGATGATTTTTCAACAGTTCGATATACATTGTTGCCTCAAGATTAACGGGAGAGGAACTTGGTACACTCGGGAGACGAACTTGGAACATCGCAGAAATGAGAAGTAAACGGGAAACGTAGACATACCCGTGGGAACTCGGTTAAACTCTGGATCATAAACTTGTAGTCTCGTACGCAACCACGAGTCTTTCACTCGGGGTCACTCGTGGGTCAACTCGCACAGTGAGACAGACCTTTAATTGTGCCCGTGTTGGTAAAGTGACTACAATAATAAACCGTTGATGCAAATGTGCAGTCATTTATCAATATAAAATAACTTAAAGATCAAACTTTTTTGTGCAAGTTCTATTTTTGTCATCTCATGATTTTCTTACATATTCCTTTGTTGCAGTTATAAACATAAAATATTCAGATACCTATAGATAAGGTAGAAAATGTGACAATATCATACTGTTAGTACATTCTATGTGACAGTAGGTCTAATTCAATTTGATATTAATCTCAAATGCTACACTATAGGCTCTGTCCCAGGGGTTTGCGGTCATTGGCGGTGAAGCGCGGCGTCGCTGGAAGAGGGGACCGCACGACAACCACGAGAGCGCTGCACGGATGCTGCGCGGGGGCCGAGTGATCTCCGTATGGCCGGGTCCACGAGCTTGCGGCGTCGGGTGATGACGTCATCGCGTAACGCGATGCACTACGCGATGACGTCTTTCGGATCGCGGGGCTGTGGCGGCGGCCGTGCCGCACACGTGCCTCACTGGCGGAGGCTGTGGTGGTGAAGGGTCGACTCGCGGCGCTCGTGCCACACTGGCGGCGGCTGTGGCGGTGACCGTGCCGTACTCGTGCCTCACTAGCGGCAAGAAATTATTTTTGAACATTGCTGACTTTTTGTGAGCACCGTGCGGTGTTGGGACCAACGCCGCACGGCCTCGGCAGTTTGCGTTTGACCGAACTCGCGGTCTCTGGCAGTCCACGAGCAGTAGATACTGCCTGTATCACTGCCAATGACCGCAGACTCGTGAGACAGGCCTTTATTTCTGGGGCGGCACAGCGCTGAAGCACCATCGCGGAGCGGGCGATGCCTTACCCGGATCGCCGTGCAGTAAGCTCCGGAGTGCTGTGACCGCCAGCTCCAACATCGCGGAGCTGCGGTCTGTGGTCTGTGGAGCTTCCAGCCGCGGGCGGCGCTGAACCTTAAACACCGCGGAGCCTGGGATCTCACGACAAGGTCGCCAGAGTCGGAGCATCGACCAGCGCGGCTCGTGGACTTCGGGAGCCGAAGTCTCCTGGGAGGAAGCGGCTGCTCCAGACACTCCGGGCCACTGAGAGTGTTCACCCGACACCGGAGCTTCATCATCCAGCGAGAGGGCCTGAAGCATCGGGCTGCCGTATCGGCGACTGCAGAGGCCTCAATAGGCCCCGACTATGGGTGAACTGGGGATGGGACTGGACTTTGCTGCCTTCCCCCACAGTGGGAACCATTGTGGGGGGATGTTTTTATGTTTATTGTTAAATTCTTTAATGTTGAGTCTTATCTTTATTTGTGTGCTGCATGGCAAGTCAAATTTCACTACACCAATTGGTGTATGTGACAATAAATGTCCTTTGTCCTTTGTCCTTTGTATTTCCAAATTCAGATTAATGGATTTTCCGCACAGGTATCAGGGTTCATGTAACCAAGGTGAGTGAATAGAGTTAAGATGCAGATCAACCATCAATTGAATGATTGAAAGGACTTGGGAAGACTGATGTCTTCATTCAATGTCCTTCAACTTCTATGATTCCAAGAATGTGGAACTTTTTACATCCTCGAGTCTAAGCTCAGTGCTTTCTGATCACTATTAATTGAGTTGACCTATCTCCTCTGTTTCCATTTCACCTCAGTAGTGCCTCTTACTTCGAGACCTGGCACTTATCTCCAGTTAACTTTTGTATTCTTAAAATTGCTGGACATTACACAGAAGTAAACCAGGTCTTCCCTTAACAGCAAGTGTTCCCACTCACATTAAATGCAGAGTATAGTGTCATTCAATCTGCCACAATGTTATACATCATCGCCAAACAGCAGGATTAATGTAGATTTTCTACCCTGTTATTGTAAGGCTTCTCTGAGTTAGATCTGAACGACTGGATTCAGCTTGGCTCAAAGACCAAGCCCACAGGAAACACAGTTGGAATCATTTGTATTCATTTCCCAATCGTCAATTAACAAAGGAAGTTTTTCATTCCATCAGCTAGATCCTTACTGACTGAGTCAAGATTCATAAGGAGCAGAATCAGGTAATTCGGCCCATCAAGTTTATTTCGCCATTCAATCATGGCTGATCTTTCTCTCCCTCCTAAACCAATTCTCCTGGCTTCTCCCCATAACCGCTGACACCCGTCCTAATCAATCATTTATTTATCTCTGCCTTTAAAAATATCTATTGTTTGGCCTACACAGCCTTCTGTGGCAAAGAATTCCACTGATTCACCACCCTCTGACTAAAGAAATTCCTCCTCACCTCCTTCCTAAAGGCACATCCTCTGGTCCAAACAAGTGAACATGAGGAAGAGGACTGAACTTTGTTGCCTTCCCTCACAGTGGGAAACGTTGATTCTGCTGTGGGGGGATGTTTTTATGTTTAATGTTTAATTCTATAGTGTTGTGTTTATCTTATTTATGTGCTGCATGGTAACTCAAATTGCTCTGGTCTGTACAGCACTTTGGTCAACGTGGGTTGTTTTTAAATGTGCTTTATAAATAAATTTGATTTGATTTGATTTGATGATCTCCCACTAGTGGAAACAAAGATTGTTTAATTATCATGAGAACCCAGGAACTGAACAATGACATTTTATTAGCTGAAGTTTTATGGGCACATTAAAAGCAACCACAGTAAATAAATATACAGTAAATTATTAGTTATTCTAGGTAAACTAGACCATGACAGTTCGAGCCAAAGTACATTAGCACCACCATAGTAGTGCAAAGTCTATAGTAGTTCATAGTGTAATTGCATTAATGTGCTGTGACTGGGACAGATCATCAGAGATGTGTATGCCCAGGATCTTGAAGGAGGTGACTCTGTCCACAGCCCGTTCCACCGATCAAAACGGGTGCATGGTCTCTCGTCTTTCTCTTCTTGAAATCAACAATCAGCTCCTTGGTTTTGCTGATGATGAGAGCAAAATTGTTGTTTTGGCACCACTCAACCAGAATAATAAGAGAAATGTGTTTTATTTAAGAAACGCATTTTGGGGAAAAAAATCTTTCCAGATCCACATAAATTTCCACTGCATGGTCCTCTTGCCTGTGGCATCTGGATAAAAATACAGTCCAAACTGATGCATTGAAAAACTTCCACATTTGCTGGTGTTCAGTCTATTACATAATGCAATCCATTTGAAAGTGATATTGCTTGGAGCAAGAGAGTTACATGTAATTTGGTACAAAACCTGAAATTTCATGAGCATAAGGCTTGGAAATAAAAAAAGCTGCACAATGGAAAAAAATAATGCTTTTTAGGTCTGGAATCAAAAAAGGGGTGGCACAGCTGGTAAAGCCAGTGCCTCGCAGTGCCAGAGACCCAGGTTCAATCCTGACCTCGGGTGCTGCCTTTGTGGAGTTTGCACATTCTCCCTGTGACCATCTGAGTTTCTTCTGGATGCTCCTGTTTTTTCCCAGATTTCAAAGATGTGCGGATTTGTAGGTTTAATTGGGCAATAAAAATATTGCATAATTAGTGAATGAATGAGAAAGTGACATAACATAGAATTAGTGTGGATGGTGGGCCAAAGGGCCTGTTTTCATGTTTTTTCACGAAAACTTAAAGGCAGCTTTGTAGTGCAGTGAATAATGCTGCTGCCTCACAGCTCCAACAACGTGAGTTAGATCCTGACCTTGGGTGTTGTCTGTGTAGTTTGTACATTGTTCCTGTGGACTGTGTGATTGGTTCCAGTTTCTCTCCACATCCCAAGTATGTGCTGACTGATACATTAATTGGCTACTGTCAATTGACATAAATGTAAGTCAGTAGTAGGAGAATTGGGATTGGAGGGTGATTGGTTTGTCATTATGAATAGGTCACAGGGAAATATGCAGGGAAATGTATTTGATGGGATTGCTCTGAGATCTGGTCTAGATTCGAAGGGCTGAATTAGGGCCTTTTGTGTTGTTAGAGAAAAATAAACATTGCTTGCAGCTAAGCTTGCAAAATCCAATCAGTATATGATGAATACTGATACAAGCCAAAAAGGATATTTCTTTCATTTTCACTGGATTGAGAGGCCAACTATACATGAATCCAGTACTTGTTGGCAAAGATCATATAATCATTGACTGATGTCCCCGGAATAGACCCTTCAGCTCTCTATATGTCAATCATCAAGTACCTACCTTTACTAATCTCAGTAGTTTAGTTTAGTTTATTGTCACGTGTACCTATGTACAGTGAAAAGCTTTTGTTGTGTGTTAACCAGTCAGTGGAAAGACAATACATGATTACAATTGATCCATTTACAGTGTATAGATACATGATAAGGGAATAACGTGTAGTGCAAGATAAAGCCAGCAATGTCCAATCAAGGATAGTCTGAGGGTCATCAAAGAAGTAGGTGGCAGGATCCTCGGTGGCGGTGGGGCCTCGCGGTCGATGAGCATGAGGGGAGGAGGGGAAGACAATGAGGGACGGTGGAAAAACAAAGAGACCCGGTGTGGGGGAGGAGGGGGGGGCACTCAAGTTTAGAATCCTCTGCCCAGGGGATAAGTCTGCGTTTGTTTGTCTGTTCATTTGTTCCGGTGAAGGCGCTGTGCACACGGCAGCCAGACAACAGTCGCTTGTCCCTTTCTTTTTGTTTTCACTTTTAATTTCAAGTTTTGGTGTACCTTGTGTGTTGTGACTTGGCAGACCAATTTCCCTCGGGGATGAATAAAGTTTATCGTATCCGATCGTATCATAGATAGTCGTTCTCTTGGTCCAAGGCCTTCTATGCCTTGGCTATTTAAGAGCTCATCTGGATAATTCTTAAATGTTGTAATTGTACCTGCCCCTGCCACCCCTAATGCAATGCATTCCAGATACTAGACACCAACTGGGTGACAAAAAATGTCATCAGATCCCCTCTAAATCTTTTACCCATTACCATGAATCTACACCCTTTGGTTATAGCCACATTAACTATGGGGAAAAGTTACATACCATCTATCTTTTATATGCCCCTCGTTACTTTGTATATCCCTATTAGATCGTCCCTCCATTTCTTCCAGTTAAAGGATAACAATCTATTTAGTCTCATCTCATTACTGAAATGTTTCATCCAAGACACCATCCTGTTGTTGTCTGTGCACCCTCTCCAGTGCAATCACATCCTTCCTAATGTATGGTACCCAGAATTGCACACAATTCTACAGCTGTGATCTAACCAAAGTTTTATAAAGTTCCACCAAAGAGGTTTGGTCTATATTCATTACCCTGCTTATTAAAGGCAAACATCCCATGTGCTTTCATCATCACCTCATCTGTCTGTGCTGCCACCTTATGAGCATTGACTAAAGTCCTTCTGCTCCTCAGTACTCCACAGGTTCCTGCCCCCCATGGTATATGACATATCCTTATTGCAACTTCCAAAAATGTATCACCTTGCAATTACTGGGTTTAATTCCATTTACTATTGCTCTGCCTAATTTACCAGATAATAAATATATAATTCTGCATCTAAGACTACCCTCTTCACTATCAGCAACATCGCCAGTTTTCATGTTAGCTGCAGGCTCACTAATTGTACTTCTTACTTCTTACGATCCAAGTCATCCATCTTCTATCTATATTATCTACCTATGCATAACTAAAACTGATTTGTTATCTTCCGGTTTGGCGGTCTTTCTATTTGCGCAAAAACGGTTCGCGATAGCGCTACGATTTTTTGCCAGATCACACACCGTTCCCCCGTGCTGCGAGTGCACCAAGTTTCGTACGATCGTTTGAATGTTGTAAAAGTTAGCGAGGTTTAAAAATCTTAAAAACCACACGGGCGCAGATCGATTTCTTCTCCCGCCAGTCGGCACTGCATGGATTAGTCTCTTCCCCTGTCACTCCATGGGAGAGTCCGCCCCTTCCTGCACCATTGTGTCTTTACTAGATCTGAGGATGGCTGGCGGAGGTTTCCAACTGGACACAATTTTCGGAGCTACCCAGCCGCAAGCAGCCCAGCCTCAAGCAGCCCAGCCCCAAGCAGCCCAGCGTGGGAGACCCAGCCCAGCCTAGAGTCGGAGACACAGCCCAGCCCAGCCCAGAGTCGGCGATGTCGCCAAACGAAAAGCGGAGACTCTGATCCCAGCGGAGGAGAACAAGCAGCGACCAGCGCCCGCTGTGAATCCCCATCGCACCGCCAATTCCAGCCCACACACCCCACCCCCCGCACCCCCACAACCCCCCCACCCCGCCCCCACAACCGCCCCCACAACCACCCCCACAACCACCCCCACAACCCCCCCAACACCGCCCCCACAATACCCCCCTCCCCCACTACCCCCCCCCCCGCCCAGCCCCATTGGGGTGGCGGGCCAGGCCTCCCATGCAACTGGGACACAATGGGGTGGGTGTGGGGGCGGGGTTTTCCGGTTGAAGCTTTTGGACAGCAATAAAAAGACTATGTGGGCTTAAAATTTGAATTTCCTTCCTCACTTCAGGTTAAGGGGTAAGCTGTTACTAGCTGAGGTGGGATGGAAACAGTAGCCTATGCAGTCTACCTGAATGGCCATTATGAAGTAGAGAGCATTCAGGTCAGGTAAGCTTTGCTTATCTTTTCTCGTTAACTTCAATCCACAATTTTGAAGTTCTGAGTCTGCCAAGAAAACATCACAAAATATTTATTTGCAGAATAGATATTGTGTAATTGGTTCAATAATCCCGCGGTTGACAGTTGATGGTTTCCATCTGTTGAATACTGTGCTTCAAATCTACTCGTTGCTGCCTTTTCAGTGAGTTTTCCATTCCAAATCTCCTTGTCTCACATTGCATTTTACTGACATTGTTCTCATTGCAAGTGACTGGTGGAAATGATTTACTTTTCCAACATGTGTTTGAACACAACACTTTGGCATATATTTTGTCCACAGTCCATGTAGGATTGATTTCCCACTTCTGAAAAAACATACTGCAACATATTTTCTAACAATCTCTGAAGATTTTTCATGGACAATGAGTTTTGAAGTCCATTGACTATTGTTGCATGGAGACATCTGACAGCTATCCAGCACAGAGTAGAATCCTATAACCAACATGAGATGAATAACTAATAACCAGTAAATCCCCTCTGACTGTGAACAAGCAGGGTCACACAAATGTTTGACATGCTAAAGGGCCTGTCCCACTTGGGCGACCTAATCCGCGAGTTCTGGCGAGTTTGCCCTCGACTCATACTCGCAGCATGGTTGACATGAGGTCGTAGGAGGTCTTCGTAACTCTCCTTCATGCTCGAGAGTGGTCTCCGCGTACTCGAGGCCTCAGCTAGGTCTTGGCGTTTTTTTCAATATGATAAAATATGCCCGCATGTAAAAAAAGGTCGCCAGGGAAAGAATCGATACTTTTTTTACTCGTAGGCAATCGAGGGTAGTCGAAGGTAGTCGTAGATAGTCTTCATCATAGTCGAAGGGATGTCGAAGGAGATCGAAAGAGGTCCAATTTTCCTGAAGTTAGTCGAAGCTGGTCTTCAACATAGTCGAAGGAGGTCGAAGGAGGTCTTCTACATAGTCGAAGGAGGTCTTCAACATGTCATTTTTTCAAACTCATCTAAACTCGCCAATTAGGTCGCCCAAGTGGGACAGCCCCTTAACACTTACAAATTAAACAGCAAAGGTGAGTTGTGCTCCAGTGATTAAAAATTGGCAACCTCAAATCTGGTTGTGTGGTAGAGTTGTTGACTTACAGCACCAAAGATTCGATCCGGACCTCAGGCGCTGTGTGGAGTTTGCATGTTCTCCCTGTATCCAAATTGGATTTCTCTGGTGCTCTGGTTACCCTCTCACATTCTAAACATATGCAGCTATGTAAGATAATTGATCTCTGTAAGTTATCCTTAGTGTGTAGGGATGTTAATTGAGATGACTTAGAACTAGTGTGAATTTATTGTTGGCGTGGACTCGGTGGGCTGAAGGGCCTGTTTCATACTCTATCTTTATTTATTTTTTAACCTGTAGAGTGCATGACTGTTTTTTCCTATTTTGCTGTTTAATGGGTCCTTTGTTGCCAAGTGTATTTTCAGAGAGTCAGTCCTTGTTTTGTCACAAAATGACAACGCTAGTTTATGTTAACATTTTGTTTTTGCAGCAACTCTGCAGCTAAAACTCAACTCCACCTCCATCCCAAGTTGGTTTTGGTTACAAAAATATGATCATGAACGGGGATAGTCAAATGGAATGGTTTCTTAATATCCACCTACACCTTGTTGCAACTGACTGCAAAGACATGTTCAATACCAAGAAATGGAAACTGAATTAGGTCTTCCTTTCAGGCAAACTGCCGGTAACTATATTAACAATAACAGCCAATCACTACATGAGAAGCTGTAGGCTTATTCTATGACCAGCCAGAGTATTTAACCTTTGTATTTTGAAGCAAAACTTTGCAAGATCATCCAATCAACATTAATGTGATCATGATTTATCATCCGCACAAAATAAAAAAGTTGCAAATTCCATTCTTCAATTCCCCTTTGTCCCTCTTCCCATTCTCCAGCACTGGTTTCACAGCATTCGCCAACTTTCTGTCTGATTCAAGTGTAGTAAATACCTATTGGGATGTTTTCATCTTTCACCAAATCAGGACAATTTGATTGAATTGAATTGAAAGACATAGCATGGAATCAGGCCCTTTGGCCCACCAAGTCCATGCTGACCATTGATCACCCTTTCATAGGTAGACAAAAATGCTGGAGAAACTCAGCGGGTGAGGCAGCATCTATGGAGCGAAGGAATAGGTGACGTTTTGGGTCGAGACCCTTCTTCAGACCTTTCATGCTCATTCTATGTCATTCCACTTTTGTGTCCACTCCCTACACACTAAGAGCAATTCACAGTGGTCAATTAACACACAAACCTGCACATCCTTGGGATCTGGGAGGAAATCGCAGCACCCAGAGGAAACCCACACGGTCACAGTGAGAACTTGCAAACTCCACACAGACAGCACCCAAGGTCAAGATCATAGATAGACACAAAAAGCTGGAGTAACTCAGTGGGTCAGACAACATCTTTGGAGAAAAGGAAAAGGTGATGTTTCGAGTCAAACCCCTTCTTCAGACTGAGAATCAGGGGAGAGGGAAATGAGAGATATAGACAGTGATGTAGAGAGATATAGAACAAATGAATGAAATATATGCACAAAATTAACAATGATAAAGGAAACATGCCATTGTTAGCTGGTTAAAGGAAACAGGCTTTTGTTAGCTGGATAAAGGAAACGGGCCATTGTTAGCCTTGTCTCTGGTTCTGTGAGACAGCAACTCTACCAAGTGTACCGTTGTGAAAATATTTCTACTTTTTTCCTCCGGCCTTTATTTTCCACATTGTAGGTGATTCTTCCCAACACATATTGCTGGTTCATGTCACGTTGATTCATATTCATACATGCTGATGCATTTGAACACCAAGGATGAAGAAACAAAATCCTCCTTTAATACTAAATTGACCCACTTCTACTCACTTTGCTCATTCAAGGCTCAGCTGCAATTTCTGCAAAAAAAACGTAATTGTCATTGGCCAAATACAAACTTGAACTCCACCTATGGAATGCAGCTCAGAAATTAAACCCAATCTTCTGAAGTAATGTTGACTTGGACATGGAACCGTAAAGAGGTCAGATTTGTCTCTTAGTTCAGTGATCGAGGGTCAACTCAAATCAAACTAAATCAAAATGACAGTTTATTGATCCATGTCTAAGTGAATATCTAAATGGTCAAATGCCAACGATGAAAATCTTCACCTTGGATTTGTCAGCATCGATGACTCGTGAACTAATGTGTTTGTACTGCATGTGAGGAAACAGAAATACCTACAAGTCTTGCATGTCAAGGAAGACAAAAATAATGCATGGAAGCAGCAACTGGCAGTGTGGCATAGGTCTTTGTCCAATCAATTAACACAATTTGCGAGACTTCAGCAATTACATTTGTGTGCGTGGTTACGTTCCATTTGGGCCGCATAATCGATTCATCCAATACGATATAACAATACAATAATACTTTATTAGCCAAGTATGGTTTGCAACATATGAAGAATTTCATTTGCCAAGTCAGACATACAAATAAAAAGCAACAGAACATACAAAATACATTTTAACATAAACATCCACCACAGTGACTCCTGCACATTCCTCACTGTGATGGAAGGCAAAAAATAAAGTTACTTCTCTTCCCTTCTGTGTTCTCCTGCGGTCAGGGGCGTCAAGCCTTCTGTTGAGGGGGCGATCTTACTCCTGTAGCCGGTAGTCGAGCCCTCCTTGTCGGGGCGATCAAGCTCCTGCATCGGGGGGATCTCAGCCGACGATTGGACCCCGGGTCAGGGCCGGTCGAACCTTCTGCATCGTTGGAGCTCCCGACATCTACGGTCTCTACCCGAGACTGCAAGCTCTCGATGGTAAAATCCCCAGGCAAGGGATCGACTCCAATGGTAAGTTCACGCCCTCAAAATCATTCCCGAGCGAGGCCTCCAGCTCCACGATGTTAGGCCGCAGAGCGACCGGAGATACAACCCGGAAAACAATCACATCTCCGGCAGGATGAGAGATTGAACAAAAAAGTTTCACCCGAACCCCCTCCCACTCCCCAACATAAAACAAACCAGAGAACATTTACACAAACTTTTAAAACACACTAAAAATAACACAAAAAAAACGAAAAAACAGACAGACTGTTGTCGAGGCTGCCAATCGTACGGCGCCCCTGGTGGTATCCACAAAACTATATGGAAAAGTAGTCAAATTTTACAAATGAAAGTAGTCATGTGATATTGTAGTAGCGTTGGAACAAATCTTCTCAGGGAAAGCAGCTGAAGGGAAATAGCAATATTCAAGGATCCCAGTGAGAGGAAGATCTCGACATTCAGAGCTCTTTGTAAACAAAAACTTAGTGAGTGATCAATGGCGCAGCATCCGGCATTCTGATCCCCCATTGTTGCCACATCAGGCAAGTGATTTTAATAGTGTGTCTTAACCCAAGGGTAAGGAGCAAGAGTAAAATATTATTTTACTTCAATAGTTTTTGTATCCTTTAGTATGGAAATAAGCCCTCCTGTCTACCATGTTCATGCCAACCGTTAAACATCCACCTACACAGTAGAAACAAGGAACAGCATGTATAGATTTTTTTGGAGCTCATGATTGAACAATCCTATCATACAAAGAATGAACCCAGTGAATGTCTTCTGCACTGCCTCCAATGCTAGTTTAGTTTGGTTTCGAGAAACAGCGCGTAAACAGGCTCTTCGGCCACCAAGTCCGCGCCGACCAACAATGCCCAAACACTACACTGGCAGTGTGCTACACACTTGGCACAATTTACAATCTTTGCCGAAGCCAATTAACTTACAAACCTGTCCGTTTTGGAATGTGGGAGGAAACCGAAGCACCCGAGGAATGCCCAAGCGATTGCGAGCAGAACGTACAAACACCGTACAGGCAGCACATAATCAGAATTGAACCCAGGTGTCTGGCACTGTAAGGCAGCAACTCTTCCGCTGTGCCGCCGTGCTATTGTATAATTTCTTAAATAAGAGGCCAGGAGTACCGAGGAACTACAATAATGTTCCAAACGTTGATTTGGCTTAGATCTGGATAATTGGAACCTTTAGACCATAAGGCCACAGATGAGACCTTTGGACCAAAAGGTTATCCAGCCAGAAACAGCAATAATATTAATAAAGTCCAATCAAAATGTTACAATTAAATCCAAAATTACCTCAGGGGATCCTTGGCAAGATTGATACACTTTAAATTTAAACTCTGGGTATGCTTTGATTGTTTAATTTCTGAATTGATTTAGTTTCACGTATTTAGCCCAGTTCCTCATGCTGCCGCAAGGAATACAAGCAGCAAGCTATAGGGATGAAGCCAGCTGAAGAGCAGAACTTGCCGATTTACACAGCACTGTCTGAACACAATCTCCTAAGGCACTATTCCATCAAGTGTGCAATTCATCATTGTGTCATTCATGCAAGAAATGATTTGTCCCATTGTTTTTGTGTTTTTTCTCAAAACCATCAGCACAGCTTTTATTTCTCTTGAATAAATCACGCATCACGAATAATAAGATCTTTTTTTTAAATTAATTAATTTGTTCAACCCAAATAAAATGTATTTGTGGGATTGTATGCAGCGGAAGTGGCAACAAAGGGTCATGCAATAATTTATTTCCAAGTACACAGAAATGCCTAAATGAATATTTTCATACATCATTTTAATGCAGAGTTAAATCCAACATTAAATGAATATTAAATAATAAAAAAGGCACTTCTGTTATTACTTCATTAATTGCTTCTGCACACTCCCACCATGTTTCTCGGGAATTCTTCATGCAGAAATTGCACATCCCGATAGAGAAATTAGCAACACAGAACAGTTCCAATGAATTCTAAGTGATTTAAAGTGACCTGACAGGCAATGGCTGTAAACCCCAGAGTCATGCAAAATGCAAAAGAAACACTCTGCTTAAAACTGTGCAGAAAAGAGGGGAGAAAAAAATCCGACCTTCATAATAGGTGTTTATTCAAACAAAACTTCTCAAAATTACACTAAATGGAAAATGACAATGCCATATTTGAAATAAACCTTTGCAGTTTTATTACTTTATTTAATGTTGAGATGAAGAAATTAAAATCAAATGTTTTGGAATTAAAAGGTAATTGTTTGCTATGTATGCACACATGAAATATATGCACACATATTTTGGATGATTTTGTGTGCTGTGCCTGTTAGTCCGTGTACAAGATGGCGGTTGGAGGGGAGAGTGGACGCTGGCGCGAATTGGTCGCCGCTGCTCTCTCCTCAAATTGTGTTTCTTATTTTCTTTTGGTGCTCTTGAAATTGAATTCTGTCCTTGATTTGTGTACTGTGGTGTTTTTATATTTAATTTTTTCCGATTATGTGTTTTGTATTTGTTTGTGATTCTATGCATTGTAAGGTGTCCTTGGGTTTTAGAAGGGCGCCAGTAAATAAACTGATTATTATTATTATTATATGCTCATCCAATTAATGCTGTGGTGAAAAAGAAATTTGAAGCAATTCCTAGAAACTCTTAACATTTATCAAATATTTATCGAATATCGAAACTGCTCCGACAATGTTTATGACTTTCATATTAATAATAAAAATGTTCATTAAGCTCCTTAGTAGAATTTATTGTTCAACATTTGCTGGACCTTAAATGTCTTATGTGGAATTTTCTTTTTGAATATTTGAGAAATTACAATGAAAAGTAAATTGTGATTACAAATTCAGGAAGCAAGTGGACAAAATTGGCAAATACATTGCACGCTGGATAAATATTGAATTATATTCTAATTATTCATGAGGTGCACAACTAGATCTTGACCTTGGGTGACAGTGCAAAATGGGCAATAGCAGATTGACAGTTTTTCTTCTTTTACAGAAGCTTGAAAGTGTGCACCAGCAGATTCAGGAACAGCTTCTTCCCCTCTGTTACCAGGCTTCGGAACAGTCCTTCCGTAAGCTAGAGAACTATCCGATTCACCACCACCCCATTGAGGAAATTGGACTTTGTCTATGGAACAGAAATTCTACATTGCTGAGAACTACATTTTGTACTCTTATATATCTTCCCCATTGCTCTATTGTACTTCTGTTTGACTTATTTGATTCTTGATCAGTTGGGCAAGTAGGCTAAGGAATGATTAATGGAGCTTAGGGCGCATAAGTGCAGGGTGTTACATCTTGGGAAATCAAAATTCTATTTTACATTACATTTTATGTTTGATATTATCTGATATTTTTGGATAGCATGCAAAACCAAGCTTTTCACTGTACCTTGGTATATGTGACAATATTGAACCTAAGCCTAAACCTAATGGGCCAGTCCCATTTACGCGACTTTTTCGGTGACTGCCGGCACCCGTCAGAGGTCGTTACAGGTCGCCGAAAATGTTCAACATGTTGAAAATCCAGCGGCGACCAGAACAAGGTACGACTCTTTGGGCGACAACTCACGACCCTACAGGCTTCACCCCACGACATGTCGCCAGGGTGTCGCCTGTATGGTCGTGAGTAGTCTCCTCAGTTGCCCAAAGAGTCCTAGTGTCTTTCTGGTCGCCGCTGAATTTTCAACATGTTGAAAATTTTCGACGACCTGCAACGACCTATGACGGGTGCCGGAAGTCGCAGAAAAAGTCGCGTACATGGGACAGGCCCATAAGCCTTTATTTTTTTTTTATTACACTCCAACCAAAAGTCCAAACCTACCCAACCTTTCCCTGTAATTCAGACCCTCAAGTCCTGGCAACATCCTCATACCTCTTCTCTGCACTCTTTGCAGCTTAATGATATTTTTTCCGATAGCAGGGTAACAAAAACTTAACACAATACGCCAAGCCCTGCCTTATGACATCTAGCTCTCCCTGAATGCCATACGATTTAATTTTCCAGAGAAGCCTACCATGTGGTACCTTATCAAAGGCCTTCTTGAATTTTATATAAACTACTTCCATGGCCCTGCTCTCATGAACCTTGATTAATTCTTCAAAATCGCAATCAAATTTGAGGGAAAATACACCTTGCCTTATTGTACATTCTATATCTGCTCGACCTCCTCACTGATATCACTCGAGTCAAAGCCTCAACACAGGTTTACCCTCAGAAAGCACTTATAACCATATAACCATTACAGCATGGAAACAGGCCATCTCGGCCCTTCAAGTCCGTGCCGAACACTTTTTTTTTTCTTTTTTTCTTTTTTTTCCACTTCTTTCTTCTTTCTTCCCCCTAGTCCCATCTACCTGCACTCAGACCATAACCCTCCATTCCTTTCCTGTCCATATACCCATCCAAACTATTTTTAAAGGATAAAATCGAACCTGCCTCCACCACTTCCACTGGAAGCTCATTCCACACAGCTACCACTCTCTGAGTAAAGAAGTTCCCCCTAATGTTACCCCTAAACTTCTGTCCCTTAATTCTCAAGTCATGTCCCCTTGTTTGAATCTTCCCTACTCTCAATGGGAAAAGCTTAACCACGTCAACTCTGTCTAACCCGCTCATCATTTTAAAGACCTCTATCAAGTCCCCTCTTAACCTTCTGCGCTCCAAAGAATAAAGACCTAACTTGTTCAACCTTTCTCTGTAACTTAGCTGCTGAAACCCAGGCAACATTCTAGTAAATCTCCTCTGTACTCTCTCTATTTTGTTGACATCCTTCCTATAATTAGGCGACCAAAATTGTACTCCATACGCCAGAATTGGCCTCACCAATGCCTTGTACAATTGTAACATTACATCCCAACTTCTATATTCAATGCTCTGATTTATAAAGGCCAGCACACCAAAAGCTTTCTTTACCACCCTATATACATGAGATTCCACCTTCAGGGAACTATGCACAGTTATTCCTAGATCCCTCTGTTCAACTGCATTCCTCAATTCGCTACCATTTACCATGTACGTCCTATTTTGATTTGTCCTGCCGAGATGTAGCACCTCACATTTATCAGCATTAAACTCCATCTGCCATCTTTCAGCCCACTCTTCCAAATGGCCTAAATCTCTATGTAGACTTTGAAAATCTACTTCATTATCCACAACACCACCTATCTTAGTATCATCTGCATACTTACTGATCCAATTTTCCACACCATCATCCAGATCATTGATGTACATGACAAACAACAGTGGACCCAACACAGACCCCTGAGGCACCCCACTAGTCACCGGCCTCCAACCTCACAAACAGCCATCCACCATTACTCTCTGGCATCTCCCATTCAGCCACTGTTGAATCCATCTTGCTACTCCACCATTAATACCCAACAATTGAATCTGCTTAACCAACCTTCCATGAGGAACCTTGTCAAAGGCCTTACTGAAGTCCATATAGACAACATTCACTGCTTTACCCTCATCAATTTCCCTAGTAACCTCTTCGAAAAATTCAAGAAGATTAGTCAAACATGATCTTCCAGGCACAAATCCATGTTGACTGTTCCTAATCAGACCCTGCTTATCCAGATGCTTATATATATATTATCTCTAAGTATCCTTTCCATTAATTTGCCCACCACTGACGTCAAACTAACAGGTCTATAATTGCTAGGTTTACTCTTAGAACCCTTTTTAAACAACGGAACAACATGCGCAGTACGCCAATCCTCCGGCACTATTCCCGTTTCTGATGACATTTGAAATATTTGTGTCATAGCCCCTGCTATTTCTACACTAACTTCCCTCAATGTCCTAGGGAATATCCTGTCAGGACCTGGAGACTTATCCGTTTTCATATTTTTCAAAAGTGTCCGCACCTCCTCTTCTTTGAATCTCATAGTTTCCGTTCCTACTCTGCTTGTTTCCCTTACCTCACATAATTCCATGTCCTTCTCCTTGGTGAATACCGAAGAAAAGAAATTGTTCAATATCTTCCCCATCTCTTTTGGCTCTGCAGATAGCTGTCCACTCTGACTCTCTAATGGACCAATTTTATTCCTTGTTATCCTTTTGCTATTTATATAGCTGTAGAAACCCTTTGGATTTACTTTCACCTTACTTGCCAAAGCAACCTCATATCTTCTTTTAGCTTTTCTAATTTCTTTCTTAACATTCTTTTTACATTCTTTATACTCCTCAAGCACCTCATTTACTCCATGCTGCCTATAATTATTGTAGATCTCTCTCTTTTTCCGAACCGTGTCCAATTTCCTTTGAAAACCAAGGCTCTTTCCAATTTTTACTATTTCCTTTCAACCGAACAGGGACATAGAGATTCTGTACTCTTAAAATTTCACCTTTAAATGTCCTCCATTTCTCTTCTACATCCTTCCCATAAAACAATATGTCCCAATTCACTCCTTTTAAATCCTTTCGCATCTCCTCAAAGTTAGCCTTTCTCCAATCAAAAATCTCAACCCTAGGTCCAGTTCTGACCCTCTCTATAATTATATTGAAACTAATGGTATTGTGATCACTGGACCCGAAGTGCTCCCCAACGCACACCTCCGCCACCTGCCCTGTCTCATTTCCTAACAGGAGGTCCAGCACTGCCCCTTCTCTAGTAGGTACCTCTATGTATTGCTGCAAAAAAACTATCCTGCACACATTTTACAAACTCCAAACCATCCAGCCATTTTACAGAATGTGTTTCCCAGTCTATGTGTGGAAAATTGAAATCTCCCACAATCACTACTTTGTGCTTACTACTAATATCTGCTATCTCCTTACATATTTGCTCTTCCAATTCTCGCTCCCCATTTGGCGGTCCATAATACAACCCTATAAGTGTTGCTACACCTTTCCCATTTCTCAGTTCCACCCAAATGCCTCGCTAGACGAGCCATCTAATCTATCCTGCCAAAGCACTGCTGTAATATCTTCCTTGACAAGCAATGCAACACCCCACCTCTTGCCCCTCCAATTCTATCACCCCTGAAGCAACGAAATCCTGCAATATTTAGTTTCCAATCACAGCCCTCCTGCAACCATGTTTCACTGATCACCACAACATCATACTTCCAGGTTTCAATCCAGGCTCTAAGCTCATCCACCTTTCTTACAATGCTCTTAGCATTAAAATATACATATTTAAGAAACCCACCACCACTTATTCTCTGTTTATTATCTTTTTCTTCTTTCTCCCCTACATTTTGGGTCTGAGTGCTTCCCTTCTCTGCCTCCTGCCTCCCACATTTTCTACTAGCATTCTCTATTTGAGTTCCTCCCCCCAACCGTTCTAGTTTAAAGTCTCCCCAGTAGCCTTTGCAAATCTCCCCGCCAGGATATTGGTCCCCCTCGGGTTCAAGTGCAACCCGTCCTTTCTGTACAGATCACACCTTCCCCAAAAGAGGTCCCAATGATTCAGAAATTTGAATCCCTGCCTGCTGCACCAGTTCCTCAGCCACACATTCATCCTCCACCTCATTCCATTCCTACTCTCACTGTAGTTGGCACAGGTAGTAATCCTGAGATTGTTACCTTTGCGGTCCTTCTCCTTAACTCTCCTCCCAACTCCCTAAATTCTCCTTTCAGGACCTCTTCCCTTTCTCTACCTATGTCATTGGTACCTATATGTACCACGACCTCAGGCTCCTCTCCCTCCGATTTCAGGATATCTTGGACGCGTTCAGACACATCCCTGACCCTGGCACCAGGGAGGCAAACTACCATCCGGGTCTCCTGACTGCGTCCACAGAATCGCCTATCCGACCCCCTAACTATAGTTCCCCATTACTATTGCCCTCCTCTTCTTTTCCCTACCCTTCTGAGCAATAGGGCCGGTCTCTGTGCCGGAGGCCCGGCCGCTGTCGCTACCCCCAGGAAGGCTGTCCCCCCCAACAGTACTCAAACAGGAGTACTTATTTTCAAGGTGTACAGCCACCGGGGTACTCACTAGTCCCTGCCACTGCCCCTTGCCCTTCCTAACCGTGACCCACTTGTCTGCCTCCCGTGGTCTTGGAGTGGCCACCTCCCTATAACTCCTTTCTATGACCTCCTCACTCTCCCAGATCAGACAGAGGTCATCGAGCTGCTGCTCCAGGTTCCTAACACGGTCCCTTAGGAACCCCATCTCGACGCACCTGGCACAGATGTGGACGTCTGGAGGGGTATCAGACTCCATGACTCCCACATCTGACATCCAGAACAGTAAACTGCCCTGGCCCTCACACTCCCCTTACCCTGGATACAATACAAACTGGTGGAGGAAATCAGCAGGGATCTAACTCCCAATCAGCTGCTTCCTCTTAGTCCTCTTCCACCAATCAGCGGCTTCCTCACTTATATGAAACGTGAATGGAACGTTGCAGTTTTGGCTCCTCCTCCTGCAACGGTCCCTGGGCCTCTGGAAAGCACTTGTACCTCAATGCGCAGCCTCTCCCAAATCGGCTGCTCCTGACTGCCCCCTCCACTGCTGGCTGCCTTCCTTTTGTACACCACGAGGAGCAGTCACTTCCGCAATCCTGATCTCATGCAAACGGCTGCTTTTAAATCTTCCACACTGCTCCTCCCGCTCTGCTGCTCTGCTCAGGTGCTCACTTGCTGCTGAAACGTATGATGTCAGAATAGCTTTATGGTATTTTCAAACATCATTCGCAAACACGGAGCATCTGATCTTCAGGGCATCCTATACACACGTGGTTGTGAAAGTCTAGAACTCACTGCAGGCAGCCAACAATTTTCTATGGATTCCACATGACCCAGCCCAATGAAATTGTAACACTTTACAGCTGGCAGCAATACCACAAAATAGTAAGATTAAACGAGAACTTACCAGTTTGAAGTTTGATCTTTATTTTATGAGGAGTTACGATGGGGGACTACGTGAAGAAGACACCGTCCAGCCGCACGCGCGTCAATCTTCAAAGCAGCGGTGTGAAATCACAGGTAATAGTGACTGAAGTATAATGGTAAGATGAGAGAAGACTAGAACTACCAGATGACCTTCATGAGGGTTGGGAGCGGAGGGCACGTAGTCCCTCATCGTAACTCCTCATAAAATAAAGATCAAACTTCAAATTGGTAAGTTCTCATTTAATCTTACTATTTTACATCAGAGTCACGTGAGTGACTACGTGAAGATTTCAAAGCTCTGTGATTTCATGCCGCAGATTCAAATCCCGGCATCTCACTGCATCGATTGACTCAGAATGAGTAAATAATCAATAATGCATCAAACCATAACATTGCTTTAAACGGATTAACGGTTTATTTTGTAAAGAAACACTAGCAACCCCTTCTATCCCAGGGGAAACTATAAAACTGAACTCAAACAGAATGGCAAATACCCCCGGTTTGACAATTGGTTTATGATAAAACTTTTGGAACATCAATTCACTGGACCATCCTGCGGCCGCGAGAATATTATCTATAGGGACGTCCATTGCCCTGGCTGCTGATGTTGATGCCACCCTGGTGGAATGAGATTTAAATTTGTCAGTGTCAATTCCAGCATAGACCAGAACTTGCTTCAGCCACCTTGAAATAGTCTGAACCAACACCTCACAATGCGTTTTTTGTGGCTAATAAACAATGCTGATTCCGCACCTCTTAGGGTTCTGGTGGCATCGATGTAATATAACAAATGTGACATCACACATAGGCGGGAATCTGTAGGGTATTCCGAAAAAATAATCTTAAACCCTGTCACTCCTAGTCTGCTCTGCTTTAGTAGATCATAAATGAAAAATGTAATGGCATCTGGTGATACCTCCATCCTGTCTATTCGCAGCTTTTGTAATGTCTACACACGTTGGGCTGAAACCAATGCCATAAGCATGACTACCTTCATGGTGACTTGGGCCAAAGACAGGGCTGTGACAGGAGTCCACTGACGAAGGAGCATAAGAACATCGCTTACATTCCAGATTACTGAATACCTAGGCCTGGGAGAATTAGAATTAAAAATTCCCTTCATAAATCTAGAGACTAAAGGGTGTGACCCCACTGGACATTCCTCTGATCACATCCATAAGTATGAAGACAGGCACTTCTGGCTGTATTGATCGCACTATAGCTTAACTTATGATCGAAATAGAGAGTTGACAAGAACTCCAGTACGTCCGGGATGCCTGCCGTTTGATATGAAATATTCTGCCGTAAGCAGAACACCTCCCATTTCCTTATAGAAGTAGTGTACTATCCCTCCAGGCCGCAGTAATAACATCTACGGTGCGATCGGATAGTCCTCTCCCCAGGTATGGCCTTAGAATCAGATTTGCCGAGCTATCACAAGATTCTGACTTGACTCCACCCCTATGATTAACATACGCCACAGCTGTAGTGTTGTTGATCTGAACCTGCACATGCAAGTGGCTCTTAGCAGAGCAATAATCTTTAAGCCCACAAAATGTTCCCAAAAGCTCTAAATAATTAATCCCTCGTAACTGCAGAAGAGGTGCTTCTTGCCTCTTCCATCTGCCTCCACAGCTGGAAATAGTATCCATAGCTCCCCAACCTAGAGCACTAACATCAGTCTGTAAGACAATGGAAGGTGGGTCAACCAAAATATTGCTGGAACTACTTGAGACATTCATGATCCACCATTGTATTTCAGCAATGGCTTCAGCTGATAATTCCATGGGCCTGTCAAAATGACCTGAATGTGTCCTCAGTGCCTGTTCTTTTGCTCGTTATAATTGCTGGTAATGCAGAGGTCCAAACTGCACACCTGGAAAAGAAGCCACAAATTTGCCAATCAAACTTGTCACTTGTCTAATTGAAGGTTGTTGTTCTCCAATGAGCTTAATACAGCCTTCAATTAACTGCAGCCTTTTATCCTTGGGCAGAGTCACTAACATGTGCTCTGAGTTAATAGTGAAACCCAAGTAATCAACAACTTTGTCTGCTGTTAATTTGGACTTAACTGGGTGACCTCCACAACTGAAAATGGATGTTTCAGCTTCGTCCCGAGTCTTTCCTACAATTAAAATATCGTCTAAATAGGCCATTACAATATGACCCTGAGCACGAAGTAGCCCCAGGATTGGTTTTAACAATTTGGTAAATAATCTAGGAGCGGAGGTTAATCCATTAGGCAGTGCTTTGAATTGCCACAATTGACTCATCCAGCTAAAGTTCAAATATCTCCTGTCATCGCAATTAACAGACACTGAGTAATATGCATCTTTAAGATCTATGCTTGCCATATAACAACTTCTGGAAACCAGTTGTTTAGCCGTAGCAAAAGTTTACATTTTAAAATGTCTAAATTGTACAAAAGGGTTAAGGCTCATCAGGTCTAGAATGATTCTACACCCTCCATCCTTTTTTGACTTAGGAAAATATTTGACACAAATTGTTGCAGTTGGCGAAACCGACCTCTCAATTACCCTTTTATGTCCCTTATACAACATTTGAAATCCTCCTCCTGCTGCCTCGATATTCTACCAACAGGCCTTTTCAAAGGTGTATCAAACTGCATGATCTCAAACCTTCTACAGATTGTAAACACGCCCCTTCTCTCAGGTGTCTTCCCACAGGCCCTGAAAACTGCTGTTATCAAGCCTCTCTTAAAAAAGAACTTAGACACTTCACTACTGAACAATTACAGACCAATATCAAACCTCCCATTTCTCAAAAAAATAATTGAAAAAGCTGTTTTTAAGCAGCTGAACAATTTCATGTTAATGAACAGCTGTTTTGATGTCTTCCAGTCAGGATTTAGACCACATCACAGCACCGAGACGGCTCTTGTTAAGGTCTTCAATGACATTCACTTAAACACAGACAATGGCAAAATTTCTGTCTTAGTATTACTAGATCTCAGTGCTGCATTCGACACAGTCGATCACAACATATTACTAGACCGTCTGAAAAACTGGGTGGGACTTTCGGGCACAGCATTAAAATGGTTTGAATCCTACTTGAAGGACAGGGACTACTTTGTGTCTATAGGTAATTACACATCTGAGCGTGCAAAAATTACATGTGGAGTTCCCCAGGGCTCCATTCTGGGGCCTCTTCTGTTTAACATCTACATGCTTCCACTGGCTCAGATCATGAAAAACATCAAAATATGTTACCATAGTTATGGCAGACGACACACAAATCTACATAACAATATCACCAGGAGAATATAGTCCAATACAAACACTGAGTAGATGCATTGAGCAAATCAACGATTGGATGAACCAGCATTTTCTCCAATTAAACAAAGAAAAAACTGAAATAATTGTTTTTGGAGCCAAGGAAGAACGATTAAAAGTTAGCACCCAGCTTCAAATGGTAATGCTAAAAACAACAAACCAAGCCAGAAACTTGGGAGTAGTCATGGACTCAGACCTGAACTTCAACAGCCACATAAAAACAGTCACAAAGTCAGCCTACTATCACCTGAGGAATATATCAAGGATTAAGGGACTTATGTCTCAGCAGGATTTGGAAAAACTTGTCCATGCATTTATCTTCAGCAGGCTCGACTACTGTAACAGTGTCTTTACAGGTCTCCCTAAAAAGTCGACCAGACAGCTGCAGTTAATTCAGAACGCTGCTGCTCGAGTCCTCACTAAGACCAAATAAGTAGATCACATTACTCCAGTTCTGAGGTCTTTACACTGGCTTCCTGTCTGTCAAAGAATTGATTTCAAAATACTACTGTTGGTTTACAAAGCACTGAATGGTTTAGGGCCAAAATACATTTCTGATCTTCTGCTTAGCTATGAACCACCCAGACCTCTCAGATCGTCTGGGACAGGTCTGCTCTGTGTCCCCAGAGTCAGAACTAAACATGGAGAGGCAGCATTTAGTTTTTATGCACCACATATCTGGAACAAACTCCCAGAAAACTGCAGGTCTGCTGCAACTCTCAGCTCTTTTAAATCTAGACTGAAGACTTTTCTGTTTGCCGCTGCCTTTCAGTAAACAATACAATTTATTAATTACCTATACTGCACTGTAACTTCTATTCCTGGTTTTGTTCTATTTTAAATATTTTATTTGATTGTTTTTAATTTTGTAATTATTATCTGAATAATCTAATAATCATTTTATATCTAAATGTCATTTTATATGTGTTTCTTTCAAATGCTTTAAATGTTTTATGTAAAGCACTTTGAATTACCTTGTGGTTGAAAGGTGCTATACAAATAAATTTGCCTTGCCTTGCCTTGCCTTTATTGCATAATTTTTCAATTTCTGCCTGTATCCCGATATTTTCTTCCTGTGAGAAAATGAGTGTCTGGCTAGGAACATGCTGAGTGGGTGGACATAAATTGTGATATAATTCAATTCAAAACCCTTCAATACTGCACAGCACAAAGGGATCTAATGTTATCTCCTGCCATTCTTTTAGAAAACAAGTGTAACCTACCCCCAACTTATAACTCTTTCCCACTTAAAACGTTTTTATCAGAAGCAAAACCACCTACCTGCATGGTCATCGGTGGAACTTGTTGCCCCCAGTTCCTCATGGGAAAATTCATGTTTGCCCGTGTGCCTACAGCAGGGCGCCAGCTGCGCATATTGGGGAATGAACGGCTTGTTCCTTCATCAGCCCCGGTCATTGCACCCCGTCGGTAGGCGAACTGCCTCCGACCCAGTTTGCTGCCCATCGGCGCTTTTATTAACCGCACTGTCTGTGCCTCATCATCGAGCTCTTTTACTCGCTTAGCGAGGTCCTCCCCAAACAGCAGATTTGGCAGTTGAACATTGCTGGGCTTGCACAGCGCTGCAAATTTAGGGTGAATCGTAGGGCGTATGGCACTTTTTCTCAAACAGTTCACTTCAAAATGTGCACTGCACAGAAGACCTAAAGCATCCTGTTGTGCTTCAGACAGGTGCCCCTCGTCCCCCGTTCTGGCGAACGCAGTAATGCCTGCAGTAAGAAGCTTCAGCACCCGCTGGAGTTTTAACTCTTGTGCCCGAACACCAACTCCCATTTTGCCCCATATCACATGGTTAACCACCGGTACTTTCAGTAACCCACAATTAACCGGGGTTTCATACCTCTTTGCGGTATCATCCATTGTCAGCTCTTAGAGCTGATGGGAGAGGAAATAGTTAATTGTTGTGGCCAATTCCTCCCCCAAAGGCTCCCCTGCTTCACTGGGGATAGCAAATTTTGCTGCCAAATTTGGTATTCCAATCTCATGCCCTTCACCCCATGGGCTCTGCTCACCCACTGATTCGGCGTCAGTGTAACCCTGACCCATCAAACTCTCCTCCTCCATGAGGGAGCGACTGAGCAGCCCTATTCCAGGCGCTGCTGTCATAGGCTCTCCATCAGCCCGGCGTGGACACCACTCCTCCTCCCGGAGTGTATCCTTTGCGAGCATTCTCTCCAACAGGACCTCGATTTGAGATAGCCGTTTAAAACGGTCTCCCCTTGCGGAGGTGAATCCTCCTGGCCTGACTCGGAGTCAATGGGCCTAACAGACTTAGAATTAGCCTTACGCCCTAACGGCGCAGCGACGGTGCTCACAGGCAACGTGTCTGCAATTGCTAGCCCCCTTGCTAACGACGGTACAGGTGAACTAGGCGGGCACCCGCTATCCGCACTCCCACGGTCTTCTATCCGCACTCCCACGGGTTAACATATGATGGCTCTGGGCCTGCGCTCGCTGGAGTTAGGAAAGATGAGTAAGGATCTCATTGAAACTTACTTAATAGTGAAAGGCCTGGATGGAGTGGATGTGGAGAGGATTTTTCCACTAGTGGGAGTATCTAGGACCAGAGGACACAGCCCCAGAATAAGAGGACGTACCTTTAGAAAGGAGATGAGGAGGAATTTCTTTAGCCAGAGGATGGTGAATCTCTGGAATGTATTGCCACAGATGACTGTCGCACCCAATGCATTGGGTAATTTTAAAGTGGAGATTGACAGGTTCTTCTTCAGTAACGGTGTTAAAGGTGAAGGAGAAGGCAAGAGAATGGGATTGAGAAGGAAAGTTTGATCAGCCATGATTGAATGGCAGAGCAGACTCGATGGGCTGAATAGCCTAAAGGCTCTGTCTTACCTGTTTGCGGTCATCGGCGGTGAAGCGCGGCATCGCCGGTAGCGAGGACCGCGCGGCAACGGCGAGAGCGTCGAGCCTGTCCACCGGAGCGCCGCACGGATGCTGCGCGGGGGCCGAGTTAATTCAAACACGGCGGGTCCCACGTGTTTGCGGTAAGTAAAAAAAGGGCGGGCCGACTGCGATGACGTCGGCCCGCCGCACGTGACTCACCAGCGGCGGCTGTGGCGGCGGCCATCCTGATCGCGGCGCTGTAGCGGTGGCTGTGCCTGCGGCCGTGCAGCACACGTGCCTCACTGGCGGCGGCACGTGCGTCACTGGCGGAGGCTGTGGCAGTGGAGGTTTGACGCACGGCGCTCGAGCCATACTGGCGGCTGCCCGTGCCGCACTCGTGCATCACTGGTGGAGGTTGTGCGGTGAGTATTTAGTTTTGGACATTGTCGATTTTATTTTAGCACCGCGCGGTGTTGGGAACACCGCCGCACGGCCCGGGAATTGTACTTTCTCACGAGTGCGCGGTCTATGGCGGCAGATTCCTCCCGTTTCGCCGCCATAGACCGCAGACTCGTGAGACAGGCCTTTAATTCTACTCCTATTATTTATGAACAACACAGAAGAAAGCTTTCTGGCATGTTGAGTCCCTAATGGTGCTTTGCAGACAATGCTTGCAGCTCCATTCCTCTGAATTCCATTCCATACAGTTCTATTCCTCTGCCAGTTCCCTGAGGCCTGGAAATTCTGTTTATCCAAATCTCTTTTGAAAAGTACGATTGATTTTATTTACTCGCTGTTTACATGCAGTGAGTTCCCAGTCATGGTCACCATCTGCATTGAAGAAAAAAATTATTTCCAAATCCCTGCATCTTTTGCCTATCCTTTTAACCTCTGCACTCCCTGGTTCTTGAACTACCCATAGGAACACATTTTATTACCTATTTAAACCTACCTAACCTGCCCCCTGACAGTCCTGCCACATTAAAAGGATGGCGTGCTAAGGGTAATTCATCCTGTTAGGTTTCCCACTTCCCACTAACTCAGTTAACACCAGAAGAACAGTCAAAAGTACTTCTGTAGGAAGGATCTGTAGATGCTGGTTAAAATCGAAGATAGACAGAAAATGCTGGAATAACTCAGTGGGACAGGCAGCATCTATGGAGAGAGAGGTGACTCGACCCGAAACATTACCCATTCCTTGTCTCCAGAGATGCTGCCTCTCTCACTGAGTTACTCCAACTTTTTGTGTCTATCTTCAATCAAAAATACTTCATTGGGGCAGATCACCAAGATGACATTGTTAAAATGATTATGGTCTATATTTTCCTTCTTTTCTGCTTCCTACATGCTGTGATTCCACAAACCGGCATATACAAGGCCATTCAATAAAAATGTGGTGCAATCTTCACAAACAACTGAACTCTCCTAAAATCCCTTTGCCTCCCTTGGTTTCCAATACCACTGTATTTCACTAACCAGTGGTGGGGGTTTCCATTGTGCAGGCATATAAACATGGGGTGAGATAGGGTTGTTTGCAGCCGAACCTGCCTCCGGGATAGAGCACTACTCTGGAAAATTGAGAAAAGCAAATTGTAAAAGCAAACTGTTTGGAGAGCAGTAACAGGATCGGTCCGAGTCAGCATGGATTTACAAAGGGGAAATCATGCTTGACTAATCTTCTGGATTTTTTTGAGGACGTCACTAGGAAAATGGACACGGGAGAGCCAGTGGATGTAGTGTACCTGGACTATCAGAAAGCATTTGATAGGAGATTAGTGGGCAAAATTGGGGCACATGGTATTGGGGGTAGAGTGCTGACATGGATAGAAAATTAGTTGGCAGACAGGAAACAAAGAGTAGGGATTAACAGGTCCCTTTCAGAATGGCAGGCAGTGACTAGTAGGGTACCACAAGGCTCGGTGCTGGGACCGCAGCTAATTATAATATACATCAATAATTTAGATGAAGGGATTCAAAGTAACATTAGCAAATTTGCAAATGACACAAAGCTGGGTGACAGTGTGAACTGTGAGATGGATGCTATGAGAATGCAGGGTGACTTGGACAGGTTGGGTTAGTGGGCAGATGCATGGCAGATCCAGTTTAATGTGGATAAATGTGAGGTTATCCACTTTGGTAGCAAAAACAGGAAGGCAGATTATTATCTAAATGGTGTCAAGTTGGGAAAAGGGGAAGTACTACGGGATCTGGTGGTCCTTGTTCATCAATCAATGAAAGTAAGCAGGCAGTGAAGAAAGCGAATGGCATGTTGGCCTTCATAACAAGAGGAGTTGAGTATTGGAGCAAAGAGGTCCTTCTGCAGTTGTATAGGGTCCTAGTGAGACCACACCTGGAGTATTGTGTGCAGTTTTGGTCCCCTAATTTGAGGATGGACATTCTTGCTATTGAGGGAGTGCAGCGTAGGTTTACAAGGTTAATTCCCGGGATGGCGGGACTGTCATATGCTGAGAGAATGGAGCGGCTGGGCTTGTATACTCTGGAGTTTAGAAGGATGAGAGTGAATCTTATTGAAACATATAAGATTATTATGAGTTTGGACAAGCTAGAGGCAGGAAACATGTTCCCGATGTTGGGGGAGTCCAGAACCAGGGGCCACTGTCTAAGAATAAGGGGTAAGCCATTTAAAATAGAGATGAGGAAACACTTTTTCACAGAGAGAGTTGTGAGTCTGTGGAATTCTCTGCCTCAGAGGGCAGTGGAGGCCGGTTCTCTGGATACTTTCAAGAGAGAGCTAGATACAGCTCTTAAAGATAGCGGAGTCAGGGGATATGGGGAGAAGGCAGGAACGGGGTACTGATTGGGGATAATCAGCCATGATCACATTGAATGGCAGTGCTCCTGCACCTATTGTCTATTGTCTAAATTCAGGAAATTTTAAGTAGTTTCTTCTTAGTCAAATTGAGTACACCCAAGATATTTATGTAATTCATTACAGATGATGTGGAGGTGGCTGTATATCATATTATTTTCTAGAATCTTTTGTCGCATTAACATTTTTGGAGGAAGAGTTCTTGTTCTTAAAGTTTTACTTTTCAGGAACCCACCATGTCTACCTGCTATGCTTTGATGCAAAACAGAAGATTACATGCTATTCATTTCCCTGACCGTTCTGTATGCCATTGTGCCAGAACCTCTGGCAATCATGTTGTAACTCATAGCAGATGATTGGGGAAACCCAAAAGACAATGTGCTCCATTATATGTTGGTTTTTAGTCACAAGGAACCGCAGATGCTGATTTACAAAACAAAAACATGAAGTGCTGGACTAAGCGGGTCAGCCAGCTTCTCTGGAAGACATGGATAGGTGACTGTTTCAGGTTGTGTCAGACTGAAGAATCCCCAGACCAAAATATTACCTATCCGTGCCTTCCAAAGATACAGCTCAACCCACTGAGTTACTCCAGGACTTTTTACATATGTTACAATTTTGGTTGCCAGAAGGCACATGTGTAATTGTTTAATTATAAGTAGCTGATTAAGGTTTTATATGTAGGAAAGAACTGCAAATGCTGGTTTAAATCGAGGATAGACACAAAATGCTGGAGTAACTCAGCGGGACAGGCAGCATCTCTGGAGAGAAGGAACGGGTCACGTTTTGGGTCGAGACCCTTCTTCAGATCTTGTGTAGGCAAAGCCTGGTAATGAAGTCAACATCTTGGTTTTGGTTTCTTGGCTTTAAGTTATACCTTCATACATTCATATTTTTGGAAGGCAAATCTAAGATTCAAAGTAGCAGTTTATCCTTTCAGTCTGCCTTCTCTACACAGTATGCACCAGCATTGATTTCACCTATTCTAAAGTAGGCAAATTTAAAGTACACATGTGACAAATTAGCAAACCTGTAATTGTGAACAAAAAAAGGGTCATCAATCTAAAGTCACGGAAACTATGGGGATTATCAATCTCTAACTGGAACATAATGAGCCATTAATTATCCCACTGAATGTGGAACTTCAAAAATCACGAGCAGTAATAGACAAGTCGGTCATACTGTTATAGTTGTCGATCAATTCGAGAAAAGTCGTTTTATAATTTATTAAAGGTATATACTAATTAAAAATCATGTTCTCATATTATCATTACCTAGTTTCTCCAGGGGTAAATTTCCACAAAAAAATGTATTTGAAATAAACAGCTCAGTCTTGTGTGACTCATTGATTGTCATGAACTGAGTACTTAATTGGGTAATTTTCACCAATTACAAACCCGCTGCTTTTGAGTTAACAGCCAGGAAATTCATAAACCTATTCCTGGCTGGTAATTAAAATGGAGAATGGAAATTCTAGCCTGGTTGTAGCCTCCAGGGTTTACAAACTTGACCAAAGTCATGGTTCCAAAGAGAATAAACTTGACAGTAGATTTTGGCACTAAGCTGACTTTAATGTTTTTGCAGAAATGTTCAGGAAAAACGATCGACCTTGCTGATCATAATGAAGTGGAAAAAACACCAATGCCCCTTTTGCTTTGTTGTTTGGCGTTACAGAGATGGATGGCCCAAGAGCAAATAAGAAGCTATTGGAAAACGAGGTGAAAACTTGAGACTTAGCCAAATGTAATCTGAACCACGTGAGACATATCTGCTTAGCTTTGAGGGTGCCAGATTTAATCATAAGTGACAGTCAAAAGTGTGGAAACTGGTAGCAAAGGGAAAAAAGGAGACAGAAATACTTGTTACTACTGCAGATTCAAAGTCACTCAGTGCTGGCTAAAGAAAGAACTTGCATTTTGATGGTGACTTTGCTGACCTTGAAGTAATCTCAAAGTATTTTACAAACAGTGAGTACCTTTTTTGAAATGCAAGCCCTAATGTGACTTAGGACGTGCACAGCTTTTTTTCTCCGTGCACACCAAGCTCCTACAAGTAGCAAATTGATACTGAACATATTTTTTCTTTCTCTGAGACATTGTTCAAAGGATAAATATTGACCAACTTGCATAGTCCTCAAAATAAACTCATCAAGTACTCTTCTGAAGGAGCAGATGTGCTTTAGTTTAATATCTCACATTGAAAGCAGAACCTTCAAAGTAGCAGCTCCCCATCTGTGCCGCACAGAACTACAATCCCAAATCTGTATGCTCAAGAATCCTATTCAAGCACAAACATAACACGGAGGCAAAACTGCTTTAAAAGAGCCAATCTGATTCCAATAACAACTATATACTTGTATCATCAAGCAGTGTACCTGCTAATCCATGGATGTTAGAGCATCCATTCTGGTAATATTCAAACACAGTATACTGTGGATACTGGAAGTCTGAAATAAAAATTGTGAAAGCTGGTCATTTTCATCAGGTCCAGTTCAGGCTTGGTCGGTGTGGAAAGAAACAGAGATAATATTATGAGCTTCACTGCAATCATGGTTTATCCCATGCTACTACAGAGCAGGCCTTATCAAAATCCTGGAAACATTTATTTGGTTGTAAAACCTCACCACGAAAGGTTAATGCAAACTATATGAAAAAGTATTCCACTTGTTCCAGACAGTCTAAAGAATTAACATTAAGAATTCCACTGCAATCTTGTTTTATCCCTTGCTAAATTAAAGTGAGTCTTTGCAAAGTCGTTAAAAACATCCTACGTGATTACGACAAGGGTAACCTCCTCTTTCTCTATTTTTCTGCACACTCTGGCATGGATTGGCTGCAATGTTCCTCTATTGATCTCCAGCTGAGTTCACCAGTTTTCATCCGGTTCCATTCTTAATATTGCTGTCATTGCCATAACCACCTGCAATAACTTTGCTGCCTGTGCCCACACTACTAACTTTGGATCATAGCCTTCAGTTTCTCCATTTCATACTGTCATTGTTCTGTTTCGTGACAAATGACAATAAAACTCTCTTGACTCGACTTGCCTCTTGTCTGTCTTTGCTCTCCAAGATACACCTTAAAACCAACCTCATTTGACCAGAATTGTGCTCATCTTCTCTAAAAATGTGTTCCTGAAAAGTATATTGAGAAATGTTACATGCTGTTGTTGATGAATAGTGGTGATGACTCTGTAACCCATTGGACCCACACCACCCTGGTCACAATTTCATTTCACTCCTGCTATCAGGAAGAAGGTGTAGGAGTCTGACAAACGTGACCTCCACATTCAGGAACAGCTTCTTCCCAACAACCCTCGGGCCAGTGAACACTACAAACACCAAATAAATGTTGAACTATGAACTTTGATTACACTAGGGACTTCGGGCGTTTTTTTGTTTTGCAGTAGTATTGTTTTTTTTATTGAAATTGTTTTTTTGTTATATTTTTAGTACTGTATTTACAGACCAGTTATGCTGCTGCAAGTAAGAATTTCATTTTTCCATTTGGGTACATATGACAAACAGTCTTGACTCGTGGCTTATTATTTCATTGTTGGTACATATAATAATTAAACACTCTTGTCTCTTAACTCTTGTTTTGTCACTTATCAATTGCTGGATTTATTCAATAGTGCCATCCATGACTGGATGCCAAACCAAAGGATCTTGTTTGTTAACTTACCACATCAAATACCAGTATTATTTTTATGGACAACAGAAAAACTCGTTGGTGAATTATTTTGAGTATTCTACTGTTTGAGATCCCAATATGACAATGAACAGTTGATGCCCAAGTCAAGCCTAGTAAATTATTATCCAGCAGCTGCATTTGAAGGGAGGTAGTGCTACATACTTTTAGCTTAGTTTAGAGATACAGCGCGGAAACAGGCTCTTCGCCCCACCAAGAGCGCACTGACTAACGATCCCCGCATGCTAATACTATCCTACAAACACTAGGGACAATTTACAATTTTACCCAGCCAATTCACCTATAATCTTTGGAGTGACTTTGACTTTGAACAAATGAATAAAATTGACTTTGACTTTGACTTTGTGTGGGAGGAAATCAGAGATCTCGGAGAAAACCCATGCAGGTCACGAGGAGAACATACAAACTCTGTACAGACATGCGCCCGTAGTCAGGATCGAACCCGTGTCTCTGGCGCTGTAAGGCAGCAACTCTAGCTCTGCGCCACCTTGCCATCCTTCAAAGACTTTGTGGGGAATGTGATGTCTTTAGTTTTAGGTGTACGGAGATACAGCGAAAAGGTTTTTGTTCTTGCTATCCAATAAAATCAAATAATGCTATACATGAAGACCATCAAGCCAAACACAAGTACAACAAGTTGAGCAAAGACAAAAAGCTACTGCTAACTGGGCTGGAAGCATTTGCAAATGAACATAAGTGGGCACCGACCGGGGCCTGGAAGTACTAATTCAGACTCAACTGCAATTCAGTGGGAATGAGAGAGAAAGACCAGGATTCAACTATGTTGAATTCCAACCTGATGTTAAGATCAGTAAGATATCCGACTGCCAAGTATAAAGGCTAACACTGCTGCTGGAGGTGCAACTGCAGGATAGAAGTAGGTCAATTTGGTCTGAATGGTTTTAAATGATGCTATTTTAGAAAGAATGTAGCTGGAAGAACTGGAGTATTCCTCCCTGGTGAGGTTGGAGCATGGCTGGTTCTCTATACAGTTTAATGGCTACATCAGACACTGCAGTTTCGGACATGTTTAATTTAGTTCGGCTTAGTTCAGTTTAGTTTAGTTTAGTTTACAGATTGTTTACAGCATAGAAACAGGCCCTTTGGCCCACCGAGTCGACACCAACAATCGATCAACCATTCATACAAGTTCTATGTTATTCCACTTTCTTATCAACTCCATACAAACTGGCACGTTAACAAAAGCCAGTTAACCTACAAACTGGCACGTCTTTGGGTTGTGGAAGGAAGCCAGAGCACCCGGAGGAAATGCACGCGGTCACAGGGAACGTGCAAACTCCACACAGACAACACCCGCAGTCACAATCGAACCCAGGTCCATGACATTGTGAGGCAACAGCTATTCCAGCTGCACCACTGTGCAACCACAGACGTGTTTCAATGAATAACGGTGCGGCTGACATGCCCCTGAGGTAGGCATGGCATGGTAGTTTGGGCAATCTGCCCTTGACCCTGCATACATCAGCCTGCTTCAGCACTGGAACTGTGTAGGAAGGAACCAAAGATAGACAGAAAATGCTGGAGTAACTCAGCAGGACAGACAGCATCTTTGGAGCGAAGGAATGGGTGACATTTCGGGTTGAGACCCTTCTTCAGACTCAGTGGTCTATTTTCAGCACTGGAACTCACCAGTTGGCACCAGCTGATGTGTTAAAAAAAAAGATGTGCCCCTGAGAAGGTTTTTGAAAGGCATCAAGTGTGGGAAAAATGTTTTAGATTAAAAGCTTCTTATAGCCAAATGAGCAATCGTGATCACATAATCCATAATGAATGCACCCTAGGGCAGGTTGTAAGGTTGAGTTATGATTTCCGATTTTGTTCAAATGGAGGTTCATTTGCCAGATTACTGCTGTCTGCTTCACTTTTGCCTGATGTGTTTCACTGAAGACAAATGGTGCTAAGTAATAATTGCTCAGTTTGCTGACAGATGTATCTGCACTGACAATCAAAAATCCCATTTAATTCCATTTAAAGCTTTTAATTGTCTGTTAGTGATGGTGACGCAATCCGAACAAATCTTGGCTCTTGACAGCTTTTATATTGTTTCCTAACATCAGAAGCCCTCAGGAATGTGACTCAAAAGCCTACTGTTTCCTTGAAATGTAAAAAAAAACATAATTCACAGGATTAAGGAAGCCTTGTATGGTTATTTAGTTACACTGATATATATACTGTAGGTAAGTGTATTATAATTATGCTTGGCTTTTGGACCATTCAGATTCAAATTGAGTAGAGTTGAAATTATAAAAATGTATAATTAGATGGTCTTTGTGCCATGATAACCAATTTATAATGAAGAAAATATCACAGGAATCATCTTGAAGGAAATGAAAATTGTCTATTTTTGATAACTCGACAATAATATTGAGGGTTTATTTGCAAATTACTCAAACAGTTTGTTCAGTCTGAACTTGCCACCAGGAATGTTGTTTTGCATGGTTGATTTCAGCACCTGATTCTTCACTCTCACCTTAAACCCCTATCCCAATTTCCATTTTTAGCACGAGCCAGATCCATAACAGAGCTAACGAACGCATTTCTCAAGGAAATACTTTCCCATTTAGTTCAAGCTGATCCATGCCTGTCCCTGAAATCCATACAATAATTAAGCCAAAATGCAGGCTTAATAAAGATAACATAATCAGGGATCATGGGGTGAAGGATTATTAAAACAGTGCACAATAAGGACAGGTGGGTAGTTTAGGATGAACTCAGATTTAATTTGGGTAGAAGATGATCGTTGTGTCTTATATTCAGCCCCTCAGGCCAGCTATGTATGTCAGGTATACTTCACTGTGATTCACATTCCAGGAAATCCTCAAGAGAAATCGACCTACCTTATAGCATACTGTACCCATTGCTCTTTGAAGAAAATCTTCATAAATCTCTGCACTATTTTGTATTTCCTAATTTCTTCCCTCAATCTACACTTACAGATTTTTTTCCCCATTATCTACAATATTAAATGTTTTAATCTTTTCAACATCTTTATTAGATCACCCTGTATATCATAAACAAAAGGGAACGTAAGCCGTGTTTATACTCCCTGTCTTCATAAGTTAACACATTAACAGCTTACAACCCAGGGGTATGAATATTGATTTATTTATCTTCAAGTAACCCCTGCATTCCCTCTCTCTCCATCCCTATCCCACCCAAGTCACACCAGCTTTTCGTTCTCACCTCTACAGCTAACAATGACCTGTTTCCTGAAGAAGGGTTTCGGCCTGAAACGTTGCCTATCTCCTTCGCTCCATAGATGCTGCTGCACCCGCATTTTTGTGGACCTGTTTCCTTTATCAGTTATTTTTTTTGCATATCTTTTGTTCATTTGTTCTATGTCTCCCTACATCATCATCTATATCTCTCGTTTCCCTTTCCTGTGACTTTCAGTCTGAAGAAGGGTCTCGACCCGAAACGTCACCCATTCCTTCTCTCCAGAGATGCTGCCTGAGTTACTCCAGCATTTTGTGTCTATCTTCAGTTTAAACTAGCATCTACAGGTCCTTCCTAAACATCCCATTATCTTTCAGGTGAATCTAAACTGCAATGTTTCGTGCGGTATGATGTTCAGCTGTGTGACTGCATTGCCTCGCAACCCCAGGGGCTGGGTTCAATCCTGACCGCACACGCTATTTATGTGTTGTTGCAGTTTATCTCTGCGACTGTGTGGATTTCCACCAGGTGCTCCAGATCTTCCCATAGGGTCCCATGGAACTACTGATGAGTTAATTGTCCCATTGGAGACCTGCAAACTATCTTTAATCGGACTCTACTGGAATTTATCTTGCACAAAACTTTATTCCCTTTATCGTGTATCTGTACACTGTGGATGGCTCGATTGTAATCATGTGTTGTCTTTCCGCTGACTGGTGAGTATGCAACAAAAGCTTTCCACTGCAGCTCAGTACACGTGACAATAAATTAACTAAACTAAACTACCTTAGTGTAGATAATTGTCAAAAACAGAATCAAAGGGAATCGATGAGTATGTAAGAGAGAATACACTGCAGAAAAATGTAGAAATAAGGAACTGTAGATGCTGGTTTACCAATCAAGACACAAAGTGGTGGAGTTACCCACCGGATCAGGCAGCATCTCTGGAGAACCTGGATAGGTGATGTTTCGTGTGGGGACCCTTCTTCAGACTGATTGTGGGTGGGGAGGGGGGGAAGGTGAGAAAGCTGGAATAGAGGGCGGCAGGACAAAGCATAGCAGGTAATATGTGGATACAGGTTAGGGGGGAGTTTTGATAAGCTGATGGTTAGACAAACACCAGAGATGAAAGACAGAAAGTGTGGGACAAAAGGATTGTAGAATTGTGAATTGTAAAGTTGGAGGAAGGAATGTGAGGAAAAGGATAGAAGAGGAGGGAGAGGGAAGAAATAGGTGCAAGCCCAGGTTGGGCTAGCAACGGAGGGAGGGGGGAGTAAAGAAAGGGGATGGCGAATGGGGGAAGAAGACTGGCATGTGTAGTTACCTATAATTGAATAATTCAATTTTCATTCCATTGAGTTGTAAGCTAACGGAGGAATATGAGGTGCTCTTTCTCTAGATTGCATGTGGCCTCATCTGGCAATGGAGGAAGCCCAGGACAGAAAGGTCTGAAGGAGGGTCTCGACCTGAAAAGTCACCCATTCCTTCTCTCCATAGATGCTGCCTGTCCCGCTGAGTTACTCCAGCATTTTGTGTCAAAGGTCAGAATGGGAATGGGAAGAGGTGTGAAAATGGTTAGCAATGTGGAGATCCAGTCAGCATTGATGATCCAACTGCAAGTAGTCAGTGAAAGGGCTGCTGAGTCTACGCTTGGTCTCGCCAATGTTCAGGAGGCCACATTGGGACACCAGATGCAGTAGATGAGGTTAGAACATGTGAACCACTGTCTCATCCAGATGGACCGCTGGAGTCCCTGGATGGAGTGAGAGAAGAGGTATAGTTCTCCGTTTTAAATGGCTTACCCCTTATTCTTAAACTGTAGCCCCTGGTTCTGGACTCCCCCAACATCGGGAACATGTTTCCTGCCTCTAGCGTGTCCAAACCCTTTATAATCTCATATGTTTCAATAAAATATCCTCTCATCCTTCTAAATTCCAGAGTATACAAGCCCAGCCGCTCCATTCTCTCAGCATATGACAGTCCCACCATCCCGGGAATTAACCATATAAACCTACCATGCACTCCCACAATAGCAAGAATGTCCTTCCTCAAATTAGGGGACCAACACTGCACACAATATTCCAGGTGTGGTCTCACTAGGCCCCTGTACAACTGCAGATGGACCTCTTTGCTCCTATACTCAACTCCTCTTGTTATGAAGGCCAACATGCCATTCGCTTTCTTTACTGCCCTCTGTACCTGCATGCTTACTTTCATTGACCGATGAACAAGGACCCCCATATCCCGTTGTACTTCCCCTTTTCCCAACCTGACACAATTTAGATAATAATCTGCGTTCATGTTTTTGCTACCAAAGTGGATAACCTCACATTTATCCACATTAAACTGCATCTGCCATGCATCTGCCCACTCACCAAACCTGTCCAAGTCACCCTACATTCTCATAGCATCCTCCTCACAGTTCACACTGCCACCCAGTTTTTTGTCATCTGCAAATTTGCTAATGGTACTTTGAATCCCTTCATCTAAATCATTGCTGTATATTGTAAATAGCTATGGTCCCAGCACCGAGCCTTGCGGTACCCCACTAGTCACTGCCTGCCATTCTGAAAGGGACCCGTTAATCTCTACCCTTTGTTTCCCCCTACTCTTTGTTTCCTGTCTACCAACCAATTTTCTAACCATGTCAGCACTCTACCCCCAATACACCATGTGCCCTAATTTTCCCCACTGAGAGTCCAGGTACACTATATCCACTGGCTCTCCCTTGTCCATTTTCCTAGTTTGTCGGAGAATGATGTGTTGGATCCGGATGCTGGTGGGGTGAAAGGTGAGGTTCTGGGAAATTCTATCCTCATTCCATCTGGGGGAGGGGAACTGAGAGCAGTACTACGGGGCACAGAGAACACACGGATGAGAGATCCATCTATGACAGATGGGAGGAAACCACATTCACCAGGGCAAACACAAGAAAACAGGAGCAGGAATAGCTGGCTAAGACCATCAAGCATGTCCCACTATTCAATATGATCATGACTGATCTATGCTGGCTGCAACTGCACATCTGTGCCAGTTCCCCATAATTATCAAAGGGAGAATAGAACTATTGGGATTGCTCTTCCCAGGTACTTTCTGCTGCAACTGATTTTATGAAATATGTTTTACATCTCAGCATTCCCAGAATTGACATTCATGGACTAGAAACCCTAGCTGTGAATTTCAGTATGGAGGTGAAAGATCACTTATATTCATAATTAGAAAAGCATGTAGGTCAGGAACAGGTTAACCTACTGCCATTAATTCTCAGGTTGTGCTTTTGGGACAATGATCTGTAAAAGGAGCATTAAATAATGGATTTGCCAAAATATATAGGAGTACACAAATTTCAAAAATCAGCTCACAATCATTAGATATATTCAACTCAATTAATTCAATAATATGCATTTGAATCCATATTTTGAATAGATATTTCAAGTAATGAAGATTTGGTATTGTTTTATTCTTGCCACGAGTGCTGAGATATTGGGATAACCTTTGTTTTGCATGGTATCCAATCAAATCATACCAATCAGAAGTACAATCAAACCATACACAAGTACAACAGGTGGTTTAGTTTAGTTTAGATATACTGCACGGAAACAGGCCCTTCGGCCCACCGAGTCCACATCGACCAGTGATCCCTGCAAACTAGCACTACCCTAAACACACAGGGAAAATTTACACTTGCACCAAGCCAATTAACCTACAAACCTGTACATCTTTGGAGTGCGGGGGGAAACAGAAGATCTCGGAGAAAACCTCGCAGTCACGTGGAGAACGTACAAACTCCGTACAGGCAGCGCCCGTAGTCGGGATCGAACCCGGGTCTCTGCCACTGCAAGCGCTGTGAAAGCAGCAACTCTACCACTTCACCACCGTACCACCCAGGAGGTGTAAAGGGTTATAAAACACAGCTGTTTTCAAATTCGGAATGTTCCATTATTATTTTATTTCCAAACTCATGATATGATCATGCAACTGGTAATATGAAAGTTAACCAATTATTTTATCAGTGAAGTAATAGGTGTTATAAATAATATCAAGAGAAGAGTGTCAAGAGTGTTTGATTGTCATACAGTGTGTCCCAAAACAGAACAATGATATTCTTACGTGCATCAGCACAACATATATCTAAACATAGTTCTCTGTAAAGACCATAATAAAATAGAAAAAAAAGTTGAGAATATATATACTGGCCATGATTACAAATGTATATACAAATAAATAATAATACAAAGACAAAAACAATGCCAGACCCCCACCCCGTCTCCTAAGTTATGTTGTTTTTGGAGCTTATTTGGAGGTTGTAGTGTTTAATAGCCTGATGTTTGTTGGGGAAAAAGGTGCTCCTGAACCTGGACATTACAGTTTTCAGTTTAGTTGATGTTTGTAGTGTTCAATAGCCTGAAGGTTGTTGAGAAGTTGTTCCTGAACATGGAAGTCACAGTTTTCAGACTCCTGTACCTTCTTCCTGATGGCAGGAGTGAAATTAAAGTGTGCTCAGGGTGGCATGGGTCTCTGATGATGCTGGATGATTTTGAGGCAGAGATTCCTGCAGATCCCTTGCATGGTGGGCATGTCAGAACCTGTGATGGACCGGGCAGTGATCACCACGTTTTGCAGTCTTCTTCGTTCCTGGGGGTTGGGTTGCCCAACCAGGCCGTGATGCAACTAGTCAATATGCTCTCTACTGTACATCTGTAGAAGAGAGTAATTGTCGACATCTCCTCAGTCTTCTAAATGAAAATGATAATGTTTTTTTAGAGATGAGGCATGGAAGGCTCTTTGACCCACCGAATCCACAGCAATCCCTGCTCGTTAACACTATCCTACAATAGGGACACTTTTTAAAACATTTATTCCAAGACAATTAACCTACAAAACTGTCGTCTTTGGAGTGTGGGAGGAAACCGAAGTTCTCGGAGAAAACCCACGCGGTCACGGGGAGAAGTACAATCTCCATACAGATAAGCCAGGATCGAACCCGGGAATGTAGCACTATAATCACTGTCAGGCAGCAACTCTACCACTGCATCACCATGCCGCCCAAATGTTAAATATATAGTTTAAGGCAGGTGGGGATAAGAAATCTTCTCACCAACACCTAGCAGTCAATTAATGATTTCATTTGAATAATTTTACAAACTCATCGCTCTCTTGCATCTTGTATCCTCCTTATCTGCTTACCCTCTACTGAGTCTGCTACCATTAACATGTGTGATAGCTGAACGAAGCAATATTCTGAGTATTTATTGGCATTTGAACAGTTTGCCTTTTTCACGTACCATGTTCTAATTTCGAATTCATACCACCTCATATTATTGTGAAATTACCATCTGAATTCCTTGCTTTTCCTGTTAGTAAAGGTGTCGGTTTGCCAAGGTGACAGCGTTTTGTCATGATCTACACAAATACCTAATATTACCAGGAGGTACTCTCAGATACATCAAAAGCCTTTGCACAGCCAAACAAAAGAGAAGCAGTGTGATATTTCAATTTCCTACTCCTGTTCTTACTTTTTAAATCAAAGATTGGTGTTTAGTACTGGAATATACCCACAGGAATACTATTTGAACCAGATGGGCAACATTTAGACACAGCACTCGAAGACGGATAGACCTTTGTTGGTACACCATGTTGGTGTATAGATATATTAAATAGCCCTGTTTAACAGCAGATTCCATTTGTGAACTTGTTTATGTCCTTCTACAAGATACAGCAAGCCAAAGAGATTTGATTGGTGTTTATTGGTACCCCTGTTGACGTGCTTAAAATGTAATTTAAAAAAACAAAGTCTACTTTCACTCAGCTTAAAGAGTTTGTGTTCAGTGTGCACATGTGTGTGTCTGAGCTTGTGAGTGAGCATGCATGTGTGAGCTCACGCTGTCATTATTACTATGAGTGTGTTCCATCATAAACATTGTTTAGGAGTACATACTGGTACCTTGCTTGGTATTCATTATTCATTCCGACTAAAAGAGTGTGAATGGCGGTACTGCTAAGTGTAATCATAACGGCATTAAATGTAGAGAGATGTATTACCAATAGCTGTGTCAAAAACATGACAGGAACCTCTGCCATCTCCTCTGGCACCTGCTGCTGTGTTGGAAAAATTGGTGCAATTCCATATTCTCCAGTGCAGATGGTGATGAAACATAGAAACATAAAAAACATAGAAAATAGGTGCAGGAGTAGGCCCATTCAGCCCTAAGAGCCAGCACCGCCATTCAATATGATGATCATGGCTGACCATCTAAAATCAGCACCTCGTTCCTGCTTTTCCCCATATCCCTTGATTCAGTTAGCTCTAAGAGCTATATCTAACTCTCTCTTGAAAACATTCAGTGAATTGGCCTTCACTGCCTTCTGTGGCAGAGAATTCCACGATTCACAACTCTCTGGGTGAAAACGTTTTTCATCATCTCAGTCCTAAATGGCCTATCCCTTATTCTTGATACTGTGACCCCTGGTTCTGGATTCCCACAACATCGGGAACAATTTTCCTGCATCTAGCCTGTCCAATCTCTTAGAATTGTATATGTTTCTATAAGATCCCCTCTCATCCATTTAAATTCCAGTGAATATAAGTCCAGTCTATCCATACTTTCATCATTAGAGAGACAGTAGGATCTGGTTACTCTGTCGACACATGGGGCACATGCTCCCCATCAATGGCCATACTCACAATGCTGGCCAGCTGAGCTGCAGCCCTGAACCTCATGTTTCAGCACCTCCCCATCCCAGTGAGAGGCCTCACCACCCACCCACCCACCCAACTCAGCCACCATTAGCCCACCCACTACAAGCCATGAGTGTTTTCTTAGCCCAGCTCATGATAGAAATTCATACAAGATTCCTGGAACCCCCCCAACTGGGTGACGTTTATAAAATTAGAAGAATGCAAAGCCATGAATGTCCCATTTGGGGAACCAAGAGCATTCAAAGGGTAGCTCTAAGTAAAATAGTAAAGTAACTACAATTCTCTCATAACATAGCACAGGGAGGTGAGGGGGGGAGGGCGCGAGAATGAAGGGTGACCCGGGGGGGGGGGTCCACTACCACGTGCGGCAGCAGGCAGAAGATAGGGCTGTTCGGTGAACTTTTGCAACTTTGTCGGTGCCAAAATGTGGCGCCACCTATGTACTGCCTTGGTAAGGTCTGCTACATGATTTTACCGGGTTGTATGCAAAACAAAGTATTTCACTGAACCTACATGTATGTGACAATAAAGTAGCAATGTTACAAAATTTTGAGATTTAAAAAATAAAGTCTGCAATTTATCCCATCAGATAAAGCATAAAAAGAAGTTTAATTTGACACCTAATTCACTTTCATATCTTCAGTATTAAAGAAGTTATGGCCATTTTCATACTCGGAAATTAGCATCTTGTTCCCTATTGCTTTTCCATTGACTTAACACAAAAGCTGTGATCGAGGACAGTTAAAAGCCCATAACTTTCTTAAAAAATAAGATAACTGAAAGAAATTTTCAGTTATTATAGATTGAAGCATTCTGAAACAAATATGAAACAATCTTACTTAGAAGACATGAAAGTAAAGCATATAATTAGTTAGTTACCTAATTGTAGCTAATTACAAAATTCAATTACTTGATCTAAACATCTATCAATTTCTTAAGAATAGATTAACATTTTTAAATAGCCTAAGTGTCCAAATAACATTCACACAATAATTCACAATATAACATAATTTTTAAATCTCATTGTCATGAATTTACAGGCCAAATGGAAGGAATTGAATGTTTAATACCTGTAAATTAATGGGGATTTAAATCATCTTGTGAGTGAGGATTTCTGCAACGCGATCATTTGGAACGTTCATTTGCGGTGAATTTAACCCCGTATTGGCATGAAAATACTGCCGTTAATTCGGGGAATAAAATCACCGTGTCGCATGAAATAATGTGAATTAAAGGCTTCTTAAGAAGCACTTTTATACATTTAAAGAAACCACTTTTGTTTACCTGTCCCGTGTGTGAAATCTGTCCCCGTTATCGGCGTTGACGCTTCAGGAGCTGATTTTGAAATTACTCTAGCGCTGACATTGACGATTTAATAAAAATAAAAATACACAAAAGGCCACTAGGAACGATTTGTCAGCCAACGCTTGTACTCCAACAACATATTAACCAGGACAAGGGAGGAGAAACCCGCGTTTTAACCCCGCCCCCCTTAAAGGCGCCAAAATCGCGCACACGGCCAGTGGCAGAATTACAGCGCGACTGAAGGTAAGTTTTGTAACATACCTAAATAAAGTATCATGATATTCATTCAATCATTGAACATACAGAACATGGCCATAACATGTTTAATAACTGGAAACAGGGTTAACTCTTGCTATTACCCTGATTAGTTCTGGTCTGTGACTCTGTTTTGTTAACAGTGAAAGAAACTACCACAACAAATTGCCCATTCACTGGAGCATGTTTAACCAAATTAGCAAATACTTTAGATTTATTGTGCAAGCTTACGTGCCTCTGAAAATACCATAGCAGGCAGTTCTGGGCGAATAATGGATTAATCGAGTCAAAGGATCATCTTGTGGTCAAATATTCGACCAGTCATTTCAAGTCTTTGCAAAAAGAAAATACTTCAAGTGAAAAATATGATTCTAGTCAAAATAAATATCTTTTTGTAACTATCTTGACATCAACAGAGCACTACCACCATAGATCAAGAGCCAGATCGATTGTACCGTGTTACTGGAGATTAACAACACAGTAATTCAGATATTAACCAAGTGACCATGCAGAAGAAAAATTGATAACTTTCAGCTATTTAAGAAAAATAGAAGATAATTTTTTGAATACATTTTCTTTCATGCACGTTACATTAGCAAACATTGTTTCATGTCCTACATATAACATTAACCTGACAGGGAGGAATATAACATGGAAGTAGGCCCTTTGGCCCAACTTGCCCATGCTGAACAAGATGCCCTATCGACATTTGACCTACTGTATCTGGCACATTGGTCCATATTCTTCTAAAGTATTCTTATCCATGTACCTGGCCAAATGTCTTTTAAATGTTGCTATGATATCTGCCTCAGCTACATCCTCTGGCAGATCGTTCCATATACATAGCACCCGTGTTGTGAAAAAGTTGTCCCTCAGGTTCCTATTAAATCTTTCCCCTCTCACCTTAAACCTATGACCTCTGGTTCTTGATTCCCCTACTCTGGATAAAATACACTGCATTTACCCTTTCTATTCCCCCAATGATGTTATACTCCTCTATAAGATCACTTGTCATTCTCCCACGTTCCAAGGAATAAAGTCCTAGCCTGCAAACCTCTCCCTATAGCTCAGGCCCTCAAGTCCTGGCAACATCTTCATAAATCTTCTCTGCACTCTTTCCAGCTTAACATGTTAAAAAGGGCTTCAACAAATGATTTGGAAAACTTTTTTCAGAATGCTCGTTAATAAAAAGTTTAAATAACAATCAATTTCTGCTACTTTGTCCTCAGATTTATGGCTTACAGTTTTGCTGTCTGGTACTTTTTTAACCCTAATATTTATTTCATCCAGTTTCTCGTTCTTGATGGCTAATGATTCCTGGTGTTTCTGGCAAGCACTCCTGGACATCTTCTGTGAAGGCAGACACAAAGCAGTTGTTTAACTGTTCTGCCATTTCCTTATTCCCCATCATAAATGTTCCTGTCTGTTCGTAAGGGGCTCACATTTGTCCTTACTGAGCAAGTCAATCTACAGCAAGTTTTTTTTTTTTCTTTTTTTCCCTCACCTAAGGACATGATCATGACACCTGATACATCACCTAAATCACCTGCAGGAAAAATGTTTTTCCGATGTTGGGGGAGTCCAGAACCAGGGGTCACAGTTTAAGAATAAGGGGTAGGCCATTTAAGACTGAAATGAGGAAAAACCTTTTCACTCAGAGAGATGTGAATGTGTGGAATTTTACTTCGGAGTCATGTGAGTGATTCCGTGAAGAAGTCTCGCCAGACGCATGCGCGTCATTACGTCTGACGCATTGGTGCACGGACCAGCGGGAGGACAGAGCTCCTCAGCGGTAAGTAGTTTAAAACTCCAGTTAAGTGGGAAAACCTAGCTGGAGTGTGGAGTCGTTTTGCTGTGGTGCCGTGCTCTCTTGTTCTTTTCCAGGAAGCACCATGGACAAGACGACCAAGGGGAAGACGCGAGCCGCAGGTAAATCAATGGAGAGCCGCGGGAGTGCGGTCTGTGAGTGGCTGCCTGGTGCCCCTGCACAGTCACCGGCTGGGAGCGGGGCGACTGCAGACTTGGTGCTGCAAAGCACGGAGCCAACGCCAGTCGGGTGTAAGGCCACGGACAAGTCTGCGAGGCCCTCGGACTCAACTGTGTCGGGCCGGGAGGAGTCCCTTACGGGGCTGGATACTGTTGTTCAACGGTTATCCCAAATGGAGCACCTTATTCAGAGGTTGCTCCAGCAAGGCACACTCCGGGGGGAGGAGTTGTGTGGGCGCCAGGCTGGAGAAGATGCTGCGCCGGCAGCACCTAGTAGAGGGCTGCTTGATAGCACCCTCATTGAAGAGGCGAGTGCAGAGGGTCAGCTGAGTTCTGACCCCAACTCTGACGGTGAGTTCGACCCGAGCGAAGAACGGCAGTTGTCAGAGGTCCCATCTCTGGCAGCATGATTCGCTGTCCCGTCAGAGTCTGGAGAGCCACTGGGAGATGAGCTGGACTCCACAATAAATTATCTAGTCTCCCATCAGCTGCAGGAGCTCACAATGGATGAGACCGCCAAGAAGCACGAAACCCCGGTGAACTGCATGCTGCTGAAGGTGATATGGGGCCAGATGGGCGTGGGCATGCGTGCCCAGGAGATGAAGCTGCAGCGGATCCTGAATCTACTTGGCTCAGGAATCACGGGGTTCGCTAGAACCGTGGATGGAGGGCATCTATCTGATACGCATCAAGAGGTGCTAGGGTTGCTTTGTAGCGCCCATTTTGAGATAAATTGTCTCAGAAAAATTGCCAATCGGCCCACCATCAATCCAAAGTTTGCAGCACTCTGCCAGTCAACCTACTCTTTGGAGAGGATCTCGTCAAGCGTGTCAAGGAGATGGATGACGAGGCAAAGACGGTGGGCTTGATCAAGCAACCGGCGGTCGGCAAGTTTCCAAAAAGAAAGTAACCCTACAAACGAGGGACAGATTGGTCTGGACCAGGAACAAGTCGGCCGGCAATGCAGATGCGCAGGTGGCGTTCTGCAGCGGGAACACGGTCAAACGTGGGGCTTCCCGCCAGGGGCCGGGGACAATGGGATGCACCAGGTACCAAGGAGGTAGGTGGGCCTGGTTCTCATGTGCACATATCAAATGTGACACAACTAAAAGTTGGGGGTAGATTACATCTGTTCCTGGACGAATGGAAGCAAATTACCTCAGATCTGTTTATACTGAGTGTTATTCAAGGGTTTCGAATTGAGTTCAATCCAAATTGTGATTTGCCCATTCAGCATGTTCCTGGGAGAACTTTTCAGTTTTCACTAACAGAACAGATGGAGGTTCAGGCTGAGCTTGAAAGCTTATGTGATAAAGGTGTAATTGGAAAGTCGGTTCACCAACTCCATCAATTTGTGTCTAATATTTTTCCCAGGCCAAAAAGGATGGGGGATGCAGAATTATTCTGGATCTGACAAGTCTTAACCCTTTTGTACAGTATAGACATTTTAAGATGGAAACATTTGTCAACTATGGCAATATAAGGCACTGCCTAATGGTTTGTCTTCAGCTCCTAAAGTATTCACAAAATTGTTAAAACCGATACTAGGCATGCTGAGAGGCCAGGGTCATGTGCTCATGGCTTAACTCAATGATATCTTGATTGTAGGGCAATCCAAGAAAACAGCTGAAGCATCAGTGGCAGTTGTTAAATCCACTTTTCAAAGATTGGGCTTCATTAACCATCCAGAGAAATCCAAACTAACACCTGTTACAATAATTGACTATTTGGGGTTCACAATTGTTTCAATTAACATGATAGTGACTCTGCCCAGGGAGAAAAGGGTAGAGCTAATTGGCAGCTGTATCAAGCTAATTGAGGAGCAACAGCCTTCAATTAGATAGGTGGCAAGTCTGCTTGGAAAATTAGTGGCAGCATTTCCGGCAGCTCAATATGGGCCATTGCACTACCAACAGTTACAGAGGGTAAAGGAACAGGCACTAAGGATACATTTGGGTCATTATAATAGACTCATGCAGTTATCAGCAAAGGCTGTTGCTGATTTGCAATGGTGGATTCAGCATGTGTCCAGTAGTTCGAGCAATGTAGTGCTTGAGCAGCCTTCCATGATTTTGCAGACGGATGTCAGTGCACTCGGGTGGGGTGCTACGGATATGAGTTCCAGCTGTGAAGGCAGATGGACTGAGCAAGAGGCATCGCTTCTGCAGACATGGGGAATTAACTATTTAGAGCTTTTAGGAGCGTTTTATGGACAAGGCTTATTGCTCTAACAAAGGTAACCTGCATGTTCAGTTTCAGATTGACAACACTATGGCAGTGGCATATATTAATCACATGGGTGGAATCAAGTCGGTATCTTGTGACAGATTGGCTAATCAAATTTGGGCCTAGTGTATTGATAAAGATATTTGGCTTTCAGCTATTTATCTACCAGGTAGATTCAACATTGTAGCAGACGCCAGGTCACGGAAGTTCCATGACAACACAGAGTGGATGTTGAACCAGGAGGTGTTCAATAATATAGTAGTTACATATGGAATGCCAGATATCGATTTGTTTGCATCCAGGCCTAACCACCAGCTGCCTAAATATGTTTCATGGGAACCAGACCCGGGGGCAGTTGCAATTGATGCTTTCTCGCTACATTGGGGTGGTATGTTTTTATATATTTTCCCACCATTCTGCCTCATAGGTCGGTGGCTGCAAAAAAAAATCAAGCAGGATGCCGCTTCGGGGGTGCTTGTAATACCTAATTGGCCGACTCAAGCATGGTTCCCTTTGATGTTACAGTTAGCGATCCAAACTCCTTTGGTGGTTCCCAAGCGTAGGAATTTACTGGAGCACCCGGTAACACGGGAAAGTCATCCGTTATGTAACCGTATTGATTTGTTAATTTGCAGGTTTTAAGAAGGCCGTACCTGGGGCGAGGACTGTCTGGGCGAACTGTGGACATGCTCACTACAGCCTGGAGAAAGAGTACTCAAAAGCAGTATATTACTTATGTAAAAAAATGGGAGCAATATTGTGTACAAAATAATATTGACTATAGTACTGCAGGTATTGTGGATGTTTTAGAGTTCCTGTTGACACTCTACTATGATGAGGGGCTCAGTTATAGTGCCATTAATACAGCTAGAAGTGTTTTGTCCTCGTATCTTTTGATGGGGTCAGGGAAAGATCCTATTGGTTCTCATCCACTCATAGCTCGATTGATGAAAGGAATTTTCAACTGCAAACCTCCTAAACCCAGGTATATGGCGATCTGGGATGTAAGTGTGATCCTCAAGATGCTTCGTCAGTGGGTTCCTGTCACGTCTCTGACTTTGGCCAAACTCACCATGAAGGTGGTCATGCTCATGGCATTGGTATCAGCACAGCGAGTGTAGACTTTGCAAAAGCTTCAGCTAGACAGGATGGAAGTGGCTGAAGAGAATGTTATGTTCTATATTTACGACCTGCTCAAACAGAGCAGGCCAGGTGTGACAGGTTTCAAAATTGTGTTTTCAGCATATCCTACTGATCCATGTTTATGTGTAAGGACACATTTATTACATTAGATTGAAGCTACAAGGGCCTTAAGAAATGTGGAAACAGGATTGTTTATCAGTTACTAGAAACCACACAAGAGAGTGTCAGTGCAGACTATCTCAAGGTGGTTAAATTAAGTGTTGATTCAGGCAGGTATTAACACTGACGTGTTTACATCTCATTCCACTAGGGCAGCAGCAACGTCGGCAGCCAGGGCGATGGACGTTCCCATCGACCATATTCTCGCAGCCGCCGGGTGGTCAAATGAATTGGTTTTTCAACATTTTTACCATTGGCCAATTGCCGATGGGGGGCTGTTTGCTAATTCAGTATTAAGTTATGTTTAAGTTTCCCCTGGGATAGAGGGGTTACTGTTTGTTTTGATTATTCGAATAAATTGTTACTGCATGATATTCAATTTTATGTTTAACGCATTATTGATTATTTCTCATCCGGAGTCAATCAATGCAGTGAGAAGCCAGGATTTGAATCTGCAGCATAAAATCACAGAGCTTTGAACTCCTCACGGAATCACTCACGTGACTCCGAAGTGAAATAGTAAGATTAAACGAGAACTTACCAGTTTGAAGTTTGATCTTTGTTTTATGAGGAGTTATGTTGGTGATTACGTGCCCACCACGCCCAACCCTCTCTCTCATAAAGGTCATATGGTAGTTCTCATGTTGCTGATGTTACTATGTTACTTTAGATATTCTGTTATCTGTGATTTCATACCGCTGCTTTGAAGATTGACGCGCATGCGCTCTGGCGGGACTTCTTCACGTAATCACCAACGTAACTTCTCATAAAATAAAGATCAAACTTCAAACTGGTAAGTTCTCATTTAATCTTACTATTCTCTGCCACAGAAGGCAGTGGAGGCCAATTCACTGGATGTTTTCAAGAGTGTTAGATGTAACTCTTCAGGCTAATGGAATTAAGGGATATGGGGAGAAAGCAGGAATGGGGTACTGATTTTGAATGATCAGCCATGATCATATTGAATGGCGGTTGTGGCTCGACAAGCCGAAGGGCCTATTCCTGCACCCATTTTCTATGTTTCTATGCTTCTATTTTTCTAAACTCCAAGAAATAGAGACACTAGGAACTGCAGATGCTGGAATCTTGAGCAATACACCAAGTGCTGGAGGAACTCAGCTGGTCAAGCAACAACTGCGGACGGAATGGACAGGGAAATGATAAGAGACAAGTTGTTCCCGTCTTCACCTCACCTGGTGCTAGAGAAATTTGTGAAAGGTCAGAGTTCAGAAAGTCAAGTTATGGAAGATAAAGGGGGGGGGGGATTTTGACAGCATGAAGTGATGGAAGTTTTCATTTTCAAAATACAGTGATACTTTGCATAATGGTAGGAGAAGCTTTTAAGGTTGTTAAAGCCTCTATTGCATCAGAACCAGCTTGGAAAGGAAGTCTGCGTGCATGATGAAAGTCACACGTGCCTGCAAATGCTGCTGTTTTACCTTACTTCTCGGGTCTCAGAGGAGTTTGTCAGCTGTTCTCTGACAGATTAGTGTGATTTTTGAAGTCCTGGCGCTGGAGAGTGGAAGTTGCACTGCGAACTATGAATTTCTGTACTTTCTCAGGACCCCAGACTTCCTACTTCCTATCCTGCCACTTCATCCGACTTGTCTCTATCACCCACCAGTTGGTCCAGACTTCCAGCTAGATGCTGATGTCTGCACCGAAGCCTTCTTGTACTACACATATTCCTTTTGTCCAGAACTGCTGCCTGACCCGCTGAGTTACTCCAGCATTTTCTATCTATCTTCGGTGTAAACCAGCATCTGCAGTTTCTTCCGAGATTGAACCTGTTTAAAATCATTCTCCAAGGCCTTCGACTGTCTCCTCCGATGATGATCTGCAGCCTTATAGCACCCAAAGGGAGGAGCACAAGAAGCAAACTGCATGGTCAGACGGGCAGAACAGAAATGCATAAAAGAGATAAGTTTAGTGTTCCTTGCATTATTGAATATTCTAGTACATTTTTGTCAAGTCAGATCGAGTTTCATTGTCAGATGCACAAGTGCAATGAGGTACAGGTACAATGAAAATCTTTCTTTTAAAATTTTGTATTCGTTTTTTTCAAAAGCTAAAACAAAAGAACAAAAAGGTAATGATAAACATAACAGTGATATTGATACATAGGGATCAGGGTTACATTAATGGCAGGTATAACCTAAATATGAGTCCAGTGTCAAAATACACATTGAATATAGACCTCCCGGTCTCTATGTAAATATAGTTAAGTGTTTAAAAGATAATTTATATGTATAAAAACAAAAAGAGAAAAAGAGAAAAAAAAAAGAGAAAAAAAAAGAGAAAATACAAAAAACCAAAAGTCCCCTAAACTAAAGTAGAAAAAAGAAAAACAGAATCTGGGCTGCAAAGAGTTTCAACAATTTAAGTCCCTGTTTGTCATCAAGTCCGTTCCACCATATACCAGTAAAAAATATTAGTATAACAGTTGGAGTGGGGACAGTTTATGTCGTATGAAAATGTTGAATAAATCTTCCCCAAGTCCTATCAAATTTAACCAAGGGTTCAACAATGTCACTCGGAAAGAAGGAGATAAATATTCCCTTGTCTATTCAATATTCAATGTCGGAAAGAAGGGGATGAATATTCTGCAGTGTGACTTTAGAGAGCTTGGAAAAATGCTGAAAAGCAGGACCTCCAGGGTGGTTATCTCCAGATTGCTTCCAGTTCCTCGTGCTGGCGAGAGCAGGAACAGGGAGATATGGGACGTGAATGTGTGGCTGAGGAACTGGTGCAGGGGGCAGGGATTTAGATTCTTAGATCACTGGGATCTGTTTTGGAGTAAGGGGGAACTGTACAAAAGGGACGGATTGCATCTTAACAGGTGGGGGACCAGCATTCTGGCAAGCAGGTTTGCCACTGCTACATGGGTGGTTTTAAACTGAATAAGGGGGGTGGGGTGTCAAATGGGATAGTCGAGGACGGAGCTAAAGGGAAAGAGAGTAAAGGGATGGTTAATGAGCCCAGAATTAATGGGAAAGGAAGCTCACAAAGGGATAGGAGAGTATGGCCAAGGGATCGATGTGAAAGGTGAGATGCGTAAGGAATTAAAAGTATTGTATATGAATGCGTGAAGTATAAGAAGTAAAGTAGATGAGCTTGAGGCTCAGTTAGAGGTTGGTAGATATGACATAGTGGGGATTACTGAGACGTGGCTGCAGGAGGATCGGGTTTGGGAACTTAATATTCAGGGTTATACATCCTATAGAAAGGACAGGCAGGTGAGCAGAGGACAGGGGTAGCTCTGCTGGTGAGGAATGGAATTCAGTCCCTTGCGAGGGAAGACATAGGGACTGACGAGGTAGAGTCACTGTGGATTGAGTTGAGGAATTGTAAAGGCAAGAAGACACTAATTGGTGTTATCTACAGACCTACAAATAGTAGCCCGGATGTAGGGTGTAAGTTGCAGCAGGAGTTAAAACTGGCATTTAACAAAGGTAATGCCACTATGGTGATGGGGGATTTCAATATGCAGGTAGACTGGAAAAATCAGAAAATCAAGAAAGAGAGTTTGTAGAATGCCTCCAAGATGGAATCTTAGAGCAGCTTGTAATGGAGCCGACTATTACAAAGGCAATTCTGGATTTAGTGTTGTCCAATGAACCAGATATGATAAGAGAACTCGAGGTAAAGGAACCGCTTGGAGGTAGTGATCATAATATGATTCATTTTAATCTGCAATTTGAGAAGGAGAACGTTAAATCGGAAGTGTCAGTGATGCAGTTGAACAAAGGGGACTATGAAGGCATGAGAGGGGAGCTGGCCAAGGTAGACTGGAAAGGGATCCTAGCAGGAATGACGGTGGAACAGCAATGGTAGGAATTTCTGGGCATAATCCGGAAGATGCAGGATCATTTCATTCCATAATGGAAGAAAGATTCTAAGGGGAGTAGGAGGCAACCGTGGCTGACAAGAGAAGTTAGGGATAGAATAAAACTAAAAGAAAAGATGTATAGCACAGCAAAGAGTAGCCAGAAGCCAGGTGATTGGGAAACTTTCATAGGACAACAGAAGGAAACAAAACAGGCAATACAGGCTGAAAAGATGAAGTACGAAGGGAAGCTGGCCAGGAATATAAAGAAGGACAGTTAAAGCTTCTTTAGACATGTTAAGGGAAAAAGAGTAGCAAAGTCAAATGTGGGTCCTTTGAAGGCAGACACAGGTGCAATTATTATGGGCAACAAGGAAATGGCAGAAGTGTTGAAGAGGTACTTCGGATCTGTCTTCACTGAGGAAGACACAAACAACCTCCCAGATGTACTGGAGGACAGAGGATCTAAGGGGGTAGAGGAACTGAAAGAAATGTTCATTAGGCGAGAAATAGTATTGGGTAGGCTAATGGGACTGAAGGATGATAAATCCCCTGGGCCTGATGGTCTGCATCCCAGGGTCCTCAGGGAGGTGGCTCTAGAAATAGTGGACGCATTAGTGATCATTTTCCAATGTTCAATAGATTCAGGATCAGTTCCTGTGGATTGGAGGATAGCTAATGTTATCCCACTTTTCAAGAAAGGAGCGAGAGATAAAACGGGGAATTACAGCCCAGTTAGCCTGACTTCGGTGGTGGGAAAGATGATGGAGTCAATTATTAAAGAGGTAATAATGGGGCATTTGGATAGCAGAAAAAGTATTAGTCCAAGTCAACATGGATTTATGAAAAGGAAATCATGCTTGAATAATCTTCTGGAATTTTTTGAGGAAGTGACAAGTAAAATGGATTAAGGGGTGCCAGTGGATGTAGTGTATCTAGACTTTCAGAAAGCCTTTGATAAGGTCCCGCACGGGAGATTGGTGACTAAAATTAGAGCACATGTTATTGGGGGTAGGGTGTTGACATGGATAGAAAATTGGTTGGCAGACCGGAAGCAAAGAGTAGGAGTGAACGGGTCCTTTTCAGAATGGCAGGCAGTGGCGAATGGAGTGCCGCACGGCTCGGTGTTGGGGCCGCAACTGTTTACCATATATATTAATGATTTGGAAGAGGGAATTAGGAGCAACACTAGCAAGTTTGCGGATGACACAAAGCTGGGTGGCAGTGTGAACTGTGAAGAGGATGTTAGGAGGTTGCAGGGTGACCTGGAAAGGTTGAGTGAGTGGGGTGTGAGGTTATCCACTTTGGCGGCAAAAACAAGGGGGCAGATTATTATCTCAATAGGGTTAGGTTAGGTAAGGGGGAGGTGCAGCGAGACCTGGGCGTCCTTGTCCACCGAAGTTGGCTTACAGGTACAGCAGGCAGTGAAGAATACTAATGGAATGTTGGCCTTCATAACAAGAGGATTTCAGTATAGGAATAAAGAGGTTCTTCTGCAGTTGTATAGGGCTCTGGTGAGACCACATCTGGAGTATTGTGTACAGTTTTGGTCTCCTAATTTGAGGAAGGACATCCTTGTGATTGAGGCAGTGCAGCGTAGGTTCACGAGATTGATCCCTGGGATGGCGGGAGTGTCATATGAGGAAAGATTGAAAAGACTAGGCTTGTATTCACTGGAGTTTAGAAGGATGAGGGGGTATCTTATAGAAACATATAAAATTATAAAAGGACTGGACAAGCTAGATGCAGGAAAAATGTTCCCAATGTTGGGCGAGTCCAGAACCAGGGGCCACTGTCTTAGAATAAAGGGGAGGTCATTTAAGACTGAGGTGAGAAAACACTTTTTCACCCAGAGAGTTGTGAATTAATGGAATTCCCTGCCACAGAGGGCAGTGGAGACCAAGTCACTGGATGGATTTAAGAGAGAGTTAGATAGAGCTCTAGGGGCTATTGGAGTCAAGGGATATGGGGAGAAGGCAGGCACGGGTTATTGATAGGGGACGATCAGCCATGATCACAATGAATGGCGGTGCTGGCTCGAAGGGCCGAATGGCCTCCTTCTGCACCTATTTTCTATGTTTCTATGTTTCTATGTCACTCCCAATGTTTTCTAAATTTAAACATGATATCGTTTCAGAGTACCAATGGAGTGTGGTCGGAGGATTGGAATCTTTCCATTTAAATAAAATAGATCTTCTGGCAATTAATGTGGTAAAAGCAATCAGCCGATGGGCGGAACAGGACAGATGAATAGAATCTAACATTGGTAGCCCAAAAATTTCAGTAATAGGGTGAGGTTGTAAATCAATACTTAAAACTACAGAGATAGTATCAAAAATTTCTTTCCAATATTTTTCCAAAAGTGGGCAGGACCAAAACATATGAGTCAATGAGGCCACTTCAGAATTACATCTGTCACAGGTAGGATTTATTTGACCATAAAAATGAGCTAACTTATGTTTTGACATATGAGCTCTGTGAACCACCTTGAATTGTATCAAAGCGTGTCTTGCACACATTGAGGAAGTATTAACTTGAGGTACTATTAACAATGAGGTACAGGTACAATGAAAATCTTGGCTGCAGCATGTTGGCCTCCATTGTCTTGCCATCTGGAACTTTAGCTTATCTTGCTCTCTGCTACCTATCTTTAACTTGCTGTAAGTCCCATTCACCCATAACGGTGTGCTCACCCGCCCTAACGCTATTAACTAATCATAATCATAATCATCATAATCATAATCATAATCATACTTTATTCGCCAAGTATGTTTTGAAACATATGAGGAATTTGATTTGCCATACAGTCATACCAATAAAAAGTAACAAAATACAAAAAATACATTTTAACATAAACATCCACCACAGTGACTCCTCCACATTCCCCACTGTGATGGAATACGAAAAAAAGTTCAATCTCTCCCTTCTTTGTCCTCCAGCGGTTTGGGGCCGCTAACCTTCCGTTGACGGGACAATCTTGATTCCCGTAACCGGCAGCGGGCCTCCTCATCAGGGCGATCAAGCTCCTGCATCGGGGGGGGGGGAATCTCAGCTCCCCCGCGCCAGGTAATCTACCCCGGATCGGGGCTAGTCGGCTTTTGGAGCTTCCCGACGTCATTCTCTTACCCAAGACAGCGAGCTCCTTGATGTTGAAGTCCGCAGGCCGCGATTGGAGCGCCGATCCCAGGCAAGGAATCGGTTCCGAAGGTAAGTCCATGTCCCGTGGTGGGGCTCAAAGTCATTCCCGAGCAAGGCCTCCAGCTCCACGATGTTAGGCCGCAGAGCAACCAGGGATGCGATCCAGAAAACAATTGCATCTCCGGCAAGGTAAAAGATTGAACTAGGATATTAATTTATAAATTCTCACTTTTGTTTTCAAGTTTCTTAATGCCTTTATCTCCCATTGGGCTCCCTATCTGTTGTGTTCTTGAGCTCTATAGCCCTTTGAGTTCCCCAGGTACTGGTCTGTTGATTAACCCTGAATACAATAGTTTCTAGCATTGTTCTTTAGCTGCTAAGGCTTTAATCTCTGGAATTCTTTCCCTAGATTTATCATTCTCTCCACCTCTCTTTCCACTCTTGAGGTGTTCTTTCCAATCTACCTCATACTCACATCATGCCTACTTTCCCCTCCATGATTCAGTCAAATTTTCTTTGATCATGCCTTGTGAAGCACTTTTAATTTTTTGCTCTTGAAGGAGCTATCAAAATAAAAGTTGTGGAATGAATGTAAAAAAAAGTAATTCAAATGTGTTAGGGATGAACTGCAGGTGCTGGTTTAAACCGAAGATAGACAAAAAATGCTGCAGTAACTCAGCAGGACAGGCAGCATCTCTGGATAGAAGGAATGGGTGACATTTCGGGTCGAGACCCATCTTCAGCCTTAATCCTATCCTCAGATTCACCACCCTCTGACTAACAAAATTACTCCTCATCTCCTTCCTAATGGAACGTCCTTTAATTCTGACTTAAGACTTAAGACTTGCAGACTTATGACAGTCAGAGTTCATAAGCCCGAAATATCAGCTGTCATTTCTTAGCAATTATTTTTTATTATGCTTTGGTCTGTCATCTTCACACCTTACCCTCCCATATCTCTAATCTAACCATCCCCTGACTCTCAGTCTGAAGAAGGGTCTTGCCCCGAAACATCACCCATTCCTTCTCTCCAGAGATGCTGCCTGTCCCGTTCAGTTACTCCAACATTTTGAGTCTACCTTCGGTGTAAACCAGCACCTGTATTCCCAACCTACACATTTTTATTCTGGGACTGACTATGTGTGCAAATAAATCGAAACTTGCCTTTTTGAATTACCATGAGTACAATTAAAATGTTGTCCTATAACATAGCAACAAACATTTTCTGCACATTCATATGAAAGCTTCTGAAAAGAAATGCCATCAGAACACACTTACTGATAGGCATATAAATTCTGATTTTTACAAGAAAAAAGTCAATCAAGCAGCACTTTTACAATAACAAATTGGTACGCAGGAAATAAAAATAAATTATAGATGTGAAAATCACCCAATAAACATTTTTCCTGAAGATGTACATAATCTCTGTCTGCTCTTTGCAATGAAGAATTTGTTGTTGTTGTTTTACTTCCAGTCTACTCCAAAACTCCCTAAAATTGTATTTGAGAAGATCACCATTAATTCAGTGCCTCATGCAGTTTACAAATGGGCATTCATTTACATGATAAACTATTAGTTTGATGCATTGAAGTTAAAATTATTGTCTTAAAAGCCGGTGTATTTCATGGCCTGATTTTTAGTTTTCAACAGTATTTATAAATAATACATGAATAATTCAATATTGGTGGTCTATTCAAACACCATTGTAAGGTATGGATTTGTCCTCATGACCTCAATACACTAAGAATCCAACCTCATTCATATCTTTGTGGGAAGGTGCTGTTTCCGACCAAAGGTTGTACATTATAAACACGCATGTGGCTGCACCTTTGGGAGCACATTTCAGGAAATTGGACAAATGTTCCCCACAGTTTCTTTCTCCATTAACTTAAATGGGCAGCATTTCACAGGGAGTGTTCCCGCAATCTTTCAATGCACATTGCTGAATGTCAGGTGAACTGCTGAAAGTGTTTATGCATAAATTCTCTCCAGTGCATGTCATCAAAAGAGATAACTTTGGAGGAATAGTCAATTATGAGCCACTGCTGTGCCCATCTTCCCAGCTTGACATTAGGCAAGATAAACAAAAAAACCTGGAGTAACTCAGCAGGTCAGGCAGCATCTCTGGAGAAAAGGAATAGGTGACTTTTTGGGTCGAGACCCTTCTTCAGACTGAGAGTCGTGAAGAGGGCACCGTGAGATATGAAAAAGTACACAGAATATATTCATGAAAGATATGCAAAAAGACAGATCAAAACCAACAATGATGCTCAAGGAAAGATTGAGCCCACAATGGTCCATTGTTGGCTGCGTGGAAGGTGATAATGAGAAATACAAACAGTGAAACTCAGCAGGATGCCAGTGAAACTACTATGATGACTAGGGTGGGGAGAGATAGAGAGAGAGAGGAGATGCAAGGGTTCCTTGAAGTATGAGAATTCAATATACTGCTGGGTTGTAAGCTGGTTCCTCCAATTTGCGTTTAGCCTCACTCTGACAGCGGAGGAGGCCCAGGACTGAAAGGTCAGTGTGGGAATGGGAAGGGGAGTTAAAGTGTTTGGCAACTGGGAGATTGTGTAGGCCAAGGCAGACTGAACGAAGGTGTTCAGTGAAACGACCACCCAGTCTGCGCTTGGTTTCGCCAATATAAAGGAGTCCACACCTAGAACAACAGATACAGTAAATGAGGTTGGAGGAGGTGCAGATGAACCTCTGCCTCAGGCAACATTTATATCAACCTGAGAACAAGTTGGCAAGTGGTTCTTTCAACCAGGAATGTCGAAAGAACCATAGGACAGGATATTGGGAAAAATCACTCTGAAAGGGAAATTTACAAAACTAACAACTATCTCTAACCTAATTACACTAGACAAACTCTGTGTTTTTGGGCTCTCATGTTTAAGCCAACAAGTTAAAAGGAAATTCATACTGCTAACATCTGACTTTCATGTTCCTCCATGTTCAATTTGTGAAAGATTGTTCAAAGTTGTAGTGATACTTCTACGATAATTTAATAGGTGAATGTATTTGTATTAAAGTACGATGTCTATTTTTTCTGAATGTGCCTTAAATCCTGAAATATATTCACCATGTAAGACACTCTGCTAAAACATGAAAAGTCACTAGATTTTTTCAAAGTAGTTTCATCTTTGCATTTGCCATCCTTGGAAAATGAGTAAATAATAGCTATAAATGGCTATTTACCTACCGTACCTTTCCAATAGTAGGTATAATGCAAGTCAATTATAACATCTGCCAGAATAGACACCAATGTATTTTCCTTTAAATTCCTGTTGAATCGGAAAGCTGACAATATTAACATGGAGATATATTTCTTACAGTAAAAAAAAAACAACCTACTATATTATAATGTATAATTTTATCATTAATTATTCCTCTGGAAATTTGTATAATTACATTGGGGAACCGTCTGCCCTTTTCCATCTGAACATGGGAAAACATGAAAGTATGATAATAGCACGTCTTTTCAGCGACATATCGTCTAACGCATTGCGCAGCGACAGGCGGGAAGGAGCGTTCCCCACAGCGGTAAGCTTAACCAGAGACCTACAGGTAAGTACTTACTCTGAGGTCGTTTGGAGTGTCTTTCTCTGTTGCAGCAAGAACCACCATGGACAAGACTTGCACAAAGTCCAAACGGGCTGCTCACAAACTGGCTGAGGAGGACCGCGAGAGCGGGGAGCCAGCAGTGGCCGACTGCAGCATCGCTATCTATGCGATCAGCAGTCCCTGTCCCGGCACCTGTGCAGTCTGGGTCGCCACAGGCCGACAGGAACGCCAAAAGGAAGAGGGACACGCACATGGACTCCGAAGTATCGAGCCATGAGCAAACGCCGCCGGCAGACAGCGACAGTGGTCGCATATCCCATCTGGAGCGGCTAGTGGAGCAATTGCTCCACCGTGACACACTCCGGGAGAAGGAGTCACGTCACTACGGGCCTCCTAGGACGCCCATGGCAGCACCTTTTTCAGGGCTGCACAATGCATCTCCCTCGACAGAGGGGAGCATTGGGAGTCATTTCTGGGCTGACTCCAAACAAGGGTTGGCTGAAGATACCTCGAGTATGCTGGGGGTGCCAGAGGAGAAGATGCTGGGAATGGTAACAAAGTTTGCGGTGCCTCTACAATCAGTCCAGCCGCTGCAACCAGAACTAGCAGCCAGCATTGACTACCTTTCCTTCCATCAACTACAGGAACAGGCCCTTAATGAAACCACTGCAAAATACCTGGCACCAGGGAACTGTATCTCACTCAATGTTCCAGCAGTGAATACCTCCATCTGGGGACATATTGGTGCAGGTATAAGGGCACAGGAGGTGCAGATGCAGAAGATCCTCAAACTTCTAGCTTCGGGTATTACAGCATTTGCCCGGTCAGTGGATGACTCGGAAATGACAAAGGCTCAGCAAGATGCTCTGGCGCTCCTCTGCAATATGCAGTTCGAGATGAACTGCTTCCGAAAAACCGCCATCCGCCCAGCCTTGAACCCCAAATTTGCGGCTCTGTGCAAGACCAACACCACACAGCCGCCAATTTTGTTATTCGGGGGCAACTTTTCCAAACAGGTTAAAGAGCTGGATGAAGAGGCGAAAGCCGCCGGGCTCATCAAGGCTCCAATGGGCAAAACACCTTGGCGACAGCACCCCTATGCATCCACCAGCAGGCCGCGTCACGTCGAAGCTGGTGAAAGCTCGAAGGCCTCAACTCAAGGACAGAGGTCTTTTTTAGACCGCGGCCCAGAGCGACCTTCGTGGAAGATGCGCCAACCCTGAACTCCAGCATCTAAACCGGCCAAGAAACAGAAGAAGAAGAGATGAACACCCCACTGGTAACCATGGAGGTAGGTGGGTCTGGTTCCTCCCAGGACACAGCAGGTGCAAGGTATACACTTGTTGGGGGTAGGTTGCACTAGTTTTGGCATGGAGCTCTATAACCTCTGATTCTTATATACTGCATAGTGTTCAAGGATACGAAATTGAATTCATAAACAAACACCTTCCTCTGGTTCAGCATGCACCCAGCAGGTCGTTTATGCTATCACAACAAGAGAAGTTGGATGGTCATGCTGAACTTAAGAGGCTATATACTAAAGGTGTAAATGAGAGATCTCAACAATTTGAGTCAAACATTTTCACAATAAAGAAAAAGGATGGTGGGTGTCGCATCATCATCGATTTGACAAAACTGAACACATTTGTGCAGTATACTCATTTCAAAATGGAAACCTTTGTCACAGCCAAACAATTGATTTCCGAAGGCTACTTCATGGCATGCATCGATTTAAAAGATGCATACTATTCGGTGCCTATACACAAGGATCACTGCCGATATCTGAAGTTTAACTGGATGGGGCAGCTTTGGCAGTACAAAGCATTGCCTAATGGGTTAACCTCAGCCCCCAGACTGTTCACCAAATTACTGAAACCAGCTCTGGCGTTTCTTCGGAAACAAAAACATATTGTCATGGCCTAACTAGATGACATACTAATCGTGGGTAAAATTACAAATTAGCCAAAACAGCTGTTACAGCTACCATATGTCTGTTTAAGAAACTGGGGTTTTATCATCCATCCAGATAAATCAAAGTTAACACCATCCACGACTATGGACTATTTGGGATTCACCATTAATTCAGTTCACATGACTGTGACTTTGCCTAGGGGCAAGGCAACTGAATTAATGGAAGTTTGCAGCAACCTTGCTGTCATCAGTCAACCATCCATCAGACAAGTAGCTAGGGTGATTGGCAAACTCGTAGCTGCTTTTCCAGCCACACAGTTTGGATCTTTGCACTACCAAAATTTACAGAGAGCAAAGGTGCAAGCACTTAAACATCATGCTGGTCATTTCGACAGACCAATGCAATTACCAACAAAAGCTATTTTGGAATTCCGATGGTGGACGCATAACATCTGGCGTTCCTTCAGCTCCATTATTATTAGCAACTCGTCAGTTGTATTACAGACTGATGCCAGCGCTCAAGGTTGGGGTGCCACCAACACCATCTCCAGTTGTGGTGGCAGATGGGATGCGCATGAATCATCTCTACTTTATACACTTGGTATAAATTATTTGGAAATGTTGGGAGCGTTCTATGGTCTGAAGGCGTACTGTTCAAAAATGCATCATCTGCATGTTTGCCTGCAAATAGATAATACCACTGTGGTGGCTTATATTAATCACATGGGTGGAATCAGATCGATATCATGTGATGATCTGGCCAATTTAATCTGGCAATGGTGTATCAACAGAAACATTTGGATATCTGCTATTTACCTACGAGGTAAAGTCAATTCAGTGGCAGAAACCAGGTCACAAAAATTCAATGACAACACCGAATGGATGTTGGACCCCAAAGTGTTTACTCACATCGTAGCACGATATGGAACACCAGATATCAATCTATTTGCATCTAGGCTTAACCACCAGTTGCCGACATATGTTGCTTGGGAACCAGACCCTGGGGCAGCAGCGATGGACGCATTTTCGCTGCACTGGGGAAATTTGTTTTTCTATGCATTTCCCCCCTTCTGCATCATCAGTCGGGTCTTATGCAAAATACAACAAGACTCTGCGTCAGGTATTTTGGTAGTACCCGACTGGCCTACCCAGCCATGGTTCCCTGTGGTTCTCGACATGGTTTCAGAACCATGTATGGCCGTCGCCAAATGACCAGACTTGATGGTCCATCCTGTAACAGGCGAAAGTCATCCATGCCATGACAGGACAAATCTGTTAATTTGCAGAATTTGAACAGGCCACTTCTGGATCTTGGACTGATGGACCGAACCATCAACATGATCACGGCGGCGCAAAGAGAGTCTACCAGGAAACAGTACCTGACTTACATCAGGAAATGGGAACTATATTGTTCCAGGACTAATATAGAGTATAACTCAGCCACCGTAACAAATGTCCTAGAGTTCCTCGCTAACCTTCATTTCGATGAAGGACTTAGCTACAGTGTCATCAACAGCGCCAGGAGTGCCCTATTGACCTATTTGTGGCGGGGATTCGACCACCATTCTGTGGGATCTCACCCCTTAGTTTCCAAATTAATGAGGGGTATATTCAACTCCAATCCCCCTAGGGCAAGATACTCTCACATTTGGGATGTGAGTATTGTTTTGACGTTGCTTCGGGGTTGGTCACCAGCAACGTCCCTGTCCCTGGAGAAATTTACCCTTAAATTGGTAATGCTGATGGCACTGGTCTCGGCCCAGCGGGTGCAATCTTTACACAAATTAGGACTGGACTCGATGGCCAAAGGGACGAATGGTATAACTTTTTATATCCATGAATTGGTAAAACCAAACAGGCCTGGGTCATCCGGCCTTAAACTAGAGTTTCGAGCATACCCTACAAATGTTCGCCTATGCGTCATGACACACCTGTTACTATACGTTGAGCTAACAGCTAAAGTAAGAGGCCAAGAATTGGCACTATTAGTGAGCCACAAAAGACCTCACAATAGGGTATCGTTCCAAACTATATCTAGATGGCTTCGACAGGTTTTGGGGGCTGCAGGGGTGGATACTGATATTTTCAAATCTCATTCCACCAGGGCTGCAGCCACATCGGCAGCACGGCAGATGGAGATTCCAATGGATCACATCCTGGGTACGGCAGGATGGTCCAGGGAGAAGACCTTCCAAGAATTTTATAATAAGCCAGTTACAAAACCTGCGACTTTTGCAGACACTATTTTGAGTTCTATTTTATAATACACCCCGAAGGACAGGGGTCATTATTATAATTTGTGTTAATAAATCACTCATTGTTTATTTTTAACAATTGATTCATGTCTGCATTTGTTAACATACTTCCTCCTCAGTCTACGACAGCAGGGTGTGAAGCATGGACTCGTTCTGCGGCATGAAATCACAGAGCTTTAAAATCTTCACGTAGTCACTCACGTGACTCCGAAGTAAAATAGTAAGATTAAACGAGAACTTACCAGTTTGAAGTTTGATCTTTATTTTATGAGGAGTTACGTTGAGGGATTACGTGCCCTCCGCGCCCACCCTCTATTATAAATGTCAGCTGGTATTATGGTTCTCTTATCTTACTATGTTAATTCGACTACCGTATCTGTGATTTCACACCACTGCTTTGAAGATTGTCGCGCATGCGCCCTGACGGGTTTTTCACGTAATCCCTCAACGTAACTCCTCATAAAATAAAGATCAACTTCAAACTGGTAAGTTCTCATTTAATCTTACTATTCTGAACAGGAAGGGTTCTGGTCTTTGCTGCTACTGGACCTTTGCTGCTAATTCCAACTGGGCCTTGTTTTGGAGTGCAGCTTTTCTCGGTCCCATGTCTCCTGTTCTAGATGAGCCTCAACTATAAGGAGATGACCCCCAACTATCGAATCCATGCTGCCTCAGCATGGGATCTAACATCAGTCAGTCTACCAACTGCGAAATATGATGGTCACCTTGTGCAGGAATGGTGGGGAAACCTGCCTGTGGGTTAACTACTAGTTCAAAGAATGTGGATATATCTAACATTCCTTCAGGTCTTCTGAGGTGACATATAGTGCTGCACCTCTGCTGCCATAATCCCCCACCATTCCCCTAACATGCATAGAAGTAAATCCAAATCATGCTTAAATGGCACAAACTCTAAGGAATTTTTTTTCGATCTCTGAAACTCCAGTGGGTTCAACAATCCAGAATAAGTTCATAAGTTCTAGGAGCAGAACTAGGCCATTCAGCCCATCAAGTTCACTCCGCCATTCAATCATGGCCAATCTATCTTTCTCCTGCCTTCTCACCATAACCCCTGACACACTTATGGTATAAACCCAGTGATCAAAGACTTGTGGGGATCTAGGTATCTGGCTGTTATATAAGCCAGAAGCTGACCTGACTTTGGACTGTATCCATGTGAGGTTCCCATGCAGAGAATTTTTCACCACCATGTACACTTCAGTTCATGAGCTTTTGTGATTGTTCAGAAACAGCAGCTTTGATTATTTAAATGGATTGAAAAAGTAAATCCCACCTCTTATATCTTCAACGTGTTCAAAGTTTGTCCAATCAGTGAGTGAACCTCTGAACTTAAATATTTTATAAACAGAAGTATAATTAATAATGTAGCCATCAATCTTAGATAGATACTTGCATTATCATCACAGCCTTTACCTGAAACATTTTTCACATCAGCCGAGATCATCTAAAATAGCAATAATTGCATTAGAAATATCAAGGCCAGCCACACTAATGTTTATCACCTACTAAAATCTATCACTAAACCAATTACACCGTCCCTTTACAATGGCTCCCTCTTAACTCTTCATTATACACTGTTATCTCTTGCTAACCATCAAAATGAATCATCTTCTTCAACCTTTCATTTGCCCATTCTTTTCTTCCTCTCCTCTTTCATTCTCTTGACATCTACCATTCTGTTATATTCATGATGTTCACTATGCCCACAGGTTACTGAACTGGCGCTTAAAATAAGGCTAATATACTGCTCTTCAAAAAGGTCAATGTCAGAAAATAGAAATTATGGATCCATTGGGAAAGTTTGCCGGAAGGGATCAATACGAATGATCTTTAGGACCACTTTGATAGAGGTGAGGTAATTAGAGACAGGCAACACGTTTACCAGAAGACAAGGTCATGTCTACAACCTGATGAAGTTACTTGGGGAAGTTAATTGTTTGGTGGAAAATGGGAGCCAAGTAGAAATAATTTCTTTGAATTTTCAAAAAATGTTTGGCAATAAATTTAACATTCCATTGCTAGACTCCTTTGCTCGACGAGAAGGGGGCTCCTGGCCCGCACTGGGCCAGTGCAGAAGGGAGCTCCCGGTGAGTGCTGGGAGCCACTGGGTCACAGAGCCCACCAGGGCCTGGCCGCTGGTGTGGAGCTGGCCAGGACTGGGATCGGCCGCTGGCAGAGCGAGGAGAGACATCGGCGAGCAAGCAGGGCCGTCGGCAAGTGAGAGGTACGTCGCCGAGCAAGAGGGCCATCGGTGAGAGTCGAGGGTCAGTGGAGAGCCGTCGCCCGAGTGAGTGCCGGTGGTCGGCCGAGGACGGTCCTACTTGAGTCTCGGCGGTGGGTGGAAGACTCACCACTGAGAACAAGGAGAGACACAGCATGGGGGGCACCCAGAACAAGGAGAGACCCATTGGGGGGGGGGTACTGATAACAAAGAGGGGCCCGATGTGGGGGGGGGGGGGGAGAGGAGGAGGGACTATATTAAATACTTTTGTAACTTTTTCAGCACCCTTTTGGCATACTTGTACTGTATGCAAACAAAGAATCTGACTGTACCAAGTACACATGACAATAAAGTATCAATCAATCCCAAGTGATCGATGTGAAGATCGTGTTTTCCTGAGGAATCGGTTGTTTTCTTCTGGCTGGGAAGTCATTATTAAAGGAAGCCACTTCTTATAGCGATAACAAATGGAGGAAAGGCAGCAACTATTCAACAGTGGTTAAGTTAAAGAAGACAGGCACAGCCAACACAAAGATCACCACTGGTTTCAGGACCATTGAAATAGATATGACAAGTGAGTTTAATGCAGCTATATTCATGTAATGCATGTCAATAATGTATTAAAAAATTAACAACTGCTGCTTTGAATGTGTATTATTTTTTACTTATTCATTTTTCATGATGTGGTGTCGCTGGCAAGGCCACCATTTATTGTCCAACACCAATTGCCCTTGAGAAGTTGGTGATGAGCTGCCTTCTTAAACCATTGAAGTCCCTCTGGTGAACATTTTTAGGGCACTTCTATCTTCCAGCACCTCACATGGTGGAAGATGGAAGTGCCCTAAAAATATTCAGAGGACATTTATAACTCTCTGCAATTGTGATAGATGTAAAGAAGACTTAATTGAAAGATTTCAAATGATTCAAAAGAGTAAGACTACATGCACATGAACAGATAATTTGAAGTGAATGAAGTGATTGTGAAAGAAGCCCCCCCCCCCCCCCCTCCCTATACATAACCTACAAAACCATAGGTTAGATGTCAAAATATATTTTTCTCTCTTTTCCCAGAGGTTTATTAGAATGGGTTCCTCGCTTGTTCAATGACACAGATTCACTGAAATGTTCAAAAGGCAGCTGGACCAGCCCCACAATTATCCTCGCATTGCTGCGTACTGGAGTGAGTGGAAAACAGGAGAACGTAACTTGTGATCATTGCCATTTCCTGTACTTTTTCTTTGCCTTCAGGGTTTACAGCAATTTTGCAGAATTCTCTTGCTGTGCGTTGGTCTGGGTCTCTTATTTTAGAAATCTACCATGAGCTTGTGGAAGGCTTCATATGGATGTGTGTATACTGGGGTCACATTGCTTAGTTGGTCTAGTTTCCAGGGACACAGAACGAATGGAATTTTGTTGTTGTTGTAATTTGTCTATTTCATACATTTTGTTTGGTTTCAACTGAATATATTAAAGCCCCCTTAACATGTATAAATAGTAATGCATGAGGCTGGAGGAAACCGCTGCTTTTTGTTAATAAAGCTTAAATCACATTTTTCACTTAAGAGTCGTCCCTTGACAATTGAAGGTGAAATGCCTTTGCTTTCTTTTAACTTCTGCAAGGGCTGCTGTGCCTCCCCTAATAGTTGCCCAGAGGGAACGTGTGATTGTAATTTTAACCAGCAGTCTGATGTTGGATTAATCTCCTGGCTCACCAGTTGAGCACAATAGCCTCTCACTCACAAAATACTTCAAAGCCTGAAGGGCTCGTGATACCTCACAGACCAAGTAACCTGACAGATCAACTCTTTCACTCCCTCCGCACAATAAATATTTCTGAGCTAGAACTTTCATGTACTGTGGTGAATCTGACTAATAATGGAGTTTTGTGGCAAAAACTTTGGTCTAGAAATGTGATTGCATTCAAAAATGTGTGCAGTGCACAGTGAATATTGTATATGCCTGTTCATGTTTTACCAAGTAACATTTAATGTTCAAACTGCATTCACTTTATCTTGAGTCAGATATGTGGTTAGCAACATACTGCTCATTGGGTGCATGTTAATTTGTAAAGGCTGGAAATCAGTCACCTCTGACACTCATCAAAGGTAGACCTAACGGAGGATTTCAATCTGGCTACCGATTGCATGGAATGCTTCTAAAGAAATAAACACAAATGGCTGAAGTGCGTTCAGATCATGCCCAGTTTCGGCACTGCCCTGGACGCTGGTGGACCGAAGAATTACGATTGTTTTCTCCTAGGAAGCATCGGCTCTGTTGTCATTATGATGTTGTTGCTGAGGAGATCAATGCCTATTGGTTCGTTCTTGGTACAAGGTACAATGCTGGGAGGTTTGAAGAAGGGTCTCGACCCAAAACGTCACCCATTCCTTCTCTCCAGAGATGCTGCCTGTCCCGCTGAGTTACTCCAGTATTTTGTGTCTATCTTTGAGAAGTTCAATGACCTCCACAGAGTTATCAAGGTACGGTAAAATGTTCTCTTGCACTCTGTTCGCACCCTTACATTTTCAGCCTTGGTTTTTTTACAACTCACTATTTTCAGTACACCTTACTCCTGCTTGATCACTATTGTGCAACCACCACGTTACAGTTCATAAAACCTATTTTGCAATCTTCACTGTTCAATACCCTCTTGCCGCATGTAACTAAGTACAGTGAAATTATTTTTTTTCAAACAGTTCAGTGATAATCCTACTATACATTAGGCACAATCATACAAAGCACAGGAGTCTAAGGCAGTAGACTAGACTGAGACTGTATACAAGAGTCGCCACGCTTTAGGCACCATCTTTCACCTTTCAAGTCCAAAGACGTTTTTAACGGCCATAGAAGCCCGTTGTCTTTGCAGCGGCACTGGGTAGGAGTTGCAAGGTCCTCCAGGCCAGGCAATGTGTTGATGTCCTTGATAATGTCCTTTACTGAACTATATACAAAAAAATAATTTCACTGTACATCTGTAGATGTGATAATAAAGAGCCAATGACCATTGGCCATTGAAGTCTAAAACCTCCTAGTAGGCCAAGCTCAGCCTGCCCTTCAGCATTTTCAGGAAGACTGGGTCATCGTAGATAATCTGCACCCGAATATTCTTCATAAACCCAATAATTAATCTCTGCATAATACATAGTGGGTTTCACGACTGTTCTGAACCATTGAGATTACCATTCCTCAATTATTCTCACCTCCTCCCAGTCGCTCCTCACTTCCCCCTTAAACGTCTGAGCTGCCTTACAGTACTAGAGACCCATGTTCGATCCTGACTCCAGGTTATCCTTGTGACCATGAGGATCTTCCCTAGGTGCTCTGGTTTCCTCTCACATCCCATATACGTGTGGGTTTGCAGATTAATTGGCTCCTGTAAATTGCCCCTAATGTGTAGAATACAAAAATGGGATAACAGAACTAATGTGTGGGTTATTGATGGTTAGCATGGACATAGTGGGCCGAAGGGCCTGTTTCCATGCTGTATCTCAGAACTAAAACTAAACCTCTCCTTGTTACTGGCAGCCACAAATTGCCCATGTGCCATTCTGCATTGCCAGGACCATACTATCCCACATATTCCTTGGGCAATTAGATTTAACCATCTATCATTTCAACATCTATCTATCTCCCTCACCCCTGACGTCAGTCTGAAGATGGGTCTAGACCCGAAACATCACCCATTCCTTCTCTCCAGAGATGCTGCCTGTACCGCTGAGTTACTCCAGTACTGTCTATGGTTTAAACCAGCATTTGCAGTTCCTTCATGCATATAAAGATTTAAGCATCTCTAAAATGCACCAAAAATCTGCACTACCACAAGCAACTCTAAGCAAAGGCAGCTCAGACTAGAATGCTTTGCTTCTCCCTATGGATGAAGGGTTTATGGATGGTGGTAATCTGTGTCAATTGTTGGCTGGTGTTGTCAGGATTTGGGGTTTGCCATTGTCTGACCTCAGTAAGTGGCATCCCTATGGACATGGCAGACAATAACCTCTCCATCAAATACCTCCACACCAATTCCCATTTTAAACTAAAGGCAAAGAAAGAACTAAAAATAAAAGAGACCATATATAAAACCGTAGAAGATGCTCTCGGCGATCTCCCCCTTCTGTCACTGAGCTCACAATGCTTGCCACATTAAAGGTTCTTATTCCTTGTGTTTCAAAGATATTCTTCACATGCACAGAGCGGCAAAGAGATGCAGTGGGTAGAGCTGCTGCCTCACAGTTCAGGAGACCCATGTTCAATCCTGACCTCGGCTGCTGTCTTGTGTTGAGTTTGGACCTTCTCCCTGTGACCGCATGTGTTTTCTCTGGGTGATCGGCTTTCCTCCCACATTTCGAAGATGTGTGGATTTGTAGGTTAATTGGCCTCTTGTAAATTAAATTGCTCTTAATGTGTAAGGGGTGGATGAGAAAGTCTGATAACATAGAACTAGTGTGAGTGGGTCGGAGAGGACTCAGTAGGCCAAAAACCCTGTTCCCATGCTGTATATCTAAACTAAACACACAAACACAATCACAAACAAGTGCACTGATATACAGAAAGCTGGAGTAACTCAGCGGGACAGGCAGCATCTCTGGATAGAAGGAATGGGTGAAATAGAAGGAATGGAAAACGTCACCCATTCCTTCTCTCCACAGAGGCTGCCTGTGCCGCTGAGTTACTCCAGCATTTTGTGTCTATCTTTGGTTTAAATCAGCATCTGCAGTTACTCCTACAGCACTGGTCATTGGGGCTACCTGCACCCCTTTGGAGTCCCAAACAGTCAGTAACCACCTTTCCTAACTGGCGAGAAAGAAACAAAATTCTGGAATAATTCAATGGGTCAGGCAGCATCTCTGGTGACGTTTCAGGTCAGTACCCTTCTTCACAACTGGTGGCCACCAGTATGTATGTAATAACTGGTCACTTACACATACACACACAAACACAGACACACAAACACACTTTTCTATCAATCTCTTCAGCTCTCCATTATGTTCTGTGATAACGTCTTGACCCTGCGGTTGCTGGCCTGAGCAGATCTAAGGATGGCGTGCAACACTTCAAAATATTCACCCCCTTAGACTGCTGAGGTCATTGCACATGTAATGCATCACAAAGGTATCTCAGACAAGCCCCCAAATGTTGTGACTTGTGCACTAAGCTACTCAGATGCTGAAGCTGGTTGATATAACATTTCTGTATTCATCAGAAGTAGCAAATATTCTGTTGGAGACCCACACGATAGAATATCCAAATTCAAATTACATTTGAGTTTTTTATAATATTTAAACACAAAGGCAACAATAAACAATGAACTCGTTTCAATGGCTGTAATTATCTACTTAATTTAGTTTAGTTTAGTTTATTGTCATGTGTACCGAGGTACAATGAAAAGCTTTTGTTGCATACTAACCAGTCAGCAGATAGACAATACATGATTACCTCTGAGTCATTCACAGTGGAGGAAGGAACTGCAGAAACTGATTTAAACCGAAGATAGACACAAAAAGCTGGAGTAACTCAGCGGGACAGGCACCATCTCTGGAGAGAAGGAATGGACTGTTGTGGGACTATTCACTGATGGGGACGAGTCAGAGTACAGAAGTGAGATCGACCAACTGCCCAAATGGTGCCAGCACAATAACCTGGCCCTGAACACCAGCAAAACCAAGGAACTGATTGTGGACTTTGGAAGGGGAGGATGGGGACACACAGTCCCGTTTATATCAATGGGTCGATGGTGGAAAGGGTCAAGAGCTTCAAATTCCTGGGAGTGCACATCTCTGAAGATCTCTCCTGGTCCGAGAACACTGATGCAATCATAAAGAAAGCACATCAGCGCCTCTACTTCCTGAGAAGATTACGGGGAGTCGGCATGTCAAGGAGCACTCTCTCTAACTTCTATTGGTACACAGTGGAGAGCATGCTGACTGGTTGCATCGTGGCTTGGTTCGGAAACTTGAGCGCCCTGGAGCGGAAAAGACTACAAAAAGTTGTAAACCCTGCCCAGTCCATCATCGGCTCTGACCTTCCATCCATCGAGGGGATCTATCACAGTCGCTGCCTCAAAAAGGCTGGCAGCATCATCAAGGACCCACACCGTCCGGGCCATACACTCATCTCCCCACTACCTTCAGGTAGAAGGTACAGGAGCCTGAAGACTGCAACGACCAGGTTCAGGAACAGCTACTTCCCCACAGCCGTCAGGCTACGAAACTCGGCTCGGACAAAACCTGAACATTAATAGCTAATAATCTGTTTATTTGCACTTTATCAGTTTAATTATTAATGTATGTATATATTTATGCAATGGTATATGGACACACTGATCTGTACAGTATTCGTGCCTATTATGTTCTGGTGTGCTAAAGCAAAGCAAGAATTTCATTGTCCTATCAGGGACACATGACAATAAAACTCTCTTGAACTCATGAACTCTTGAATGGGAGAAGTTTCGGGTCTGAAGAAGGGTCTCAACCGAAAACATCACCCCTTCTCACCAGAGATGCTGCCTGAGCCATTCACAGTGTACAGATACTTGACAAGGGAGTTTTAACATTTTAAGTGTACTGGTAACTTGCAGAATCACATATTTACAAGGAGCACATTGTAACCGCCAAGGTAGACAAAAATGCTGGAGAAACTCAGCGGGTGAGGCAGCATCTACGGAGCGAAGGAAATAGGCGACGTTTCAGGTCGAGACCCTTCTTCAGACCGCCAAGGTACTTCTAATATTCAAACACCTTTACTGGGACAAACTAATTCACATGGACTATCTAGAAGCTTCTGAGGATAGAACCCAATCAAACCAGAATATACATCTGTGTTGAAGGATGGCTCGCTGCATACATAAATAGCAAAATATGAAGTGACAAGACAAACTGCATTGAGTGGCATGGATATGCCTTCAACATTATATTAATTCATGAGATGGCACCTTCATGTTTAGCCTGATCTTATTATGAAGGTTTCAAAGAGGTCCAATAAAGATGAACTTCCCTCTATTGGCCTCAATGGTACAGATTAGAATGTCTGACATCCCATGAAAAGTCTCATAGCCTGAAGGTATCCTTTACAAGTCAATGTGTGTGCTTGTTGTTTCTCCTTTTTGAATATTGGTTCTTATTTTTAATAAATATCTCCTTTCCATACAATTCTACCACGCCTGAATATTCAGAGAGTTGTGAATCTGTGGAATTCTCTGCCACAGAAGGCAGTGGAGGCCAATCCACTGGATGTTTTCAAGAGAGAGTTAGATATAGCTCTTTGATTTTTTTTTTTTTTCAGATTCCTTTATTGTCATTCAGACCTTTCAGTCTGAACAAAATTTCGTTGCCTGCAGTCATACATATAATAAATAACAAAACACACAATAAACACAAATTAACATCCACCACAGTGAGTTCACCAGGCACCTCCTCACTGTGATGGAGGCAAAAGTCTTAAAGTCTCTGTCTCTTCCCTCTTTGTTCTCCCTCTGCGCTGAGGCGATCCAGGCTTCTGATGCTGTGACCCCGCCAGGTGATGGCAAGTCAGTCCCGCGGCTGAATCCGTGCTCCGCTCCGCGACGGGCCGGTTCAAACTCCGTGGCCCGGGGTGGCCGAAGCTGCCGCCCTCCAGTCCAGCGGACGCAGCTGTAGTTGCGGGAGCCCCAGAAAAACAGGTCACCCACCTGTGACCTGCGAGCTCCCGACGATATCGTCCACCGGGCCCGCGGCCGAGCCTCCGGTTTCAGGTCGCCACCAGTGTCCTCGGTCGCCACCGCCGGAACGCCACCGCAGCCCCGAAGCCGGCCAGCCCCGCGCTGGTAAGTCCTGGCTCTGCCTCCGTAGCCTCGAGGTCGGTTGGTCGGTCGCAATTGGAGTTGGAGGCCGGCAGCTCCGCCATTTTGGCCTCAGCGCAGATGGAGGCAGAGAAGGGGGATACGACAAGAAAAAGTCGCATTCCCCCAAAGGAAGAGACAAAAAACATGTTTCACCCCCCCCCCCCACAAAACACATACACAACCCAATAAACTAAAATTTGATTAAAACAGGACAAAAAGAAAACAACAAAAAAAGTAAAAACAGACGGACTGCAGGCGAGCCGCAGCTGTGCAACAGCGCCGCCACTTCCGGATCTGCAAAGGTTACGGAATCAAGGGATATGGGGAGAAAGCAGGAAAGGGGTACTGATTTTGGATGATCAAACCATGATCATATTGAATGGCGGTGCTGGCTCGAAGGGCCGAATGGCCTACTCCTGCACCTATTTACTATGTTCAATGTTTCTATTTCCTAACAGACTCCTTGAACACAAAGTGCTTTACTGTGCCATATACAAAATAAATGAATGTAGCGCACAATGCTTTGCTTTGCTCTTTTCTTCTGACATCCCATCTGATAGGCCTGGCGAGAGTCGTCTACCTTGGTTTCTGCGGGTGCTTGTCTTAACCCAGCTGCTGGTGTGTCTGGTAAAGTGAAAGTCTGCAAATATATAATGGAGGCTACAATTGAAAAACAGATATTACATTAGCTGAAAAATCATTTGGAACTTCAGATTATGCAACACTCTATAAAAATGTGTATCTTTCTTTCAAAGCAATTGGTATTCAATGCCTTTTCTGCTGTTGCGACTAAAGCAGGAATTCACTGGACAGGAAATTCACAAGATAATCGCACTATTCCAGAATTCCAATATATCATGATTAGATTCCATGTTTTTATTTGCCCCAGATTCTTAAATGCTAACCAGACTGTGATTTTAGTTAGAAAACAAAGAACTGCAAATGCTGGTTTATACCAAAGACAGACACAAAGTGCTGGAGTAAAGGGCCTGTCCCACTTGGGCGTCATTTGCACGTCACGCTGGTGGCGCGCAAAGATTTTGTGAATCCCAAAATCCTGGGGCTCCGCGCGTGACCGCGCGTCACTGCCTATGTCACCGCGCACCCTGCGCGCGTAATGCATGCCATGCGCGCATAATTCACGCCATGTGCGCATCGTGCGTCGTGGAGCGTAAATGATGTCGCGTAAATGACACGCAAATGACGCCCAAGTGGGACAGGCCCTCAACTCAGCGGGTCAGGCAGCGTCTCAGGAGAAAAAGGAGAGTTGGCCTTTCGGGTCTGAAGAAGGATCGTGAAGAAGGGTCCTGACCCGAAACATCACCCATCCTTTTTCTCCAGAGATGCTGTCTGGCCTGGCCACTCCCTCTTCGCCCCTCTCCCATCGGGCAAAAGATATAGAAGTGTGATGGAAATGTGAAAACACACACCACCAGATTCGGGGACAGTTTCTTCCTAGCTGTTATCAGGCAATTGAATCACCCTACCACAACCAGAAAGCATTGCAGATCTACCTCTGTTGACCCTCGGACTATCCTTGATCGGACTTTTCTGGCTTTACCTTGCACTAAGCGTTATCCCTGTATCTATACACTGTAAATGGATTGATTGTAATCATGTATTGGTTTTCTGCTGACTGTTTAGCACGCCAAAAAAGCTTTTCTCTGTAGCTAGATGCACGTGACAATAAACTAAGCTGAACTAAACTGAACTGAACGGAATTGAGCTAAATGCTACTATCATTTCTGACTCAACCAACAACTAACAATCCAAGTCTGTCCAACCTCTCCCCTAGCCGAAGCAGCATTCTAGTATAACTCCTCTGCACCCTATCCAAAGCCTTTACTTCCTTCCTATAATGGGAGCAACCAGGGTTGCACGCTGCATCATGAAATGGAAGATAATGCTCTTTGCCTTGTCTTTTATCACATCACTAGGTTTTACTCCGATGACAGAAAGCGGTATTGTTTTCCATAAGATTATCAATTACCATTCCTAGGGTTTCATTTCAGATCTGAACTGCCTTTGGCCTTTGGCTTATTCAACAGCTAATAAAGATGTAATGTGGTAGAGTTATTGAGTCTCCATCAGAATTGCCTCAGATTAAAGGGAAAGCTGATTCTCGACATGAATCTGCAGCAGCATCGGAACTCACATGGACAGTGAAACTGGATGTGAACAATTATATTTACAGGGCTATACTTTATCATGCTATTTCACAGAATAAAATGATGAAGTTATGAGAAGGCTCATGGCATAGATTCTGTTACTGACACTAAAAATTAATTTCCAACTGTCTTTACAGTCTTCAATCATGCAAATTGCTACTTAATGCTGACGTGAAAACTTATGCTATTAAGTGTCGCTACACATTCTCCCCCATTTTGCTATTTTTTTTAAACTCTCACTTCTGAAAGCCTCCGGAGAAAATGGTGTTTTTAATGTTGGTGATAATGACCTGTTAAAAACAATTTATTGATCCTGGCAGGAAAAAAAAGAAAAGAAAGGAAGATTTCCAGCTCAAACTACAGAAACACAGAAATCTATAAACCTCACGCTCCACGTTACAAGGTGATATGTAATATTCTCTGTGGTTCTGCTATGTCCAGTCAATAAACTTCCATTAGGTATGGTTAAGCTGTCAAAGTGACCTGTTACCCTCTCATAGCACAGAGATATGGCCTTGGCGATGCATATTAATATGAGTTCCAGCTCCTTGATCCAGCACCTCAAATCTGTGTCCATTAGTATCACATTTCTGCTTGTTCTATTGATTACCTTAAAAAACGTACAGTCAATTTGCACAAATGTGGTTGCAGAGGTCAGCTCCAAACAGGACCACAACAGCCCCTGTTCTGTGTCCTTAAATGCAGAGGTCACCAGCTCCTAATGACTTCCTCAACCCTGCCACTAGCATATACCATTCCTTTATATAAAACTGAAGACAGATAAATGATTATTGTCATGAACTAATGTATTGTTGCATTGTCGGCCAATCAGTCAAATCCATCAACATATGATCATAACAATGCATTGGTTCAAAAATACGTTCCTAACTTTTCACATAAGTAATCTATCCCCATGATTTAGGACTTAGGTAGTTAAAATACAAATATTATGTTCTAAATAATGAGGTTATTAAAGATTAATCTAACGTGATAAAACATAACCACCAACCCTTGACATTCCAACATGATAAAACATAATCGCAATCCTTCTGGCCTTGCGAGTTCTGTTTAAACAGTGGCTGATCAAAAATAACCAGTTCCAAATTACTGCACATTCTAACAGTGTAGGATTAAGGAAATGCACCATCCAATGCCCCTGTCCCACTTAGGCAATTTTTTAGGCGACTACAGGCGACTAGGCTGTCGCCACATGGTCGCTGGGGTGTCGCCTGTATGGTCGTGAGTAGTCTCCTCAGTTGCCCAAAGAATCGTAGCGTTTTTCTGGTCGCTACTGGAATTTGAAATGTTCAAAACGTTTCACTGACAGTCGGCTTGTCATAGGTTGTCGCCAGGATGATGTAGGTTGTTGCCGGTGCTGACTTTGGTGAATTCCATTGGCAACTACCTAGATCAACCTACGTCAACCGGCGACAGGTACCGGCGACTGAATTGTCTTACCTTGTCGTAGCTTGTGGACTTAGTTTGTCGTAGGTGGACGTTCTAATGGGTCGCCGGTTGTCGGTAGCTAGCCGTAGCTTGACGTCGACTAGGTAGTAGGTTGTTGTAGATGTTGCCATAGACATTGTCGTAGGGGGATCCAGTCGTCGGTTTTTCGGCGACCTGCTACGACTATGACAGTGGCTGGCAGTCGCCGAAAAAATCGCCTAAGTGGGATAGGCCCATAACTTCTATGAGAAATGTTTGTGTCAAAATCCTACAAGTCCCACCACTGTCCTGAACAGAAGCAGCAGAACAGTTAAATCCCCCAAAATGGGAAGAATATTACTGTACCTACCATTTAAAAGGCATTGTCAACAAATTACACATATGCACTGCAATATGTTTGCTTATGTAAACCAGATTCCTCCAGTAAAAAGACCGATGTTCCAAATGAATCAAGATGTGTAAGCTTTCATGTGGGTAAAATTAAGGTTATCAATGGGAACTAAAAAAAGAGTTGAATAATAAAACAGATTGATTCCCAAATACAGATGCCAAGGCAGACACAATCATCAGATCATAAGAAATCTCAGAAGTATCATACCAGCAGCTTGAATATTGATTTCTCAAACTTCAAGTAACCCTTGCTTTCCCTCTCTCTCCGTCCCTCCCCAGCCCTAGTTCTCCGACTAGATTCACTGTCCTCCAGATTAATTTTACTGTTTGTTTGCCTCATTGTCATCTTTCCTCAGACAACAATGAACCATTCAACATTTTCTTAATCATCGTCTGCTTTGATCTGTCATTTTCAAAACCTTACATTCTCTTTGTACCCATCCATATCTCCAGTTTCCCTCTCCCTTGACTCTCAGGCTGAAAAAGTATCTCGACCTGAAACGTCACCCATTCCTATTTTGGATAGGAATTTAGATCATCCATTCCTATTTTTGGACAGGTACTTTGGATCTGCCTTCACTAAGGAGGACACAAACAATCTTCCTGATATAGTAGTGGCCAGAGGATCTGGGATGACGGAGGAACTGAAGGAAATCCACATTAGGCAGGAAATGGTGTTGGATAGACTGATGGGACTGAAGGCTGATAAATCCCCAGAGCCTGATGGTCTGCATCCCAGGGTACTTAAGGAAGTGGCTCTAGAAATCGTGGATGCATTGGTGATAATTTTCCAATGTTCTATAGACTCAGGATCAGTTCCTGTGCATTGGAGGATAGCTAATGTTATCCCACTTTTTAAGGAAGGCGGGAGAGATAAAATAGGGGATTATAGACCAGTTAGCCTGACATCGGTGGTGGGGAAGATGCTGGAATCAATTATAAAAGATGAAATAGCCGAATATTTGGATAGCAGTAACAGGATCGGTCCGAGTCGGCATGGATTTACGAAGGGGAAATCATGCTTGCCTAATCTTCTGGATTTTTTGACGATGTAACTAGGTAAATGGACTAGGGAGAGCCAGCGGATGTAGTGTACCTGGACTTTCAGAAAGCATTGTATATGGTCCCACATAGGAGATTAGTGGGCAAAATTAGGGCACATGGTATTGGGGGTAGAGTGCTGACATGGATAGAGAAGTGGTTGGCAGACAGGAAACAAAGAGTAGGGATTAACGGGTCCCTTTCAGAATGGCAGGCAGTGACTAGTGGGGTACCGCAAGGCTCGGTGCTGGGACCACAGCTATTTACAATATACATCAGTGATTTGGATGAAGGGATTCAAAGTAACATTAGCAAATTTTCAGATGACACAAAACTGGGTGGCAGTGTGAACTGTGAGGAGGATGCTATGAGAATGCAGGGTGACTTGGACAGGTTGGGGGAGTGGGCAGATGCATGGCAGATGAAGTTTAATGCGGATAAATGTGAGGTTATCCACTTTGGTAGCAAACACAGGAAGGCAGATTACTATCAAGTTGGGAAAAGGGGAAGTACAACAGGATCTGGGGGTCCTTGTTCATCAGTCTATGAATGTAAGCATGCAGATACAGCAGGCAGTGAAGAAAGCGAATGGCATGTTGACCTTTATAACAAGAGGAATCGAAAATAGGAGCAAAGAGGTCCTTCTGCAATTGTACAGAGCCCTAGTGAGACCACACCTGGAATATTGTGTGCAGTGTTGGTCCCCTAATTTGAGGAAGGACATTCTTGCTATTGAGGCAGCGCAGCGTAGGTTTACAAGGTTAATTCCAGGGGTGGCGGGACTGTCATATGCTGAGAGAATTGAGCAGCTAGGCTTGTACACTCTGGAGTTCAGAAGGATGAGAGGGGATCTCATTGAAACATATGATTGTTAAGGTTTTGGACACGCTAGAGGCAGGAAACATGTTCCCGATGTTGGGGGAGTCCAGAACCAGGGGCCCCAGTTTAAGAATAAGGAGGAAGCCATTTAGAACGGAGACGAGGAAACACTTTTTCTCACAGAGA
>CM075977.1:274510904-274543460 GCA_038087875.1 Malacoraja senta
GAAGAGGGTGAGGAGGAGGGAGGGGGAGAGAGGAGGGAGGGAGAGAGAGAGAGAGAGAGAGAGAGAGAGAGAGAGAGAGAGAATCAGAGAGAGAGAGAGGGAGAGAGAGGGAGAGAGAGAGAGGGAGGGAGAGGGAGGGAGAGGGAGGGAGAGGGAGGGAGGGAGGGGGAGGGAGAGGGAGGGGGAGAGAGAGAGAGAGAGAGAGAGAGAGAGAGAGAGAGGGAGAGGGAGAGGGAGAGGGAGAAAGAGAGAGAGGGGGAGAGAGAGAGAGAGAGAGAGAGAGAGAGAGAGGGAGAGGGAGAGGGAGATAGGGAGAGAGGGAGAGAGAGGGAGAGAGAGAGAGAGAGAGAGAGAGAGAGAGAGAGAGAGAGAGAGAGAGGGGAGAGAGAGGGGAGAGAGAGGGAGAGAGAGGGAGGGAGGGAGGGAGGGGGGAGGGGAGAGAGGGAGAGAGGGAGAGAGAGAGAGAGGGGGAGAGAGAGAGGGAGAGAGAGAGAGAGAGAGAGAGGGGGAGAGAGAGGGGGAGAGAGAGGGAGAGAGAGGAGGGAGGGAGGGAGGGAGGGAGGGAGGGAGGGAGGGAGAGGGAGGGAGAGAGGGAGAGAGGGAGAGAGAGAGAGAGAGAGAGAGAGAGAGAGAGAGAGAGAGAAAGAAAAAAAAATAATAATAAAAAAACTTTGTAAAGAGACAAAGTAGAAAACTGAGTAAACTATACGGAGGTGAATACAAGGCAGAAGCCAACAATGCAGTACGTATTAATTGTCTTTATCCACAGGAAGCAAAGTTCTAACAATTGGTCGGACAACTTGATTTTGAGCTGGTTCTGTGAGATGTCGATTCATAATGTTACAATATCAAAATGCTTTCTTATCACTGGATTTTTCCAAGCCTCTCTATATAGTATCAGGAATGATATTTCTTACGTTCTCTGAATATTCTATGTGGTTCTTTTGTGAACATTTTATGGAAATTAATCAAGAAGGAAAGGACAACAGGTATTAAACATATATAAATAAAAACTTAAAATGCTGAATCATAAATCAAAATCAGTTCCTTCCATCGCTTTTATCAAACTACTTAATGGTCCTCTCATAGGCTTAAGGTGGTCCTTATCTCCCAGCCTATCTCATTGTGGCCCTTGCACATTTTTTGTAAACTGCACTTTCTCGCTAGTTGAAAGCTTTTCATGCTGTAACAATATATTCTACACTCTTGTATTCTTCCCTTTGGCACTACCTGTTGCATTTGTGTATGGTATGATTGCATTCGTGTGTGGTATGATTTGACTAGATAGGCACATAAATAATGTTTTTCAATGTATCTCAGTATTTGACAATAATAAATCAATACCAATATCAATAAACACTTCAACAATTATAGTTTCCATTTAGACCATTTCACTGAAGTAAGCTTAATATCCATTTCACTGAAGCCAGCTTAATATTGTCATTCTATTTTCCTGCTCATTTCTGCATCTATTCACAATTGTAGACTCAGACAACATAAAACAGGCCCTTCAGCCCGCCAAGACTACACTACCTATCAAACAGACATTTACACTAATGCCATACCCATCAAATTCTTCCAGATGCTTCCACTCATCTAAATTTTAAAATTACAGTGATCAATTAATCTGCTGAGTGCACATCTTTGCAAGTTGTCCAAGTGAACTCTTAGTCTGAATCCTTGGCATCAAAACTCACATGTAATGTTGTTATCTAAAGTGATGGCACCTTTGTTACCCTTCCCATCCATTTTAGATACAGTCCAGTCATGGTCTGGTTTCATATTTAAATTCCCTCTTCAAGATACTTAAACATATTACTCTGTAAACACCATAATGGTTGGAGGGTAGCTGATCCTGGACCTGGACATTACAGTTTTCAGGCTCCTATACCTTCTTCTCGATGGCAGCCATAAAATGAGACTGTGGCCAGGGTGGTGTGGGTCTCTGATGATGCTGGCTCCCTTTTTGAGGCTGCGACTCCTGTAGATCCCTTCAATGGTGGCGAGGTCAGTACCAGCGATGGACTGGGCAGTGTTCACCACTTTTTTGCAATCTTCTTCTTTCCTGGGAATTCAACCAGGCAGTGATGCAACCAGTCGATATGCTCTCTACTGTACACCTGTAGAAGTTCAAGGGAGTATTTGTTGACATACCAAATCTCATATCCTGGTATTAATAAAATTAGCCATAACCCCCACACACCTCACTCACCCCAACCCAACCACTATACCCACTCCACCATTGATGTGATGATTGGGTTGGGGTGGATCCACCATTATCCATATGGTTTGGTTTCATAATCATTGCAAATGGCTTCCAGGGTCTCTGATTATAAAGGTCTTCCTCATATAACCAAAAAGCTTTTCACTGTACCACAGTACACGTGACAATAAACTAAACTGAAACTGTTCAGTACCTCACGTACATCACCTGACTCCAAGCACAAATTCCCTCTTTAACCATTAAGCTCAACCCTCAACCCCTCAGCCCTTGAGCTCACACTCTCAACACTGTGTGTGTGCGCGTGCGTGCGTACGTGCGTGCGTGTGCATGTGAGTGTGTGGGTGCGTGTGACCTCCTTGGTTACCCTTTTATTTTTAATGTAGGTGTAAAAAGCCTTGGGATTTTCTTTAATCCGACCCACCAAAGCCATTTTGTGGCCCTTTTCTCCACCTCCTTGATCTTGTTTCTTGATATTCCTCGGGCCCTGTCAGATCCATTCTTTTAAACCTTGCTTGCGCATCATTTTTCTTTTCAACCAAGTTTACAACCTTTTTGGTCATCCAAGTTTCCCAAACTTTGCCGTCCTTATCACACCTCCTTAGTGGAACATGCTGGTCCTGAAATTTGATGAAGAGGTCTTTAAACAACTCCCACATGTCAAATGTAGATCTCCCCAATAATGACTACTCCCAGTGTACCCTCCTGATCTCCTGCATAATAATCTACCCTCCTCCAATTTTGCTCCTTCCCTCAAGTTCTAGCCTTAACCCTTGTCAAAACAATCTTAAAACTTGTGGGGTTGTGATCACTATCCCCAAAATGCTCTCCACTGAAACACCAGTCACCTGGCCAGGCATAATTTCCCATGAGGCAGCACGGTGGCACAGCGGTAGAGTTGCTGCCTTAAAGCACCAGAGACCCGGGTTCAGTCCTGACCATGAGTGCATGTATTTACGGAGTTTGTACGTTCTCCCCGTGACCTGCATGGGTTTTCTCCAGGTGCTCCAGTTTCCTCCCACACTCCAAAGATGTACAGGTTTGAAGGTTAATTTGTCTCTGGTAAATAATTGTAAATTGTCCCTTGTGTGTAGGATAGCGCTGGTATACGGGGATCACTGGTCGGTGTGGACTCGATGGGCCGAAGGGCCTGTTTCCACGCTGTATCTCTAAACTAAACTAAACAAAACACAAGGTCTAGTATGTTCCCTTCTCAAGTTGAACTATTCAGATTCTGTTTCAAGAAACCTTCCTGAGTACATCTAATAAATTGTACCCCACCTAAACCTTTGACACTGAGCCATTTTAAGGCAATAGTGTGGAAGTTAAAGTCATCCATTAAGAAAACCCTGTTGCTCTGGTATCTTTTAGTAATCTGTCACTATCTGTTCCTCTATCCCCCGCTTGCTATTGGGGTGCCTATAATACAATCCCATTCGAGTGCTGCACCTTTCTTATTTTTAATCTCCACTCCTATCGCCTTAGCTGGCAAACCCTCCAGAATTTCCTCTCTGGGGAAAATATGCCTGGGACATATCAGTTCACAATTCCCTGATCATTCAAAGATATATCTATGTCTTTTTTAAATACTCAAAATGACCTAGCCTCCTTGAGGATTGCACATCTACACCATCCTATGTGAAGTGAACAGTAGGGCCCTAGGACGTGTTGTAGAGCAACACGTCCTAGGCGCTTTACATCTTGGAGTACAAGTACATAGGGTGGCATGGCGGCGCAGCGGTGGAGCTGCTGCCTCATAGTGCCAGAGACCTGGGTTCCATCCTGAATATGGGTGCTGTCTGTGCGGAGTGTATACGTTCTCCCTGTGACCTCCTGAGTTTTTCCGGTGCTCCACTTTGCTCCCACATTCCAAAGACATGGAGGTTTGTAGGTTAATTGGCTACTGTAAATTGCCCCAAGCATGTAGGTTTAGGAAGTGGGATAATAATGGATGGGATTTATATAGCGCCTTTCTAATACTCAAGGCGCTTTACATCGCATTATTCATTCACTCCTCAGTCACACTCGGTGGTGGTGAGCTACTTCTGTAGCCACAGCTGCCCTGGGGCAGACTGACGGAAGCGTGGCTGCTAATCTGCGCCTATGGCCCCTCCGACCACCACCAATCACTCACACACATTCACACACATTCAGACGCAGGCAAAGGTGGGTGAAGTGTCTTGCCCATGGACACAACGACAGTATGCACTCCAAGCGGGATTCGAACTGGCTACCTTCCGGTTGCGAGCCGAACACTTAGCCCAATCTGTCGTCCACGGATAACATAGAGCTAGTGTACTGGTGATCAATGGTCGGTGTGGACTCGGTGGGCTGAAGGGCCTGTTTCCATGCTGTAGTTCTAAACTAAACTAAATTACATAGTGCTTTGAAAGTGGCATTACAGCTAGAAAGTGTGGTGAAGAAGGCTTTTAGCATATTGCCCTTCATTCATCAGGAAATTGATTATAGAAGTTGGAACGTTAAGTTAAGACTCTGCACATGATCTCCGACAGTCCTTTCAGGTTAGGCAGAGGTTCACTTGTACCTCCTCCAACCTCATCTCTGTATCCGTTGTTGTAGATGTGAACTCTTATACTCTTAATTCCCCTTCCCATTCCCACACTGACCTTTCTGTCCTTGGTCTCCTCCTTTGTCAAAGTGAGGCCAAATGCAAATTGGAGGAACAGCATCTCATATTTCGCTTGGGCAGCTTACAACTCAGATTTATGAACATTGATTTATCTAACTTCAAGTAACAACTACATTCCCTCTCTCTCCGTCCCTGCCCCATCCAAATATTTCATTTGCACCTCGCTACAGGTAACAATGCCCTGTTTCCTTTATCATTTTTGCATATCTTTCATTCATTGTTCCATATCTCTCTACATCATCGTCTATATCTCTCGCTCCCCTTTCCCGTGGTTTTCAGTCTGAAGAAGGCTCGACCCGAAACATCACCCATTTCTTCACTCCAGAGATGCTGCCTGTCCCGCTGAGATACTCCAGCATTTTGTGTCTATCTTGGGTTTAAACCAGCATCTGCAGTTCCGTCCTACACATTAAGTTACAGTTGTACAAGATGTTGCTGAAATGTGCTTGGAATATTGTGTTCAGTTTTGGTCACCATGCTAAAGGAAAGAAGCCATTAAGCTGGAAGAGTGCAGAAATGATTTACCCTTTATGTTTTTATTCATCTGTGGAAGCTGTCACTGTTTAATGTGGTATTAAATAAATGTGGTATTAAATAAATGTGGTATTAAATAAATGTGGTATTAAATAAATGTGGTATTAAATAAATGTGGTATAAATGTGGTATTAAATAAATGTGGTATTAAATAAATGTGGTATTAAATAAATGTGGTATTAAATAAAACACTCTTGACTTGACTCCTAATGTGGTATTATTGTGAGTTTTCTCTCCTAATCAATTTTCTCGCTTCTTATTAAGCGGCACAGTGGCACAGCTGGTAGAGTTGCTGCCTCACAGCGTCAGAGATCGAGGTTCAATCCTGACCACATGTACTGTCTGTGTGGAGTTTGCACCTTCTCCCTGTGATTGAGTGGGTTTCCTCCGGGTGCTCTGGTTTCCTCCAACATCCCAAAGACATGCAGGTTTGTAGGTTAATCAGCCTCTGTAAATTTCCCCTAGTGTGCAGGCAGTGGATGGGAAAAGTGGGATAACATAGCACTAGTGTGAATGGGATAATAATGGTTGGATATTAATGTTTATTAATTCCCCTATCTTTCAATCAATCAGTTAACTTATTCGTCTCTCTCTGCTGGTTCTTGTACATGTTCCAGTCCTCTTATTTACCACTAACCGTTGTTTCCTTGTATGCTCTACTCTTTGATTTAACATTTTCTTTGACCTCTATTGTTAACAATAGTTGGTTCATCTATCTCCTGAAATTTGTTTCTCTAATATGAATATGTTTCTGCTCAGCAATAACAAATAGCTGTTTATATTGGCCACTGCTTACCCATTGACCTATCCCTGAGCCAGTTCACTTCAGATAACTGTACCTTTAAACAATTGTACTTGTTCTTATTTAAATTCACAACATTGGTTATTGATACCAAGTATTCATTTTACATTTTATATATTTAAAAAATGTTTCGCATTTTGGTTTGATGTGTTTATTACAATTTGGCTGTAGCTGTTACAGACTTATTATAGTCTTATTTTTATTGACTGTGATATTTTACTTCAAAATTCTTAATTCAGCTGAGATGTAAGCATTTCCTCTTCCCCTTTTAAAAAAAAGTGGCCATTTATTATGTATTAATATTGAAAGGATGTGTCATCAAGAAAACATTAATGCATAAGCCTATTAAGAGCTTCGACTTTCCTCAAATTACAGCTGAATGAATAGCTGCTTCCATCGTGTTCATTTGTGGACAATGACCTCTGTCATACTATTTAACAGAGGGTAAAGGTCAGTACTGAGGGAGGCACTAGTGTTGCGTTGATTTATAATAACAGCCTGTTCATGCAGAAATAGCATTCAGGACTTGATCCTTTAGTCCATGAAATGCATGCTTTGTGACCTCAAACAATGCACTTGCAGTGCATCCAATGTTAGACAGGTTCATAAGTTCCACAAAACACCTTTCAGAGTGTAAAAATAGAAGAATTTAATATTGAACAGATTAGAACATAATAACGCAGACTTTATAAATCTGAACTCTAATGAGAATAGTAGGTAAAGTGTGTTATTATAATTCTATCAGAAATGATTTGACCTCTTGTGCAAAAGGTAATCCATCCTGTGTAATGGGAACAAACAAGCTAGATAATGAGTGAAAGAAACTGGAATCGAACTGTGAGCAATTATTATGAAGCTTTAGTTGGGTAGTGCATGCCTGAACTGGGTTAAACTCTTAAGTAAATAGTCTTATGCAATGTCTGACACAAATTGTATGTGACATGTAGTAAAACAATTATATTTAAGTACAGTAATTGTGCCTCAAAGCAAATACTGCCACTTTAGCCCAGTAATTCAAAGCAAATCGACCAAAGAATTATGTAAAAACAATAGCCTTTTAAAACTTTTCATGTCAACATAAAGACTAAGGTTTAATTGCATTGATTGATTGGATTCAGTAAACATTTGAAGTCCTCTCATTTTCTTTCACATACAATTATGGAAAAGAAGTCAAATTTCCTGTGTATAATCAGGTTTAAAGCGATGTTATTAATACAGCAGTGGCGTCGCCTGTTCCTTCGCTCCATAGATGCTGCCTCACCCCAGCTGAGTTTCTCTGGCATTTTTGTCTACATTATTACTAAAGCAATCTTTGCAACACATACTTCTTACTGTGTTTTGCTCCCAGAAACCATCTCAAAAGGAACTATTTTACCAATATGGAGCCCTACAATACAAGCTTATCAGTAAAGGGGCTGTCCCACAGCAGCAACCTAATTGGGGAGTTTAGTTGAGTTTAGGAGAGTTTGAAATAGTGTCATGTTGAAGACCTCCTTCGACTATGTAGAAGACCTCCTTCGGCCTCCTTCGACTATGTTGAAGACTAGCTTCGACTAGCTTTGACTAGCTTCGGGAAAATTGGACACCGAATAGTGGAGATTGAAGACGACCTCCTTCGATCTCCTTCGACCTCCCTTCGACTATGTTGAGGACTATCCACGACTACCTTAGACTACCTTTGATTACCTTCGACTACCCTCGATTACCTATGAATAACATGACGACCTACTACGACCGACTAAACCTACGAGTAAAAAAATAGCGATTTTTCCATGGCGACCTTTTTTTACTCATGGGCATTTTTCAGCATGATGAAAAAAACGCCGCCACCTAACTGAGGCCTCGAGTACGCGGGGACTACTCTCGAGCATGAAGGAGAGTTACAAAGACCTTCTAGGACCGTGTGTCGACCATGCTGCGAGTAGCGGGCAAACTCTTCTAAACTCGCCAATTAGGTCGCCGCAGTGGGATAGCCCCTTAAGGATTTGGAAGATATTGACCAGTTGGTATTATCACAGTTTATTATGGGTCTAGTTTTGAATCCAACCAAAATTGATAGGATGAACCTCTTACCTCTAGCAATTCTAAACATTCTCAGTGAGATGAGTGCAAGTACTTGATGCAAGTTGACACTAACTTGTCAGTTTTATTGCAGAAAGGCACATGTATGATTTTCTGTGAGAAAACATTGTATAAACACTGAGGTTGGAATTAAATCAATTGAGCAATATTCAGCTTTATTCAGCACTAAATTTATGCTCTTTAGGTGTAGGTTTATTATTGTCTTGCGTACTAAGATACAGTGAAAAGCTTCATTTTGGTTCAGGTTTAGGTTTATAATTGTCATTAGTGCCAAGGTACAGTGAAAAACATTGTTTTGCATGCTATCCAATCAAATCACATAACACTGCACATAAATATAATCAAGCTAAACTCAAGTACAAAATTAGTAGTGCAAAGGAAAATACAGAGTGCAGAATATAGTTCTCAACATTGTAATGCATCAGTTCCATAGACAAAGTCCAATGTCGACAATGGGATAGAGGTGAATTGGATAATATCCTAGTTTATGGATGGAACATCCGGAAACCTGATAACAGAGGGAAAAAAACTGTTCCTGAGTCTGGTGTTATGCTTCTGTACCTTCTCCCCGACGGAAATGGGTGAAGAAGGAATGGTCAGGATGGGAGACGTCTTTGGTTTTGGCTGCTTTACTGCAGCATTAAGGGTAGATGCAGTCAGTAGTGGGGAGTCTGGTCTGTGTGATGGACTGGGCAACATCCACAATTCTCTATAATTTCTTGCGGTCTTGGGCAGAGCTGTTCCCAAACCAAGTTGTGATGCAACCCAACAGTATGAATACTCTGGTGCATCAGTGGGAGATTGTAAAAGTTATTGGAGACATGCCAAATTTCCTTAATCTCCTGAGGAACTAGAGGCATTGGTGTGCCTTCTTGGCCACCGCTTTAATGTGGTTGGTCCATGACAGATCATTGGTAATATTTACGCCAAGGAACTTGAAGTTCTATTTAATGTTAGAAAGTTTGATGGTGATAGTTGGGGTAAAAAGGAAGTTTTATTCACTAACATCACTGATCTGATTGGAAAAAAAAAAAATAGGCAGAGAGATCATACTCATCACGCCAGTTCTGAGCTTTGGTGGCACAAAGGGTACCATAGGTGCTACTTTTTCTTTAACTATCCATTATATTTTGCTGTTATCTACCCACTTTGGCTCAAATATAAAAATGGGAAAAAAATATAGTTCATCCAATCTCATGCTCCGTCAAAGAGCAAAAAATGGATAAATCATTGAAAACATTCTTAATTCTTATTCTTAAATTGAATACAAATGTTGTCCATGAACTCTTCCTCCAATCCAGAAATCATTTATAATGCCACAAATGAACTCAGCATTGAGAAACAACACTTCTGCAATAGTGTTTGTGTTGCATGTTCCCAGAGATCTACTGAAATCTGTTTAGTTCACATAAGTTATTTTGAATTACATATTGGTTTTTACTGAGTCAAATAAGGAGAGCAGAATCCACTCAATATGTTATTGTTGAACAGGTGAGCCCATGGAAAGATACAGCAGCGAATGTCTGCTGAAGAAAAACATGTTGGTTAATCTTTAAAATACCAAAATAAATGTAATTACAATTTAAACAGTGACCATGTTCTATTGGACATTGACAGTGGAGCAAAAAGCCATACCTCACAGCCACAATGTGACAAATGAACAAGGATCTTTCTTAAACAGGACTTCCAACTCAACAACTTTCACAATGGCTCTCATGTTCTCCTCACAATAATTCCTTAATACATTACACTGAAACCCCTTCCTCCATTTTAACAATCTGTTGACTTCACAATTCTTGACATATTCTCGATGTTGCTTACATTCGGAGAATGTACATTTTACATTTACATTTCTTTACATTTCCAGAACTGAGATGAGGAAACACTTTTTCACACAGAGAGTTTTGAGTCTGTGGAATTATCTGCCTCAGAGGGCGGTGGAGGCCGGTTCTCTGGATACTTTCAAGAGAGCTAGATAGGGCTCTTAAAGATAGCGGAGTCAGGGGATTGGGGGAGAAGGCAGGAACAGGGTACTGATTGGGGATGATCAGCATTGATCATATTGAATGGCAGTGCTAGCGCAAAGGGTCAAATGGCCTACTTCTGCACCTATTGTCTATTGTCTCTTGTTATTCTATTCACTGTAATCTTGTCAAGGGATAGGGGGAGAAGGCAGGAGAATGGGGTTAGGAGGGAGAGATAGATCCATCATGATTGAATGGTGGAGTAGACTTGATGGGCCGAATGGCCTAATTCTGCTCCTATCACTTATGACCTTATGATCTTAAAGGACATTGAAAATCAATGATCACCAAATGCAGATTACCAAGGGGCTCTGCCACCATTACATCATTGAGCCTTTTGGAATAAAAGTCCATATTATTAATGGAGACTCACTTGAGCCTTACCATGGACAATGATAAGACTGGTAGCACCTGGCATTGCTCTGGATTACTGCAGGGAAACAGCATTAAACTCCAGCTCTCTCCTCATTACTGGCATCGTCATTGAAAAGCCATTCTTAATTTCTACCCTCCCTTCATACTTAATCATGGGGTGGGAGATTGCAACCTTCACGTGGTCCACCCTGTTTTGACGAACCCAATCAACCTGGCGTGCACAAACAGAAGATCAAACAGAACAAGTTGTCTTAAAACTTTAGGCTGTGCATGCCATACGCAAGAAGAAGGTGCTTAATCATTGGACTACCAAAGGAGAACATGCAGAAGGAAAATGAGATGGCAATGAAGATTATGATGATAATTTGATTTCCTTACACTGCGGCTGCAATTTCAAGACGGCACTGAATCTAGGATAATAGTCAGCAATTAGCTTTGCAAATGTTTCTCCAGGAGGGTTCATACTGTGCTGATAACCAAAAACACAAAAGAACAAAAAAACATTTAACGTTGCCTGTATTTCTGAAGATTTGGAATGATTCCTTTAACAGACCTGAGAATGAGAGAGTTAGCAATCACTGATTTGTACATCCTTCGAGTTTATATGGGGACTTGATTAAGTCCAGACCCAGTTTCACATACAAACTGGAGAAATAACACTTCATATTCCTCTTGGGGAGCTTACAACCCAATGGTCTAAACAATGAATTCCCCAATTTCAAGTAACAGCCCCTCTCACATTCCTGCATCCCTCCCCAACCCTGGCATTCCCCCCTTTCTCTCACTATCTCACCCCCCTCCCCATTGTCCTGTTCCTTTCCCCTCCTTCATACACTTATTTTCCAAAATGTTTCTTCTACTCGTCCACCTTGCCCTCCCGCTGACCCTTCCAAACATATCTTTATCATTGACTCCACCTACCTGCCATCCAAACCCCTCTCACCTGCATCCACGTACCTGGCTTTGGCTTATCCCACCTCTCTGTTCCATCTTTCACCCTTCTACTACAATCAAACTGAAGAAGGATCCCAACCCGAAAGGTCATCTGACCATTCTCTTTGTAGATACTGCCTGACCAGTTGAGTTACACCAGCAACCTGTGTTTGATCTCAAGATCTCAAGATTCCAGCTTTTGCGCTTCCTTGTGTCTTCACACACAGTTTCTGTTGGCTCTGCTCTACCGTACAACACATTCAAAGTCTGAAAGAGTAAGCCTTTCCTCCACACATTGTTGCCATAACCTGCTGTGTCCTAGCCAAGTAATTTATTAACTAAAATGTTAAGTACATGATAATAATAATATAATAATAATAATAATCTATTTTATTGTCATTGCACAGAGGTACAACGAGATTTGGTATGCAGCTTCCATCCGATGTCATAAACTTAATCAACTAAAAATTTAGATACCCAGAGAAACATGATTTAAAAAAACAAACAGTAAAGCAGTATAAAGTGCAAGTAGGTCTGTGCCGGGTCGATGTGCGACGTGACCATCCGAGGGAGACAGTTCATGGGGGGGGGGGGGGGGCACTCAGCAGGGCTGGTTCAGAGCAGCTATAGCTCTGGGGATGAAGCTGCTCCTAAGTCTGGAGGTGCGGCTGTGGAAGGCCTTGTAACGTCTGCCGGAAGGTAGAGGTTCGAACAGACTATTGCAAGGGCTATTACAAGGACATGACATGCATTAATGAAGAATGAGAAGTAAAAGCCATGCATATTTTAACGTAAAGCAGCAGGGTGAACTGGCTTTACAGAGATGGGCAAAACTTTCCATGCTCATGTCCTCAGCTCTTCCAACCATCTGCCAATGCCTGCCCCAAAGTGAATGCTAATGAGCAGATGATGAATCTCTTGGTATCGCCTGCTCCTGGACATATTTTCCATGTAAAAGGAGCAGTAAAGGAGTAGTTCACTTCAACAGTTTAATAACAATGTATACTTTGTATAAAATGCTGATAAAATGTCTTCCGCACCCTCAAGGTCGGCTGCAGGAGGCAACCCCAGGGGACAAAAGTAGATGGGTGAGGAGATGGACGTGGGTTCACTGGACAATCTAGACATCCAAGGAAAGCGATAGCTTGACTGGACTTGAAAATGACACCAAACCTGGCACCTCTTGCATGCGTTCTCAGTGGGCTATTTCTGTACACTTTGCTAATTGGGAATTGTGCTTGGGTATGGCAAAACTTCAATGAACTGTATATATATATTTTTTAAATCACTGTGCATTTACACTTGTGACAACAAAGCACCATTGACCATTGAGATATTTTGTAGATATAAACTTTAACTGAATTGTTCATCCTTGACTGATCTGGAAAGGTTAATCGGGTGATCACATAAAGGAAGTAGTTCAGTGTGAAGCAAGGTAGTAAAAGCTTTTCCAACCACTGTATTCGGTTTCACAGTCTCGCCTGCGCAATAAAAATATGGATTAGTAAAGTGGAGCACAGACTTTGTAATCATTTAGCAATGAAACCAATGAACTTTGCCTCAGGAGACCATGCACATCTATTTAACGCCATTAATCTACTTGTTAACGATTACAAAACCCTTAATGTGATTGTTACAGGTCAACTGATTTCATGCATTTTCCACCAGATATAGACATCCTGTGCAAGAATCAATCTCACTGATTTTTTCCGAACTGTTTCACTTTTTTTTAATGGCTGTAATCTTCTGTCAAGTTCCAAATAATTTGCATTAATGTTCATTTCCTGGCGTATAATTGATAGATAGATTTAAATTTGTATCTCATGGGGAAATTTTCCCATTCACCATTTGTGGCAAAATTAGTGATATTCAACAGCAAACAGTTATAAAAGTGATAGGAGCAGAATTATGCCATTCGGCCCATCAAGTCTACTCCGCCATTCTATCATGGCTGATCTAACTTTCCCTCTTGAATTTTAATCTTTTTATTTGAATTTCACGGCAATTTACATACATACATTAATAACAGACAGTAATAATCAAGGCATAATTGTACAACAGTATGTAAGCGATCCTCAAAACCCTTACCCTTACCCACCTTCAACCCACCCAAGTCAGGTCGGAGCCAAACGGGGACAAACAACACTCACATACGTACACATCCACACACAAATGGTAGAATAGACGAAACAAAATGTGCTATATAAAAATAAAAATAGAAAAAATAAAAAATAAAAAAATATATATATATACATATATATCTAAATAAACAATTGTAGGGAGGGGGGGATTAAGGGGAAAGCAGCTGCTGTAGAACAAAACGATGATGGAGAACACTCAGTCCTCTTCCGAGTCCAGGGACAAGGTAAGAGAGTTAACCAGTTCAAAGAAAGGGTTCCATGTATCTAGGAATGTCTTGGTAGAGCCTTTGAGAGAGAACCTACGTTTTTCAAGTTTCAGATTGTAAAGCACCTCCTTAATCCAACGGGCGTGTGTCGGGGGACAGGTGAGCCTCCAACTAAGCAAGATCAGTCTCCAGGCTAACAAGGTTGTAAAAGCTAGGACCCGTTTCACCGCAACAGAGAGGTTGGTATTGGGAGGGGTACCGAAAATGGCTGACATTGGATTTGGAAGAATAGTCTGGTCGTAAGCTCTGCTTATCCATTCTCCTCCAAAAGGCTGCTAGCTTAGGGCAAGACCAAATCATGTGGCTATGGTTGGCAAGAGATTGACTACATCTGTTACAGGTGTCATTGACAGCTGGGTACATTCTAGCTAATCTTGCATTTGTATAGTGGACTTTGTAAAGGACTTTGCATTGGATTAGGCCATGACGAGCGCATATGGAAGAAGAGTGGATCAAATCCAAGGCAGAGTCCCATTGCTGGTCTGTTAATTGCGTATACAGCTCTCCCTCCCACGCAGCTTTTAATGAGGTATGAGGTTTCAATAAAACCGACCCTAGCAAATTATACAAAATAGAGATGCATTTCTTCCGGTTGGGGTCTAAAGCTAAGATGATATCAGTCAGGGTTTCAGGAGGGCGATTTGGGAAGTAGGGAAATGTCTTCTTCACAAAATCTCTAATCTGGAAAAACCGAAAAAGGTGGGAGTTTTGGAGGTTGTAGTTAGACGAGAGCTCCGCGAAAGATGAGAAGATACCATCCTTATATAGGTTTTTAATACTACTGATGCCATTACTATGCCAGGTTTTAAATGCGTGGTCTATACTTGAAGGTTTAAAAATGTAATTTTTAAGCAGTGGGGTCAAGATGGAAGGACCCTGTAAACCAAGGTTTTTCCTAAATTGACTCCATATCTTGAGCGAAAGGGACACAATTGGGCCTGCACCCACAGATGTTATAGAAAGGGGGAGTTGGGAGCATAGGACAGACCGCAATGGGAGACGTGAACTCGCCTTTTCCATATATACCCAGATCGGTGGGTGCTCACAATCATCATTCATCCAATACAGGAGTTTTTGCAAGTTAGCTGCCCAGTAGTATCGCCTCAAAACAGGGAGGGCCAAACCGCCATCACTCTTAGGCGACTGCAGTATCGCCTTTCGGATTCTGACCGGTTTGCTACCCCATAAGAATTTAGATATTGTCCTTTCTCATTTGTCAAAAAAAGATTTGGTGATAAGTATGGGGACATGCTGGAAAAGATACAGGAATTTGGGTAGGACAACCATCTTAACCAGATTTATCCGGCCCACGAGTAAGACTGACCGGCGATCAAATTTTCCCTCTTAACCCCATTCTCCTGCCTTCTCCACATAACTCCTGACACCCGTACTAATCAAGAATCTATCTATCTCTGCCTTAAAAATATCCTTAAAAATATCCACTGAAGGCCTCCACAGCCTTCTGTAGCAATGAATTCCACAGATTCACCATCCTCTGCCTAAAGAAAGTCCACCTCATCTCCTTCCTAAAGGAACATCCTTTAATTCTGAGGTTATTAATTCATTCCATATTACCGTCATATAGTAAGTTTAATTTGCTGATTAGTCACAGCTATATGTTGATTAGAAATGTGTATTGTTAAAAGGAATGCTAATGATTTGCTCATTTTAAATTTTGTTTCCTAACAGTAGCAGAACAGTGGTCTGTGTTTTCTGGGATGAATTTGTGCCACTAGAAAGGCTACAATTCAGTTATTAATAATTTACAAACAACTTCTTTGCAACAAGAGCAATTAAAATATTGAACTCACCACCACATAATCACACTGAGTTGCTAGACATCAATACAATTAAGGAGTAGCTGCATAACTGCATGAAGGAGAAAATATTAAACAGATGAGCTGATAAATTCTGATAAAAAATCCGAAAACAATATGTGTTAGCATGTGTTAGAGATGCAACGTGGAAACAGGCCCTTCGTCCCTCCGAATCCACGCTGACCATCCATACACTAGTTTTATCCTACACACTAGGGACAATTTACAGAAGCCAATTAACCTACAAACCAGCGTCTTTGAAATGATACTGGAGGACCCGTAGAAAACCCACATAGTCACAAGAAGAATGTACACATGCCATAGAAACAGCACCAGTAGTCAGGAATCCTTGTCTCTGGCGCTGTAAGGCAGCATCTCTACCACTACACCACTGGGCCTCCATAAAATAATCTAAACTAAAAACCAAAATTACTTAAAATACTCATCAGACTTCTCCAGTACTGTTACACTGAAGCCCAAGGCAAATGTGGATCAACACCACATCTTCCAGTCTGAAGAAGGGTCTCGACCCAAAAAGTCACCCAATCCTTCTCTCCAAAGATGCTGCCTGGGACACCAGCTTTTTATGTCCATCTTTGGTTGAAACCAGCACCTGCAGTTCCTTCCTACATAAAGATCTTTGTTAAACAGGAGTTCTAACTCTATCTTCCATGTCGCTACTTTGCAGCCTCCTGGACTCCAATTGTTGAATTCTACAACTTGAGGTAACTCGGTTTCTCTGTCAGTATCAATCATCTATCTGTGACTTTGGTTCACTTTTTGGGGATTTTGATCTCCTTTTGTCTTTGTTTTTCTCTGAGAGTGTGGGACAGGCCCACACTTCCATACCAGGCATGCCTTGCTCTAGATTTTGCAGCTCCTACATTCTTTTGTCTATGTTCATGCCTCTATGTTCTCACTTTATATCTGATCCCATTCCCTCATTGACCAGATCAACTGGTTTGCAGCTTATCTCCATGATTCACCATGGTTTTACCAGATCCAAGACATCCTGCTTCCCACCACCATATAGATTTGTCTGTCTTCTTCCCAGTTCTAACACGGGGTATTTCACCTGGAACATTACGTTCAGAAGACATAGGAGCAGAATTAGGCCATTCAGCCCATTGAGATACTCCGTCATTCAATCAAGGCTGATCAATCTTTCTCTTTTAACCCCATTCTCCTGCTGTTTCCACATACCCTTTGACACCCTTACTAATCAAGAATCTGTCAATCTCCACTTTAAACATACCCAATGAATGAATGAATACTTTGTCACATGTGACAAGTCACAGTGAAATTATTTGCTTGCATACCCAAAGTATGTAATAGTCACCACTTAAAGTATCCCGCGCCAGGTCCATCTTTGTTCCCCCCCCCCCCCTCCACCTTCCCCATCCTCCCGGCGGCCCCCCCACGCCCACTGGCAATCCCCGTTGTTCTTCCTCCTCTCTCATGGCGGTCCACCTATGCCGGGTCCTCCTTTGTTCCAATGACTTAGCCTCCACAAACGTCTGTGGCAATTAATTCCACAGATTCACCATCCTCTGACTAAAGAGATTCCGCTCATTTCCTTTCTAAAGGTACATCCTTTTATTCTGAGGCTGTGGTCCCAGACTCTCCCACTAGTGGAAACATCCTCTCAACATCCGCTCTATCCAGGCCTTTCACTATTCGGTAAGTTTCAATGAGGTGTCCCCTCATCCTTCTAAACTCCAACGAGTACAGGCCAGTGCCATCAAACGCTCATCATACGTTAACCCAATCATCCCCAGCATCATTCTTGTAAACCTGATCTGGACCCTCACCAACACCAGCACATCCCTCCTCAGATATCGGGCCCAAAACAGCTCACAATACTCCAAATGCAGTCTGACCAGTGCCTTATAAAACTTCCGCATTACATTCCTGTTTTTATACTCCAATCTTCTCAAAATAAGTGCCAACATTGCATTTGACTTACTTACTATCGATTCAGCTTGCAAATTAACTTTTTGGGAATCCTGCTCCAGCACTCTCAAATCCGGTTGCATCTCCGATTTCCGAATCCTCTCCCCATTTAGAAAATAGGCTACGCCTTTATTCCTACTATCAAAGTGCATGGCCGCATACTTAGCTATGCTGTATTCCATCTGCCACATCTTTGCCCACTCTCCCAACCCGCAGACTCCCTGCTTCCTCTACACTACCTGCCTCTCCACCTATCTTGATATCATTCACAAACTTGGCTACCAAGCCATCAATTTCCTCATCCAAATCATTGACGTGAAGAATAGCACTCCCAACAATGACGACTGCAGAACACCACTAGTCACTGGCAGCCAACCAGAAAAAAAAAACCTTTACTCCTACTCTTTGCCTTCTGTCATCCAGCAAACCTTCTACCCATGCTAGTATCTTCCTTCTAATACCATGGGCTCTTATCTTGTTTAGCAGCCTCACATGTGGCACCTTATCAAAGGCTTTCAGAAAATCCAGGTAAACAACATCCATTATCTGTCCTGCTATTTACTTCCTCAAAGAATTCCCACAGATTTGCCAGGCACGATCTTCCCTTCACAAAACCATGTTGACTTTGGCCTATTTTATCATGTATTAAGTACTCAGAAATCTCATCCTTAATAAGGGACTCTAAAATCTTACTAATGGCTGAAGTCAGGCTAACCAGCCTATAGTTTCCCCCCTTTTGCTTCGCTCCCTTCAGAAACATTTGCAATTTTCCAGTCCTCTGGGACCACTCCTGACTCTAGTGATTCTTGAAAGATCACCACTAATGTCTCCACAGTCTCTAAAGCTACTTCTTTCAGAACCCCGGGGTGTAGTTCATCTGGTCCAGTTGACACCCACCTTCAGACCATTCAGCTTCCTCAGCACCTTCTCCTTAGTAAGCAACCACTACCTTCTGCCCCAACTCTCTTGTACTTCAGGCACATTGCTGGTGTCTTCAGCTGTGAAGACTGACCCAAAAAACATATTCAATTCATCTGCCATTTCTTTATTCATCATTATTACTTACCCAGCATCATTTTGCAGTGGTCCAATGTCCATTCTTGCCTCTCTCTTTTACTCTTTGTATATCTGAAGAAACGTTTGCTATTTATATTATCGGGTAGCTTACTTTCATATTTCATCTTTTCTCCCTTATTGCCCGTTTAGTTACCTTCTGTTGGTTTTTAAAAGCTTCCCAATTCTCTAGCTTCCCACTAATCCTTGCAATATTATATGCCTTCTCTTTGAGTTTTATGCTGTCTTTGATTTCCCTTGTCAGCCACAGTTGCCTCATTCTCCCCTTAGAATTGTTCTTCCTCTTTGCAATGAAGAGATCCCGTCTTCTGAATTACTCCCAGAAACTCCTGCCATTGCTGCTCCACCATCATTACTGTTAGATGGACACAAAATGCTGGAGTAACTCAGCAGGACAGGCAGCATCTCTGGAGAGAAGGAATGGGTGACATTTTGGGTCCCTTTCCAATCAATTTGAGCCACCTCCTCCCTCATGCCTCTCTAGGTACCTTTGCTCAACAGTAATACAACACATCTGATATCACCTTCTCTCAAACTGCAGGTTAAATTTTTATCGTATTATGGTCATTACCTCCTAAGGGTTCCTTTACCCTAATCTCCCTAATCAAATCAGCTCTGTTTTACCAAATCCAGAATTGCCTTTTCCCTGATAAGGTCAACACAAGCTGTTCCAAGAAGTAATTCATAGGCACTCTACAAATTATTTTATTTGGGATCCAGTACCCACCTGATTTTCCCAGTCTACCTGCATATTCAAACCCCCCATGACCACAGTAACATTGCCCTTCCTACATGCCAATTGTATCTCCTGATGAAATTTGTACCCTATATCCCGGCTACTGTTCGGAGGCCTGTATATGTCTCCCACCTGGGCATTTTTATCCTTGCAGTTTCTTAGCTCTGCCAACAAGGATTCTACATCTTCTGATCCTATGTCATCCCTTGCTAAGGACAGAATTTCATCCCTGACCAGCAGAGCTAGCCATCCCCTCTGCCCACCTGCCTGCCTATTCAATACGATGTGTAACCTTGGATGTTCAGCTCTCAGCTCTGATCCTCTTTCAGCCACATTTCTGATACCCACAATGTTGTACCTACCAATTTCTGATAGCACTATAAGCATCCACTTTGTTCCATATACTTGTGTGCATTCAAATAAAACAGTAGTTCATTGTTCAGTATTCACCATCCCTCTTCTCACATTCGTCCCTATTTTGGCTAACCGTAGACTCTTATCCCTTCTTAAACTTTCTGTTCCATTACTTCTGGAAACTTCAATACGCTCTCCTGTACTCTCCTTCCCTTTAACTTCAGCCATACATTTCCAATTTGTTGATCCCCCATCTCCACCACTGTTTAGATTAAACCCCTATCTACAGCCCTAGTTATGCGGTTTGCCAAAACCCTGGTCTCAGCCGTGTTCAAGTGGAATCCGTCCCATTGCTCCACTCCTTCCCCAATACTGTTGCCAATTTTCCAGGAATTCAAACCCACTTCTCCCACACCAGTCTTTGAGCCATGAATTCATATCTTCTATCCTTTTGACCTGATACCAAATTACTCATGGCTCAGGCAGCAATCCAGAGAATATTACCTTTTTGGTTCTGTTTTACAATTTAGTGCCTAGCTGTTCATATTCCATCAGTAGAACCTCTTTTCTTGTTCTATCTACTTCATTGGTACCCACATGGACCACAATACATAGGGTGAAATGTATCGTCCTATGTTCAATGTACAGGGTGATGCAAGTAACCATACAGCATTCTAATATAAAGAAATTGAAAGAATACATCTCATAAAACAAAATACATGGATTATCAGACAAATTAGAAGTTTTATCAAAACATTAAAAAAGTAATCTGTGCGAGTAATTTTCTTTTGAAGCATTTAAATCTCATCAAACTAGTAACAGGAGCACAGATCTAAACAGCTAAAGGATGTTTGATCTTTATTGTGGCTGCAAGCACATCCCCAATATAGCTCTTAGGGCTAATGGAATCAAGGGATATGGGGAGAAAGCAGAAATGGGGTACTGATTTTGGATGATCAGCCATCATCACATTGAATGGCTCGAAGGGCCAAATGGCCTACTCCTGCACCTATTTTCTATGTTTCTATATCTGTAGTTTCAGTGATAGAGGGAAGTCATATTCCTTAGCAAATCAGCTTTTGTACACCCGGGTAAATTTTTAACTGTAAGAAATCCAACAACAGTTTAAATTTTCCCTGAACTTGCCATCATCGATAACTAGATACATACAGGAAGTAATTCTGTGATGTGGATAAACAAGTAAATGCAGATGCTGGCTTAACACAAAAATTAAAAAAATTGCTGGAGTAATTCAGCGGGTCAGGCAGCATCTCTATTGTGGCCCATCTGTAATGTGGTCACTTTACAAAGCTTTAATAAACAAGACATTGATATTGGTATTGGTATTGGTTTACTATTGTTACAGTGAAACCATGTTTGCATCCTGTTCTGTTCTGTTGTGCTGAAGCAAAGCAAGAATTTCATTGTCCTATCAGGGACACATGACAATAAACTCACTTGAACTTGAACTTGAACTATCCTGTCAAATCATGCTATATATATAAGTGCAATTAACTCATACACAAGAACAAAACGTAGTGCAAAGATACAGTAAATGCCAGACTGCAGAATATAGTGTTACAGCATTTCAGTTGCAGAGAAAAAGTTTAATGTGCACAATGAGGTAAGTTTGTGACCGGATGGAGATGTACAAAATCATAATGGGGTTAGATGGGTCATGGTTCATCGTAATCGTTTTGGTATTGTTTTTTTTAATAGTACCATGAAATTGGTTAGCATAGAGTCATAGAGTCATAGAATGATACAGTGTGGAAACAAGTGCTTTGGCCCAAAATCAGTTGTCATCAGAAATAACAATAATAGTATTAGTTTAGCTTAGTTTAGAGATGCAGCGCGGAAACAGGCCCATCGGCCCACTGAGTCCACGCCGACCAGCGATCCCCGCACACTGACACTATCCTACACACACTCGGGACAATTTGCATTTATACCAAGCCAATTAATTTGGAGTGTGGGAGGAAACCAAAGATCTCGGAGAAAACCAACGCAGATCATGGGAAGAATGCACAAACTCCATACAGGATGCATAGGTAGTCAGGATCTAACCCATGTCCCTGGCACGTAAGGCAATAGCTCTACCACCGCGCCACTTTGTCACCCTCTATAATATACTCGACTAAGTGGGACCCATTGGGTCCCATGTTCACACGGGAGGGCTGGTCCCCCGACGCAATATTCCACCTCTCCACCAATTCCAATATTGGTGGCCAGTGGGAGTGTGGGGGGGGGGGGCTTTCTGGAGCGTTGGTATGGGTGTTGTGGGCTGAAGGGACTGGTCTCCAGAGGGCTAGTATGGACATTGTGGTTTTAGGCAACACAGCTTTAGCATTTCCAAACCAAAGGCAACACAGCTTTAGCATTTCCAAACCAAAGGCAACACAGCTTTAGCATTTCCAAACCAAAGGCAACACAGCTTTAGCATTTCCAAACTATATTTTCAAACCACATTAAGGGCACTGACATGTCAGTAAGACCACTCACAGTTTAGTAGACATGTGTTCAGTGTTATTCACAGCTCAGACGGAGAGATGAGACCCTCTCGCTTCCCCCATCTTGCAGAGACTGACTGAGGCACTCAACACTTCCGGGTTTTATAATCCCTCCGGAAGGGGCGTGGCCTTCAGGAGAGAGAATCTCAACATTTTCTAAACACTAATAATTCTTTTATTTTTTATCGATGGGAAAAATCCTCTTGTCCTGTGCAGCAGAGAGGGACTCTGGGTAAGATGGCCAAAAATCACAGCCGTAAGTGGCAGCGTTTTTTCTAAAATCAATATACAAAACAACAGGAAGTGGTCAAGATCAGACTTTTAGTAATATAGATATTATATATATAGTAAATATTCTGTATTGTACAGTGTAATTATATAATATATAGAATACCTTAATACTATTCAATGTAATAGCAAGACATCTTGGATACACTTTCTATTTAGTAATGAATACAACACATACTTTTGTTAAGGAATCTCAAATGGACCTCATTAGATTCTGAAATGAGGATATGACAAGGTGATAAAACTATTGTAGATCTGGAGAGGCAGAATCTCAGTGGCAGAAAATTGTTGGAAGGAAAAGACAGAGGGAACTAAAGGGGATGAAAGAAAACAGGAAAGTTGCAAGGAAGTGAGTGAAATAGAGGAGCACCAAAAGGAAGCAGTGAAAGGGAGCAGCAGAATAAAAGTTGTATATTAAAATTAAAACATAAGAAAATCGAGAAAATCGTATAGACGTGTATAAAATCATGAGAGGAATAGATCAGGTAGATGCACAGCTTCTCTTGCCCAGAGTAGGGGAATCGAGGACCAGAGGACATAGGTTTAAGTTTAAGAGGAAAAGATTTAATAGGATTCCAAGGGGTAACATATTTCACTCAAAGGTTGGTGGGTGTATGGAACAAGCTGCCAGAGGAGGCAGTTGAGGCAGGGGCTATCCCAACGTTTAAGAAACAGTTAGACAGGTACATGGATAGGAGAGGTTTGGAGGGATATGGACAAAACGCAGCCAGGTGGGACAGGTGTAGCTGGGACATGTAGGTCGGTGTGGAAGGGCCTGTTTTTACACTGTATCACTCTATGACACTCTATGATTCTAAAATAAAACAGAATATCAACAATGTTATGTTTAATATTAAAGCAAGGCTGATTTTATATAAATGTTATTATGTTATATTATTATTATTACTATTATTTTTATTATGTTTTAAAAACTTGTTCTGTAGCCATATGATTGAAGATTCAAACGTAGAAACAAAGGAGATTCAACAGCCTGGAAACATTCGGGGGCCCACTGCACTGTTATGTTCCCACAATGCAGAATTAATGCCCATTAATATCAGAAGCAGCTAAGCCTGCAGAGTTTCGAAGGTAAGCTCATTTAAATGTAAGAGAGGATCAGGACAGTATATGACAAAGAGAACCAGAAAAATTAACCACACATAAAGATCCCCTTGTTAATGGGCTCTATGAAGTCAAAGACTGAGCAGGCTCATGGAAAAAAGGACTAAAATGGCTGTAATCAAACAATGATGCAGTTGAACTATTCCTTTCTTCGTCGACTGCTGAAGAGTGCTGCTGGCATAATGTAGGGAATGAAAGCTAGCCTTTGGTAGAGTACCAGGGAAAAGGCTGCAATGTGGAAGCAGACAGTTGTTGCAATTGTAATCTTGTTACAGTGTGCTGGAAGTTTAATGATGGCAAGGCATCTTTCAGTTGAATAATGAAAAAGGATACTGAATCAAAGAGAAACCTGCGGACACTTGCTCAGACAACAATGAAGCATTTGTCTTCACTGTCCAACGTAGCACATAGAGTTGATATTCATCCTTGGTTGCTTACACTATACATACAATGTACTAGTGTATGTGTATTTACTCAGCTTCTGAAATTGGCTTCACCTGCTGAATTTGCAATTGAATGGAGGTTTTCTACAGTTTATTTCTTTCTTGAGTTGAGAAAAACATGTAGATGTGCCCAGATAATAGGCTTCCCAAAAGCCCAGCGAAATAAAATCTGCAGCCAAAAGACAATTTGCTGGGAGAACTAAGTGGGTCAGGCAGCATCTGTGGAAGCGAAGGGGTGGTCAAGATCCACATCAGGACTGCATTCATGTTGCATTATGAGTTCCGTACTTGTTAACCAATCTGATCATTAACCGAAGGCCTATCGCTCCATAAATGCAATATCACCACCGCCGGAAGAGTCTGTTGGTCATTGAATCTATGGCTGCTGTTCAACATCATAAAAGGAAACCCATCAGTATCAATATTGATTTCTCTAAATTCAAGTAACCCTTGCATGTCCTCTCTCTCTGTCCCTCCCACACGCTGGACATCCTACTAGTTGCACTGTCATCCTGCTTAGTTTCACTGCTTGTATCCACTTGTTATCACCTTTTCAACAGCCACCAATGGACCATTGTGGCTCCAACCTCCTTGATCAACGTTGCTGGGGTTGATTTGTTCTTTTCATTCACTTGTTCTTTATACCTGTTCATACCTCTAGTTTCCCTGACTTTCAGTCTGAAGAAGGATCTTGGCCTGAAAAGTTACCCATTCCTTCTCTCCAGAGATGCTGCCTGGCCCGCTGAGTTACTCCAGCATTTTGTGTCTATCTTTGGTGTAAACCAGCATCTGCAGTTCCTTCCTACACAATAAAGGGATTGTTCTCTCCCGTTATTTTATTGAGTGCTGCTCCAAGTGCTCTTTAGAAGCTTCATTCTTCAGAACATAGCCACCACTTGATTGCCATCCTCAGCACAAACATACCACCTGCAAAATGAATGGTAGCAATTCGACAAAGCTTATTCAGAAGTGCAATGAAAATCCACCACATCTCACAACTAGAACAAAAAGGCCAGCAGTCTCTTGGATACCACTCTACATGCAATATGGCTTTCAAGTCGCATGTCATTCTTTCTTCATAAAGTCATAAGGTCATAAGTGATAGGAGAAGAATTAGGCCATTTGGCCCATCAAGTCTACTCCACCATTCAATCATGGCTGATCTATCTCTCCCACCTAACGGCATTCTCCTGCCTTCCCCCGATAACATAGAAGCATTGAAACATAGAAAATAGGTGCAGGAGTAGGCCATTTGGCCCCTCGAGCCATTCTATATGATCATGGCTGATCATCCAAAATCAGTACCCCGTTCCTGCTTTCTCCCCATATCCCTTGATTCCATTAGCCCGAAGAGCTTTTTCTAACTTTCTCTTGAATACATCAAGAGATATATTAATTTACAAACCATAACCTCTGACAATTGTACTGAACTAAAATGTATCTAACTCTGACTTAAAAATATCCAATGACTTGGCCTCTACAACCTTCTATGGCCAAGAAATCCACAAATTCACCACCCTCTGACTAAAGAAGCATGTTGTTGCTCCTCTGAGATTGCTAGGACAATAAGAGCAGCCTATCGAACAGCCCAGAGAGTGCTTCTGTGCAAAGGCGCGGCGATAAGCTGAGAAAGTGTTTTCTCTGCAAATTTCGGCCATTATTACATAAATACTGACCTTCCTGTAAAGCTCCCATCTTATAATTGATTCATGCCGTGAAGGGGCCTGAATCCAAATTGCAGCACAATTACTGGTATCTTCCCTCTGTTGCTGATCATCTCAATCACTGCTTGAACAGAGAACATGTCAAAGGATCAACTAATAACATGTCAAACATGCACATCCCATCAAAATTAAAACTGCACCATCATAAATTTACTATCTGTATATATCCCCATGATACCTCTCATCTGTATGCTTCTGACCCTTCCTACTATTTCCCTCTGGTACCCCTCCCCGTGGCAGCAGCAGCAGTTGTTGGAAGTCTGCAAACTTATAGAGACTCTGAACAACACCGCCTGCCATGAGAGGTGGTGATCTGGGCTATCTGGTGATGGGGACAATCGAGCCCATTGTTGGATTGACTGTGATTGGAGGACAATCAATTACAATTTGTTGCAATTACAACAGCAGTTGGGGTGGCACCGCTGACAGAGTTGGTGCCTCACAGCAGCAGAGACCCAGGTTCAATCCTGACCCTGGTTGCTCTCTGTGTGGAGTTTGCACGAACTCCGTGGCTCCACCTGGTTTTCCAGTTTTCTCCCACATCCCAAAGACGTGCAGGTTTGTGGATTAATTTGTCTCAGTAAATTGCCCCTAGTATGTAGGGAGTGGATGCAAAAGTGGCATAACATAGCACTAGTGTGAATGGGTCATTGAAGGTCATGCAGGATTTGGTGGGCTAAAGGACATGATTGTAAATTGTAAATTGTCCCTAGTGTGTGTAGGATTGCGTTAATGTGCGGGGATCACTGCTTCGACTCGGTGGGCCGAATGGCCTGTTTCCACGCTGTATCACTAAACTAAACTAAATAGTGTTTTAGCAATATCAATAATCTGTTGAAGGACAAATTGCAGTCTACTGAAATCCAAAGACATGGTGGCAGAAGGTGCACTGGATAGCTTCTGCCCACATCGTTATGAGAGCTAATACCTCAGTTATCGTACATGGTATGAAGGTTGGATGCTCAAATCGGGACAGGACATTGGACACTCTTTCCATTCTGGTTAGGATCGGCTGCATTCAAAAGATCAGTGTATTATGTGTAGGACGGAACTGCTGGTTTACACCAAAGTTAGACACAAAATGCTGGAGTAACTCAGCGGGACAGGCAGCATCTTTGGATAGAAGGAATGGGTGACATTTCGGGTCGAGACACTTCTTCAGACTTACCAGTATTACCACAGGTCCAACGCTTTCACATGCATACTTACACACACTGTTACATCCTAGAGAGGCACATCACACTGCCATAATGTTATATGCTCACTATTGTCCACCAAACCGAAAGAATGTAAAGCCAAGTGAAAAGATAGAAGCTCATTTCCCAACTAACCTAGATATTTCATGCAGGATTTTAGGCAGCCCAGACAGTGGCTTGATAGACACAAAATGCTGGAGTAACTCAGCGGGACAGGCAGCATCTCTGGAGAGATGACTGGTTATCAGCCTTCAGCTGTAGGCAATCCTATCAAAGTCCCCAGCTGAATCTACCTGACCAGGTCATACGCGCAACCTTATCTTATTGTGAGCTGTCAAGTGATCTATTCCTAATGATTCACAAAAGCCGTTCCGTCGTCTGAAGAAGGGTCTCGACCCGAAACATCACCTATTCCTTTTCTCCAGAGATGCTGCCTGACCGGCTGAGTTACTCCAGCTTTTTGTGCCAAATTTCTTCAGTCTCCTAAGGAAGTAGAGGCGTTGGTGTGCCTTCTCAGCTATTACATCAATGTGGTTGGTCCAGGACAGATCATTGGTAATATTAATGCCACAGAATTATTTACTCCTCAGCACCATTGAGGCTGATTGCAGCACGTATTCCACTGCACTTCCTGAAGTTGATAACTGGTTCCTTCATCTCAATGAGGGGGAGATTGTTGCCCTGACACGATGTTATTAAGTTCTCTCTCCTTTCTGTGCTCCGTCTCATCATTGTTCATGATCCAGCCACCAAAGTGGTGTCATCTTTATGTACAAATGGTCCAGTGCAGAATGGAGAGCCAATGAGATCATGTCCCTGTTAATCTATTGTGGCGGTAGGCAAATTGTATTATATTGTATTGTATTGGATTGGATCCAGGTCTTTATTAAGCCAGGAGTTGATAGGCGTTCTAACCAAATTCTCTAAACACTTCATCACAACTGACATCCAGTCGGTAGACATGGAGGCATGTCTTCTTCTTGTGATTGATGTCCATTAATGCAACTACACTGTTGTGTAGTTCTATCTCTGTCCCGCCTATCCCCCTGACACCAGTCTGAAGAAAGGTCTCGACCCGAAACGTCACCCATCCCTTCTCTCCAGAGATGCTGCCTGCCCCGCTGAGTTACTCCAGCATTTTGTGTCTATCTTTCATTTAAACCAGCATCTGCAGTTCTTTCCCATGCATTAATGATTTGTCCTTCTTGTGATGGATGTCCTTTTAAAGCAGCTGGTTCCCTTTGATCTTGGTAGTGAGAGTTTAAAGACGTGCACGTTCACAGTGTCAGCGGGGCCTGTGCAGGCCCAAGAAGGTGCATCATTATTCTCTAAATGTACCCCGTGACAGATTATTACTTTATCATTTTACTATTCTCCCAAAAAAGCAAACAGCTGCAGGAACTCTGTGGGTCAGGCAGCAACTGTGGAGGAAAATATCTGGTTGGGACCCTCTTCAGACATAGAATGAAGGGAAGAAAGCTGGTAAAAAAGAGTTAAGGAAAGGGATTGGGCAGTTAATGGCAAGCCATGGATGGACACAAAAAGCTGGAGTAACTCAGCGGGTCAGACAGCATCTCTGGAGAATAGGAATAGTTGACGTTTCGAGTCGAGACACTTCTTCAGTCTGAGTCCACCCGCTGAGCTACTCCAACTTTTTGTGTCAATCTTCGGCTTAAACCAGCATCTGCATTTGTCTCCTGAATGAGGCAACTCAAATAGATACAGTGTTAAAGAAGGCATTTGGTGGGTTCAACCCTTCATGAGTTGTGACTTTGAGTGTAAGAATCAGAAAGTCATGTGGCAACTATATATATGAGACTTTGATTAAGCCTCATTTGGAGTGTTTGCAGTCTGACAGGGAGGAGGTGGAGGCTCTGGAGAAAAGGCCAGGACAATTTGGGGCCAGCAACAGATGATCTCAGGCAGGGTGGTTCCCTGGTAGGCCAATTGTACACTGGAGCTATGGTGCAGCAGGGGTGGAGCAAATGTATGTTAAGGATGACAGATGCACTATCAATCTAACAGACTGCCTTTCTCTGGATATTTCTGAATGCTGTTGAAGTTGTGCTTATCCAGAGAAGAATTCTCCATTCAACTCCGGACGGGTCTTGCAAGTAGTGGAAACAGTTAAGAAGTCAGGAGGTGAGTCATTCAACACAAAATTGCCCAAATTCCATCCTCCTCATACAGTTATGGTGTTTTTACGGCTGGGTCAGTTCCAATCTGAACTTCTGGCCACAATTCTAATCACAAGGAAGTTAGTATTTCCTTTTAAAATGACCAGATAGGAAAAACACAAAGTTCATGGTGTTAATGTTCAGTTTAACAAATGGGATCACGATAGACAATAGACATTAGACAATAGGTGCAGGAATAAGCCATTCGGACCTTCAAGCCAGTACCGCCTTTCAATGTGATCATGGCTGATCATCCACAATCAGTACCCCTTTCCTGCCTTCTCCCCTGACTCCGCTATCTTCAAGAGCCCTATCTAGCTCCCTCTTGAAAGTATCCAGAGAACCGGCCTCCACCGCCCTCTGAGGCAGAGAATTCCACAGACTCACAACTGTCTGTGTGAAAAAGTGTTTCCTCATCTCCGTTCTAAATGGCTTACCCCTTATTCTTAAACTGTGGCCCCTGGTTCTGGACTCTGCCAACATCTGGAACATGTTTCCTGCCTCTAGCGTGTCCAAACCCTTAATAATCTTATATGTTTCAATACGATCCCCTCTAGTCCATCTAAAGTCCTCTCATCCTTCTAAATTCCAGAGTATACAAGCCCAGCCACTCCATTATCTCAGCATATGACTGTCCCGCCATCCCGGGATTTAACCTTGTGAACCGACGCTGCACTCCCTCAATATCAAGAATGTCCTTCCTCATATTTGGAGACAAAACTGCACACAATACTCCAGGTGTGGTCTCACTGGGGCCCTGTACAACTGCAGAAGGTCCTCTTTGCTCCTATACTCAACTCCAACATGTGAAGGCCAACATGTCATTCGCTTTCTTCACTGCCTGCTGTACCTGCATGCTTACTTTCATTGACTGATGTACAAGGACCCCCAGATCCCATTGTACTTCCCCTTTTCCCAACTTGACACCATTTAGATAATAATCTGCCTTCCTGTTTTTGCTACCAAAGTGGATAACCTCACATTTATCCACATTAAACTGCATCTGTCATGCATCTGCTCACTCACCCAACCTGTCCAAGTCACCCTGCATTCTCATAGCATCCTCCTCACTGCCTTGAAACTATTTTTTTTAATTTTTTGCTACACAATGTAATTCAGTCAAGAACCAATTTGCACAAGGGCTTGCTCCATCTCTCTTCAAATTATCCATTAAGTTTAAATGATTTTCAGTCAGGAAATAGGCCTGATGCATCGTATGCGGGTTTCTGCAGATGAGTGCTGCTGACATTCCAAAAGAAACCTCCTGTTACATTTTTTATTCTTTGCCTGTTTGAACTTCAAATGAGTATCAGGGGTATTCGTCTGAAAGCATGCCACAGTTCATCAGTTTTCTGAGACCAATCAAGATATATTTGAGAGACTCCTTATGGTAACAAGTAGGTCATGTAAATCTGTATGGTTATATCTATAAACTATTTTTATAATGCAGGAAGAACTAATGAATTCTGCAAACTTTTGCTGCCATTGTTGATCTTCTATAGTTACCAATAAACCTTACACCCAGTTATAAGCTGAGAGTGTTTCTTCCACCACTTACCAAAATCTAGGCAGTCACGGGAGGGCTTGTAATGTATCTAGTCGGCTAAGTATAATGACATGCATTTCTGATTGTTCCTTGGGCCATCACAATAAATCTACAATGTTTTATTAAATCTGAGAACTCTTGGGAAGAATCATTGATGTTCAATGCAAGAGAAATATTTGTAAAAAATACCCAAGAATAAAACAGAGCACCAATCCAAGGATTTAGTTATGCTAGATTGCTGAACTGTTGAAATATAAAAATAAAATTCAAAGCAAAATGCCAAGAAGTTTAAGTAACATAAATGCAAAATGAGCTGATTGACTGGGGTATGGTCATTCTTAATTATGCTATTATTATTTTGTACCGATCCACACTTTAAAAAAAAACAAATGGCTTCTCCCTATACATAAAACCATCAACAACCTTGAGTCAAGGCAGGTTTTAACTTGTACTTTGATATTTGCTTCAGTCATTCGGACTTAGCTCAAAGTTTGACAGAGATAACCGTTCAGAAGCTAGTTTAACAATGCCAATTGATGTGGTTATTGGTGAATCCTAATAATTTAGGGTTATGTCTCATATATATACATATTATGTGAAACATAGCAAAGAAACATTAAAAAAGTTAGCTTATGTGCTTCATTGCAAGAAAGGTAATTTAATCACCCTGAGGCAATGTCTCTCATCAACTCACGCTTTAAAACTTAAGGCCCTGTCCCACTGTACGAGGTAATTCAAGAGCTCTCCCGAGTTTAAAAAAAAATCGAGCTCATGGTAAGCACATAGAATGTACGTCGCGGGTACGTCGGAGCTCGGGACGTCTCTTAGCAGCTCGTAACGCTAACGGCAGGTACTCGGGAAACACGGTAAGCTCGTAAAGACGTGAAGATTTTTCAACATGTTGAAAAATGTCCACGAGAGCCCCGAGTACCTACGAACTCGTAATTCTCCGAGTTCGAATCAGGGGAAACTCGGGAGAACTCTTGAATTAGCTCGTACAGTGGGACAGCCCCATAATGAAAACTTATACAGATTCATACTTCCTGAGATATGCAGCACGTCAACAGTGCACTGGAATTTGTTAAACAGGGTTATGCAAGGAAAATATCCAATTATTTCTGACAATGCAGACGGAATCTGCGAACCCTCTGACCTGGCTCTCAATTTATTTTTAAAGCCTTGTTCGTAAAGTGTTGACTTGAAGCCTCTGGGCTGCACCCGCAGCCCGTGTCAGGATCCACTGATGAGTAGCTAATTAAGAGATGCCTTGTATGTCTCCCTCCGCTGTGCTTAGGCTCTTATTCAGTTACACCACTTTGACAGGATGCATGGCCAATGGCCCCAGCAGATCGGAATAAAGTCTGCAGATGCTGGAACAGCCACAGGCCATTTGCTTCCAACATTAGTAGACAAATGCATGACAGAATGTACAGAAACCCGAGACATCTCTGATGGCTATTAAGGGTGCTTGAGAACATGTTCTTCCTAGCACCCAAACAGGCTTTTAGCATTTGATCCCAGTAATTTTTTAGACAAGTACTTTGTGTGATCTAAAGCTCTTTTTCATAAATGGTCCTCCACATTTCCT
>CM075977.1:274543660-274612176 GCA_038087875.1 Malacoraja senta
GATGGAGATGTCTTCTTTAACACTGTTGCTTATTAAAACAGACCTTCATTCATGGTTGGCTCAAGAGTAACTCGAGAGAGGAACTTGGTAACTCGGGAGACGAACTTGGAACATCGCAGAACTGATAGTTAACGGCAAACTTGAGTCATACCCGTGGGAACTCGGTTAAACTCTGGATCATAAACTTGTAGTCTCGTATGCAACCACGAGTCTTTCACTCGGGGTACCTCGTGGTCAGCTCGCACAGTGTAACAGGGCTTTAACTCTGCTGTGCTAAACCACAACCTGCGTGACAGAAGTTGCCATTTCATTGCTACCAGCGATCTTGAGAATCATGTCAGTGCCTTAACCACAGCAACTGAGTGAAGGGAGAATACAGGTGAAGGGGGACATGCCTCCTCACTTTGCCTATCCACTGCCCCAACACCACCTCCCCAAAGAAAATCCTATCTTCATTTGCATTCACACTTCTAATCCTATTCTCCAAGTGTCTTCCAGCTACTGTGAGGCAGGATCGCAACACAGCCAGAGAGCAGGGCACTGATCTCTATAGGAGAAGGCTGCTGCAGGCACTCAAAGATACAGAGCTGCCGTGTACCACCACAGGTTAGTTGATCAGTCAGGAAGGCATGGTGAGGGGGCAAGCACAGGGGCAAACAAGGACAATTTAATTCATGTACAGTTGGTGACTTGCGGCCGGTGTGCTCTGCGTTTGACAGGAAAAGAAAAATGTTAGGTTATATAATTTCCCACCAAATTTAGTCAGAGTACGCAGATCAATACAAGCCCTCGAATCCTCAATAAATGTGACAAGCACGTTGTTAATTAAATTACATATCTGCACATCTTCCTGTATCCCTGTCAGTCCATGTGCCCATCTAAGCACCTTTTAAACGTTGCTACCATTTTCTTCTTCCATTATCTCCCCTAGAAGCACATCATAGGCACTTACCACTCACTGTGTCAAAAACCTGTCCTGCAAATCTCCTTTAAATGTTCCCCTTTGCACTTTAAATCGATGCCCTCGAGAATTTGAGTTTTCCAACTTGGATAAGAGAGTCTGACAGTCTACACTATCTGTGCCCCTCATAATTTTCTATACTTTTATTACATCACCCCTCAGCCTCTGACGCTCCACAGAAAATGATCCAAGTTGTCAACCTTTCTTAAAATCTAAACTCTCTAATCCGGGCAGCACCCTGGTGAACCTCTTCTGTACTTTCTCCAAAGCCTACACGTCCTTTCTGCAATGGGTTGACCAAATCTGCACACAGTACTACAAATGTGACCTAACCAAAGGTTTTTGCAGCTGCAACATGACGAGCCAACTTTTAGATGGAATGCCCTGACTGATGTAGGCAAGTAGGCCTTGTAGGAAACTTGTAGGCAACGACAAAGACGTAGGCAAAATGCCTACTTTACCACCCCATCGACTTGCATTGCCACTTTCAGGGAGTTACGGACTTGCAATCCTCTGTACTTCAATGCTCCGAAGGTCCTGCCCTTTGCTGTAAAACTTCCTTTTACATTTGATCACTCACAGTGCTACACCTCAAATGTGTCCAGATTAAACTACATCTGCAATTTCTCGGCCCATATGTCAAACTGGTCCATATCCTGTTGTAACCGTCTTCACTGTCCACAACTCCACCAATATTTGTGATGTCCGCAAACTCTGTGTGTGTGTGTGTGTGTGTGTGTGTGTGTGTGTGTGTGTGTGTGTGTGTGTGTGTGTGTGTGCGTGCGTGCGTGCGTGCGTGCGTGCGTGCGTGCGTGCGTGCGTGCGTGCGCGTGCGTGCGTGTGTGTGTGTGTGCGCGCGTGCGTGCGTGTTCTCTCTCCTCGATAACCAGATGCCGAAACGGGAAATTTTTAACATATTTCAGTAGAGATTGTCCTCGTGAATTTTGAAATCCATTCGTCTGTACATTTGGTACATTATTTCCTGATTTTTTTTATTTTTTTATTTAAATTGTTGACAAATCTGAACCTTTTTTAAAAAATCTGACCACTGTCCAGCTGCTAACATTATAATAACAGTGACATTTTTACATCTTCTGGTAGAAATGTTCCTTATGATTTCAAAAATCCAATCCTCTATCGATTTGGTCAATTACTTCCTGAGATATTTACCAAAATTTATAACCAAACTGACATTTTAAAAAAATATTAAAGTTGCCCAGCTGCTGACCTCACAATGCCTTTGCACCTGGCCCAACTGCCTCCTGGCCCTGCCCGGCCCTGCCCGGCCCAGCCTCCCCCCCCCCCCCCCGGCCTCCTGGCTCCGCTCCCCCAGCCTGCCAGGTTGTTGATTCCATTGTTTTTCATTAAATTGAATTTAATTATTTCTCACTTAACATCACTAATTCTTAACATTAACTTTTTAATTTCAAAGACCGTTTAAAATAAAAAAATTGCTCTTCATTTACAGCTTCAATCAGACCCGCTGTGTGTGTGTGGGGGGGGTGGTTAGTGTGTGTGCCCAGCTGCTGACCTCACAATGCCTTTGCACCTAGCCCAACTGCCTCCTGGCCCCGCCCGACCCTGCCCTCCCACCTGTTTCCTGGCCCCGCCCAGACCCGCCCCCCAGCCTGCCAGGTTGTTGATTCCATTGTTTTTCATAGAATGAATTTTAATTATTTCTCACTTAACTTCACTAATTCTTATAAATTTATAACCAATGACATTTAAAAAAAATATTAAGGTTTCCAGATGCTGACCTCACAATGCCTTTGCACCTGGCCCAGCCTGCCTCCTGGCCCCGCCCACCCCTGCCCCAACCAGCCTGCCAGGTTGTTGATTCCATTGTTTTTCATTGAATTGAATTGAATTATTTCTCACTTCTCACTTAATTATTTCTCACTTAACATCACTAATTCTTAACATTAACTTTTAATTCAAAGGCAGTTTTATAAAAATTAATTTGATGTCTTCATTGACAGCTTAGATCGGACCCGCTGTGTGTGTGTGGGGGGAGGGGAGTGGTGGTTAGTATGTGTGTGTGTGACGCGGCAGGCTCCTCCCCTGAATTCCATAGAGCTGCCGACAGCTTTTGTGCATGGACGCGCACGCTTCATTTCCAGAACATTCTGAATGCGTGATGCACGGTTGAATTTTGCTCTTCTGTCACTCCCCCATCTCTCTCTCTCCCCCCTCTCTCACTCCCCCCTCTCTCTCCCACTCTCTCTCTCTCTCCCCCTCTCTCTCTCTCTCCCCCTCTCTCTCTCTCTCCCCCTCTCTCCTCTCTCCCTCTCTCTCTCTCTCTCCCCCTCTCTCTCTCCCCCTCCCTCTCTCCCTAAACCCCCTTCCCTCTCCCCCACCCCAACTGCCCTCCCCCACCCTCCCTCCCCTAAACCCCCTTCCCTCTCCCCTCCACCCCTCTCCCTCCCCCTTCCTTCCACCCCATCCCCTCCCCACCCCTCCCTCCCCCCTCCACCTCCCCCCTCCACCTCCCGCCCACCTCTCCCCCTCACCTCTCCCCCTCCCTTCCCCCTCTCCCCCTTCCCTTCCCCTCCTCTCAGCCCCCCTCTCCCCTCTCTCTCCCCCCTCTCTCCCCCTCTCTCTCCTCCCATCTCTCTCACCCCTCCTCCCCCACCCTCCCCCCTCACCCACCCTCAATCTCCTCCTCCCCCCTCTATCTCTTGCCCTTCTGTCTTTGCCCCTTTATCTTTGTCTCTCCCCATTCTCTCTCTGCCCTCACTCTCTACCCCCCCACCCCCACTCTCCTAGATGTGCCAAGGGGGGTAGTTAGCGTGTGTGCGGGGGTTAGTTAGAGTGTGTGACGCCGCATGCCGCCCCCCCCAGCCCCCCCTCTCTCCCCCGCAACCACACGTTGGGGGAACAACGGGTCTGCACTTGATCTAGTTACATTTATAAATCATGACCTCTTCCATATAAAGTCATGCTGTCTTCCCCTATTCAGTCTTTGCTTTTCCACATGGCAAAGATCCTATTCCTAAGAATTTTCTCTAATGAGCTCCCCACCACTGATGTAAGGCTCACGGGTTTATAATTCCCTGGGTTAAATGAAGAAATAAGAATTATGCACGTTAATGATTTTGTCATGTATAAAAATGACATTTGGGTTGAGTGTGGAAGTATCCTATCTAGTTGCCCGATGGATCCTATCTAGTTTGCCCGGCAGCATCCCTGGAGAACATGGACAGGCGACATTTCAGATCGAGACCCTTCTTCAGATATTTATTTTTGCGTGGTACATTTTGTAAGTTATGAAGTTTTTATTACATTTATATGGTGCATCATGTAGTTCATTTATTTCTGTGGTATAATGATTGTTTTGAATGGTATATTTCTTATTCATTAATATTTTTCTACCAAAGTCTCCAAGTGAAATCCCTCAATCTTTTACACTATGTGCACATGAAACTGGCCATAAACATCATCAGTGGCTTTCTGGGTTTCAAAATGCAGGCGATGCTTGATCCTTGTAGGAAGAATAAATGTAGAAACTAACACTAAAGGAATTCAATGGGTCAGGCAGCATCAATGGAGAATATGGATAGATGACACTTTGGGTTTGGATCCTTCTTCAGACTGATTCTGGGAGTGGGGGGGGGGGGGGGGCAGGCCAAAGTGTGACAGGGTTGGGGTGAACCCTAACGCTTACAATATGACACCCTAACCCTAATGCAGGGGGAGGGGGAAGGGGGGTTGGCAGACAGATGGTTGGAACAAAAGTCAGTGATTAAAGTAGTAAGTGTGAGACAGACAGATGGAAAAGTTGCAAATTGTGAAGTTAGAGGAAGGAATGAAGGAGGAGGTGGAGGGGAAGGGAGAGGTGCAAGTCCAGGTGGGGCACAGGGGAGGGGAGCAGATGGGAAAGGGGGGGGTGTGGGGAAGAAAGAGGAGAAGGAAGGGTGTTGTTAGGTTACGTAAAATTGAAGAAATCAGTGTTCATACCATTGGATACGAGGTGTTAGACCGTCTGCGTTTGCAGGGGAAAGTACCTGGTGAGGTGGTGGTTTGTGTGGGAAGGGATGAGTGAACCAAGGAGTTACGGAGGGAGCGGTCTTAGCAGAAGGCAGAAAGGGGTGGAGATGGGAAGATGTAACAGGTGTCGGTTTCCCATTGGAGATGACAGAAATGGTGGAGGATGATGTGTTGAATGCCGTGATTCAGGGGAACTCTATCCTTGTTCCGTCTCAGGGAGGGGACGCAAGAGCAGAACCTCAGGACATAGAGGACACCGATGAGGGCTCCATCTATGACAGAAGAGGGAAACCACATTTACTATAGATCGAAGACATGTCAGATGTCATAGAATTGAAAGTCTCATCTTGGGAGCAGATGCAGTGGAGACAGAAGAATTGAGATTAGAGAATAGCATCTTTGCAAGAGGCAGGGTGGGAGGAAGTGTGGTCCAGATAACTGTGAGAGTCGGTAGGTTTATAATAGACACTCGATTGTCAGTTTCAGTGGACAGACAGAGGGATCATGAAAGGGGAGAGGGGTGTCAGAGAGAGTCCAAGTGCATTTAAGGGCAGGGTGCAAGTTAATGGTGAAGATAATTAAATCAAAGAGGTCTGCACTGGCAGAGGAGAAAGTCATTGATGTAGCGGAGGAAGAGTTGGAGGATGATTCCAGTGTAAGCCTGAAACAAACACTGTTCAACCTATCTGACAAAAAGGCAGGCATAGCTGCGGACCATGCAAGTGCACGTCTTTAACTTGGAAAATTAGAGAGGAGTCCAAAGATAATTTGTTGAGGGCGAGGACAAGTTCCGCTAGGTGGAGGAGAGTGCTAGTTGAGGATATTGAGTGGGTCTCTGTTCGAGGATGAGCCCCAGAGGGCCTCTCTGGGTGAACCAGACTTTCCTGGTGGGGGGTGGAGGTGTAATAAAGATGAGGCGATGGAAGCCTCGATATTGTAAGTTATTGAAAAGTTTAAGAGTTTGATGTAGGTGGGGTGGGACTGAACAATTGGGGATGAATGGAATTAATGGAGATAAGTTAAGTTGGGCAGGAGCAGACAGAGACCAGAAGACATCAGAGCAGAATTAGGCCATTCAGCCCATCGAATCCACTCCACCAGTCAATCATAGCCAATATTTCTTCCTATTCAGCCCATTCTCCTACCTTCTCCCCGTAACCTTTGACACCCTTCCTAATCAAGAACCTATCAATCTCTGTCTTAAAAATATCCAATGTCTTGGCCTCCACAGCCATCTGTGGCAATGAATTCCAGATTCACCACCCTCTGGCTGCAGACATTCCTCCTTATCTCCATTTTGAAGGTGCACCCTTTTATTCTGAGGCTGTGCCCTCTGGTTCTAGACTCTCCTATTACTGAAAACGTTCTTTCCACGAGACGATGTGTGTGTCAGTGGGGTCCTGTTTGTGGATTTTGGGGAGGAGATAGAAGTAGGGAGTGCAGGGCTGAGGAACGATAAGGTTGAAGGCTGTAGAGGGGTGATGGCCAGAGGTGATGTGATCAGAAACACTCTGGGAGATTACGACTGGGAAGTTTGTCTATGGGGTCGTGGTCATGGGGTAGGTATGAGGAGGTGTCTGAGAGCTGGCGCCTAGCCTCAGAAAGTTAGACGTCAACCCATTGGACCACAACAGCAGCTCCGTTGTCAGTGGGTTTAATAAGATAGGAGTGGGTAAGGGAGTGGTGAAGACAAGACGGTTGATGTTGCACTGGAAGTTGGAAATAAAAAGTTCCAGAGAGGGTAGAAATCCTGCAATGGGGGGTCCAAAAGGAGGAGGAATATTGGAGGCAGGAGAAGGGGCCGTCACTGGGAGGTGAGGACTCCTTCCCACAGAAAAAGTCCCGGAGGTGGTGATGGAGGAAGAGACCTGAACTCGTTGAAATGTGGGCGTAGGCCGAAAGGAGAAATTATGCTTTCAAGTTTTAGACATTTGGATTTAAACCTGCTATGTAGAAATCTGAAAATGTGATTAAAACAGAAAAGATAATTTTACTTTCACCATGATAACATTATTAATTGTAGTATTTTAAGTTACATTAAGATAGCCAAATTTCCATAATAAAAAAAAAATTCAAATATTCCATTTAACAAATCAGCAATTAAGGTGACCAGTCTACTTAACGTATCAAAAGAAATAGCTTTCACAGATTAATGTACCTAACAATTCCCCAGAGAGTGGATATTTTGCAAGCATCTGAAAACCACCATGAAAATTAATGGCTCATGTGTAAACTCTCATTAAATCACCATGAAAATGGAAGCCTATGATGAGTAATTTCCAATGCCACTTACATCACGTGCAAAAGATACATAAAAAGGCAAGGGTATGACTGCTTTAATCATTATTTCACAATCACAAGTAATCCTCACAACCAGCAGAAGAGAGAGAGAGAGAGAGAGAGAGAGAGAGAGAGAGAGAGAGAGAGAGAGAGAGAGAGAGAGAGAGAGAGAGAGAGAGAGAGAGAGAGAGAGAGAGAGAGAGAGAGAGATTGAAATCTCTCATTTTATCAAAGGGAGATTTAAAATTTCCTTCAAGAATCAGAAATGAACTACAATTTAAAACCCTTTGTTATGTGAAAACTGACTTAATTCTGTATTTAAACCTGAAATCAATTCACAGCCCACTCAAAGCCAAATTAAATATTATATTTATGACATGTATTTTCACTTTCTATCCTTGCCAAGAACACCACATAAAGTGTTCATTTTTGTGTAAGAATTGGATAATTGAGTGACCATGAACAAAATTTGCTGAAAGCAGGTTTTGCAATTGAGCACAAATAAAGTGGAAGAATGTACATTATTTAAGAGTTAAGTCATATTCAAGCTTTGAGAAGAACAAAAACACAAAAGGCCTGCATAATTGATGAAGTAAGGTTAAGGAAATTAACAGATGCTTCACTGGATGAATGCTTTATTGGTATCTTAGATGCAAAGTGAAACAATTGAAGATCTCTCATTTTATCAAAGGGGGCTTTCAAATTTGCTTCAAGAATCAGATATGAACTACAATTTAAAAACCCTTTGTTATGTGAGAACTGACTTAATTCTAATTGTATTTAAACCTGAAATCAATGATGTATTCAAGAGAGAGTAAAGCCCCTGTCCCACTTTGGCTTTTTTTCGGCGACTACAGGCGACTAGATTATCGCCACATGCTCATGGGGTGACGCCTCTATGGTCGTGAGTAGTCTCCTCAAGTCGTGTAAAGAGTCGTAACGTTTTTCTGGCCGCCGCTGGATTTTGAAATGTTCAAAACTTTTCGGCGACTGTGGGCTTGACGTAGCTTGTCTTCTCCTGTCGTCGGTGCCATCATAGATTGTCGCCAGGATGACGCAGGTTGTCGCCAGGTGACGTTGGTTGTCGCCGGGTGCTGACTTTGGTAATTTCCATTGGCGACTACCTACGTCAACCTACGTCAACCGGCGACTGAATTGTCTTCGGTTGTCTTCAGTTGTCGCCGACAGGATTGTTGCTTGTCGTAGCTTGTCGCGGGTGGACGTAGGTTGACTGGTTGTCGTAGGTTGTCGCCTGTGTGGTCGTAGGTTGTCATAGGTGTGGTCGTAGGTGGACAGTTCTCGGTAGCTTGCCATAGCTGTGACAGTCACCGGCAGTCGCTGAAAAAATCGCCTAAGTGGGAGAGGCCCTTTAGATATAGTTCTTAGGCCTAACAGAATCAAGGGATATGGGGAGAAAGCAGGAACGGAATACTGATTTTGGATGATCAGCCATGATCATATTGAAGGGTCGAATGGCCTACTCCTGCAGCTATTTTCTGTTTCTATGTTTCTATGTTGCTAAGATGCTCTCATCATTAATTCTTGCACATAAAATAATTAATAAAAAATATTCTAATATTAAAAATATTAAGAAATACAATTTTACCACTTTTGTTACAGTCTATCAGTGAAAGGAAATAGCTTGCCCATCAAAATCTTGTCACCAGAATTTGGAAATGGAGAAGAAAACAAAAAAACAAACATATTTCCTTTCAATATGTAAATAAATTGCAGTTTAGTTGATATTTTTAATTTAATGGTGTATGAACTATTCACCTGCTTACTTTATCTATTTTTTAAATTATAACCAGGTTATAAAACAATAAGAAATTGTGTAAAATGAACAAACAGGCATTGGTGGTGACGTTCACGGTTTAATCATATCTCACATTTTATTCAATATTGTTTAATTCACAATGTAATTATATGTAAATACGCCCGAAAAGATTGTAACATATGGTTACTTATGCCATTTCAAAGTATGTGCATAACTTACAAAACTAATTCTCCTGCAACAGATGTGTATCAGCTGCTAAAGCCACATTCAAATTAATACAACATTAATGACAGAAATTTTGCTTAACATCTTCCAATGATTCTCCCTCTTCACTTTCTCACCTTCAATTGTCATCCTGCAGTCTTTCTGCAACCCTATCACATGTGCATCATTATTTTACCTGCTGAGATGTATTGACGAAGCTCATATTAATGGTGAGATCATCATTAAAGAAAGAAAGAAATTCCAATTACATAGAACACAGAACAATACAGCACAGGAATGGGCCCTTCAGTCCACAATGTCCGAGCCGAACATGATGCCAAGTTAAATTAATCTCCTTTGCCTGCACATGATCCAAATTACTCCATTCCCTGCATATCCATGTACCTATCCAAAAACTATTCAGAAGTACTGTGCAGTACAACACAGACTGCAGGTTGCTGACTCATAGACCACAGTCAGTGAGGAATAAATAGCAAAACATCCTCCACAATAATTCTCAACAACGGTGACCCACAAAGATGCATCCACAGCCCAATGCATTCACAAATGTGTGTACAAATTCTGCAGTAACTCCATTTACAAGTTTGCAGATGATTCCACCACATTGGGCCATAACTCAGATAATGACAAGACGGAGTACAGGAAAGAGATAGTGACATGGAGTCAGGCCAATTTATAACATGGTGTCAATTCAACAACCTCTCACTCACAATGCCAGCAAAATGAAGGAAGTGGGATATTGTACATGCCCAAGTCAGCATCAACGATGCTAAAGTGGAGATGGTTGCGAGCTTCAGGTTCCTGAGTGTAAATATCACCAACAATTTGTCCAGGACCCACCACATTAATGCTGTGGCTAAGAAAGCACACAAAAGCCACTTCTTCCTCAAGAGAATATGGAAAATTGGCTTGTGACCAATGATTCTTACTAATTTCTACAAATGCATCACAGCAAACATCCTTTGTAGACTTCCTAGTCATATCCTAGTGACAACTTGGTTTAGAGACTGCTCTGCCCAAGACGGCAAGAAATGGCAGACACTTGCAAAAAATGACAGAGAGGACAGCACAGAGGCGTAGCAATGGAGTTGCTGCCTTACAGAGCCAGATTCACGGGTTTCAGGTGCCATCCATACCGAGTGCTCTGGTTTCCTCCCACACTTCAAAAAGGAGAGGTTTATAGATTAATTGGCTTTGGTAAGATTGTGAATTGTCCCTAATGTGTAGGATAGTGTCAATGTATGGGATGATAGCTGGTCGGCATGGACTTGATAGGCCGAAGGGCCTGTTTCTGCGCTGTATCTCTAAAGACTAAAGGGTTTTGGAAGCAGCCCAGTTCACAATACAATCCAACCACCCTCCGCACCCCGCTAACCACTGACTCCATTTACACTACATGCTGCCTCAGGACAGCAGTCAAGATAAGCAAGGACTACTTCTGTCTTCTCCCAGAAAATGAGCAGGCTTGAAAGCACATAGCACCAGAATCAGGAATAGCTATTAATACCACTGTTGTCAGATTATTGAACGTACCTCTCATGAGGTAAGGGCATATTCCCGCTCTGCCAACCTACTTCATTGTGGCCCTCATTTTTTAAAAATCTGCATTTTCTATGTAGCACCATATTCTGCACTCTGTTTATTTTCTCCGTTGTACTACTTATGTACTCATGCATGATATGAATTGAATGACGATATGCAAAATAAATGCTTTCACTATATTAGTTTAGTTTAGAGATACAGCGTGGAAACATGCCCTTCAGCCCACCGAGTCCGACGATCACCCATACACCGGTTCTATCCTACACACTAGAGACAATTTCATAGAAACCGATTAACCTACAAACCTGTACATCTTTGGAATGTGGGAGGAAACCACATCACCCGGAGAAAACCCACATGGTCACAGAGTGAACATAAAAAACTCTGTACGGACAGCACCCGTAGTCAGGACCAAACCTGTGTCTCTGGTGCTGTATGGCAGCAACTCAACGCTCACACACATATTCCTAAATAGCATTAAACTTTCAGAAGCCTGAAAGGTTGATGAACCATTCCCTGTCTGTACGCAGCAAGCTTTGGACATTTTGAGGACATTTTGAGGACTAAGCTTCAGGCTTGACATTTTGAGGACTAAGTATCCCTAGACTCATCAGCACAAGAGAATTTAACTACTCTCCTTTTCCAGGGAACTGTATAGGTTTACAGATCTGGAGGGTTAGCATTAGCAGTGATGTAAAGGGGCTGTCCAACTTGGGTGACCTATTTGGCGCGTTTAGCAGAGTTTGAAAAAATGACATGTTGAAGACCTCCTTCGACTATTCAATTCAATTCAATTCAATTCAATTCAATTCCTTTATTGTCATCTTGCAAGCAACAGTTGTGCAGTGCAAAACGAAAAGACGTTTCCCAGGGAATACCAGAGCATCGCACATGACGTTTAAAACATTTCACACATAATAATAACAACACTAAAAACAATCCAGTCCCTGATGGAACAGTTTAAGTTAAAATAGATACAAACAACGTTAAAATACAGACTATGTAGAAGACCTCCTTCGACCACCTTCGACTATGTTGAAGACCAGCTTCGACTAGCTACGACTAGTTATGACTAACTTCGGGAAAATTGGACACCGAATAGTGGAGAGTGAAGACGACCTCTTTCGATCTCTTTCGACCTCACTTCGACCTCCCTTCGACTATGATGAAGACTATCTACGACTACCTTCGACTACCTTCTACTACCCTCAATTACCTACGACTAACATGCCGACCTACTACGACCTACTATGACCTACTACGACTAAACCTACGAGTAAAAAAAGTATCGATTTTTTCCATGGCGACCTTTTTTTTAACTCGCGGGCATTTTTTAACATATTGAAAAAACGCCGCGACCTAGCGGAGGCCTCGAGTATGCGGAGACCACTCTCGAGCATGAAGGAGAGTTAAAGGCCTGTCTCACGAGTCTGCGGTCATTGGCGGCAAAACAGGAACAATCTACCGCTCCTGGGCCGTCAGAGACCGCGGGCTCGGTCAAACGCCCACCACCGGGGCCGTGCGGCGTTGTTCCCAACACCGCACGGTGCTAAAATAAAACCAACACTGTTCAAAAATATGTTCCTACCGCACAGCCGCCGCCAGTGAGGCACGAGTGCGGCACGGTCACCGCCACAGCCGCCGCCACAACCGCCGCCAGTGCGGCAGGAGTGCCGTGCGTCGAACTTGCACCGCCACAGCCGCCGCTAGTGAGGCACGTGTGCGGCACGGCCGCCGCCACAGCGCCGCGATCAGCACTGCCGCCGCCACAGCCCCGCAGATCCGAAATGATGTCATCGCAGTCGGCCCGCCCTTTTTTTTTTACTTACCGCAAGCTCGTGGGACCAGCCGTACTTAAATCACTCGGCCCCCGCGCAGCACCCGTGCGGCGCTCCCGCAGCATAGGCTCGGCGCTCTCGCCATTGCCGTGCGGTCCCCTCTACCGGCGACGCCGCGCTTCACCGCCGATGACCGCAACACCGTGAGACAGAGCCTTAACGAAGACCTCCTACGACCTTATGTCGACCATGCTGCGAGTATGAGTCGAGGGCAAACTCGCCAGAACTCGCAGATTAGGTCGCCCAAGTGGGACAGCCCCTTAACTGTACCTACAACAGCAGGTTGGGAGATGTGGTCAATAATAAGTCGTTCTTATCCTGACTCCTCAGAACCTGTCCTTCAACACACGCCTGCTGAAATATTCCCTACTTGCATTAAAAATGTACAGCTCCAATATGAGGAATACCATCCAGTTGTCTGAATTACGTCAATTTCCAATTAACGGTGAAGAAACTTGACATCATAACTGCAAATCATTCCACTTCACTGACTCTCCCATTAACCATGCTGAGCATTTACTCACTTTGACACCAATACACCATGGATGTAGTACATATCATTCTGAACTGCAGAGAAGCAACTCACCAGAAATACTATGACAACTCCTAGAAAACCATAGAAGTCCAGAATTCACCCAGATGCATTGCCACATCCAAGTGTCTCTCAAAATCAAATGGTCAGTATTTCCTCTTTGTCCTTGTTGGTAACTAAGACGTCCAGGGTTGTGTTAGGATTTCATGGTGCCCTATCTCTTACCAGCTCTGACATTGGCTTGCTCCAACCTTCTCAATTTATTTTCTGCAAAATAACTCCGAGAGGCATTGCAGTTCCTTATGAATCTGCAGTTACTCACATATCACAAATCCAGCAGACGTCTTCCAGAGGAATTTATTTTTTCCTCCATTTGAAGTATGGCCCTAACATGTCAAACAATCAGGACACTGCAAGATTTTAAATATAACATGATGAATAAATTGCAGTGAAGCATTCATCTCAGGTGATGAATCAGTGATTGCATTAATTGAAGTTAAGACGAGTAGACACTTGAATAGTTTCAATAATTTTGAAAACTTGAATTAGTCAATAGGAACTTGAATATTCAATTCTTAATATGTTTATTTCAACTTAAACCATGATGAAATCCTTAGTTTCCTCTTTATGTCTTCTGAAACTTGAAACTCCAAATAACATTAATGGTAAATTTATTAGTTTAACAAAACCAAATATATACATACGGTAATAAAAATGATCTGGAAATCAACCTAGTTAAGATTTGGCTACATTACGTGATAGGAAGAATGTAAGTTCCTTTCACAACCAGTGAGGATTGTCTTTCAGAGAGTAAATTTAAAAAAGGACTAACCATGAATACATCCGAGAAGGTTCTGGTTATCACATGCTACTTTATTTCGACAGAATTCTTCATAATCAACTGAAAACTATTTCTGAATATTCCTGTAATAATCAGTAAGGTCATTCTTCAAATGAATACTTGCATATATATATTATCTGCAACATACTCTGAATTGAAGTCAACAACGATAGTGTTTCTAACCATTAGATTTTAACTGATATCCATCATCAAACTCGAGGGACTACATCACCAAACTCGCGAGACTTGGAGTCACCACTCATCTCTGCAACTGGATCCTCGACTTCATGACCAACAGACCTCAATCAGTGTGGATAGGGGACAAATCATCCTCTACGACAATCCTCAACACTGGTGCTAAGATGTGTTCTCAGCCCCCTTCTTTACACCTGTACAATCCAATACAATAAACAATAATACAATAAATAATAATGTGTACTAGGTGAATATAATAGCACAAATAGTGCATGGTGCAACCTTGTACAAAGCCCACAGCAGTTCAGTGTTGAGGTAGGATTGTGGCAAGGGTTGTGCAGGTTGTGGTTCCAACCCTGATTGTTTTTGGGAAGAAACTGTTCTTGAACCAGGAGCACACAGTTCTCAGACTGCTGTATTGTCCTACCGATAATAGCAATGAGATGAGAGCATGGCCAGATTGGTGTAGAGCCTTGATGATATCAGTTGCCTTCTTAAGGCAGCACTTCTTTGTAAATCCCTTTGATGGTGGGGAGGTCTTTGATGTTGGGGAGGTGTAATCCCATGATGGATCCCATGATGGATCGGGTAATGTCCACCACATTCTGCAGCCTCCTTCAATCGTGGTATCACTGCTGGAAGATCCACTGCAATGAAAACATGGTCATCCTGCGCTCTGGACATCCTCACCCATGAAAGAAGTTGGAGTCCAATTCATAAGCGGTCATTTTTTGGATACCCCCTCTAAACCCACAGTTCACTGAATGAACTTGGGTGAGAACAGAGATTCAACATGATTGGTAGGAAAGAACTGTACATGCTGGTTTAAATCGAATATAGACATAAAATGCTGGAGTAACTCAGCAGGACAGGCAGCATATCTGGATAGAAGGAATGGGTAATGTTTCGGGTCGAGACCCTTCTTCAGACTGATGTCAGGGGAGTGGGCGGTACAGAGATAAAATGTAGTCAGAGACAGTAAGACTGGTAGGAGAACTGGGAATGGTGAGGGGATGGAGAGAGAGGGAAAGCAAGAGCTACTTGAAGTTAGAGAAGTCAATGTTCATACCGTTGGGGTGTAAGCAGCCCAAGCGAAATATGAGGTGCTGTTCCTCCAATTTGCACTGGGCCTCACTCTGACAATGGAGGAGGCCCAGAACAGATAGGTTAGTGTGGGAATGGGAGGGGGAGTTAAAGTGTTGAGCAACCGGGAGATGACTGAGCGGAGGAGTTCAGCGAAACGATCGCTGATCCTGCGCTTGGTCTCGCCGATATACAGGAGTCCACACCTGGAACAGGGGATACAGTAGATGAGGTTGGAGGAGGTGCAAGTGAACCTCTGCCTCACCTGAAAAGACTGTCGGGATCCTTGGACTGAGTCGAGGGGGGAGGTAAAGGGACAGGTGTTGCATCTCCTGCAGTACCTGAGGAGGGGGTGGTTTGGCTGGGAGAGGACAAATTGACCAGGGAGTTGCGGGGAGAACGGTCTCTGCGGAGAGCAGAAAGGAATGGAGATAGGAAGATGTGGCTAGTAGTGGGATCCCGTTAGAGGTGGCGAAAATGTTGGATGATTATGTGTTGTTCAACATGATTGGGTCATGACTGTGGCAGAGATCATTGGAAGCCCCAAAATCTACCTCATTATTTATATTTTCAAAGGCAGCAATAGTTTATAAAAAATATAATTTTAACAGCAGAAGAAGATCCTGCTTCAAATCCTCAAATCCAGAGATATAAATCTTTGTTTACAATATGAAGGTTTTGTGAGTATAAAGAGAGGGATGTTGGCTAAGAAAGATGGAGAGTTAAGAGTGCTGACTCGAAGGGAAATTTGAAGCCCAAGCTTAATAGCCACTACCAAGAAGAAGAATCAATAACTTTTACAAAACAACGTTGTAATGCACTGTAGTCATGAATATCCAACAGATGGTGTACATTTTTCAGAAGCGCTTTGCAATGGTGAAATGATCAGATAGATTTTCTCCCAACAAATCTTGGTGCCAAACACGGCACGACAAAATGCAATGAACCAGAAGGTCATTTGAGACCTGTGGTTTTGGAGAATGCTAACTGGCGGCAGAAGGTGGTCTTGTGTTTATCAGCTTTGCGCGTAGGGAGAGTCAGCAAGTCTGGGTATTTATATTCATCCCACCATTAGCGGGCTGAGGAAGGGACATTAATGGAATAGTGGTGGTTGTATGAAAAGGGAAAAAGGCGAAGGAAACCAAATATTAATTAGTGGCTGGCACCTCATTTCTCATTTGGTCCATCAGGCAGTTAATACTTTGAGAGGTCAAACAAGTCTTTCCACTCAGGAACCAAAGTGAACATTAAATCACCATTACAGAGAACAAACTAGTTTGAGTAACAATGAGTAACAGGAATATCTCACACACTGAAGAGGAACATAAACACACTGTGCCTCCTAATTTAATTCAAATAAATTACAAAATTGACAAAATTACATATTACAGGTGAACAGTTGTTCTATTCTGCAGTGCCGTCTTTGTGTTTTGTTGATATTCAGAAGTAAAACCATATTGACACATTTTGAATTGCCTGTTATCCGTTCACACCTTAGGAATTTGTGGAGATGAATTCCTTGCCAGTTTAATTTATTTTTCTTTTGTTTAGAAACAAATTGAGCTCATCTCAAAAGTCATTTTTTAATTATGGTTTAATAATAGCAAAAAAATTAATATTGAAATTTTGGAAAAATACACCAATACCAACGCTCAAAATGTGGATTGCAAGTATGTTGGATACCGCACATCTTGAGGAAATGCGATTCCTCCTAATAGATAAATTTGACCAATTCATAACGAGTTGGTCTCCATTTGTCGTCTTTTTGGAAACATATGGTGCAAAACAGGTGTAAAAGGTAATCCGTGACTGGGGATGGTCAAGATTATAAATGATCTCCTTACTTCTATTTTCTTTTCTTCTCTTCTCTTCTTTTATTCTCTTTCTTCTATTTTCTATGTCTCAACTTTCTTTTTTTTTTTCACTCTTTATTTTTATTTTTCACACGCTATATATCTCACATTTTTCTATTTTTCATTATCTAACTTTTTTCTTTTTCTTCTTTATTACAAAAAAAAATTTAAATAAGAAGCTGTACATAAAAGGTATTATGAAAATATGATTGTATACAATTGTACTTACTTCTAATAAAATTAAAATATTTTAAAAATAAATAAATAAATAAATAAAATAAATACAGCATGGAAACAGACCCTTTGGTCCACCGAGCCCATGCTGACCATCGATCACCAGTTCACACTGGGGCAATTTTACAGAGGACATTTAACCTTCAAAACGTCTTCAAGATGTTCGGCAGTATTACATCGGCAGCTAGTTTCAATAGAAAATATAATTATACATTATAGCATGATGTTTTCAACATAAGAATGAAAGAAATAAGAGCAGAATTAGACTGCACGTCTGTTTCTTCATTCAATTAGTTCATAACAGTTGATATTTTTCCTCAGTTGCACTCTCCTGCTGCTCATTGCAGCCATTACTTCCTCATGGTTCAAAATCAGCCTTGAAAATATTCTATAATTAAGCCACCACATTTCTCTGGAGCAGATAATCCCAAAGATTCACCCCCTGAGAAGACATTATTCCTCTTTGCCTTAGTTTTGTTTAGTTTATTGTTATCACAGGTACCAAGATACAGTGACAAATTGTTTTCCATGTTATCCAGTCAAATCATATGATACCCGAGTACAATCATATACAAGTAAAGGAATGCAACAATTGAGGTGGATAATAGTAGATTCGCTTCTGGGAAAGCATGCAAAGAGTTGCCAGGCTCCAGCACCAGATTGCAGCTATCAAGTCTGAAGTCCAAAGTCTGATTTAGACTTTAGACTTTAGAGATACAGTGCAGAAACAGGAAGCTGCCTGTCTCGCTGAGTTACTCCAGCATTTTGTGTCTATCTTCGATTTAAACCAGCATCTGCAGTTCTTTCCTACACAGTGCAGAAACAGGCCCTGAAGCCCACCTAGTCCGCACCGACCAGCGATCATCCCTTACACTAGCACTATCCAACATACCAGGGTCAATTCACAATTTTTTTTAACCATAGCCAATTAACCCACAAACCTGTTTGCCTTTGGAATGTGGGAGGAAACCGGAGCACCCGGAGAAAACCCACACAGTCACAGGGAGAATGTTCAAACTCCGTACAGACAGCACCCGTAGTCGGGATCAAACCCAGCTCTCTGGCGCTGTAAGGCAACAATTCTACCGTTGCGCCACCATGCTTCCCCTGACCTTGGCCTAAGGGGATATGCATTTCTTATCTTTTCGCTTTATAACTTTAGTGCCCGGTGGTCAAGTGGCCAAGTAGCACCAATGTGATGCCATTGGTGGCCGCTGTCGTTCCGTGCTGCAGGCTGCTCTCGACACACTCACAGAAACCAGAGCTGCCACCTTCCTTGCCCCCCCCCCCCCCCCCACCTCTGCACACCAAGGTCACAACAACTTGAGGAACAGCATGAATCTTCCCAAACTCACCGCAAGAAATTAGCCCACTCGCTGAGGAGCACAGGAGGTTAACTCACAGATTGTTCGTAGCCGCAGACTTTCCCCATCACACCGCCACCACTTGAGAAACTCTGCCCCCTGACTCCAGATACCTCCATGAGGGGAAAACTTCCTCTCATTCTGTCAAGTTTCTCGAAACAATTTATATTTCAATAGGTTTGCCTCTCATTCTTTTCAACGCAAATGAATAAAGGAGCAAATTGCTCAGTTTTTGCTCATCCTGGGAATCAATCCATAGAACTATCTAAGAAGTGCCACAAATTCCAGTGTATCCCTCCTGAAATAATGAGTACTTTTTCAGGCATGCTCCCACCAATGCCCTTTGTAGTCGCAGCAAGACCTCCCCACGTGTATATTCTCTTCTTTGTAATGAAGAACCAAATATTTTGATGTGCAAAGATACGCAGAGCCCGTTACACTGTGGCATTCTGTAATCATTCAAACAATATTCTGTTATTTTAAGAAAGAACTGCAGATGCTGGAAAAATCGAAGGTAGACAAAAAAGCTGGAGAAACTCAGCGGGTGAGGCAACATCTATGGAGCGAAGGAATAGGCGATGTTTCGGGTCTCGACTTTTAATTCTTTGCAGGTCCACCTGGTGGTCTGTAATCAATGGTTTTCCACAGGGATCTGTGCTGGGATATCCGTTGTTTTGGACGTACATAAATAAATTGGATGTAAAAGTAGATGGGCTAGTTTGTAAGTTTGCAGACGACACCAAGATTGCTGGAAGTGCATACAGTGAAAAAGGCTGCCAAAGTCTACAGTGGGATATAGATCAACTATAGAATTGGGTGGAGAAATAGCAGATTGAGTTTAATCTGAGCTAATGTACGATGTTGCACATGGGAGTTCCAACATTCGGAGGAAGTATGCAATTGATGGCAAGACTGTCGACAGCATTGATATGCAGAGCAATCTTGGGGTCCAGGTTCATAGTTCCCTGAAAGTGGCAACACAAGTAGATGCAGTGGTAAAGAAGGCATATAGTATGGTCACTGCCGTTTGTTGGGGCATTGAGTCAGGAAGTCATAAGGTGGCTCTATAAGACTTCAGTCAGGCTGCATTGGAGTATTGCATGCATTTCTGCCCGCTCCATTACAGGAAGGATGTAAACGCTTTGAACAGGGTGCAGAAGAAGTTTACCAAAATGTTGCCCAGAGGCAGACACAATAGTTGCATTTAAGAGGCTTTTAGACAAGCACGCAGATATGGAGGTATATGGATAACCTGCAGGCAAATAAGATTACCGGTAGTTTATCTTGCATCATGTTTGGTACAGACATTGTGGACAAAAGAGCTTATTCCTGTCCTGTACTTTTCTATGTGTAGGAACGAACTGCAGATGCTGGTTTACATCAATGATAGACACAAAATGCTAGAGTACTCAGCGGGACTGAAGTCTGAAGAAGGGTCTCGACCCAAATTGTCACCCATTCCTTCTCTGCAGAGATGCTGCCTATCGCCCGCTGAGTTACTCCAGCATTTTGTGTCTGTACTTTTTTATGTTCTATATTCTATGTTCTCTCATTTCTACCCACCCACTTAACCTGTCTATGCAGATTTGTGACCTCCACTAAACCTTTTTCCCACCTGTATATCTATCAACGCGAATTTTGACTACTCTCTTCTTTCAGTAAAGTCATTAATATGAAATGTAAGTTGAGCAATGAACCCTAATGTATCCCACTGGTTACAGCATGCCAACATGAAAACGGCTCTCTATCCATGCTAATATATTACCACCAATGCCATTTTATACTGTATGAATGAGAAATATGGTGGCTTGATTATAGAATATTTTCAAGGCTGATTTTGAACCATGAGGAAGTAATGGCTACAAGGAGCAGCAGAAAAGTGAGGTAAAACCAACTCAGTTATGAACTAATTGAATGAAGAAACAGCATCAAGGGGTCATGCAATCTAATTCTGCTCTTATTTCTTAAGCCCCTGTCCGACTTAGGCGATTTTGTTCGGCGACTACAGGCGACCAGGCTGTCGCCACATGGTCGCGGGGTGACGCCTGTATAGTCGTGAATAGTCTCCACTAAATAGTTGTATAGTCGTGAGTAGTCTCCACTAAATAGTTGTAACGTTTTTCTGGTCGCCGCTGGATTTTGAAATGTTCGAAACTTTTCAGTGATTATGGGCTTGACGTAGCTTGACTTCTCCTGTCGTAGGTGCTGTCCTAGGTTGTCGCCAGGATGATGCAGTTTGTCAGCAGGTGTCATTGGTTGTCGCTGGATGCTGACTTCGGTGAATTCCATTGGCGACTACCTACGTCAACCTACGTCAACCGGTGACAGGTACCGGCGACTGAATTGTCATCAGTTGTCGCCGACAGTGTTGTTGCTTGTCGCGGGTGAACGTAGGTTGACTTTGGTTGTAATTGGTTGTCGTAGCTTGTCATAGACATTGTCGTAGGGCGGGGGTCCTGTCACCTCTTTTCCGGCGACCAGCTACGACTGTGACAATCGCCGGCAGTCGCTGAAAAAATCTCCTAAGTAGGACTGGCCCTTTACATTCTTATCCTGAGAACATTGTTATAATGTATAATTGAAAAATTGTGTACATTTTGATGATGGTTTTATCTTGTGCAATAAACTTTTATTTGGCCCTCTGGAAGGCTAAACATATCACTTCATCTACATTAATATTTTCATGACACCTCCTTCTAACCATATCCTTCCTAATGCTGCTGAGGGAGATTTTTGTTGACAAGTTCTTTAACAATGCAGATAGTCACAAAATGCTAGAGTAACTCAGTAACACAGCATCTCTGGAGAAAAGGAATAGGTGACGTTTCGGGTCGAGACCCTTCTTCAGACTGTGCAGCATTGGAGAGTCATAACAATGCAGGGTTGGTTCAGACCAGTTGTCACCAGTTCTAATGAACTAAGAACTCCCACGTGTTGGAGAGTCGATCTTGTAGCTAAAACCCTTCCGGTTGGAGCTACAACCGGTCAGAAAAGAGACATGATTTCAAGTAGTACCACCAACCTCAACCAATAGAAAGTCAAGGGAGGTACTATCTGATCCGTGGGAACGTTTAACTAGTAGTAGCATCCATACTTTCTTTGTTCTTCTGTACCTTGCTTCTATCAGTTAGTATGTAAGCTCTGTGCCTGAACAAAAGTTTTAAAATACTTCCACTGGACTCAAGGATCATTGAGTATTCAATGATCCAACAAGTGACATGCCCTGGTAAACAATTATCATGCCCCATCGGATCAAATAACATTAAACATAAATACAATCAAGTCAATCAAGAAAAATTCTAATAGGAAAAAAAAATGAATAGGACACATTTCAGAAGGTGAGGGGGGGAAAGATTTAATAGTAAACTCAAGAATAACGCGAATAACCTGAGGGGCAACTTTTATACAGAAAGGGTGGTGGGTATATGGAGCTGCTGGAGTAGGCAGTTGAGGCTGGTACTGTAGACAGACTCCAGACACGCTACGTGATCCAAAATCATCTTTAATCAGCACTTAAACTTTAACAGCATAAAGGATGGTTAGATGTCAGAACATGCCAACTGCTGCTCGAACTGAGTAGTGCCAGAAGCAAGTGTTAATATTAACATTATAGTGGTGTGGGGTTAGTGATGCTAACTATATGTGGTTGGTTAACATGCATAATCAATCTACATCTTTCCCCCTAAAGACTAAGTGTAAAAGGGCATCCATGCCATGGAGTTAAACATACTCGCCATATCTATCTGGCGGTCTACTGACACGGCCCGAGCGCGTGCGGACCAAACCCTCTCATCCCTCTCCTGAAAGATGAGGCGGAGAACCCGGAGGCGAGAATGGCGCGGGAGAGGCTTGTGGTGACCGAAAGGGGAAACATGCAGGAGGGGAGGCCCCGTGGTTAGTCACGACCGCGGGACGTGGAGGGGTGCAAGGCATGCGGGGACCGGTAGGAGACATGGCAGTGGGCAGCTGGAACTGGAGCGGTGGAGCATAAGGACCGGCTGGTAGTGGATGAGGTTCCCGCACAGCAAGCAGGTGTTGTCGACTTCTCCGGTATACCGCTCCCTCACAGTCCACAAGGTAGGATCGTGGTTCGTCAGCCAGGTTAACAATGGTGCCCAGACGGGAATGTCCAGTTGAGGTTTGTAAACAAACTACCTGGCCCGGCAGTAGAGGCCTAGGTGGTTTGCTGTATCTGTCGTATGATCGCTCTGGTCTCCAATTGGAGGCATGGATTCGTATCCCACTTCTGACACCATGTAGACAGACTCCAGACACGCTACGAGATCCAAAATCATCCTTAATCAGCACTTAAACTTTAACAGCATAAAGAATGGTTAGATGTCAGAACATGCCAACTGCTGCTCGAACTGAGTAGTGCCAGAAGCAAGTGTTAATATAAACGTTATAGTGGGGTGGGGTTAGTGATGCTACCTATATGTGATAGGTTAACATGCATAATCAATCTACAGGTACTATCAGAACATTTAAAAGACATTTGGATAGGTATATGGATAGGATAGGTTTAGAAGGATATGGGCAAAATTAAGGCAAGTGGGACTAGTGTAGATGGGGCATGTTCATCGGTGTGGCAAGTTGGGCCAAAGGTCCTATTTCCACACTGTATGACTCAATTACTCTATGACAAAGAAACATCTTTGTCAGACAAAATGTTTAGTCCGGTTCTAATTCTGTTCTAATAGGGCATGTTGGTCGTTGTGGCAAGTTGGGCCAAAGGTTTTCTTACATGTTTAAGTGATATTCCGATTTTCTTTCTCAACAATGGCAAAATCCATAAATTTTGAGCAACATGGTTCTGGGCTATAATTCAAGGAGTTGTCCCATAGCTGTCCCATCCCTGCACCAGAAGTGGACACACCAATGCGTTCAACTTTAACTTTGGCCCGTGCTGTGGCCGTGAAGATGCTACTTAGGATATTTCTTAGCATCCCAATGTCTGGCAATTGAGAATGCAATCCATCCATGTAAGATGATTGCTCAAGGCCCTCGAAATCTCTCATCACTTCAAGTGGAAAAACACCAAATGGCAATCCCTTTTATTTATATTGAGACTCCAAGAAGAGTAAAGAACATGTGTCAGGCCCTGCAGCCCGCTGAGAACTTGTAATATGGAGATTGTGTGACTCTTTTTAATTGCCAGATCTAGTTATAATACTATGCAGGTAATATTACTGTACATATTTAATTCTATAACTAGACTAAGTGGGACCCCCAGCATCACACGGTAGGGCTGGTCACCCAACGCAATATTCCACCTCTCCACCAATTCCAATATTGCTGGCCAGTGGGGGGGGGGGCTTTCTGTTGCGCTAGTATGGGTGTTGTGGGCCGAAAGGACTGGTTTCCAGAGGACTAGTATGGACATTGTGGGCCAAATGGATTCTTGGGCTGGCAGCTCAGTCACTGAGGCCAGGCAGCTCAGTCACTGAGGCCTGGCAGTACAGTCACCCGGACCTGGCAGGCTGGCAGCTGAGAAACTGCCAGAAATTCTGCCCAAAACAGGTGACAGACTCTGTGAGAGAGAAGGGGGAGAGGATGGACTGAATGGATTATTGGGCTGGCACTTCAGTCACTTACGGCTGGTGGACTGGCAGTTCACTTACTCACGGCTGATGGGCTGGCAGTGCAGTCACTCACGGCTGTTGGGCTGGCAGTTCAGTCACTTACAGCTGGTGGGCTGGCAGTTCACTTAGTCACAGCTGGTGAGCTGGCAGTTCAGTCACTTACAGCTGGTGGGCTGGCAGTTCACTTACTCACGGCTGCTGGGCTGGCAGTGCAGTCACTCACGGCTGGTGGGCTGGCAGTTCAAACTCTGACAGCTGGTGGGCTGGCAGTTCACTTACTCACGGCTGGTGGGCTGGCAGTGCAGTCACTCACAGCTGGTGGTATGGCAGTTCAGTCACTCACAGCTGATGGGCTGGCAGTATTCTTTAAAAAATCGTAAACCGTACGTGGGTTTTGAATTACATTTTACTCAGATGCAAGCCAAGGAATGGAATAATTGTTAGCTGTTAATTGGACATAATCAACCTCAGCAAATTGACAATATCCTATTGAAAGGGAGTGGGTGTATAAGCTGTCAGGACATTTTACTATTTGCCAAAATATACATCTCAATACCATATTGATAGAAAACTTACTTTTCCACACACCATTCGTAAGTCTGGAGATTTTTTTAATGATAAATTTAGCTTCAGAAACGTTTTCTTTTTGCATGTAAAAACCCACTTCATTACCATGGGCGATTTAAAAATTTTACAGCCAGATTTATCACTTCTGAAACTTTTTAGATACCAAAGGAAACAAGAAAAAACACAAATAATGCCTTACTGTTGATGAAATGCAGTGAGCAAACGCGCTAATTCCCAATATTTTCAATTTCGATATCTGGACGGCCAATGTTCGCCGAGCACTTTAGCTGTTGTTGTCCCTTCAGCTCTCGCTTCTCTTTACCTTCATTTCTCTTCACATTTGGAATTCTGAAGTAGGATGGATGTCTCTCACGGTTACCCCAACTTCCACAATTATTTACAGCACAAAAATTCACCATTTTGGCAGTTTTTAACAGGTAGGAAAGTATGCGTTTCATGTATTAACAACATATACCGGAAGCTGCGATGTCCTCCTGATGGATTGAGCGGTTCCGTTCGTCAAGCCCTTTGACCCGGTGACCTTGCGTGCAACCCCCCTAGACACACACACATACAGACTCACACACACACTCACACATAGACACACACACACACATACACAGACGTACACAGACTCACACACACACAGAGACACACACACAGGCTCACACACACAGAGACTCACTCACAGCCACACACACACAGACTCACTCACACACAGACTCACTCACACACAGACTCACTCACACACAACCAATAGTAAAATGCCAAGTAACTTCAGAACGTGGTGAACATACAGTGTGTAAACCGAATGATTCAAACGTTTAAAGCCTCCTGTCAAGGCTGCTGCTGAAGCAAAAACGTGCTTTAAATAACGTCCAACAAACACACTCACCATAGACAGAACAGTCAGCTCTCTTCAATTATTCAACGACGTCTTCACTCTGTGCCTTCTGCAGTCAGCGCCATCTTGCCACGAACCGGAAATGACGCACTCAGCGCCATCTTGCCGCTAACGAGAAATGACATAATCGGCGCCATCTTGTCACTAAACGGAAGTCACGGAATGAGCGCCAATTTTGCAATTAAACAGTCCTGATTTAATAAAATGTTTATTCATGCTTTATCCATCCGAAAACTGTTGAAAGCCCTTTAAAAGCCAAGCCAATTGGGCAAACACTTTGCAAGCCAACAAACACATTTGCTGAAAGCCTTTTAAAATCCAAGCCAATTGGGCAAACACTTTGCAAGCCAACAAACATATTTGCTGAAAGCCCTTTAAAAGCCAAGCCAATTGGGCAAACACTTTGCAAGCCATCAAACACATTTGCTGAAAGCCCTTTAAAAGCCAAGCCAATTGGGCAAACACTTTGCAAGCCAACAAACACATTTGCTGAAAGCCCTTTACAAGCCAAGCCAATGGGGCAAACACTTTGCAAGCCAACAAACACATTTGCTGAAAGCCCTTTAGAAGCCAAGCCAATTGGGAAAACACTTTGAAAGCCAACAAACACATTTGCTGAAAGCCTTTTAAAATCCAAGCCAATTGGGCAAACACTTTGCAAGCCAACAAACATATTTGCTGAAAGCCCTTTAAAAGCCAAGCCAATTGGGGAAACACTTTGCAAGCCATCAAACACATTTGCTGAAAGCCCTTTAAAAGCCAAGCCAATTGGACAAACACTTTGCAAGCCAACAAACACATTTGCTGAAAGCCCTGTACAAGCCAAGCCAATGGGGCAAACACTTTGCAAGCCAACAAACACATTTGCTGAAAGCCCTTTAGAAGCCAAGCCAATTGGGAAAACACTTTGAAAGCCAAGAAACACATTTGCTGAAAGCCCTTTAAAAGCCAAGCCAATTGGGCAAACACTTTGCAAACAAACAAACACATTTGCTGAAAGCCCTTTAAAAGCCAAGCCAATTGGGCAAACACTTTGCAAGCCTACAAAAAAATATTTGCTGAAAGCCCTTTAAAAGCCAAGACAATTGGGCAAACACTTTGCAAGCCAACAAACACATTTGCTGAAAGTCCTTTAAAAGCCAAGCCAATTGGGCAAACACTTTGCAAGCCAACAAACACATTTTCTGAAGAGTCTTTAAAAGCCAAGCCAAGTTGGCAACCACTTTGCAAGTAAACAAACACATTTTCTGAAAACCACAACGAGGGGACTCACCGTGGAGTAGACGTGTGTTCAGTGTTATTCGCAGCACAGAAAGCCATGACCCTCTTGCTTCCTCCATCTCGCAGAGACTGAGTGAGGCACAACACCTCCGGCTTTTATAGTCCCTCCCCCCTGCCACTAGCGGGGGCAGCAGAGAGAATGGCGAAATTTTTTAAAACATTAATAATTCTCTGATTTTGTGTGTGTGTGTGTGTGTGTGTGTGTATGTGTGTGTGTGTGTGTGTGTGTTTGTGTGTGTGTGTGTGTGTGTGTGTGTGCATGTGTGTGTGCATGTGTGTGTGTGCGTATATGTCATATTTTTGCCACTCATCTAAATTTTAGCTCAATCCCTGGAAAGTAAAAAGGAATGATGAAGTTTTCCAACGGAAACAAAAGGTTGAAAGCCATAGTAAAAGAACGCTATGGAGTAGATGGGATAACTACAAATTTAAACTGACAACCCAAAAGCTAAAAGTGTTTACACAAGTGCAAGGTAACATCAAACCACTTCACTTGTACCAAAGGATCACCCTTGTAAATCCAAAAGATGATAGGTATCAAAAGCAAGCACCTTGAAATAATACATATTCATGGAGCATAAATTCTACACTTAGAAAGGTCTAAATCAGAGGGATGCACGAAGGAAAAGAAGATCAATAGCTCAGAAATTTCTTCCCTGGGTTAATAAGGTAGTAGACTGAAGTGATTCTCAATAAGCGCACTCTCCAAGAGTACTTTAGATAACTGCATGTGCACTATATAGCAAAGCTGACTCTTTTTTGTTATTTTTACATTTTTTAATTGTAATTTTAAAGTTTTTTAAATTGATTCTGATTCTGATTGATGAACTGGAACTCCCTGCACAATTCTAACCACAACCCTACCTCAACCCCAAACTACTATAGACTTAGTACTACTAAGGTTGCACCACATCATTTGGCTTGCAATATCATGGTCTGGTTTATCTTGAATAGCTGATGATTTATTGCTTCTTTATTTGTTGTGTTGCTGCATTTAATGTGTCTGTAAATCTGCAGCAAATAAGTATTTCATAATGCCAGTATATGAGAAGTAAACACTCTTAGGACTCCAAACCACAAGATGGGAGACAACAATGAAAGTTGAAAATAACGTGCCAATTGAAAATGTCAATGAGTAATAAAGTCAAACAGACCTATTACAAATATACCTAGAATGTTTTAAAATTGATGCCTAGAAGGATTTTGAATACCTACAGCAAACAATGATCCAGCCACCACGTAAGCAATCAACAGCCTGAAAGTAAATTCCAAGAGATAATCAGAAAGGAATGCAAGCCAAGGTCACAACAAAACTTCAGACAACAGAAACTGCATGACAGAAACTGCTCTTCTCTGATGAAGAAACCTAAGGGATGTATAAAGATATGCCGAGACCCAAAGTTCCTGAATCGGGTGAGCTAAAGGGACCACTGCTAAACTCCAGGTCTGCAAGGAGTCATTGACAAGGGCCAAGGTTATCAGCAAACCTTATGCCAGAAATGGATACAGGATTGTTTAGCTTAGTTTAGTTTAGCTTAGTTTAGTTTAGTATAGTTCAGTTTAGAGATGCAGTGCAGAAACAGGCCCAACGAGTCGGTGCTGACCAGTGATCCCCACACACCTACGCTATCCTACACCCACAAGAAACAATTTTACCAAGTCAATGAGCCTACAAACCTGCATGTGTTTGGAGTGTGGGAGGTAACCGGAGATCCCGGGGAAAACCCACGCAGGTCACGGGGAAAACGTACAATGTTCAAGAAGGAACTGCAGATGCTGGAAAATCGAAGGTAGACAAAAGTGCTGGAGAAACTCAGCGGGTGCGGCAGCATCTATGGAGCGAAGGAAATAGGCAACATTTTGGGCCGAAACCCGTACAGACAAGTGCCCATAGTCAGAATGGAACCTGTGGTCTGGATCAAAATGTGATGCTTTGAGGAATGTTTCACTGTTTTACTAACATGTAACATGCAATTCAGACAATAAAAATCCAGACAATAGAAGTTCCCGCACTTTTCAATACACATTTCAGCTGAGACCTCTGAGACTGTACAAAGGAGCATAGGCCAAACACATGACATCCGGATCTGTGGAATCAAGATCCCTGGATAGAGCCCACGATTACCCACAGGTGATTGAAAGATCCAGAAACATTGAGCCAGAAATAAATAATGACAAATGCAATCCTAAAAGAAAAATAATATATCTGTTATTTGCAATGCCATACAAACCAGATTGAGTGAAATCCAGACAGTCGCAAGAGATAGTTGATGCTGGAATATGGAGCAACAAGCAATCTATTGGAGAAACACAGCATGACACGCACCATCCATGGAGGGAAACGCATAGATGTTTCGGGTCGACATTTACTGGCTGTGTTACTTTATTACAATTACAACACAAAGTACTTGTGCTATAACTCCAGGATAAGCACTCAACTAAGAAAACCAAGCTCAAAGCCAAAGTATTATCTAACTAAATATACCAACATACAATAAATAACTCAGTCTGCAAAAAAAGCTACCTACATATTAACTAATTCATTAAAAAAAACTAATCCTGTAGATGCCAGTATATCATTGGGGTTATCAAGTGGACACCTCCCTTCACTGGTGTTTCGTTAAGTTAGGCCTACAACACCTTGGGAAGGCTCAACAGTTGATTCTGGTGTCCCAGAATAACCCTCCTCAATACCTGCTCTCACCCCCTATGCTGCTAAGCTAGGTGAGAAAAACATAGGTAAACTCGGTTGCTTTTTGATGCAGCATTTGAAATTCATGTCAGTGAATACAATGGTGTGACCTTGATTTGTGTTCATAACATCATGTGTGATAGGAGTAGAATTAGGCCATTTGGCCCATCAAGTCTACTCCGCCATTCAATCATGGCTGATCTATCTCTCCCTCCTAACCCCATTCTCCTGCCTTCTCACCGTATCATCTTATACCCGTACTAATCAAGAATGTTGTGTGCTGCATTTTTAAAGATCTTGTCAGAAAGTATCCTGATACAAAATGTGAATTGTCCATTTCCCTCCACAGATTTTGCTCAACACATTGTGTTCCCCCAGAAGATTATTTGTTGTATAATCAGAATCAGGGTGATAATGTCAAAGACTGGAGAGCAGAGCTTTAAGGTGAGAGGAGCAAAGTTTAAAGGAGATGTGCACGGCACGTTCTTTACACAGAGGGTTGTGGGTTCCTGGAATACGCTGCCAGGGTGGTGGTGGAGATGGTGGTGGCAAATATAATAATAGTGTTTAAGAGGCTTTTAAAGAGGTACATCGTTATGCAGGGAATGGATGGATATGGATCATGTGCGGGCAGATAAAAATTTATGTTGGCATCATGGTCGCCACAGACGTTGTGAGCCAAAGGGCCTGGTCCTATGCTGCACTGTTCTATGTTTTATGTTGGAGTGAAATCAAGCCTAGAAAATGTTGCAGCGATTGCTAAGATGGAAACACCACAGGCCAGAAACACTAAGAAGCTTTCTAAGGTGAATGCAATAAATGGATTGTTTCACTGTTCACACGTCAGAACATACAACAAACCTGAGTGAATTACTGAAGGAAAATTATGATTATTAATGGCAACCACCCCATGAAGCAAATTTTAGCAAACTCAAAAAAATCATGTCCAAAGATATGAACCTGCCATACAACAGGAAACACTCAACATTTTACAGGTAGATGGCTCCATTATACAGACTGGGAGAAACCCACGAACAAGCTGGCAAGCTGGTGGTGTTTGCATTGAGAATGCTCCTGTTGACCATAACAAGGTACAGTAGACAAAGTGACAGCAGTTGTACATGGATATGATAAACTCCCCACTCTTCTCCATACAAGGACATTTTTAGCAGGATCTGATCACTGCCCTCGAGAGCAAACCTTCAAGAAAACCTGCGCGGTGCACTAGTGGGACCACCAAGTACTCCAGTGACTTCAGCGTAATGACTAATCTGGAATACAGACAAGGAAAGGAAATGATACCATCATTTCCTTTCCACCTCAATTATCACTACAGGAGAAATATGAGATGAGACATTAAGATGTAAAGATATGCTCCCTAGTAAATATGATACCACAAACTAAGGAAGATCAGAGAAGAAATTGACAAAGATGGCTTGCAGGCCATTCTCTCAACAAATGGTTTAGGGATGGTCTGAAACGATGAAACAAATCCTAGCTTTGATTGAAACAGTGATGCTAAATGTAAAGCTGCTCTCATACATCAGCAAAGATAGACACAAAATGCTGGAGAACTTCAGACTGAAAAAGGGTCTTGACCCAAAATGTCACCCATTCTTCTCCAGAGATGCTGCCTGTCCCACTGAGTTATTCCAGTATTTTGTGTCTATCTTCGATTTAAACCAGCATCTGCAGTTCTTTCCTATTCATACAACAGCAACCCAGGTACAATTCCTACCACTGTGTGCAGTTGCTCATTCTCCCTGTTAAGCTATGGGCTTCCTCCAGGTGGTTCAGTTTCCTTCCAGATCCCAATATGTGATGGTTGGTAATTTGACTGGCAATTACAATTTAATTTAGGTAGTATAATTTATTGATTTTTTGTAGTTGTTTATCTTATGTTATCTATGAATATTGTGTTTACAGGTCTATCATGCAGCTGCAAGTAAAAAAATAAGGTTGGTTCTGTGGTTGGTACATTTGACAGGTAAACACTCTTGACTCTTGAGGCTGTTAGGAGAATCACAAGGGAATTGAGAAAAATTGAAAAAAATAAATAACAGATAAAATAATGGGAGAATGGCATTGACAGGATTATTTTAGAGCTGGCATAGACTCGATGAGCTGAATGATCTTTTTGCAAGTCATGAGGAAATCTGGAATGTGAAAATATGGAAATATCGCCAGCAATGAGATGCCATTGATCAATCATAGGTGACACATCATTGGAAGATTGTGCATCAGCTTGATCCAAATTTAACAAATCCAAAAAGATGCAAAGAGAATATTCCATAAGATGCACAAAGGGATATGAGCAATGCAATCAATGGGTACATAGAGAACTGCTGAGAAAGATAGACTGTGAATGGATCAACATTAGCATCAACAACATTAACAACAGAAGGAATGGTGTAAAAATGCATATAATGCCAAAAGAAAGAAACAACACCGCCAAGTAAAATACATCCTCTAAAGCACCAAGAAGTGGTAAGATCGTGAATGATTGCACAAATAAAAGAAAGGATTACAAAAACACCCATGGTAAATTATTACCCGAGTCGTGGAGAAAACAAAAGTCCACGTCCAAAGCAAATAATGAAAACCTGGAACCTAGTTGAAGTCATCAATTAAGCCAATACTTTATCTCCAAGACAAAGATGGATAGCAGATGAAACAGAACAGAGCCCGAATCCAGCCTACACCAGAGGTGAAAGAACAGAAATATCAGCGGCAACTTCAATGCCATTGCAACAACATCAGTAGAAGAGAGTGCAACTTCTGCATCAACAGAAATAACTACCTCAACACCAAAACATTGCATCAATCCAATTATTACAGCCAAAACAATAATATTCAGGCATTGTGCCTTCTTTGTTAACAAGGAGCATTATTCCTTTGCTCTTTTTTGACTTTAGCCAAGGAATCATTTACTGCCATCGAAGAGTACAGAGGGGGGCACAGTTTGATTTATGACATTGCAGCACTCCCTCAACACTATTGTAGTGAGCCAACCTTGATTTTTGCATTCTGAGTGATCATTGGGAGATAACTGAGAAGAGATGGTCAGGAAGTAAATGCAGGTAAGAAATCACAGGGAGATATTGTTGAAAAGACTTTGAAGCACTTTCCAAGTGATTTGGGTGAAGAGAAACAAGAGGGCTAGTGCACGAGAAGGGGTGTGCAGGGATGGGCAATGATGGCCAAGTGGGAAATAATTATAGGGTAAAGATTGTGTGGCAGGTCACAGAGAATAGTTCATTGTACATTTGCTTGGGGCATCCAGGTGATACACTCCTCCTCCTACGTCATCTAAAGGCAGGTGGGAAATGGCGAGACCAGGTGGACAATTCCTTCATCAAGCAGCATTGGTAAAGCATTTACCTGCTGGACAAGGCATCTCCCGTCTTTGAGATGCCAAGACAGGGGAGGGCTGTCAAAAATCCAAGAGACCCATCCGGCATTCACTTATTAATATCACTCGCTCCCAAACTTGCTGCAATGGGAGGATCATTTGCCACACGTCAGGATGCACTTTCACAAACATTAGCAATTTATCACATGTTCCCAACCCTCGCTTATCACTTATGCGTCGGTTAAAGTGTCCCTTCACTGCAGCTGAAAGTACAGAACTTTTTATCTGACCTAGCTGGAATGTTGATTTTGGAAAAAAAATTGAAGTACATTTTGATCCCAAACAATTGGTGGGCATTGTAGACTCAGTGGGTCAAAGCATCTTTTTTTCAGACGCTATGGTTCTATGACAGTACGATGATTACTTGCTGCTATTAAGTATTAAGAAGAGTAACAAATTGATTTGAACTGCGTTGTTTATGTCTAAGCTCCACTGCTCCACATGCGCATGTAACAAATCCAAAAAAGTGGTCAGTGATTCCTCTCACAATGTTCCTTGGCATCCACATCTTTTGGTTTTATGCTATGACTCATCTAGCCGTCAAAAGTGTATGTGGAATAGTGTTACCCTAAATGCCCATTAAAATAGTAATAAAATACTTTCCTTCTGTCTTACTGTCTTTAAAGATGGAATTACATTTAAACACCCATACTTTGCCAGGGGGCATTTAAAGTGCTGAATTTTTGAAGACTTAATCCTGGGCTTTCATACAGACCACAGTAATGTCTGCCGGATGGTTAAAAATGCCGACTATAAGTAAGAAAGGCATGGTTAAGTTCTGTCATCATCCATATGCTGCAACTGGGGTAACTGAATACACACGAGAAGACCATGTTTGATGAGGAAGGAGGGGATGAAAACTGACTAATTATGAATATTGTTGTCTGTGGTTGAAAAGACCTTTGTGTGGAAATCTGCCATTTCTTGTTTGGGCTGTCAACAGTAATTTAACTGAAAATATCCCTGCGCATGACCTGCTTTTATAGGATCCTAAGCGACATTGTGCAGCTTCCCGAAAGAGTCTGCTTCAACATCTTCATCAGCCTTTGTACGGCATTTGCCGCACATTTACACAGATTTCTGCTTTGACACATATGATGATTGATTGCTCAGTGTATCAAAAACCTTTCTAAAAGCAAAGAGTTTTCTTCTTTTGTGTAACCACTGTCTCCACCGGTTTTCTCCCCCACCCCCAACACACACTTCAGGGTCCAAGGCTCACTGGAGCTTTGTGGTGAATGGTCAATTGTTACCAAATTCTAATTGGTTCTGGGTCAGTCTCTTTGAAATGCTTGCTGTGCTCTGTTAAACTTTCCAATTAATCCATGACAATTAACATCCCACAAACCCTAGGTGCTTGTCAGAAACACTTTAAAGAACATTGACTTAAAACGAGCAATGTTGCCCTCGACAAAGATGCCTTGCAAAATAGCGATGAAATCACAGGGACTGCTTTAGTTCCCTTTGGTTTTCTTTATCACGGTGAGCATTTTAAAATTTTGAAATGATCTGTGCTTCTTTATGCTCAGAAGTTTCATCGTGTCTGTCATTAATTCTGTCAAGGAACTGACCTTGTCACGTAGAATACTGCACTCCATAAATACACTCTTTTATAGGCTTGCTCTGCTGTCCATCACACAGCAGCAATGCGGAAACAATATAATAATTAACAAAATTAAAATACTAACAAGGACTGATAAAAGAATGTTCCTTCATCTCAAAGAAAATTTAGGAATAATGCAAATAACTAAAAAGAAAAACACATTTACATTACAATGATAAATGTAAGTACTTAAAGAGCACTCATCCATGCACTATGAAATTATGTCCTTGATAGAATCTGTATAGCCCCAAAGCCATTTAAAAAATGGTGCTACAGTAACACTGCAATGTTTCTTTTGGAAATGTTGTAAGATTCACCACATAACTTAGATTAGCATTACAACTTTAATAGTGCATAATACCATGCTTTCAAAATTATTAATATTTCAGTCCTGATGACTTGATCGAAATATCTTTTAATTGATATTTCTTATTGCATTAAAATATTTCTCATGGAATACGCAATCAGGTATAATTGGAGGAAAGAACTGCAGATGCTGGTTTAAATCGAAGATAGACACAAAATGCTGCAGTAACTCAGCGGGACAGGCAGCATCCCTTGATGTGTCTATCAGGTAAAATTGAATTGTTTTAGATCTATACCATTTCCGTTTTCATTTACTTTAATGGAAATAAATTCCATTATGGTAATCATGTAAATGGTAAGGTTTGCCATTGAAATGTGATAAGTATTATTTATTATTAATTCTCATTCTTCCAATATTAACTTGAATTGGACACAAAATGGTAAATATTTATATATATTATCTGTGTTTCGTCACTAATGATGAATCTATACTCCATTCTGCAGCTGCATAGGCAAATCAACAGGTTTATTGTATCTGGTTCCTCATTGAGTTTGTTATCTTTAGGAATTTTAACAGAAGAAAATTGTACCTTTATTTCAAATTTGTATTGGAAAAATATGCTGAGCCATACCGGGGATATTGATTATAAGGAGAGTTCTAGACTAGGAGGTCATTGCAAACAGTGATGAACTTATAGAATCTCTGATTGTCTCATGGATCTTATAGAAACATATAAAATTCTTTGGGATTGGACAGGCTAGATGCAGGAAAAATGTTCCCGATGTTGGGTCAGTCCAGAACTATGGGTCTCAGTTTAAGAATAAGGGGTAGGCCATTTTGGACTCAGATGAGGAAAAACATTTTCACCCAGAGAGTTGTGAATGTGTAGAATTCTCTGCCACAGAAGGCAGTGGGAGCTAATTCACTGGATGCTTTCAAGAGAGAGTTAGATACAGCTCTTAGTGCTAACGGAATCAAAGGATATGAGGAGAAAGCAGGAATGGGATACTGATTTTGGATGATCAGCCATCATTATATTGAATGGCTCAAAGGGTCGAATGGCCTACTCCTGTACCTATTTTCTATGTTTCTATGTTTCTATGAACTAACTTCAAAAATATTAAACTAGAGTTACCTAAGCTCACTATTGGACCATGCTAAGCAATAACATTAACAGAAATTGAAATGATTCTTACTAGTACACTAGCAAATAAGGATAAATGGCTTTCAGAGGTAGAAGGGGCAGTAACCATAGCAGACAGATTGAAGGTAATTGGCAAAAGATCCAAGAGAGAAAAAATCACACCCACAGTTGTTTTGAACTGAAATGTATTGCCTGGAAAGCTGATGAAAGCAGATTCAATAATAATGGGATTAAATACCAGAAGGGGGAAATTTTACGGGTTATGGAGAGAGGGGGAGAGGAACTAATTGCACAGCTCTTTTAAAGAGTTGACACATAGACCAACCAGCTGTCTTCTGCGTTACATTATTCCATAATTCAAAGATCTAGAAAGGTCATTATAATGATGAACAGTCAGATTGAAAAGTGAGATTTTATTCAAGGTCATTCCTGAAGTTAGAAGAAGGAGCACTAAGGAACAGAAATTATTCATTGTAATTTGTTTATGAGAGAATGATAAATTTACCATTAATAGTTTCTATAATTTGCCATTCTATGGTTTCAGCCTGCTTCGGTGTAATGTGGATTCAAAACAGCTTCACAATGCCAAGAAAATATGTCAAGCAACGTAAGAATTTTATAGGCCCCCCATGTATTTCACAGAATATACTATAATGCTTTATAGCTATTGAAGTATTTTTGAGTGGCGTTCATATTTTGTCATGCAACACATTTGTGTTCAGCAAGATACAACAAAATGTTCTGAGCTGTTAATCAATTTAAGTATTGTTGGGGAAATTGTCGTCAAAGTAACTGCTTACTCTTCCTCATATGATTTCCAGGATGAGTTAAAGCCATCTGAACAAAGGTGGGAGCTCACTTTAATGTCAAGATTGCAGCACACACATACACCCCCCCCCCCCACCCCCATTAATTGTATACTTTTCCCTTACATTATCTCCCAAAGTGTAACGCCTCACACTTGCTCAAATTTAACTCCAGCTGCTCTTTCTTCCCGCGTTTCTGTAACTGAATTATATCCTACTGTCTACTTTGCCAGGCTTCCTCAATGTCCATAATCCCAGCAATCTTTCATACAATCTGCAAATTGACTAACCAACCCATCTACATTTGTGTCCAAGTACTGCATTTCTGTATAGTCCATGTAGTACTGTCATTTCTCATGTTGTCATACAGTAATTGAGTTATACAGCATGGAAACAGGTACTTTGACCCAACTTGCCCATGCCGACCACTAGTCCAACCTACCCACAGATTGTTCCTATTCCTCTAAACCTTTCTTATCCATGTACCTGTTCAAATCTCTTTCAAATGTTGTTATAGTACATTGATGGTATCCATTGAGGGTGCCGAAGTAGAGATGGTTGAAAGCTTCAAGTTGTCAGGAATAAATATCACCAGCAATTTGTCCTGGAACAGCCACATCAAACCTGTGGCCAAGAAAGCGCATCAATGCCTCTACTTCCTCACAAGGCTTTAGAAGTTCCCAACAACCCTCACCCCAACTTCTAAAGATGCCCCGTAGAAAGTATCCTGTCATGATGTATCACAGCATGGATTGGATACAGCTCCATCCAAGACCACAAAAAAATTGCAGAGAGTTGTGGACACAACTCAGACCATCACACAAACAAACCTCCCTTCCATTGACTCCATCCACACTTCATGCTGTCTCGGCAAGGCCACTAGCATAATCAAGGGCCAGTCTTACCCCGGTCACACCATGTTCTCCCCTCTTCCATCAGGCAAGGCCACTAGCATAATCAAGGGCCAGTCTTACCCTGGTCACACCATGTTCTCCCCTCTTCCATCAGGCAAGAGGGATAGAAGTTTGAAAACGCATACCTCCAGATTCAGGGACAGTTTCCACCCAGCTGTTATCAGGCAACTGAACTGTCCTCTCACCAGCTATAATGCAGCCTGACCTCCTATCAACCTTATTGGAGACCTTTGAACTATTGTTAAGTGGACTTTATCAAACTTTATCTAGCAATAAATGTTGTACCCTTTATCCTGTGGACAGCTTGATGTAATCATGTATAGTCTTTTCTTTGACTGGATAGCATGCAACTAGAAAACTTTTCACTGTACCTCGCCGCACGTGACAATCATAAAACTAAACTAAACTAGGTACCTGTCTCAACTGTTCATAAACTGGAAGTGGAAATTGAACCTACAATTATTTGATTCAGATCCCAGGCAACTTTGACTTTCACATCTGTGGTGTAAGTGTCATGTAGTCTGTAGATTTTCAAGAGATCCTGAAATAGATAGAGGTCGTGAGATCCAGTGAAACAAAATCTGTACAATGGTAATACTGTCCTGTTCCCAAATCATTTAAATCACCAATATTTACATGAGCTATTACAAATATGCCTTTTTAATGATCATATATGTCTAGATTTTACACAGATTATGCAGGTAATACTTAGCATCATCTTCGTCACCATAATTAATGAAATGTGAAGGCCCCATAATGCATGCACTGGGCTCCATAAACACAAATGTCACTTCAGGCTTTCAAGACAGTTTGAAGTCTTGCACTCTACCGTTTATCATGAATCACATATCAGTAAAGCAGTCAGCAGTCAAATAAGAAGATGCAAAATAAAAGTTGTTATTTTCAACTTTGTGGTAAGTTTATCACTCTTCCATAAAAAGCCCTGGACAGAAAGGCCAGTGTGGGCATGAGAAGAGGAGTTAAAATGGTTAGCAAATGGGAAATCAAGTAGGTCTCAGTGTTCGCAAGTGTTCAACAAAACAGTCACCGACTCTACACTTGATCTCACCAATGTAAAGGCGGCACATCAGAAACACCGGACTGAGTAGATGAGATGAGAGATGGTGCATGTGAACTTCTGCCTCACTTGAAGGACTGCAGGGGTCCCTGGATGGATGTGAGGGAGGAGGTATAGGGACAGGTTTATATCTCCTACCGTTGCAGAGGAAATTATCCAGGGAGGGTTGGTTTGGCTGGGAAGGGATGAATGAACCAAGGAGTTGGTAGTATTATCTGTATTACTTTAAAGATACAGTGCAGAAACCGGCCCTTATGGTCCACCTAGTCCGTGCCAACCAGCGATCACCACATACATGAACACTATCCTACACACATGGGACAATTTACAATTTTACCGAAGCCAATTAACCTACAAACCTTCACGTATTTGAAATGTCGAAGGACACTGGAGCACCCAGAGAAAGCCCATGCAGTCACAGTGTAAACGTATAAACTCAATACAGACAGCACCGGTAGTCAGGATCTAACCCATCGCTGTAAGACAGCAGCTCTAATGTTATGCCACTGTGCCACCATTTCTACTCCATTGTGCCGCCCTTATATCCCTCACAAAAGAAGATGGTTGTGGTTGTCAGAGGACAATTAACCAACCACAGATATTAATGTAGGAGATGCTCAGGGCAACGTCCAAGGCTCCACTATCTTCAGCATCTTCATCAACAAACTTCCTCCCTTTATTAATGGTGCACATCGATGATTGCTCAATGTTGAAATCAATTTGCAACTTTTCAGCAAATGACCAAAACCAAAAGTGTTGGAGTGCCTCATGAACTCAGCGGGTCAGGCACAATATGTGGAGGAAATGGACAGGTGAAGTTTCACTTGGGATCTTCTTCAGACTGATTGGAGTAGAGGCGAGAAAGCTGAAAAAGAGGGATGAGGGCAGGAAAAAGTCTGAAAAGCGATGGAGATATACAATACGGAAACAGGCCCTTCGGCCAAAGTGGAAACGTGTATATTTGGATATATGTTAGTGGGGAGGTGGGAGGATGATGAAACAGTTCATTGACATTTGGGTAAAATAACTGACAAAGGCTGTAGGTGAAAAAGACACAAAAGGCTGTCAGATAAGGAGAGAAATGTAAAGACGGAGGGGGGATTATGGGTGGAAGAGCACATGGAGATGGGTGGAGAGGGGGAATAAAATGGAAATGGGGACACAATGACGGGAAATGAGCGTTTAAAGGATAAGAAATGAACAGGGTGACTGGAGGCTGGGAAATAGTGGGAGGGAGGTGTGTACATCGAAAAGAGGAGGGGGTATTTCAAAATGGAGAATTCAATGTTCATACCCAAGCAAAATATGAGGTGCTGTTCCTCCAGTTTGCGTGTGGCCTCACTCTGGCAGTGGAGAAGGCCAAGGACAGAAAGGTCAGTATGGAATGGGAAGGCGAGTTAAAATGGTTAGCAACCGGGAGATCGAGCAGGTCATTGCCAGACTGAACCCCCCATAACCCAATGTTCCCAGTTGCCTATCATTTTAATTCTCCTTTCCACTCCCACCCTGACCTCTCTGTCTTTGTCCCTCCTACATCATTTTGATGAAGCCCAGTGTAAGCTCGGGAAACATTTTCCAACCAGACCTATTAAATCTCTCAGGACTTAACTTTGAGTTCAGATGGCTAGGCGTATTTCCAGCTGGCCAAGTCTGATGAAAAATCCCTTGAAAAAGGTAACTCCCTTTCTTACTTCTAAGATGCCTTTTGGCTACTTTTAACAATCTATGTTTTTACTTTATATCCAAAATCTCCAGTGTTTTGCTTCTCCAATTTCTATTTCCCATATCCAGCACTTATTTGTTATTTTTTTCTCTTCTCTGCAGCCTCTACACGTTGGGGTTTAGAAAGATGAGGGGGGACCTCATTGAAACTGAATGGCATTGATAGATTGAATGTTGGGAGGATGTTTCCACTAGTTGGAGTGGCTAGGACCAAAGGCCATTGCCCCAGAATAAAAGGACGTGAGAAAAGAGATGAAAGGGTGGTGAATCTGTGGAACTCATTGCTACAGACGTCTGTGGAGGCCAAGTCAATGGATATTTTTAAGGCGGAGATTGACAGATTCTTGATTAGTATGGATGTCAGGGGTTATGGTGTGGGCGCAAGAGAATGGGTTGAGAGTGAAAGATACGCCAGCCATGATTGAATGGTGGAGTAGACTTGATGGGCTGAATGCCCTAATTCTGCACCTAGTACTGATGAACTTATGCTTACAAATTATTTCCTCATATTCCCACCTCCTCCAAACAAATCATCTGCAATTAATATATGTTCACCACACTTTCTCATCGAGTACTTCCATCATTCGGTTTCCACCCTATCATAAAAATTCCCACCAACTCTCTTCTCCCAATCCCCTTCCAACTTTCTTTACAACTTAGTATTGTGTTTGCTTGATTCTGCTGGAAGCTTGTCAACATTTAACATTAACAGTGTCTCTTTCTCCACAGATGTTGCTGACCTGCGGAGTATTTATGACATTTCAATACTTTTATTTCAGCTAGCCAACATCTGCAGTATATTATTTTTGGCTTTTCAATTATGGTAACTCCAATTTATGATATCAGGTTAGCATTTGATTTGTGCTGCACATTCAAGTAAACGATAGACTAAACTCAGAGGTTCATTTCACCAGTGAAACAAGAGACTGCAGATGCTGGAATCTTGAGCAAAACACAGAGTGCTGGAGGAACTCAGCAGGTCAGGCAGCAGCTGAGGAGAGAATAGACAGGTGACATTTCAGGTCTGGACCCTTCCTGAGGTTTAATCCATTAATTACTCCAGCACTTTATGCTTTGCTCAAGATTCCAGCATCTGCAGTCTCTTGTGCCTTTATTTTATTCTTCCACTGTTAAATCTCCTCAAAGTATAGCAACTTTGAAGATGCTGTTCCTGTGAGACTCTGTCACTGCCCCCATACCCTGTGACACATGTGGCTCTCCTGCTCTTCCACCATGTCCTGACCCAGACCTGTTACTACAGCCACATGTCCTTCCTGAGCAATAATCTGAAGGATCCCAACCCGAAACATTGCCTGGTCCCATTCTCTCCCCCAGATGATGCCTGGCCCACTGGGTTCCTCCAACACTTTGAGTTATGTTCATTCCACCAGCATAGTTTATATTTGTGTCAGAAATTATAAAAGATGCACCTACTTAATTTACAATGTCGACCCAACCTCTCACCAAAGGTCTCCTCGCCCCTCCCCCATTGAGTAATGTCTACAGGAAAAAAACACAAGGCAGGAATTAATTTGTTTTGATCTATCTCACCTCCCTTACTAACGAGGTCAATCAGAGGCACTGCAAGGTCTAGATTGGAAGGATTATCCTTCTCCTTGACACTAATTAGACTTTACACATAATGACCACAAAAACAATAGCTAGTCAAAATGTTTTACAGTACATGAGGGGAATAGAAGTGCTCCACAGCAAATCTGTTTTTTTTTCAAGCATATTGCAAAGATATTACATTTATGACTATCATCTCTTTACTGTAATGAATTTCAAAGGAAAGAACAGAGACAAGCTCAGAAGACAGTGACGATGTTTAGTCAGTAGGCTCTGTAGATAGATTAGGTTTCACTAATTTCACTGCCAGAACTTGACAGAATGTTCATTCTAATCATGTATTTTTTGACAACGTAACTATATTGTATTTCAATATACTTCCAAAATGAAAGAAAACAAGAAGTCTGATAATACTCAAAGTAAGCCAGCTGTGGTCTTGTGAAATTCTATAATATCCCAATTAAACCCAATGCTATTAGACTTTTATTACATACATTGAATGACATGGTGATAAACTGGAATGAAGGAAGTTAAGTGGAGGCTCATGCAGAGTACAAACACTGGCTTAGATCTGTGTGCTGAATGTTACCAGTATTATAAGTTCAATATAAATCCAATAAAGCCAATGTCAAAAATAATATGTTTTGAGGGGACAGCTATATGTAGTAACAATTCACAATGAAAATTGAAGTAACAATACCTTACTGTGGGTCTGGCCAAGTGGGTAATAATATTTTTTAAAGTGCTGGAGTAACTCAGCGGGTCAGGCAGCATCTCTGGAGAACAGTGATAGATGATGTTTTTGGTTGTGACCCTTCTTCAGACTGATCGTGGTAGGGGAAGAAAGCTGGAAAAGAGAGGGGGGTTGACTAATTCTGGCAAGTGATAGGTAGATACAGGTGAAGGGAGGATTGATCAGCAAATAGCTGGACAAAAGGAGGTAAAAAGGAGGCAAATTAATGTAAGGTGAGGGAAGCGGAAAGGTGAAGCTAGAGCAAGGAATACAGGTGGAAGGAGTGGAAGAGGAAGAGGAAGAGGAGGAGGAAGAGGAAGAGGAAAGGGAAAGAGGAAAGGGAAAGAGGGGCAGGATAGTGAGATTGTTTGATTGTGGAAGAAATAGTGGGGATAGTGGGATAAATATGTTCGCTCCTGGGTGGAGCATAGGAAATAGTAAAAATTGGAAAGAGCCATGGTTTTTAAGGGAAATTGGACATGTTTCGGAAAAAGAGAGAGGTCTACAATAATTATAGGCAGCATGGAGTAAATGAGGTGCTTGAGGAGTATAAAGAATGTAAAAAGAATGTTAAGAAATAAATTAGAAAAGCTAAAAGAAGATATGAGGTTGCTTTGGCAAGTAAGGTGAAAGTAAATCCAAAGGGTTTCCACAGCTATATTAATAGCAAAAGGATAACAAGGAATAAAATTGGTCCATTAGAGAGTCAGAGTGGACAGCTATCTGCAGAGCCAAAAGAGATGGGGGAGATATTGAACAATTTCTTTTCTTCGGTATTCACCAAGGAGAAGGATATGGAATTATGTGAGGTAAGGGAAACAAGCAGAGTAGCAATGGAAACTATGAGATTCAAAGAAGAGGAGGTGCAGACACTTTTGAAAAATATGAAAACGGATAAGTCTCCAGGTCCTGACAGGATATTCCCTAGGACATTGAGGGAAGTTAGTGTAGAAATAGCAGGGGCTATGACACAAATATTTCAAATGTCATTAGAAACGGGAATAGTGCCGGAGGATTGGCGTACTGCGCATGTTGTTCCGTTGTTTAAAAAGGGTTCTAAGAGTAAACCTAGCAATTATAGACCTGTTAGTTTGACGTCAGTGGTGGGCAAATTAATGTAAAGGATACTTAGAGATAATATATATATAAGCATCTGGATAAGCAGGGTCTGATTAGGAACAGTCAACATGGATTTGTGACTGGAAGGTCATGTTTGACTAATCTTCTTGAATTTTTCGAAGAGGTTACTAGGGAAATTGATGAAGGTAAAGCAGTGGATGTTGTCTATATGGACTTCAGTAAGGCCTTTGACAAGGTTCCTCATGGAAGGTTGGTTAAGCAGATTCAATTGTTGGGTATTAATGGTGGAGTAGCAAGATGGATTCAACAGTGGCTGAATGGGAGATGCCAGAGAGTAATGGTGGATGGCTGTTTGTCAGGTTGGAGGCCGGTGACTAGTGGGGTGCCTCAGGGGTCTGTGTTGGGTCCACTGTTGTTTGTCATGTACATCAATGATCTGGATGATGGTGTGGAAAATTGGATTAGTAAGTATGCAGATGATACTAAGATAGGTGGTGTTGTGGATAATGAAGTAGATTTTCAAAGTCTACAGAGAGATTTAGGCCATTTGGAAGAGTGGGCTGAAAGATGGCAGATGGAGTTTAATGCTGATAAATGTGAGGTGCTACATCTCGGCAGGACAAATCAAAATAGGACGTACATGGTAAATGGTAGCGAATTGAGGAATGCAGTTGAACAGAGGGATCTAGGAATAACTGTGCATAGTTCCCTGAAGGTGGAATCTCATGTAGATAGGGTGGTAAAGAAAGCTTTTGGTGTGCTGGCCTTTATAAATCAGAGCATTGAATATAGAAGTTGGGATGTAATGTTAAAATTGTACAAGGCATTGGTGAGGCCAATTCTGGAGTATGGAGTACAATTTTGGTCGCCTAATTATAGGAAGGATGTCAACAAAATAGAGATAGTACAGAGGAGATTTACTAGAATGTTGCCTGGGTTTCAGCAACTAAGTTACATAGAAAGGTTGAACAAGTTAGGTCTTTATTCTTTGGAGCGCAGAAGGTTAAGGGGGGACTTGATAGAGGTCTTTAAAATGATGAGCGGGTTAGACAGAGTTGACGTGGATAAGCTTTTCCCATTGAGAGTAGGGAAGATTCAAACAAGGGGATATGACTTGAGCATTAAGGGACAGAAGTTTAGGGGTAACATTAGGGGGAACTTCTTTACTCAGAGAGTGGTAGCTGTGTGGAATGAGCTTCCAGTGGAAGTGGTGGAGGCAGGTTCGATTTTATCCTTTAAAAATAGATTGGATGGGTATATGGACGGGAAAGGAATGGAGGATTATGGTCTGAGTGCAGGTAGATGGGACTAGGGGGAAGTAAGAAGAAAAGGGGGAAAAAAGGGGAAAAAACGTGTTTGGCATGGACTAGAAGGGCCGAGATGGCCTGTTTCCGTGCTGTAATGGTTATATGGTTATATGGTTATAAAGAGAAGAGGCATAAAGGGGAGAGGGGGTTTAACTTAAAATTAGAGAATTCAATGTTCATCCTGTTGGGTTATAAGCTGCCCCAGTTGAATATGAGGGCAATAATGCAACTGTGTTGTAATATAAACTTCATGAGTAGTCTAATGGAAGACGCAACAACATTGATTTTGTTGGCAACCTCAATTGGGCCTTAGGATCTATGGTGATACATCGGATCACTCCTCCTCTGCAAGGGACCCAGATTTATGGCAACAACGAGGACCGAAGAACAACATATGTTTTGTGGGCTTCCCACATAGAAGAAAGCATGTCTATTTAGAAAAGATGGATATTAGGTAGGAATTAAACAAGAGCCAATTTAGGTGATGGCTATTGAAGACCTGTTCAATGCAAAATAATTATTATAGTGTTTAATATAGGGGAGTAGGTGACAAGACAAATGATTTGACAAGAGAACTGTAGAAAGAACGTATATGAAAGTATGGATTCCATCAAAGTGCAATGTGGTAGAAAATCTAATTAATTGTGGAATAAGTGCAGTAGGAGAATAGGCAGAGGACAAATTAAGTCCAAATAAGGTGGAAATCACTGGTTGAACTGATAATGCAAACAATAATCTCAAGTTTGGTTTTTCAGCACAATGAAGACAAATATCAACACATTGTTTAGCAATGAGCACAAATATCATCATAGTTCATTAATCTAATCAAGTATCAAGGCACAATAGAATATTGAACATCAAGAGACTTTGAAGGAAGCAACTAGGATTTGAGGACAAGAGACTGCAGATGCTGGAGTCTTGAGCCAAAAACAAAGTGCTCAGTTGGTCAGGTAGCACCAGTGGAGGGAATGGTCAGACAATGTCTCGGGTCAGTACCTTTCCTCAGATGGAACTAGGATTTGGGTATTCATTACCTATGCCCTTGCAAGTAAAACCCTGAAGGAATCATTCAGGGTCTTTCTGCCTAATTAAGTCTAAGCTTCAGTGATTTGTTTTTCTCTAAAGAACCTAATCGCTATGTCAATATAGAATCATATTTTTCCATATGTTTCCTTAAATATCACTGAATGTGCATTTAATTTGAGCATGTTTGGCTTCCTTCACCTTGAGCACATGACCTAATGATCAGCCATGATCACATTGAGTGGCGGTGCTGGCTCGAAGGGCCAAATGGCCTACTCCTGCATCTATTGTCTATTGTCTATTGTCTATTGCAATCCAGTTTGGAAGTAATTGAATATGAAAACAAAGTGCAGGTGATGGAATCTGACATAAAAGCAGCACATCCTGGAGATATTCAGCAGGTCAGGAAACATCTTCTGACTGTTTGCAGCACATTCTATTCTTGGAACCCTATTCTATAATTTGTCTATTTTCCCATGGCAGGCACTTCACTTTACCAACATGTGAAACCTCTTAGTGATCATTTGATGAGTGGTTATGTGTGGAAATTGCTCCATCAGTGGAAGCCTGGTGGATCCTCATTGTCTTCACAAAGGCAAATGAGCAAACTTACTTGTTTAAGAAGGAACTGCAGATGCTGGAAAGACGACTGCATTGGTGCAACTGACTGCACCAACACACAACTTACTGACTTTATCCATTTCACCACTAACTTCCATCCGGCACTCAAATACACCTGGACCATTTCCGACATTTCCCTATCATTTCTTGACCTCGCTATCTCCATCGCAGGTGATAGACTACTGACCGACATCCACTATAAACCCACTGACTCCCATGGATATCTGGACTACACTTCTTCCTGCTTCCTGTAAGGACTCCATCGCCTACTCCCAATTCCTCCGTCTACGCCGCATCTGCATCCAGGATGCGGTTTTCCACGTCAGGGCATCGGAGATGACCTCATTCATTAGGGAACGAGGCTTGAGGCTCTGACCAGGGTCTCTTCTATACCCCGTGACTCTGCTCTCACTCCCCTTCCCCCCACTCGTAACAAGGGCAGAGTCCCCCTTGTCATCACCTTCCACCCTACCAACCGTCACATACAACAAATAATCCTCTAACATTTTCGCCAACTCCAACGTGATCCCACCACTTGCCACATCTTCCCATCTCCTCCCCTGTCTGCATTCCGCAGAGACCGCTCCCTCCGTAACTCCCTGGTCAATTTGTCCCTTCCCACCCGAACCACCCCATCTCCGGGCACTTTCCCTTGCAACCACAGGAAATGCTACACTTGTCGCTTTACCTCCCCCCTTGACTCCATACAAGAACCCAAGCAGTCTTTCCAGGTGCGGCAGAGGTTCACCTGCACCTCCTCCAACCTCATCTATTGCATCCACTGCTCTAGATGTCAGCTGCTCTACATCGGTGAGACCAAGCGTAGGCTTGGCAATCTCTTCGCCGAACAACTCCGCTCAGTTCGCAGTAATCAACCTGATCTCCCGGTGGCTCAGCACTTCAACACCCCCTCCCATTCCGAATCTGACCTTTCTGTCCTGGACCTCCTCCATGGCCAGAATGAGGACCACCGTAAATTTTGCTTGGGCAGTTTGCCCCCCAGCGGTATGAACATTGACTTCTCTAATTTCAGGTAGTCCCTACTTTCTCCTCCCCTTCTCAGCTCTCCCTCAGCCCACCTCTTCCTTTCTTCTTCCTGCCCCCCCCACCCCACCCTCACATCAGTCTGAAGAAGGGTTTCGACCCGAAACATTGCCTGTTTCCTTCGCTCCATAGATGCTGCCTCACCCGCTGAGTTTCTCCAGCATTTTTGTCTATCTTTGGGCAAACTTACTTTATGTCCAAAGGCAGAGATGAAGAGATCTTTCCCAATATGATGCAGAACCATAAGTGATATTCTGCTAACAATTCCACAACTATTATCTTACTGCAGGTATGAGATCGGCCAGATTGGTAGCACACTCACTTTTAAGTATGATGGTTTGATTTCCATTTCTAATCCAGGACTTGATTTAATATAGATGAGTTAATTTTCACTTGAGATGGATCAACCGTGAGGGAGAAGGGTGGGATATAAACGTATGCAACCACTAGGCTTCACCTGTGCCAGTGCTAAAGTTGTCCCCATCATCCGTCAACTGAGATGCTCTGTCTGTTTGTTCAGGAAAATGTGGATTGTCCGACAATACCGTTGAGAGAACGAGCTGTTTATGGTATGTTCGGCAGCATTACCCTCAGCCACATCAAAACACTTTCATGAACCTCATAAAATCCTGCTGTGTCCAAGTTGGTTGCTGTATTTGCCCACAAAACAACAGTGATTAAAAAGGAATTACTGATCATCGTACTCTTTAAGATACTTTTACCACCATTGCCCAATCAACACTGTCGTGAAATAGAAAGAGGGATTGCTTTTAAACCTGTAGGGGGAGAGTAAATCCAAAGATATTGGTGAGGAGGCTGTTATTGATATCACCCTATGTTTTGCAGAGTTCAACACTCATGATGAGCTAGGAGTCTGTTTTGTTATAAACAGAAGGACCAGTTTAGTTTAGAGATATAGCTTGGAAACAGTCCACCGAATCCACACCAACTGTCCATCACCCATTGATACTAGTTCTATATCATCCCTCTTTCTCATCCACTTCCTACACATTACAGGCATTTTTGTTTTTTACAGAGGCCAATTAAGCTACAAATTTGCACGTCTTTGGGATGTGGGAGGAAACCGAAGCACATGGAGGAAACCCACATGGTCATAGGGACAATGTGCGAATTCCACACAGATAGTACCCGAGGTCTCTGGCGTTGTGCCACTGTGCCACCGTAAAAGCTAGGTCTCACAAGAAAATGAGATTGGCTGCCATTCAAAATGAGTAGCACCCCCTCAAAATATCGTCTAGGACACACTGCAGGCAACAAACCAACACATTTCCATGCCAGAAGCTCTGCTCTTGTTTTGTTTCAAAACATTCATTTGTCTTGATATCCTTCTGAATAAATCCTCCCAATCCCCTCTCCCTCCTGCAAAATAAATGCTTTGTGACCCTGAATAGAGGAAGATAAGACATTTTTTTCATATTAAATACCAAAACTGAGTTTCTTGGTTATAACTTCTATTGGTTGGTTGCGGAAGACTCCAGAGAAATTTCCTGGTGAAATTATTTTCTCGGAGTCAAGTTCAAACTTGCAGCCATTATTGCTGTATTTCAAATGTGTACAAAATGGATAAAGAGGCAGTCAGCGCCAAAACTAATGAGGTTAGTACTGTATCATTAAGGAACAGAAGAACAGCTTGTGCTTTTCAGTCCGAATTAATGCGGTGCAGCAATCTGGAAGTTGTGTTGTAATACATTTAGGGAAAACATGTAGTTCAGTAAAAGCTTCTGTGGAAATAAATGAGTCATTGTCTGTAGACTAGAACATCCTGCTACCCAGCTAGGCAGACACCTACAGGAAATCATACAATATGATGAACTATACATTTGAGTGTTTCAGGAGCACAATATATAATACAATTTGACCAAGAAGGATATGGTGTCCAGTTCTCAATGAGTGAAGAATTTGAGCCATTGGAGGTTAGACAAAGAAAGGGAAATCAGTGCATCAGAGTTGGATCACTGAAGGTTTTAAACAGCCTGAGAGCATCCGATTCATGGAAACCAAGAATTTTAACATGTATATGTTGTGAGAGAGATGTCAAGTCAAGTCAAGTCAAGAGTCAAGAGAGTTTATTGTCATGTGTCCCTGAAGAAAGGACAATGAAATTCTTGCTTTGCTTCAGCACAACAGAACATAGTAGGCATGAATACAGAACAGATCCGTGTGTCCATATACCATTATATAAATATATACACACATGAATAAATAAACTTATAAAGTGCAAATAAACAAATAATGCGCTATTAATGTTCAGAGTTTTGTCCGAGCCGAGTTTAATAGCCTGATGGCTGTGGGGGAGTAGCTATTCCTGAACCTGGACGTTGCAGTCTTCAGGCTCCTGTACCTTCTACTTGAAGGTAGCGGGGAGATGTGTGTGTGGCCAAGTGTGTGTACAGCATTAGTTAAAAGGAATTGAATAAGTAAGCAAAGAGGCAGACCTAAATGGAGGCAGAAAGTGGCAGGGTATTCATATTAGCGCTTCTTCACGTAGAACTGGAATTGGTGTAGAGGGCTGAATTGCTCTTCAGTGGTGTAATATCCATGTTAGAAAGACAGCTTTAAAGCTCTTTGAACGACCTGGAACAAAAAATTCAAATTAAGCAGATTTTCCAGACAAGTAAAACGATGCACTGGTCTTGATGGAGAGGGAACGGGCAGGTCAAGTGTCTTCAGGCTCCAACTTTTGCTCGAAAGGAATCACAACCTAACAGATCGATATGAGATTAAGTTTAAGTTGCAGGAACTTGTTGCAAGACAGTCGGCAGTTGTAAGATAAATAGAAGGGTGACTGCCCAAGAAGATTATAATCAGAGGAGGACGGAGAAATGTGAACAAAAGACTATAGCATCGAACAAGCCGCTTTTGACCTATCATTTATAAATAATTGTAAAATTGTAAGCTTGGTGATGTGAGCATGCCTAATAGGTTCATAAGTCATAGGAGCTGCCATTTGGCCCATCGAGTCTCCTCCACAATTTAATCATGGCTGATCTATCTTCTCCCCAAAACCTTTGACACCAGTGCTAATCAAGAATCTGTCATTCTCCGCTTTAAAAATACCCAATGACTTGACCTCCACAGCCATCCGTGGCAATGAATTCCACAGATTCACCAACCTCGGACTAAAGAAATTCCTCCTCATCTCTTTCCTAAAGTTACATCCTTTTATTCTGCGGGTACATCTTTTTATTCTGAGTATAAAAAATTGTTTACCTAAAATGGAAATCCTACCTGTGTTACTACATCTGTTAATTGCAATTAGGATTTTTTGTTTCATAATTGTCCATTGAAGACAGAGGGAAGTTCAGGAAGGGTGTCATTCTGGCTGGAGATCCGTGATCTATGGCATTCCACAGGTATCAATGCTGGGGACTCTGTTGTTTATGATATATATATATAAAAAAATATGAATTAATGAATACTTTATGAATGAATACTTTATTGTCACATGTGACAAGTCACAGTGCAATTCTTTGCTTGCATACCCAAGGTATGCAAATAGTCGCCACATAAAGGGCACTGACAAAGTTACAAAGTATCCCGCACCAGGTTCTCCTTTATTCTCCTCCCCTCCCCTTCGCACCAGGTCCACCTTTGCTCTCCCCACCCTTCCCCCTTCTCCTCCCTTCACGGTGGTCCCCCCACGCCGGGTCCTCCTTTCTTCCTGGTGGTGTGTCCTCCGGCTCCCACGTGGCCCGTCCTCGACCGTCGACACAATTATTGACCTCCTCCACAATCGCCTCCGGGTCCCCTCCTGACGCCTGCGTGGTGCCGACCCAGGCCCCAGCCGACCCGCGAAGCTCCACTGACCCGTAAGGCTCCGCCGCCCAGTTCTCTGCGGCCTCCTGGGATTCAACTGCCGCTGCAGCACAGTGGCAGTTGAATGTTCAACTGCCACTGTGCCACCTTAAATGAAGGGACTGGGAGATAAATGGCACTGGATATTTGGAGACTGGTAGGAGAACAAATCCATTGATGAGTTAAAGCAAGTCTACCTGGTTAAAGATAAGCAAGCAAAAATAGAGATTAATTTTGCGCTAAGATATTATGAAGATAATATTTATATAGAACTTTTTATCACTTCAGGATGCCTTAAAGTCATCAAAAAGATTTTAAAAATAAACATCCATTTGACGGTTATTGGTGTCAAACATGAACTTATTTCTCTCTCCACAGACAATGTTATGCGGCACGGTGGCGCAGCGGTAGAGTTGCTGCCTTACAGTGCTTACTGCGCCAGAGACCCGGGTTCGATCCCGACTATGGGTGCTGTTCGTACGGGGTTTGTATGTTCTCCTCGTGACTGCGTAGGTTTTCTCCGGGTGCTCCTGTTTCCTCCCACACTCCAAAGATGTACAGGTTTGTAGGTTAGTTTGCTTGGTATAAATGCTAAATTGTCCCTAGTGTGTGTAGGATGTGTTAATGTGTGGGGATCGGTGGTCAGTGAGGACTCAGTGGGCCGAAGGGACTGTTTCCATGTTGTATCTCTAAACTAAATTAAACTAAATTAAACACTGTCGACCCTGCTGAGTATTTCCAGTGTATGTAGTATTTATATTTGAAAATCACTTCAGCCAGGTAAGTATTTTTTGGCATGTAGGCATTGCAGGACATAATTAATGCACAGAAAACTTGCACCAACAGCATAGAAACATAGAAACATAGAAACATATAAAATAGGTGCAGGAGGAGGCCATGGCTGATCGTCCCCAATCAATAACCTGTGCCTGCCTTCTCCCCATATCCCTTGATTCCACTAGCCCCTAACCAGCGATCCCCGTACATTAACACCATCTTACCTACACACACTCGGGACAATTTACATTTATACCAAGCCAATTAAGCTACAAACCTGTACATCTTTGGAGTGTTGGAGAAAACCGAAGATCTCACTGGGAGAATACCCACGTGGTCACGGGAAGAACATACAAACTCTGTTCAGACAAGCACCCTTCGTCGGGATTGAACCCGGGTCTCCGGCGCTGCAGGTGCTGTAAGGCACCAACTCTACCGCTGTGCCACCATGCCACTGGTGTGACAACAATATGATAACAATCTCATAATCTGAGAATTGTCACAATATTAAAATGTTCATGATTGTTTTCAAATCCCACCAGTGCTTTCCCCCTCTTTTTCTCTGTAATCTCCTCCAGTTGAAGAAATAACTGAGTTACCTGCTCATCTCTAACGCTAGCACCTTGTGCACCCTGCAATGCTCTCTCCTGCTGCCGATGCCATGTCTTGAATGTTCTCTCTTAAACTCTCCACCTTCCCCGCAATCTTTAAAGTCCTATTGAAAACATTTTGGTTGCTTAAACAAACACAAAGTGCTGTAGTAACTCAGCTTCTTCAGACTGACTATAATATGGGTGACAAACCTGGTAAAGAGGTAGGGACCGGACAAAGCTTGGCAATCTGCCAATCACACACAGGTCACCTGTATCCATGTATCACCAGGCTTTGTCCCACCCAGATCTCCTTCCCAGCTTTCTCCCAATACAACAATCAGTCTGATGAAGGGTCCCAAACTGAAATGTCACCTATTCATTCCCTCCACAAATGCTGCATGACCCGATGACTTACTCCAGCACTTTGTGTTTTCCTTAAGATTCGAGCATCTAAAGTTCCTTGTGTTTTCAAATGGCTCCTTAAATCTACATGGACTACACATTTTAGACATCACTCCTCCATTTCGTATTCTGCAACAGGTCATATGAAATAAAAAGGACCACTGTGCATTGAAGATCTAAATCTGATAAAAGCATAGTAGAATAAATAGTGTATAATAAAATGTTATTAAACTATGAGTGGAGATGAACGATAATGTGGAGAAAATAAAATTGGCGAAGCTCAAATACAAATTGAAGTAATGTAATGGAATTAGTCTAGAGCATCAGTTGCAATAGAGACAGAAATAATTTTGAAAAGATAGATAATCCTGCGAAGAATATTGGATTGTAATTTATCTAGATGTATGTAATGATAGATTGTCAAGGATAGTTGAGGTGCCCAAGGCAGTGTTCAAAACAAAGACATCAAAAGTACAATATCACATTGAGAGTACATTCAATATAAGTTTACGTTTTTTTTTGCTGAATCTCATGACAACGTGCTTCACAGAGGGATAATAAAACAAATTATATATAAAGCTACAGAAAGAATCATTTACCAGAGTTACAAGAGCAAATGTCAAGTATCCAAGTCTGGTGTATTACTTGAAATTGTGGAAGAAATATATGCTGTATGCGACAGCTGATGGGGTGGAAGGTGAGGACAAGGGGGAATTGAAATTGTGGACTGTGTTACATCTTTTTAAATAGTGAATATATAGTAGCCACCAGCAATCAGCAAAAGGAATAATCTTAACAATATAGCAATAAATCTTCACACTCAATTGGATATGTGTCATTTTATTTATTTTAGAAAAAATAAGTGGAGCTTATGCTGTAGTCTTCTATGTCCTAAGATAGACACTTAGTCCCCCCAAAAATATATGGTCTTTTCTTTTTTTTGATTTTAACTTGATGTGATGGCTCCTTTCCCCAGAGTGAATAAACATAGGGTGGCAGAGTTGATGAAGCAGATCTTTTGCTGAAGACCTTTGATATAAATTCCACATTATCAAATTTAGCAGTGGGGGGAAGATGTGTGGAATCCCAGTTCTAGCCTCAGGCACTTCCTGTTTCTTCAGCTGCCTTAACACTATACACCAGAATTTATTTCCTAAACTTTTCTACCTCCTCTCTACCTCTTTCTCTGCCTTTAAAATGGGGGCTGTAGAATGATTAATTGAATTTAACGCAAATAAGTGCAATGTGTTGCATTTTGGAAAGTCTAACCAGGCCAGGACCAAAGGCCAGGACCAAAGGCCAGGACCTTCCCAGTGAACAGCTGGGCTCTAGGGAGTGTTGTAGAGTAGAGGGATCTAGAAATGCAGGTAATCTTGTGTACTACCTCAGTGTAATCTACTATTCATACAGACTTGTACTTATGTATGATTGAGCCTATGTCTAGTAAGATTTTTACTGAATGGTTTGCAAAAAATGAATTTCACTGTACCGAGTAAATATAACAATGGAGTACCATTGAACATAGATCCCTGAAAATGGCATCACAGGCAGGGTGGTCAAGAGCTCATTTGGTACATGGGCCTTCATCAGTCAGCGTACTGAGTATAGAATTTGGGGTGCTATGTTACTGTTGTACAAGATGTTGGTGAGGCTATATTTGGAGTATTGTGTTCAGGTTTGGTCACCCTGCTACAGGAAGGATGCCAATGAGCTGCAAAGGGTGCAGAGAAGAATTAGAAAGATGTTTCCTGGATTTGAGGGCCTGAGTATTAAGAAGAGGTTGACAGGCTAGGACTTTTCTCCTTGGAGCGCAGGAGACTAGGGGCGATCTTGCAGAGGAGCATAAATTCATGAGGGGAATAGGTAGTTGGAACTTTACCCAGATTAGGAGAATCAAGATCAGAGGACATAAGTTTAAGGTGAGAGGGGAAAGATTTCATAGGAACCTAAAGAGCAACTTTTTCACAAAGATGGTGGTGGGTAATGTGGAGCAAACTTTAAAAGAGATATAAGGTGGGTCTTTTAATACTGATGGTGGTGGGTGGCTGGAAGTAACTGTCGGGGAAAGGGGGGTGTCTGGTGGAGGCAGATGGGTTTAGTGGTGCTGAACAGGCTTCACGATAGGCATGTAGAAATGCAAGGGATATGGATCAGGTGCAGTCAAAGGAGATTAATTTACCTTGGCATCATGTTTGGCATGGATATTGTGCATTTAAAGGCCCGCTCTTATGCTGTAGTCTTCTATGTCCTAAGATAGACACAAAGTGCTGGAGTAACTCAGCGGGACAGGCAGCATCTCTGGAGAGAAGGAAAGGGGGGTGACGTTTCGGTTCGAGACCCTTCTTCAGACAACACCCATTCCTTCTCTCCAGAGATGCTGCCTGTCCCGCTGAGTTACTCCATCTTTTTGTGTCTATCTTCATTGTAAACCAGCATCTGCAGTTCCTTCCTACACATGCCTTCTACTTCGAATGCTTCCCGGGAATCTAGCCTAAACTCGATGGCCCAAATGGCCTCCTTTGGCGTCTTTATGTAAACAATTCAGAAATTAAAACACTCCCAGTGCTCTCCATGCAAAAGTCCCAAATAAAACTGGATTCCGTCCAAAGTGGTGGGACAGGCAGGGAGAAGCGCGGTGACCTCACTAGGTTTACCATGTCGCAAATTACAGCTTTTTTTGTATAGCCACAAAAGTCGTGGAGAATTACAGCAATCTTGGAAAAAGGTTACTGAAGTGATTGTATCTTTGTCTTTCGATCCCATTTAGTCTGCACATCCGGAAGCCGACCATTTACTTACACGCGTCAGATATCTTCAGCAGGGTGTGCAAAGGGATTTAAATGTTGACACTTTTGAAAAGAAGTATTAAGTATATGTTTAAGGTAGATAAAAATGCTGGAGAAACTCAGCGGGTGAGGCAGCATTTATGGAGCGAAGGAAATAGGCGATGTTTTGGGTCGAAACCCTTCTTCACACTGATGTGAGGGTGCGGCTGGAGGAAGAAAGGAAGAGGTGGAGCCAGTGAGCTGAGGGAGAGCTGGGAAGGGGAGGAGAAAGTAAGGACTACCTGAAATTAGAGAAGTCAATGTTCATACTGCTGGGGTGCAAACTACCCAAGCGAAATATGAGCTGCTGCTCCTCCAATTTACGCTGGTCCTCACTCTAGCCATGGAAGAGGCCCAGGACAGAAAGGTCGGATTCGGAATGGGAGGGGGAGTTGAAGTGCTGAGCCACCGGGAGATCAGGCTGGTTATAGCGAACCGAGCGAAGGTGTCCGATGAAGCGATCGCCAAGCCTACGCTTGGTCTCAGCGATGTAGAGCAACGACATCGGGAGCAGCAGATGCAATAGATGAGGTTGGAGGAGGTGCAGGTGAACCTCTGCTGCACCTGGAAAGACTGCTTGGGTCCTTGAATGGAGTCAAGGGGGGAGGTAAAGCGACAAGTGTAGCATTTCCTGCGGTTGGAAGGGAAAGTGCCCGGAGAAGGGGTGGTTCGGGTGGGAAGGGACGAATTGACCAGGGAGTTACGGAGGGAGCGGTCTCTGCGGAAAGCAGACAGGCAAGGAGATGGGAAGATGTGGCAAGTGGTGGGATCACGTTGGAGTTGGCGAAAATGTCAGAGGATTATTTGTTGTATGTGACGGCTGGTAGGGTGGAAGGTGAGGACAAGGGGGACTCTGCCCTTGTTACGAGTGGGGGGATGGGGAGTGAGAGCAGAGTCACGGTGTATAGAAGAGACCCTGTTCAGAGCCTCATCTATGGTAGAAGAGGGGAACCGCTGTTCCCTAAAGAATGAGGACATCTCCGATGCCCTGGTGTGGAACACCACATCTTGGATGCAGTTGCGGCGTAGACGGAGGAATTAGGAGTAGGGAATGGAGTCCTTACAGGAAGCAGGGTGGGAAGAAGTGTATTCCAGATAGCCATGGGAGTCAGTGGGTTTATAGTGGATGTCGGTCAGTAGTCTATCACATGCGATGGAGATAGTAAGGTCAAGAAATGGTAGGGAAATGTCGGAAATGGTCCAGGTGGATTTGAGTGCCGGATGGAAGTTAGTAGTGAAATGGATGAGGTCAGTGAGTTGTGTGTGGGTGCAGGAGGTAGTACCAATGCAGTCGTCGATGTAGCAGAGGTAGAGTTCGGGGATAGGGCCACGGTACGTCTCAAACAAGGATTGTTCGACGTACCCTACAAAGAGGCAGGCATAACTACGGCCCATGTGCTTGCCCATAGCTACGCCTTGTATTTGGAGGAAATTGGAGTCAAACGAAAAGTTAATAAGGGTAAGGACCAACTCCGCCAGGCGGAGGAGAGTATCAGTAGATGGGGATTGGTTGGTTCTCAGGTCGAGGAAGAAACGGAGGGCTTTGAGACCCTCCTGGTGGGGGATCTAGGCACATATACACATTAAGTAGGTACACAAAAATGCTGGAGAAACTCAGCGGGTGCAGCAGCATCTATGGAGCGAAGGAAATAGGTAACGTTTCGGGCCGAAACCCTTCTTCAGACTACACATTAAGTATATGTGCCTAGATAATCGCCCGGGTTCATAACATGCTATTATTGCAGGGGGGAGGGGGGGGGAGAGACTTGCCCTGCAGCCTTCTTGCCTGCTCTACATATTAAATTGAATTTCCATTTTATTGAACTTCTGGAACGTGGTAGTACATCATATTTTTAATAACCAGAGTAGCTGCTTCGATTTCTGCTCAACACTGGCGCAGGGTTAGAGTTGCTGCCTTACAGTACCAGGCTCGGATTCGATCCTGATTTGTCTGTGTGGAGTTTGCACGTTCTCCCTATGACCGTGTGGGCTTTCTCCGGGGGTTCTGGTTTCCTCACACATTCCAAAGACGTGCCTTTGGTTGGTAGGTTAATCTGCTATCCTAGCGTTCAGGATAGAACTAGAGTCCGGGTGATTGCTGGTCTGTGCGGACTGGGTGGGCCGAAGGGTCTGTTTCCATTCTGCATCTCTAAACTAAACTAAACAATTCAGAAGTAACCATTTATCAACACTGTGTAGGAAGGAATTGGGGATGCTGGTTTACACCGAAGATAGACACAAAATGCTGGAGTAACTCAGCGGGACATACAGTGTCTCTGGATAGAAGGAATAGGTGACGTTTTGGGTCTGGACACTTCTTCAGACCCTGCACTTATCAACACTAACTGATCACACGCCCAGCCTGGATTTCTCTAAGTTCAGGCTTACATTTGATCGCGTGCGTGGCGGTTATTTTTTTATATAAAAAATAGAGGCATAAGGAGCTGCAGATGCCGGATCTCTTGAGCAAAATACAAAGTGCTGTAGGAACTCAACGAGTCAAGCAGCATCAGTGGAGGCCACAGGCGACGTTTCTAGTCGGGACCCTTCTTCAGACTAGATTGAAAAGACAATACATCTCGTCAAACTGTGGTCGCTGAACAAGTAATACAAATGTATTTGGGTAGGCAGGAACTGCAGATGCTGGTTTAAACCGAAGATAGGCACAAAATGCTGGAGTCGCTCAGCAGAGCAGGCAGCATTCTGGAGAAAATGTGACGTTTCGGGTCGAGGCCCTTCAGATTTCTTCATATACATTTTTTTTGCTCATTTGCTCATTTCTCTCTGTGTGAAATTGGTAATAATGGTTCGTCAAACAAAATTAATTGAGCACATGGCAGATCATTTGACAAAGCACCTACATTACTAAAGAGTTTTGATTTTACTTGTAAGTTCAAGGGTCCTAGTGTTAACGTTCACTGTCTAGCAGACACAGGTAACTTCGGCTGCTGTTTTTTTTTAAAAAGACAAAGTGCTGGAGTAACTGCCTTGGCGTGTTGTGTTTTATTTTCAAGCTTCAGGAACTCGATGATTTTTTTTCCTTGGCATAGTTGACAACAATTGGAATTGTGAATCCGTCGTCAAGAACAATGTTGTATTTTCTTTGATTCTCAGTGATCGTGGTTTTTCGGATCTTCAAAATGTGATTTCATTTACATTGTCAAAACTCACGTACTTTCGAGGGGCAACTTTGCAACATCAGTATTCAGTAAAACATCAGTATAGGGCGGCACGGTGGCGCAACGGTAGAGTTGCTACCTTACAGCGCCAGAGACCCGGGTTTGATCCTGACTACGGGTGCTGTCTGTACGGAGTTTGTACGTTCTTCCCGTGACCTGCGTGGGGTTTCTCCGCACACTCCAAAACCACGTACAGGTTTGTAAGTTAATTGGGTTGCTATCAATGTAAAAATGTCCCGAGCGTGTGTAGGATAGTGCGGGGGGTCGCTGGTCGCCGCGGACTCGGTGCCCCGAAGGGCCTGTTTCCGCACTGCATCTCTAAACTAACTGGAAACTCAATGGCGCTCACTGCAATTGTAAATGGCATAATGGCTGTACAAGAATGAATGAATTATGGGGGTTCCTGTTTGATCAAGACCTGTTGTTACACGTGTGTACGTTCTCCCTGTGACCGTGCGGGTTTCCTCCGGGTGTACCAGCTTCTTCCAAAATCCCACAGGTGGGCGGATTTGCGTAGGGAGTGAATGCGACAGTGCCTATCGTAGAACGAGGGTGATCGCTGATCGGCGTAGACTTGTTGGGCCGAAGGGTCCTGTTTCCACGCTGTACCTCTAAACTAAACTATATCACACAAACGGAAATTCACGATAGATCCGAGTCACCGCTAGAGCTGGAAATGAAAATTGCATTTGCACGCGGCTGATGGTCGTTCAACATTTAGAACATGTTGGTACATTTTATATTTAACAATCTCCTCTGCAATTTAAAAAAAAGGATCAATAAATGAATGATTAGATGCACTGGATTTACAGTTTGTGGACAACCCCACTAATAATCAATAAAACAGTTAAAATAAACGTTTAAATGCCCAAAATAGAACATCCACAAATAAAGCTTCGGATTTCGTAAAAACATGCCGACGTTTTCAGCCGTAGTTAATCATATCACGTATTATTAATCTCAGAAGAGGGATCGTTACAAAAACTCTCTCTAATAATTCCACCGCTTCAGGTTTAGGAGACATGAAATGATGTCTGAAAATTCAGTCTCATAACTAGTTTCAGCCTTTGCAGAAATTCAATTAAAACATAAGAATAACAGCCCGTCACTTTCAAAAACTGGTTTGTGCGAACAATAATTTATTTATTCACGTTTGAGTAAGAGAATGTGACTTTAGCTATTACATATGTGCGTTATTTAGCTGCAGGCGGAAGTGCTGTGAATGAGTCGTTTCAATCTTCTTCCAAAAGCATGCATTCAACCAATTTCATTCGCTCAAAAAATAAATTGATTGAACCAAATATAACAGAGGCTTTGGGATCCAGCAACATCCATGCGAGCAGAGTGGATTTATTTCTGCTTCAGAACTAGCTATGCCTGCAATCAAGCGATTCCACGCAACTACAAAGCAGACGGGTGCAACAAAATAGGACATTACGGAGGGATGGGCTGTCCACAAATTGTGGTGCAAATCCAATGCACCTCATTACTGCCCCATCAAAACAATGTGAGGAGCTCCTACAAATGCTAACACGTGGCAGTTACCGGCAACTTCTCACTCGCATTCAATTTGGGTATCGCTCAGATCATTTGAGATCAGATTGAGTTGCAGCCTAGGTCTAAACATGGATAAAATAGCTGGATTTCAGAAGTAAAGTGCGAGTGATTGTCTTTGACAGCGAGGCGGTATTTGCTGAAGTGCAGCATCCGGAAACACTGGTAAAGATTGGAGTCAATAGGCATGATGTGGAAGTTTTTCCATTGGTTATAGTCATATATTCAAGAGGAAGTTGTTATAGAACAATCACCTCAGGCTAAGGGCAGAAATTACCAAGCCAGTGCTTGAAATATCTGGATTTTCCCATCTCTAAATACCCCTTTGCTTCGTTGCTCACATATATTACCTTGGGGATGCTTGCTGATGCTTGTACAATGTTGAGTTTCAGCAGGGTTTCCATAAATAATGAAGTCATCTCTGCACTCACTTAAAGTAAATTTGAGAAACCTGTACACTACTTGGTAAGTAGTAAGTTACATTTTCCAACTTAGTGCAAGGCATTGACCATCTCCAAGAAAAGAGGGAGTCTACTCTCTTCCATTTAGACATCAACATTAACATTGTCATATCTTCAAATATCAACATCTTGGAATTTATCATTCGCCAGAAACTTAATGGATTAGCTGCATTGATAATTTTGGGCACAGGAGGTGGGGGACTGAGTCACATCGACTCACCACAGTTTATCACTGTCTACAAGGAAACTCAATGGAATATTTTTAATTTGCTTGGTTTAGCGTGACTCCAATGAAAATTAAGAAAATCAACACTGCTTCGGACAAAATAACCCATTCACGGACATATTTTTTTTAAATAAAAAGCACCGCGCCTCATTACCAGGGCATTATGGCTGCACTACGGTCTGTCAACACCCTACACCATAGAAACTTATCAAGTGTTCTTCCAGACCTGTAACAAACAAATATGCAAAGGATGTGGGCTCATGGAAACATCAACTCTCCCAAGTTCTCCTCCTAGTCAAATAGCAATATGGGAATAACTACAGGGATTACACTGTCTCAAGAGGGTGGCTAGTCATCCCCTCTCAGGAGTATTTAAGAATGGGAAAACTGCTGACTTTGCAGCCAACGACTATAATCTGCAAATGACGCAAAATAGATAGAATATAAATATACATACACAACAATGTTTCTGTTGTTATATTTAATCATCTTAATATTCTGTTATAGAAATATTACTACTAATACACCAACCTAAAATGTGCAAAGAATATATTTTATATTATTATATCCTGTTAACAATCGAGAAATATATAGTTTATTTGCTAGAACTGTCTGGTTACTATTGCATTTTGATCGGTTTATTTTTAGTGCCTCTACCACAAGATGCAAACTGAGATATTTTCAGTTCCAATTAATTGCCACTTGTAGTATTATTTAGGGAAGGACATGTACTTTGAAAGTCAAATTATTTTTCTTAAATGAAACCAGAATACTTAACTTCATCATAAGCTTATGTTTATTTTTTTCAAAGGGCGATGATCTGTACCATTTTTTTATTGGACCTTGTTCTGATCTATTAACTCGTTTTATTTCTAGAGCATTATTATTAGTCAAAAAGGTAATTGCCGGGCTACCCTTGAACTCAAGCCGTTTTCATTTATATTTAATTGAAAAAACGTGTAATCCAAGGCCTCCTTCGAGTTACTTGTAATGCATCAACAACTTGAACTGCGAATTATGATTCGTGTAGTTGGTTAAAAAAAAACCATAATGAGCTCAGAATCTGATTCTGTTTTGGCCTATTTCCTGCCGGTATGTTTCCAAGCACATGCTAGAAGTATGCCCAAAACATTTAAAACCAGATTAGCACTTCGCGTGAGATTCAGATATTATTAAGCAAAGTAACCGCGATATCAAAAATAAATCAAACGTTGAGACAATGTTATAGTTGCATAAACAGTTCCAGACATGGTTAATTATTTCTAATGAAAGGGATACATTGATTTTTTTACCAACAAATTTTGGTCATCCTATATTTTCTTAAAATTGTCTGGATTAAACAATCCAGGCATCTAAACGTTCTTTTGCGTTCGGATTCTCTCCACCTGCAATACAATGTCCATAGAATGTCGATGCACAAGGTTAACCGCCCCTAAATGAACGAAATTAACCACTCCGGTGTATCTCATCGCATAACGAGAAATTAACCAACAGCTATAACAACAACAACAAAAACATGCTATCTATCAGCTCATAACACAGGTAAAATTCATGGTAATCCCGATGCGCCCTGCTCGTTTGGCCTCGGAAAAGGAGAGGAATTGAGAATTGAGAATTGAGAATTGAGAATTGAGAATTGAGCATCGTCGTCTTTTTGATCCCATCAGTGACCTGGCCCGTCAGCTGACACTCGAGCACGGAGTTCTGGACGCGAGCTGCGACCACTGAGTCCACTGTAGGAAATATTTTAAACTCGGATTCCTCGCCACCACTCATTATGATTTGGAGCCAATGAACCACATTAAGACCTTTCTTGCGACGCATGAATGTACGTTTAGTTGTTTCGTCTCCCATTTCCCCAGTTTGTCGTGCCTTACACTCATGACACTTAGTCAATGTGTTGAAATTACGACCAAATAACGGTTTAAAAACTCGCGTGTAGATTGTTTCCAGATACAGAATAAAGAAATTCGTACACTGTTTTCGGAAAAAGACAGTGAATCTACTGATATTATTGAAAATATGTTATACTTGAGTAACTATATTTATACGTTGGCGTCGTAACTTTGCATTTATATTTATTTATACGTTTATATTTATAGAACGAGGAGATTAAATCACGCTGTTATCCGTTATTTCAAAGTCCGCTTAGTTTTAACTGATGTATAAATGGTAAATAACCAAATGCCAGATTCTGTGAGAAAACCTTGTTAATCTTACGTGCCTATTGCATTCCTTCGTTCCTTTGGTGACCAAGGCAAGGTCAAGTACTTTGAATACTTCTGCCTATAGTTCTAAGTGGTACAACGTTTAGAAACCAAGATGGAACTGTTAAATATTTTCGGTATGTGCTGTTATGCAGAAACGGAAGTTGGAATTATTTAGCGACATTAGCCAATAGAGAATGATGATTTTCCAGCAAACACAATTAAAATGTTTTGTGTTATCAAAACAGCACATAGGAACAAATCACACATTCTATACCCCTTCATTGAAATCAATGATATATTGAATATTCCTCATCTTATAGTAATATAAGTGAACGAAGTAACATTGATTTCAAAAACGGAATTCGCCGGCGTCATGATTTACTTCTGAAATCTGAAGAGTGATATTTAACTTCAGCGAAGAAAAACAATCAATTTTGCTGGCCCCCACCTGCTGCTTAGCTTCAATCAAGCAAATACAATGAGAATCTCATCGGCCACCACTCGCTGTTGTGACTTTGAAAGGCCAGAGGTCATTTCAATGTGGTATCACATGAGGCAACGAGTTTCTTGTTTTGGTTTGTTTTAATGTCGTCACACTACTTTTTTTAAAGTATATGTTCATGAGCATATTAATAAGACGAGGAAAAAACTTTAATCCAAAAATATTTCCTCGCAATCATTGTCGTATTGTAGTTTTGGTTTAATCGATTTGCTAATTGACTCCGTGCGATCCTGTATTGCACAATGCATTCATTATCTGGTAAAACAAAACGCTCCATAATTCCGAAATTATTTGAAATCCATCTTTCGTGCAATAAAAATTATGACTATATCTGACACTACATACGTATGTGAGTGTACTTGCTGTGCCTCAACAGCTTAAAACACCAACCCCACGAACATGTCATTGTGTGCCGAGATCAACAGTTAGTGCAGCATATTTGGATATTTGTTTACATATCTTGCTTCGCAGATGATTCGTGAAATCAGCTGCTGATTAGACCACGAATTGTGAAACAATTGATTTTTATAGTAGTATCGTTCTTTTAAGTCTGGGCATGGCTCAAACATTTAGATGAACCAAGCAACACAGAATTTGAAAATGTTCTCAAATAATCGCCATTAATACTTCTCAATCGCGATTTTAATTGATATTTCTCTACTCAACATCTTTTTGATTTTAAAAGAGGAATATTTAACAATGATAATGTATTTCAATTTGAAACGTGAAAGGGTCATTTGGTATCACGCTAGTAACGGTACTATATAACAGCTGCAGTCAGTTGTCGCCCATATGTATAAACCCAATGCATGTCGAGAGTATATATAAACCCGTTATAAATATGAACAATGAAAAGATTCAACGCAGTAGGTGCCGTGAATAAATAAACCTTGCACATGAGTGGCTCTCTGATGGGAGGCTAGCGGGAGGGGGTGGGGGTGATTAGAGGGTAGAAATGTTCATGTGTTAGAGACGGATTGCTATAAACACGGAAGCACGTTGAAATTTATGAGATTTATGTTGTGATTCTGAATGAAAGTGCAAGATCCTGTTTTATTGTGTGCTATTTCACTCTCGAGAACAGCCATTCTTTTTCAAAGTGGTAAAACGTGCTTGAGCACAGGCTGTTAACAAATCATATAATTGGGGCTTCAACGGGACGTTTCCAATTCTTGGCTAGAACTAGAAAGTAATCAACATTCCAAAATTCTGGATTTATTTACACGTGGAAAAATATCTCGCTGCTCAAAATTAGCAAGAACTTTGCCATTGATTTTATTTACATGTTTAGACTCGCATTGGAGAACTGTGATGAGTTGCCCCTGTTCTGAATGGTGGTAGTATGTGCAGAAGAAAATAATGACCAGGGATCAAAAACTACAAAGATGAGCGGGATCGCCCGGGATTGCAACCTGGTTGAGAATACGGAATAAAATCAGCTGCTGAATGGCTGGCCCATCGGAATACCCATTTTGATTATCATAGCTGCATCTACAAATTATATTATCGAAACTTGATTCGAAATTTTATTTATCATGTCTTCTGGTTGAATGGATAACACTGAAAACACCTTATCAGTCTCGTGTATCACACAAACAGCACGGAGCTAGAATGGTTTTGAAATGAACTTTTTTAAATGAAATGTTATCAACTCGATTGTCCAAGGAGTTTGCTTATTAGCCATCGCTTCTTCGGTGACAACAATTTCTCGCCCGTTAAGTTACTTTGGTCTATACGCGGGTGTCTTTTTTGGGATACAACTAACAGCTTTTTTAAGTTGGAATGGGCTGTTGACGCAAATTTACTTTAAATGTTTAGAATGTGTGAATAGTACATGTAAACTGAATATTCTGGACCGCGCCCGAACTCTAATGTAGAACATGAATGTAACATAAACCTTAGTGCATTGTTCTGGTAAACGACGCAGCATTCACCACATCAATTAACTGACCCAGTTTGTTAAATGCGAGTTTAAAGTGTAAATTTAATCCAACTAGTGATGTAATGTAGGTCCTGGGGCTTTTTTAAATTCTCATTTTGCATTAACTGCATATTTCAAATATTACAAACACTACAATGAAGATGGCAACTGGAGACTGGTTGTGCGTGAAACGTGAGTAAATTTCAGTGTGGATTTGTCTCGCAATTGCCAATGAGGTAATATGGAATAATCCATTTTAAATGGATGTTGAATTGAATGCTCGCCATTTATAATGCGCATGCATCTGAACAATAAACTGCATTTTAATTTTTAAATTCACATTTAATATCAAACCAGTAACATATAAAGATATATAAATATGACGTGATATTACGTTTTCTCCTTGAAACAGATGTTGCACAATATTTACAAACAATCCCAGCACGGAAATTGGATTATTTCTGGTCTAATCGAGTCCACGCAGAGAAAGCTGAATAATTGCCTTAACCTAAATTAGTTGATCACGGTAATTTCAGTCGAAACGGTCAGAGGAAGAATATTTCAAAAAAGGACGAGTGTGTTTTGCGTGTGCATGTGTGTTTGTGTTTGAAGCTATCTTGGGGAACATCATACCATTATCTACCAAAATTGTAAAATACAATATTAGGGCTATTGTCGATAAAGTATTTGCCAGCAATTTTTTAAGGGGTCGTCAAAAGGAGAAGGTGGCACATGGAACAGGAGAGACACATGTTAAGAAACAAAAGAGAATAAAAGCGGACCAGTATGAACTTGTGAGATTGGGGGTTGGGGGACATGGTTTGTGAGACCCCAGATTATATAACAAGGTAGGCGGTGGATGGGGGGGGGGGGTTGTTTGGTGTAGCCTTAGATTTGCAGCATAACCATTCTGTGACATGCAATTTTTTCAACGGAACGAGACTGGGTCATTTGTACGAATTGGCATCATTATTTATCTAATTATAAGATCACATCGATCTTTCAAAGAAACGGCTTTCAATGAACAATGGTTAACAAAGACAAATTGAAATCTGTGTTGCTCTGACCTACATATCCACAACATCCGCACTGTTTAAAATGTGCACCTTAAGAACCCAAAGACTGCACTTAACATGGATGTTACCATTTTAAGCGAATCAATTGTCCTCTGAAAATAATGCCTGAATTAATTCAGGGATTTGAAAGACAACGTAAATTGCTAGAATTGAGAATTAGACAATTGAAACATAACATAAGATATAATATATATAACGGCAGTGCGTGGTCAGTGTAAACTCAAAAAAACAAATGGTGGAAAATGCAACGAAGGGTGGAAAGAAAAAAGGGAGGCATTTAACAAATTTCATACTATACATCTTTTCTCTGTTATACGGTATAAAAGTGACTAAACAACCACCAGAAGTTCTTCCGATACAGTTACGCGCTCCTTTACTCGGTTATAGGTCTCCGTCCAGGACATGGAGATATCTGCTGGCCTCGGGAAAGCAGAGGTAAGGCGTGCTGCTTCCCGAATAAAGCACGGGGAAAGATACTGGCAACAGACATCTCCGCAGAAAACTGCTCTCTTTGTACATTGCTGGCATCTGGACTATCTTGGGGGCAGGTTCGGTCGTGTTTGTGACTTCCAGTTCTGCGGACAGCTGCCTTTTCAGTTTATTTCTGCGGTTTTGGAACCAAATTTTGACCTGGGTTTCCGTGAGCTGAAGCGAGTTCGCCAGGCAAGCACGCTCGGCGCTGCTCAGATATCTTTTCATGTCAAACGTCGACTCCAGCTGGAAGATTTGGCTTTTAGAAAATATCGTGCGCGTCTTCTTTTTTGCGAGTATTTTGTTTTTCTTGTTGTGTTTGACTTTGGCCGAATCGTCGCTGTGATCCGCCGTTCCTAGCGACCGGTATGACTCGGGGCTTTTTACTGGGTGTTTGGGCTC